>JAMPIT010000269.1:1242500-1987084 GCA_026261815.1 Monarcha castaneiventris obscurior | reverse complement strand
GCTCGCTCCCGCCCCGAGGCCACGGCGGCGGGGACGAACCCCCGAGCCTGGGCCCTGGACGCCGACCCCCGACCTGGGCGCGGGCCCTGGACCCTAACCCTAGGTCCCGACCCTGGACATCGCCCCCGGGCCTGGGTGCGGGCCAGAACTCTGGGTGCTGACCCTGGGTGCCGGAGTATGATGATGCCAAAGGAAAGAAGGCTCTATGGTTATACCACTTGACAGTGAAACGTAACTCCTTCTGAGATGTTAGCGTCAAAGCTGTTAAGAGAATGCTCGAGAAGCACGGTAGGCCTAGAGAAGGAGGCGACCGCCAGCAGGCGACCGGAGCAATTGCTCCGGACTCGAAGGCAGGCTCCTCGGGCGAAAAGATCCGCCACGATGCCGGGACTCGAAGAAGACCGACGACGCGAAGCTCGCCGAAACGCGGAGACGGGTCGGTACCGCCCCGTCCGGCGACGCCGAGGAGAAACCCTCTCCCTTCGCTTCACGGGGTCCCGTCCCGCTACAGCCCCCTCCTCTGAGCTAACTTCAAATCGCCTCCCGCGATTCCAAAGGTTCTTCCCTCCTCCCCACCGCCGGTCCCGACGCTTAGCTTTGGGAAGATGAGCGGACAAAAGTCGTCCTCGACGGAAAAGAACGGGTCGGCGCCGTGGCTGTCGATACGTTCCCCACGGTCTGCTTCGGCAGCTGCAAAAACCCAAAAGGAAAATTCAGACTGTGGTGAGACAGCCCAGAAGGCACCCCTTCTGCAACGCCTCCCCCTCCCTCATAACTGCCGACGCTCATCGCTTACCCGCCGTTTCCAAACTTCGGCTCCGCACCCGTTCACGGTACCGCACCAGAAATGGATATACCGGAGAGATAACCGCTCATTCTGTCTGCCAGAAACCGCTTACCTCGCTCGCTTCACCTTGACTTTGACTTTTTCGCTTGACCTTGACTGCTGCTATCCGGCTTTACCTCCTAAAAATAAAGACAAAGAACAATGCCGTCACGTAGCCACCGCTTACGCTCGCCCCGCAAAGACAAACGGTGACCGACCTTCCTGCAGAATGCCCCTCGCCCGGTGTGGGGCGCTCTGCCACCGATTTAATCCATCTGCATCTGAAAGAAAGCGATGACAAAAGTCAAAGTGCTGAAGGAGAACTTGACAGCTCCGGCCATCCCCTGGCAATCTAGGAATACCATCTAGAGGCCAAACTACACCCTATATTAAAAATTTCAAGTCCCCGGGCCTTATCCTGTTAATACCTATATGCCAGACTATGAAGCAGGGCAGAGCAAGTCTGGGCCGACCCCGTGCGGGCACCCGTGAAACAGGAGAGGACAAACCAGGGGATACGACACGGGAACAAAACTCTCGGCGAGAAGAACCATCGCGAGGACCTAGAGAACGCGGAACGAGGTGACCTAGGCGAGACCGGTGGCGAGCCGATGTCGCCCGAAGAACCCCGGAGGAAGAAGATGCTAACAGAAGGGCTTATTCCAAGAACCGCAAAGACGGATGCCCGAGAATCGTACGGTCCGAACCCTCGACCTCTCTTTCCCATTCTTACAAGTCCTAATCTACTATAACAGATCATCGCAGTACACGGCTGTCAATACGGCTTAGAACAAGACCTGAACAGACACCTGACTCAGAGCTCCTAAAAGAGAGACGCTATTCCGATCTGCCTCCGCGCTCGCGAGTAAAAGGATGGGCGGTATCGGTGCCGCGCCGAGGAACGTCGAGAGCGGAGATGCTAAGAATAATGGCCGGCATTTCTGATAAATGCCCCTCGCAGAGCTAAGGCAAAAGACCTGCGACACAAGATGCCCAAAAGACACAGAATGCACAACAGACAAGTGACATGCACCAGGACTGCTCTGCCCTGCATACCGCAGCATTGTAAACACAAGCGAGACTTCCCCTTTATGTGGCCAAAGGGGCCCCTTCTTGAGTAGCCCCACCTCCAAAGCTGACTTAAAGTTCCCTCCCGGCGCGTCCTGCCTCAAAAGCCCGCGTAGCCCTAAACTTATCTCTCGGATGAGCGGGGATGCGGATCCGCCTCGGGCGCAAAAGAAGGCCGCCTCGCCGACCGGGGTGCTCCTGCTGTCGCCGGGTTGTTCTCTCTTACCCCCTACAATAAAGAAAACCAACCAAACACGAAGGCATGAACTTAGGAGATTGTGGCACATAGGCCAAAACTCAACAATTCTGCTACTCACAAAGACAAAGTCCCGGCCCTCAAGCCCCACCCCCCGGCCACCCTCAGAGTCTGATTCCATCATCACCGGGTATAACCTGGGGTAAGAGGCAACAAGGTGATTCAGCATTGCTGAAACTCGAGTGGACCCTCCCTACTCCTCTCTCCCTCCCCGACTCGCCTTACCTCCCCGGCCGTTGCCAAAGGCTACCCGGAAAGCAACTTCGAATGGAAAAGGTAAAGGCTTCGTCGCGGAGTCCCGGAACGCGTCCGGAGGGCTCGGGAGCGTGGCGAGCCGGGTACGTCGGCCGGTCGGCGAGCGGCTTCGGCGTAATACGAGCGGACCGCCTAAAACGCACAAATGACAACGGATGCTTAGAGCTCTACCGGAACATGACACGCTAGCATTAAAAACCAGTTCTTTCCACCGGTCACCGTTTACCTCGCTCGCTTCAACTTGACCGCTGCAATCCGGCTTTGCCTCCTAAAAACAGGGGCCAAAAACAATGCTGTCACGTAGCCACCATTTACGCTTGCTCCGCAAAGACAAACGGTGACCGACCTTCCTGCGGAACCCCCTCGCACGGTGCGGAGCGCTCTGCCACGGATTTAATCTGTCTGCGTCTCAAAGAAAGTCACAACAGAAGTCAAACTGCTCCAGGAGAACTTAACAGCTCCAGCCATCCCCTGGCAATCTAGGAATACCATCTAGAGGCCAAACTACACCCTATATTACAAATTTCAAGTCCCCGGGCCTCGTCCTCTTACACCAATAGGCCAGATTATGCAGCAGAGCAAAGGGGCTCCGGGGCAAACCCCTGCAGGCACCCGTGACACGGAAGATGACAAACGAGGGGACGCGACACGGAGAGAGGTCTAAGCGAGAAGAATGACCGCAAATACGTCAAAGGGCTACGGCAGAAGACACGAGACAGAAGATGCCCAAAAAACATGGAACGCACCGTAGACAAGTGACATAACATGCACTGGGACTCCTCTGCCCTGGGCACCCCAGCCTTGTGGTCAAAAGTGAGACTTTCCCTTTATGGGGCCTAAGGGGCTCCTTCTCGGGTCTCCCCATCTCCGAAGCTGACTCAAAATTCCCTCCCGGCAGGTCCGGACCCGATGCCCCGCTTTCATCCCCTCCGCTTATCTCTCGGATGTCCGGGAATGCGAATCCTCCTCAGGCGCCAAAGAAAGCTGTCTTGCCATCCCAGAAGCTCCTGCTGTCACCGGGCCGCTCTCTCTTAGTCCTCGACAATAAAGAAAACCAAACGTCGGTGCGTGAATGTTGCAGCTGCCGGCCAGAGGGTTAAGAAAAACTCAGAGACAGGAATGCAGTCAAGAGAAAGGATGGAATTATTTAATTAACAAAGGACGGGTTTTTATGTGTTTAGATCCCTTCATGCCTACCTAAATGGCAAGAGATTATTGGACCTCTTGCTAACTGCTTACTAGAGCAATTGGTTAATTCTCACATTATTCATTCTCCTAGTCGAAATCATAACAATTCTAATTATATTTGCAGGTGCAAGATAGTAAACTCAGTTTACAGAAACCTTATCATGTTTTGCATAGTTCAGCACGAAAAAGACTGTGTTCTAGCGAACTGCAGCAGAGAGCTGAAGAAATTCTCTGCTGAGGCTTTTTCAGCACCCATACGTGAACTTAACGGTACATCAGCCAAAACCCGACAATTCTGCAACTCACCGTCTCCTAAGAGGGCCTCGGTCCACGGATCGCTCGCTTCGGCCGCACTCTGGCTTTACCTCCTAGAAACAAAGACAAAGAACAATGCCGTCGCTTAGCCACCATTTACGCTCGCCCCGCAAACACAAACGGCCACTGACCTGCCTGCAGAATGCCACTCACCCGGCATGGGGCGCACTGCCACGGATTTAAGACGTCCGCGCCTGAAAGAAAGTCATGACAAAAGTCAACGTGCTGCAGGAGAACTTACAGCTCCAGCCATCCCCTGTCAATCTAGGAATACCATCTAGAGGCCACACTACAACCTACACTACAAATTTCAAGTCCCCGAGCCTTGTCCTATTATACCTAGAGGCCGGAGTACGCAGCAGGGCAGAGCAGCTCCGGGGAAAACACGTGCAGGCACCCGTGACACGGGAGACTAGAAATGAGGGGGATGCAACACCGAGACAAAACTCCTGGCAAGAAGAATGACTGCAAGCACATCTAAAGGCTAAGGCAGAAGACACAAGAGGCCCAAGAAACACCGAATACACAACACGCAAGTGACGCAACGTGCACCGGGACTGCTGCGCCCTGCACGCCTCGGCCTCGCGATCCAAAGTTAGACTTGCCATTTATGGGACCTAAGGGGACCCTTCTTGGCTATGCCCATCTCCAAAGCTGACTCAAAATTCCCTCCCGGCAAGTCCCGGCCTCACACCCTGCTTACATCCCCTCAACTTATCTCTCGGACATCCGGGGAGGTGAATCCTCCTCAGGCGCAAAAGAAGGCCGCCTCGCCATCCGGGAAGCTCCTGCCGTTGTCGGGCCGTTCTCCCTTAGTAAGCTACAGTAAGGAAAACTTAAGTAAACATCACGGCACAAACTTAGGGGGCGTCTCAACCAGAACCCGACAATTCCGCTACTCGCTGTCTCCCGAGAAGGCCCCGCTTCCTCGGGCCACACGCTTCGGCCGCCCTCCGAGGCCGACGCCGTCGTCACGGGGTATACCTGGGTTAAGAGGAGATGAGGTGATGAGGCACTGCTGAGACTTGAGCAGACCCTCCTTCCTCAGCCGTTGCCAAGGGCGACCCAGACAGCACCTTCTAATGGAAAGGGTGAAGGCTTCTTTGCAGAGTCCCGTAATACTTCCAGAGGGCTCACGAGGCCGGTGAGCTGGGTCCATTGACCGGTCGGCGAGGGGGTTCGGCGTAATACAAGTGGACCGCCTGACACAGACGAATGACAATGGATGCTTAGAGCAGCACCGGTACCCGACACCCAAGCAACAACTTCTTCTTTCCACCGGTCACCGCTTACCTCACTTATTCAGCCTTGACCGCTGCTATCCGGCTTTACTTCCTAAAAACAAAGACAAAGAACAATGCCGCCACGTAGCCACCGCTTACGCTCGCCCCGCAAAGACAAACGGTGACCGACCTTCCTGCAGGAACCCTCTCGCCCGGTACGGGGCGTACTGCCACGGATTTAATCCATCTGCGTCTGAAAGAAAGCCACGAGAAAAGTCAAAGTGCTGCAGGAGAACTTAACAGCTCCAGCCATCCCCGGTCAATCTAGGAATACCATCTAGAAGCCAAACTACTAACTACATCACAAATTTCAAGTCCTCGGGCCTTGTCCTATTACACCCATATGCCAGAGGATGCAGCAGGGCAGAGCAGCTCCGGACCAAACCCGTGCGGGCACCCGTGACACAGGAGGTGACAAACGAGGGAACGTGACGAGGAGAGGAAACTCTCGGCGAGAAGAACGATCGCGAGGACCGAGAGAATGTGGAACGAGATGACCTAGGCGAGACTTGACGGCTAGCCGATGAGGCTCGAAGAACCCTGGAGGAAGAAGATGCTAACAGAAGGGCTTGTTCCAAGAACCGCAAAGATGGATGCCCGAGAATCGTACAGGCGGAATCCTCGACCTCTCTTCGCATTCTTACAAGTCCTAATCCGCTATAATGGATCATCACGGTGCACAGCTGTCAATACAGCTCAGAACGAGACCTGAAAAGACATCTGATTGGGAGCTTCAGAAGAGAGACAAGATTCTGATGCGCCTCTGAGCTCACGAATCAGCGGAGGGATGGTACTGGCGCCAGGCCGAGGAACGCCAGAAGTACAGACGCTACAAATAACACCCAGGGATTCTGATAAGCATCTTGAAGACCTAAGGCAAAAGACCTGCAACACAAGTTGCCCAAAAGACACAGAACGCACAATGGACAAGTGACGTGCACCGGGACTGCTCTGCCCGGCGCACCTCAGCCTTGCGACCGAAAGCGAGACTCGGCCTTTATGGGGCCCTAAGGAGCCCTTTCTTAGGTATCCCCACCTCCAAAGCTGACGCAGAATTCCTTCCCTCGACACCCCTCTCGCGTCCCCTCTGTGGGTCGTAGCCCTCAACTTATCTATCTCTCAGATGAGTGGGGATGTGAATCCGCCTCGGGGGCAAAAGAAGGCCGCCTCGCCATCCAGGAAACTCCTGCTGTCACCGGGCTGTTCTCTCTTAGCCCACTACAGTAAAGAAAACCAACCAAACGTCAAGGCGTGAACTTAGTGGCACGTCAGCCAAAACCCGACAATTCCCCTACTCACCGTCTCCTAAGGAGGCCTCGGTCCTCGTGCTTCGGCTGTGCTCCAAGGCTGACGCCGTCGTCATCGGGTATGACCCGGGTTAACAGGGGACAAGGTGATGCGGCCCTGCAGAAACTCGAGCCGACCCTCGCTCTTGCTCCCCGCCTCCCCGACTCGCCTTAACTCCGCGGCCGTTGCCGAAGGCCACCCAGAAAGCACCTTCAAATGGAAAAGGTAAAGGCTTCGTCGCAGTGTCCCGTAACCCATCCGGAGGACTAGGGAGCGCGGTGAGCCGGGTCCGTCGGCGGGTCGGCTTCGGCGTAATACAAGTGGACCGCCTAAAACACACAAATGACAATGGATGCTTAGAGCTGTACCAGAACTTGGAACCCAAGAAATAAAAATCGGTTGTTTCCACCGGTCGCCACTTACCTCGCTCGCTTCACCTTGACTGCTGCTATCCGGCTTTCCGCCTAAAAACAAAGACAAAGAACAATGCCGTCGCTTAGCCACCATTTACGCTCGCCCCGCAAACACAAACGGCCACTGACATTCCTGCAGGATGCCACTCACCCGGCATGGGGCGTACTGCCACGGATTTAATCCGTCCGCGCCTGAAAGAAAGTCATGACAAAAGTCAACGTGCTGCAGGAGAACTTACAGCTCCAGCCATCCCCTGTCAATCTAGGAATACCATCTAGAGGCCACACTACAACCTACACTACAAATTTCAAGTCCCCAGGCCTTGTCCTATTATACCTAGAGGCCGGAGTACGCAGCAGGGCAGAGCAGCTCCGGGGAAAACCCGTGCAGGCACCCGTGACACGGGAGACTAGAAATGAGGGGATGCAACACCGAGACAAAACTCCTGGCAAGAAGAATGACTGCAAGCACATCTAAGGGCTAAAGCAGAAGACACAAGATGCCCAAGAAACACCGAATACCCAATACACAAGTGACGCAACATGCACCGGGACTGTTGTGCCCTGCACGCCTCGGCCTTGCGATCCAAAGTTAGACTTGCCCTTTATGGGACCTAAGGGGACCCTTCTTGGCTATGCCCATCTCCAAAGCGGATTCAAAAGTCCCTCCCGGCGAGTCCCGGCCTCACACCCTGCTTTCGTCCCCTCGACTTATCTCTCGGACATCCGGGGACGTGAATCCTCCTCAGGCGCAAAAGAAGGCCGCCTCGCCATCCGGGAAGCTCCTGCCGTTGTCGAGCTGTTCTCTCTTAGTCAGCTACAATAAAGAAAACTAAGCAAACATCATGGCACAAGCTTAGGGGGCGTCTCAACCGGAACCCGACAATTCCGCTACTCACCGTCTCCCGAGAAGGCCCCGCTTCCTCAGGCCACACGCTTCGGCTGCCCTCCGAGGCCGTCGTCACGGGGTGTACCTGGGTTAAGAGGAGATGAGGTGATGAGGCACTGCTGAGACTTGAGCAGACCCTCCCTCCTCAGCCGTTGCCGAGGGCTACCCAGACAGCACCTCCTAATGGACGGGGTGAAGGCTTCTTTGCAGAGTCCCGTAATACTTCCAGAGGGCCCACGAGGCTGGCGAGCTGGGTCCATTGACCGGTCGGCGAGGGGATTCGGCGTAATACCAGTGGACCGCCTGACACAGACGAATGACAATGGATGCTTAGAGCTGCACCGGTACCCGACACCCAAGCAACAACTTCTTCTTTCCACCGGTCACCACTTACCTCACTTACTTAGCCCTGACTGCTGCTATCCGGCTTTACTTCCTAAAAAACAAAGACAAAGAACAATGCCGCCACGTGGCCACCGTTTACGCTCGCCCCGCGAAGACAAACGGCGACTGACCTTCCTGCAGGAACCCTCTCGCCCGGTACGGGGCGTACCGCCACGGATTTAATCCGTCCGCATCTGAAAGAAAGCCGTGAGAAAAGTCAACCTGCCGCAGGAGAACACTTAACAGCTCCAGCCACCCCCTGTCAATCTAGGAATACCATCTAGAGGCTAAACTACACCCTGCATTGCAAATTTCAAGTCCCCGGGCCTTGTCCTATTGCACCCATATGCCAGAGGATCCAGCAGGGCAGAGCAGCTCCGGACCAAACCCGTGCGGGCACCCGTGACACAGGAGGTGGCAAACGTGGGGACGTGACGAGGAGAGGAAACTCTCGGCGAGAAGAACGATCGCGAGCACCGAGAGAATGTGGAATGAGATGACCTAGGCGAGACTGACGGCTAGCCGACGAGGCTCGAAGAACCCTGGAGGAAGAAGATGCTAACAGAAGGACTTATTCCAAGAACCGCAAAGATGGATGCCCGAGAATCGTACAGGCGGAATCCTCGACCTCTCTTCGCATTCTTACAAGTCCTAATCCGCTATAATGGATCATCGCGGTGCACAGCTGTCAATACAGCTCAGAACGAGACCCGAAAAGACATCCGATTGGGAGCTTCTGAAGAGAGACAAGATTCTGATGCGCCTCCGAGCTCACGAGTCAGCGGAGGGATGGTACTGGCGCCAGGCCGAGGAACGCCAGAAGTACAGACGCTACGAATAACACCCAGTGTTTCTGATTAGCATCTCGAAGACCTAAGGCGAAAGACCTGCAACACAAGTTGCCCAAAAGACACAGAACGCACAATGGACAAGTGACACGCACCGGGACTGCTCTGCCCGGCGCACCTCAGCCTTGCGACCGAAAGCGAGACTCGGCCTTTATGGGGCCAAGGAGCCCTTTCTTAGGTATCCCCACCCCCAAAGCCGACGAGGGCAGCGAGCCGGGTCCGTCGGCCGGTCGGCGACGGGGCTCGGCACGATACCGGCGGAAGCCCTCAAAAACAAACGACAACGCTCGCTAAGAGCTGTCCCGAACCCTGGCACCCGAGCGATAACGACCGGTTCTGTCCGTCGGTCACCGCTCGCCTCGCTCCATCGACCTTGACTGCTGCTGTCCTGGTTTACTTCCTAAAAATAAGGACAAAGGACAATGCTGTAACATAGCCGTGGTTGCTCTATCTGAGGGGTAGCTCGGGTGGCTAAGCAAAGCTGAAGGCTTCCTGTAAAGTCTTCTTTCTACTCCACCTACCCTCCAGTCTATTCCACAGGGCAGAGCAGCTCCAGGCTAAACACTAAAACAACACATTAAGCTACAAACAGTGTGGCACAAGGATGCTAAAAAAATCGCTCTCGGGGAGAAGAATGATGGCAAGGACCAAGACGACGCCTAAAGAGACAACTGATATCGTGGCAACGGTGGACGGAGGAAGCTCTAAAGAGCAGAAGACAAGACCGTAACAGAGTGACCCGTTACAAGAAGTGTCGGTCACGATGATCAAAACGGCTGCTAGACAACGCTACGTTCAGAATGCTCCCCATATCCTTACAATCTTATAAGCCTCGGGACATTACAACTCACAGCCGGAAAGGGTGGATGGCAATACGGCCGGGAACGAGGACTCAAAAGACGTCTGACCCGACGCCTCCGAAACGCGATGCCGAGACGCGGCCGAGCCCGCCGGCGAGAGAACGAACGATATCGACGACGTGCCGAGAAGCGCAAACGCTCCGGAACCTAGAAATGACGGCCGACGCTTGCGATAAGGTCCTCGAGAGTAAAAAGCAGGGTGATATCTGACTCAAGGGAGCCTAAGGACACGGTAGACAACACAACACACTAGACGACACAACACAGACTGGAGCTGCTCTGCGCTGCACACCTACGGTTGCAATGGAATACATGCCTTTAGCTGTCCTGAGAGGTCCCTTAGAGAACATCCCTTACCCCTGCACTAATTATTAAACATCTGCCAGGAATTTCCACCTCGCTAGCGCCCCATCTCTGAGTCCAAACCCCTGACTTATCTTTTGAATGACCGGCGACGTGAATCCCCCTTTGGACACGAAATGAGTCTGCCTCGGCCGTCTCGAAGGTCTCGTGGTAGCCGGGTTAGCCTCTTAGTCAGCTAAGATAAAGAAAACCGAAATCAACGCACACGTTTAGTGGCGCGTGGGCCAAATCGCAGTACCTTTGCTACTCGCCCTCTCCTAAGTGCACCCGGGTCCTTGAGTCTCAGGCTCTGTCCCAAGTCAAAAGCTGTGGCCATTATTTCAAGGGGCACTCAGGTTAGCAAGGGACAAAGTCATATGGTGGTTCTGTGACCTTGGTGGATGCATTTGTATGCTTTAAGACATATAAATGCATCTGCTGCGCTTGAGAAAAAGCCTTAGGGGGCTCCAAATGGACAGTGTTTCCCCACTGTGTGACTCTGAAAACCCCTCCCGGTTTAATACTGTTAATCAGTATTCAGTCAGTGACAAAGAGGCAGGAAGGGTATTTGCTTGCAACTCCGGCAGGAGGATTTTATTGCATCTTCACCGTCGGAGGGTATAGAGGCAAATAACCTGAGAGCATGGCTCACTCAGACCAGAGAGCGGGGACCAATAGGAGAGCTCTGGGGGAGTGACCAGGCTTACAGACTACCACAAAATTCAAACCAGGACAATCCATCCCAAAGAACCACGCACCTCGGGGGGAGCCCTCCGGTCACCCCAGCACAATATATGCTCACCGGCCACCACAACTCCTCCTTTCTTTATTAAACTAAGAGGCCTCCCCCGGGGATCCCAAAACCCAACATCCCAGAAACTTAACATATACAGAACAACAAAAATGATCAGGAGCACCAAAAGCTCAATGTCCCAACAAACCAAACGTACATAATCAGAAACACCCCCAAGCCCAGTGTCCCAACAAGTCCTCAAACCTTTCAGATGATTTTCTTTCTGGATGCTGGAATGGATGCTGTCACCGGCAGAGGCGAGGTTGAAGCAGCACAGTTTTTCCTGGGTTGTGGCAGAGTTCAAGCATTCACTGCTGGTGGTACCAGGAGCATTCAGAGGACAGCAGGGTGATAGGTGTTAGGTGCCGGACACGATGACGGTGAGTGCGGGGGCAGGCTCTGGCAGTTGCTTCTGTTGGGATTCAAAGAGTTAAAATTTTGCAATTTCAAATGGAGGGGGCCCTTTCCCTTCTCCCCTCTCTCAAAGGTTTGGGGGAAGGGGAATGGCATAAGGGTTGCAGGGATATGGAAACCCGTGGCTGTGGAGGAAGACTATGTCCTATATGTAGACATACATATATAGACATATAGTAAATAGGTAGACAGCAATCCAAACTTGTTAGATGAGAAATAAGCCTCTGCATTTAGGAAAGAAATAGGCCTCTGCATTCCTCTTCCAAGGCCACTCGTAAAACATCCGTGAGAAAGGGAGCTTAACTCCCAGGTGTCTGGAAAGGAGGTTGGCAGATGAAATTATTATTGTAGCCTTCTGATACTGGACTCAGAGCGCTAATTAGGATAGAGAAAACTGTGTGAAACTTTGTGTGGGAGAAGGCACTGTGAGAAAACTTATCTTATAACTTTATTTTTAGCACTGTCGCTTAAGGTATAAGAATACTTGCGGCTTTTTGAACAAGCGGCTTCACTTAGATCATATTGATCGTGTGTGTTGTCCCATTATTTACCCGCATGTAGCTAGGGAAAAGGCTAGCAGAGGGTGGTGGTAGGGAATATTAACTCTTTGGGAAGTAACAGAATGGGGTAGGATACGGGGAGACACCACAGGTGTCCAACTGACCCGTTCGCAGTCTCGTTTGCAGTTCTGGCTCTCGGGACTGCGTGCGTCTGTTTCTGTTGTGGTCATCGATGCTGATTTGCATCGTCTTCGCTTGCAGGCGACAGATGCTTAAACTTTTGACTGCACCTTGTTCTTCTTGGTTGGTGTTATGTCTGCAGCAATGGTGTTTGCTGGGCTCATGCAGTTTTCCTCTGGCAGCTTCCAGGTGTCATCTGAATTAAGAGATGGGCCGGGAGGAAGCGTAGGAAAAGCAGATTTAATTAAATACTGCAACCAGTGGTGGCCCCCGTACAAGTTAGAGTCAGAAGAAAAATGGTCAATAAATGGAACACTGCGTTATGATACCTTGTTGCAGTTAATGTTGTTTTTAAAGAGACAGAAAAAATGGAATGAAGTAATTTATGCAAATACGTTTTTTACTTTGAGAAATAAACCTGAATGGCAAAGAGAAGGTGGCATAAATGTAGCTGCAGAGGATCCTTTTGTATTGGCATTAGAAAAAGATTGTAAACAGAAACTACAGAGATGCTGTTCTGCCTGCAGTATAGGCCAGAAGTGTTTAAAGTTAGCAGATAAGCACGAAAGAGACAGTTTTATAAATGTTCAAGATTTACAGCCGCACTATTCAAGGCCTGCTGCACACTCTCCTCCAACCGCTCCGCCCCCCGTCCAGCCCAAGCAGTAGTGAGGATGAGACAGAAGATCCCGGAGAGGGAACAAGTTCAGGGACTCCAATAACAGCATGCACGAGAAGTAAAGCGAAAAAAGCTTTGCCTCTGATAGCCCCTCTGAGAGAGGTAATAGGCCCTGGGGGAGAAGCAATGCGAGTGAAAGTTCCCTTTTCCACTAGCGATCTGGATAGCTGGAGAGAAGAAGCTAGAAATTACAGAAAAGACCCCGAAAAAGTTGCAAAAAGGTTTGAATTAATTATAAATATATACGTAGATAAATCAAGGCAAATCGCAACAGATATACACGCAATCTGGCAACATGCAAAGGTACCCCATGAAGTAACGAAAAATGACACTGCGTGGACAATCCACTTGTGGGAATTGCTCACGTCTTGGCTTCCAAATTTCAATTGGCTAAAACAATTGTTCATGGGAATTTTGCTTTTAGGAACAATCATTTTCTGTGCCTGCATGTTCAATGTTTTCTGTGTTATTGCAAACGGACTACCACTTCTTATAGTGACTGGAAAAGATATCAGTTAAGGCACAAAATAGAAAGAGGAACATATTTTCAAAGAATACACGCAGAAACCACATTATAACTCGTGAAAGAATTCACAAATGAGTAAAGAAAAGGAGGGATTTGATGTCTATGTAACTCAGGTCATAACAACAAGGTGCTTACACAGCTGGAGATATAAGATATCTATGTAACCTTAATATTAATATAACCCAAATCATTACTTTTATCAATATAACTTGAAGAATATTAGTATAACCTGATACCTATAACCTGATGCTTATAACCTAAAGCATAATTTCTATACCTATAACCTGATGCTTATAACCTGAATCATAACTTTTAAGAGCCACATAATTAATATGAATAACTTCTTATACAACGTAATGGCTCGTATATAGTTAACTAGTTGCTTATATGCAGAATAGAGAAAAAGGAAAGAGATAAAGACCCCCGAATTGGGGAAGTGCATGCGCAGCGCAAAGAATTATCTAATAACCATGAGATCGTGCTATGTAAATTAGTTCCGGTGCGTATGTGATGATGCTGTAATGACATAGCAACATTAAGCAAAATTTTACTGTATAAATAAACCACCGCACTTGACAAAGGCGGATGAGTTAGGAGGAGAAATCCCCCTCACCACCAGCGCTGCAATAAACAAATACCTACTCTATAGACATCGGTCTATGGGGATTTATTTCCAGCCTATCCTTCGGGCGTGAGCTGCCACACCGGGGGGAGCGGCGTCCACTCAGTTAAGAACGCACTGTCCTTTTAACTCTCGCACCACGTGACTGAGCGAGGCGAGCCGCAGCCAGCAGCCGCAAGGGCTCCAGCCTCGGCCTGGCCGCACAGCTGCTCTGGGCTCGCCCTCGCCTTGGCGAAGAGCAGCAGCCAGGCGGCAGCAGGCGGGGGAGGCAGGCGGGCACAGCCGCAGCAGCAGCGATGGGGGAGAAACCCGGCTGTGCCAGAGGTCTCGGGAGCGGCGGGGCTGGGGCCGCGTCCCAGCTGCCGCGGCGGAAGAGAGATCTGCCGTTGGTCTCGCGGCTTTTATTAAAGCTGCTGCGAGGCAGCTGGGGGATGTCTAAGATACAGGAGGGAGTGGCAGTATCCGCGCCTGGCAGGGGACCCCCGACGAAGGGAGAGGGACCCGACGCAACGCGGACGGACACGTGGGGGTGGGGGGGGGGGGGGCCGGGATGGACCGGGGGCCGCGCGGCAGCGGGACGAGGAGGGGCAGCGCGGGCGGCAAGCGCGCCACTGTGGCTGCCCCATGCCACGTGGCGTTCGGGAAACTCAAATTTAAAAATAGCAGCTAGTATTGCCGGTCGGACCATGCTGCCATCGCAATCTTGGAGCAAATCTGAAGCAGCAAAAACCGGGATAGTGGATACGGGAAAGGGGGTTGGGGTACAACTCGGGGCCGTCACCCCCCCGGGCAGGGGACAAAGGACAACGGGAGAAGGCAGGGAGATAGGAGGAGACTTGTACACTACGGCAGAATCCATCTCCCGGGTTCCTCTGAATAGGAATACAGGGATAGGGAGTCGGTAAAGGGTCTTTTAAACTGGGGTTAGCATCTTTAAACCGTTTTACAAAATTATCAATGGCTTTTACTAACTTAAAAAGCAAATACCCTTTTCCAGACATATACAACCACCTTACGAAGCGTTTTGCATACTCCATTAGCTACTGCTTAAATAACCATTGAATAAAATGTTTTACACCCTCCCTGGTATAACAAAAATTCTCACGAACAAGGATTCTTTGAACTAGGACAAAGACCCGCCGCAGAAGTTACAATGCTCCTAAAAAAATCCCAAGAACAAAAACCGAAATTACAAAAGCACCTTAACGCCCCTCAACACACAGCCCAGAATCACGAGCTTAAATACTTAAATCCATTGAAGCGAGAGGAGAGCTCCCACCTCTTCGCATCCCAGAGAAGGACTATGGGGCTTTGCCGAAGGCCAGGCGTGATATACCCCTGGCCGGGCCCGCCTCTCGTTCCCGGGATGCCCGGGAAAAGGGAGGAGCGAAACACCACAAGGCTTTTACAAAGCCCTCGGAGCAGCTGCCACTAATTGGCTCCTCTGACTTAAATTCAAGGTGTGTAAAGGGCTCAATAGAGAAGAAGAGTCTTCGGGAAAGTGATGGTGCTTTCTTTTTTTGCTTTGACCTCGAGCTGAACGGCAGATAACTGATAAGAAATAAAACTTTGTGTTTTGGCAGCATAGCTAGCTAAGTGGGATAATTTGTTGTTAGCTTGCATAATTATTCCTTAGTGATTGCTAAGTAGGGTAGACAAGGGTAGCGATGATATGAATGGTGTAGCTCTCTTTGGCATCTCAAATTAGGGCTATGCACATTATAAATAAAAATAAGTAAAGTTAATAGGCTCGTGGGTGACATTAGGGTTACGTATGCGCTGGGCTCGCTCCCGTATGACATTTGGTACCGGGGCGTGGGTAGGAGTGCCCTGAAATGCAGATTTAAACCCTTAAAATGCTCGAAAAGGGAGAGCTTCCTTCAGCTGAACCCCTTAAAATGTGGGAACAGAGGGTGTTTGCCTCTACTTAAACCCCTATAATGGCAAATAAATGGCTCCCCTCCTTTGATTTAACTTCCTAAAATATAGTGAAAAGAGGACTTTTCTGCACCTTAAATTTCTCAAGTGGTGGAAAAAGGGGGACTTTTCCCTCAATCCAAATGCTTAAAAAGGCGGCACAACTGGGCTTCACCTCAATTTAAGTCTGAGGATGATGAAAACGGGGTGTGTAATTCAAACCTATAAAATAGCATCATCACGGGTTTCCCTTTCCGTTTAAACTGGAAAAGAATGGAAAATGGGGATTCCCTGTCAGTCGATGCTACTAAAAGCATGGAAAAGGCAGCGCTTCCTTTAATTGCTACCATTAAAATTGCAAGGGAAAGGGATTCCCCCTCAATTTCAACGCAGGCAGTTATGGAAAAGGAATTTTTTCCCCCCTCAATTTAAACTCCTTTTCTCCTAGTAACCCTTTTCTGGGGATATTGTGGAGGGACTGTGGGGGCTCTGGGGAGGGACTGACGGGATGAAAGGGGAAAGTTGAAAGTTTCCCCCTGGGACCCCACACGCTGCCCCGCCTGCTCAGGTGCTGCCCCTTGGCAACAAGGGCTTTTCCCTCGGCGTTTTCTTGAAGCGATGCTCCGTGCCCAGGGGCGTCTGGCTGCTTCCTGGCCCCTGCCCCCTGGCCGACCGTTGTTCCGGAGGTTTGGTATTTCTGAACTCGCTGTTTTGGTATTTTGAAACTGGGTTACTTTGGTATTTTGGAATTTGGGTTAGGGTTAAAACTCTGGTACTTTACATCTGACATTTTGAAACCCGGTTTTCTTTGGTTTTTGAAGTTTGGTTTTCTGTTATTTTGAAATTGGTTTATTCTGGCGTTTTGGAACTGGGTTACTTTGGTATTAGACCATAGCTGCCGATGCAGCCTGGAACAGTGCCGCTAAAGCAGACTGGCCAAAAATCTCAGATGCCTGAGGCAGACGCGTGCGTGCTGTGCGCGAAAAGAGGGGCGCCAGGTCGATACGCACTGACGTTCGAGACCCAGGTGATGGCACCTGGAGCCCACGATACTTGGCTACTCGGGCAAAAGAGCTACGATGACATCAAGACGCGAGGAAGGCCTGTGACACGGTAGACTGATGTTTAGCAGCACACCGGCCACTTGCGGATTCTCTCCAGCATCTACGGCACCGCCCGCGGCATCCCCGGCGCCGCCGCGCACGCGTTCCGAGACCGGACGCGCTGTGACGCCGCTGCCGGAAGCGCCTCTCCGCGATCGCTGCTCGGAGCTGCCGCGGGCGCTCGGTGCCGGTGCCGGCCATGAGCAAGCGCAAAGCTCCCCAGGAGAGCCCCAACGAGGGCATCACCGACTTCCTCACCGGTAGGTGTGTGCGCTCGGTCGGTTCCGTGGGTGGGAAGGGCCGCTGACCGGCCGCTCTCACCGCGGTTCTCCTGCAGAACTGGCCAACTACGAGCGCAACGTGAACCGGGCCATCCACAAGTACAACGCGTACAGGTACCGCCTCCCTCCCGCCGCGCCCCCGTCCCGGGGCCCAACCCCTTCGGGCGCTGACCGGCATTGTTCCGCAGGAAAGCGGCCTCGGTCATTTCTCGGTATCCGAGCAAGATACGGAGTGGGGCTGAAGCCAAGAAGCTGGTAGGTGCTCGCGCCCGGGCTGCCGGCGGGAGGATCTGGGGCAGCCGGAGCGGGGACGAGGTGCCGGAGGTTCCTGGGAAGGGTGGGGCAGCCCCGCTTCTGCCAGCGCCTCTTTCCCATACCCGAGTCAGGGTTCGGGGACGGGGACGAGGTGTGGTCGCTGTGGAGGGGGTGGGTTTCACGGCTGGAACCGGACATCCCACCTGAGTCTCTGCCTGTAAAAATATCTTTCCCCTTTGTGCTGTTGCTCCTTTGTTAATTCAGATATCTTGAGCAGTAAGAATCAAAGTAAGCAGTAAGAATCAAAATTATTGCTTTGAGGAAACTTGCTATAGCCGTTGAATTACAGTGTTTATGCCGTTTGTACTGTACCCTTGAATTCTTGTGCTCTTTTATGGTCCAATATTTTATTGTGATGTTGGGTGTCCCATAGTTCTTTCTGGACTCTAAATTCTAGGGAGTTTTCCTTGCTTCCCCCATATAATGACTTTAAGTGATTTTGAAGTTAACTGGCTTGTATTCACCCACCAATATTTAGGACGGGGTAGGTGCTAAAATAGCTGAGAAGATAGACGAGTTCTTATCCACTGGAAAACTACGCAAATTGGAAAAGGTAGGTTTCTTTCCCTTGTTCTGTGCTTCTCGATAGTTGCTTTCCTTGATGACTTACAAAGTAGCCCGCTCACTTTGCACATTTCTGTTGTTGTCCCTGGAGAATCTTAGGAATGGTGAACGCAGAGTGTACGGTAAGTAAAAATCAAGGATCAAGAAGCTCAGCCAAAGCCCCAAAACTGTCTCTTTATGAAAATACGTTAACTTACGTAATCGGTGCGCGCAGGTCTTCTGTCAGAAGCGGAATTCTGTCTCCGCAAGGCTGTGGAGTTTTGTGCTTTAGGCCTACCGTTTGCCTTAGCGTGGACAGTTGGGCAGTTTACAGGCTAGTTATGTGCGGCATTATTGTGATACGCCATACTACCCTTGGTACCGTTTTGCAGTGACTTATAGTGAACCTCCAAACTGGAGCCTGAATAAGCTGTTTTGTCTTCTCAAGGCTTTTTTTTTTTGGTTGTTTGTTTTTTTTTTTTTTTTTTTTTTTTGTTGTTGTTTATTGCAAATGGAGCAAAGAAGGATTTGGGTTACATTGTTTTGCTTTTGTAGATTCGACAAGATGATACAAGTGCTTCTATCAATCTCCTGACACGAGTCACTGGCATTGGGTAAAATTTCTTGGGGCGTTTTTTGGGGTTTTTTTCCCACTTCTCCCGTTCATTTGATAGACTTATGAGCACAATTTGGGTGATAGCAAATAATGAAGAGAATGAGCCTGAGCCGATGATGTAATGCCCGCACTGACTCGCTGTAGTAGTGATTACAGAATTGACCGAGACAAAAGGGTATAGAATCATCAATTACAGGCTTTGTGGTACAGGAGTGGAAGTGGGAAGCTCCTGTGTGCAAGCTGAGAGGGGAGGGAGGGAGATGCCGGTCGAGAATGGAACCGCGAAAGTCCGACGAAAGTGGAAGTGAGGATCCGGCCTCAGGGTTTTTGTAAAAGGAGAAGCGGAGCCTCGAAGCGGGCAACAAAACAAAACCGAGCAAACAAAAAAGCCCGTCGGGACTCTGCTGCAATGTTATCATGCATTTGGTATTATTGTCTGAAGCAATACTGCCTATTTGGTGTGATTTATTTAATTTTTTACAATTATACATCACTGTATAGTTATATTACTGCTAAAGTATGTGCAGGCCGAGCTTTGGATCTCTGCCGACCGAAAGCATAAACTGAAAATGAGTATGCTGAAAAGATGCAAGCAGCACAAGCAACCTCAATCTTAGCCTTTAAGAACCTAGACAGTTATAAAGAATTCTGATGTCCCGTTCAGTGTCGTAAGATTCTTACTGTTCCTGATGGCAGGCTGCCTTGTCTCTTTGCAGTCCTGCTGCTGCTAGGAAGTTTGTCGAGGAAGGAATTAAGACTTTAGAAGGTAAGTGTAAATTTGGGGCCTCTGTTCGCGCTCCAGTAATCTTTTTTTCTGTCGGGCCGCCTCTTCTGCGGTGGTACCGTGGTAGCATACTTGCCCTAGGCTTTGAGGAGGGTGCATAAGATGCTAAAGCTAGTACGCGGGCTTAAGGCGTTACGTACGTATCCAAAGTAAAGAACGTGCGGGTTACGTGGAAGATAACAAGGATTTTGGCTCTTCGATGGTCTATTAAGTCTTTATCGGAAGTGCTCTGCGCATTTGCAGTCGTCCTATTGGCTGTTGCGTAGACGGTTTGAAATTCCCTCCTTTGAGGTTGTAGTCTCGTTATGAATTTTTTGCGTGCGTCATCTTTACGTTGGTGGAAACTTACCGTAAGATTTTTAGTCCTCGGTTAACTATTTTGTTTGGGGTTTTTTTCCTAGATCTAAGAAAAATTGAGCACAAGCTGACCCATCACCAGCGAATTGGGTTGAAGTAAGCTTTCTTGGGTACAAGTGCTTGGCGTTTTTAATGAGCCCTTCGGACGCTGGGATGTAACGTAAGGTTACGCGGGCCGAGTGAGGTTCTCTTCTCTCTGTGCTCTGCGTGCTTTTTGGCAATTATTTGGAGCTTTTGTTTCATTGGGGTTGAAAGGCTTAGTCTCCGTTCAGAAGGAAGTTAATATCGAGTTCCTCGGTTAGCTCGTGGAGAATCGCTTTAGTGCGGTTGCGGTGGTGTTTCTTCACAATCCGCATAGAAGTGGCCCGGGCTATTTTCTTATGTGCCGTGAACAAGGTAAGACCTTTGCGTGTCCGAACTTGAGAATGCTGTGCGGAACGTGCGTTTGTCCTTCGGTATTCATCAGCTTGAATGCTGCTTGTTGAGCGTCTGTTCGGCGTGCCGGTTCTGGAAGAACTATAGTCGTGTTTGTCAGAAGCCGCGAGTGAACCGGATAAGCCAAATGGTGTTTCACCTGGCCTCTTTTTCTCCACGGTCAAGCGGCATGCTGACCGTCCGATTTTTACAGTGGAAGGCAAATACATCTGGAGCCGTATTTGAGTCGGGAGCTTCCGTTTAGCTCTTTCCAAAATAGGTCACCTCTCACCGTGGGCAAGGGACCTGTTCCACTCAGCTGGTGGGCTGAGTTTCGTCAGGAACCTTTTGTATTTTCAGAGGGCCAAGTAAATATTAAACAATTGGTTATATGGTAATACTACTCCCACCTCATAGCAGCTCTTCGTGTACAGTGGAAGTACTGATACCGCATTCTGAGCATTGTCAAACTCGCAGCTCTGGGTTTTTACTGTTGCCTTGCAAGATGTTTTCCGAGATGTTCGATGAGAGTTGGGAACTTTTTGTGATGCGAAAGTAGCGTAAGATGGTGTTCTTTCCTCTGATATACGTTTAATTGACTAAAATTGTAAGATGCTGCCCCTGCCGCTCCTTGAGATATTTTTATTTTTCTATTTGCAGGTATTTTGAAGATTTTGAGAAAAGAATCCCAAGGGAAGAAATGCTGCAAATGCAGGCGAGAATCTCTTTGCTAAGAACGTGAGGGTACCGATGGCCAGTGAATGACTGACACCTCTAAACGCGCCTCTTTCCTTTTTACGTAGGAAATTGTGCTGAAGGAGATAAAGAAGCTGGACCCAAACTATATTGCTACGGTCTGTGGCAGTTTTAGGCGAGGTCGGTACGCTACGATCTTGTTATCTTTATTTTGGGATAGTACACGAGACAAGTTACTGTGTACGTTGCTCTTCTTGAGAGAGTCTGTGCTGGAACTTGGCCTCTCCTGTTAGTATTGTCTTGACTAGCTAGTTCAGTGGTGAGACACATAAATCCTTGCTTCTCCACCTTTCCCCCGTAAGGAGTAGTAGGATGTCGTAACGTGAATTGTTTGCTTTGTTTTTACATGAATGACATTTGTGCTTCGTTGCTATAGAGTACAGCAAGAAAGCCTTGGATATTTTCTTAGGTATGGGGTGTATAAACCTTTTGATGAAAGAACGAGATTCTTTTAAGTTTCTTTTTTTTATTAATATGTCAAATAGTGACCATTTTCTGCTAGAAAAACATGTTTGCAAGAGGAGGTGAGATGGACGTTCGCCAACATTAGTATACTTTGCCACGCACGGAAGGATTTTTCTTCGCTTCTTTCTTGCCCAGGTGCGGAGTCAAGTGGCGATATGGATGTTCTCCTGACCCATCCCAGTTTCACATCTGAATCATCCAAACAGGTGTGCTTCTCAGATGCTGTGGAACAGTACTGTACATTGCATATCATCTCAGAGTTGTATTGCAGCTTTTTGTGGTTTTGTATTTACTGTAATATTAAACTCTTCTCTTGGATCACCATGTTTATTTTGAGGAGTTAAAATTACTTCTCCAGTCCGTATGTTATGTTGCGTTTCTCTTGCAGAACTGGTCAACATGCTTGTTTTTACCCTTCTGTCCTTTCTCTTCCTGTCACACACATTCCCCCGCCCCCTTGAATTCAAGTGCTTTTATAATGCAGAACTGTAAAGCTAGCTGGATTAAAGGTGGACTGAGTATCTCTTTACGTAGCCGTAATCATTTAGATGATAGGAAACTGTCCTGCTGCCCTTGTAATCTTTTGGGACTAACTCTGAAGTGATACTAATGACAGTGGTTTTTCTTCTTCTGTTGCTTCTATAGATTCGTTGTTTAAAAGCTGGATTAGATTTGTCATTTCCAGCTAAAGGCTCTAATCTCACGTGGGGGTATTGGTGGAAATTGTTTTTATGTTGCACAACTGTGATTTTATTAGCTTTGCCCCAGTATTATTGTTAGGGTTTTTTTCTGTTTTGGTCAAATTTCATGTAGAATAGTAAGTGTAATTATGATGATGTCCTGTACTTACATGAGCTTCTGTCTAGGAAATAGGTAAGATATTGTTGTTATTTGTGAAGTAATTTTTTCTTCTTTGTTATCATTGTTCCCAGTCAAAACTTCTGCGTCAGGTTGTAGAACAACTGGAAAAAGTCCGCTTTGTCACAGATATGCTGTCTAAAGGTGACACGAAATTCATGGTAAGAGCTTTTTTGTGGTGAAGGATGTCGTGGGGGGATTGCTTTTCCTGACAGAAGCTAGGATGAATACAAGATACATTGCTTGGACTGCTGGAATTGGGGGTGGGGGTGGTGTGTGGTTTTTTTTTTTTCATTGTCCCCCTCGCACCTTGTAAGAACTTCTGCAGTTAACCCTTAGGGAATACCTTATGGTAAGATTTCAGTATTAGAAAGTGTACAAATATCTGTGTAGTTCCCCGCTGACGTAACCTTCCTCACATAATGTCAATTGTGTCTATATTGCCGGATGTTTCCCGGAACCTCAGCCCAACATCGCTTCTTCGGTTGCGCCAGCGACCGCTTCCATAACCGTGTCCTCGGGATCTTGGAAACATTTAGCTTTGATCTCGGGGCTATTTTTGCCTGATTTTGTCTTAATACGTAATATACTTTCATCTCCTTTTGTGTCAGTTTTGCTGAAGAACAGATTTAATGGATAAGCTACTAGACTTAGGATATAATGGGGATTATGTGGTATGCCAGAAACGAGTAATGAATTACAAGAACATTAATTTTCTTAGATCCCATGCTGACAGTGCAGGGTTTTTTTTTTTCTTTTCTTAACCTGCTGATAATATCAGTACGTACTGAAAACCCTGATAATAATTAGGACAGGGAAATGAGGAATCCTGCTATCCTTCCCGGTGCAATCAAAATTTAAGAAGCAGTTGTATGCTACGTTGAACAACGGTTCTCATAACAGCGTGAAATGGTGATTCACTGTATTCTTGATGTCTGGCTGTTCTAGTAAAAGATTTATTCAATTCAGCAGGGATTTATCTTTGCTTTCCAGGATGACTGAGGATTATTTAGAGGTTGTTTAGGGATGGGGAGGTAAAGATGGTTCTCAAATCTCTATTTAACTTCATTTTAATTTCTGGCTTGCCTTACTTTCTCACAGGGTGTCTGTCAGCTGCCAGACAAAGAAGATGGAACAGCCTATCCACATAGGAGAATCGACATCCGGTACACGCATCGAAAACCCCCACCCAAACCCCTAGTTTAGCTGTCTCCTACAGAGCAGGCATTTGCATCGGTCTTTGCGTTCAAATGTCTACTTCCGTGTTCAGAACGTGACGTTTACTAGGTTCTAATGCCTTTGTGGTGTGGCAGCCGCTGGACAACTGCCAGTAACTACAACAGGTTATTAGCAATAATGCTGTGTTTCAAATCACGATACTTCATTCAGATTCAAAATTGTGTCCCATTTTTCTCATCCTGCTTTGACGCTGATTCTCAGCGGGAGCGCGAGCATCGTAACCGGGTAGGGGCCCGAACACCGGTAGCTTCTGGGTAAGGGTAAATACACTGAACCTTTCTTTGATACGTGGTTCCTTTCGCTCAGGCATCTGGCTTGTGGGAAAATTTAACGTACAGAGTTGCAGGATGTGTACGCATAAATACAAAGTAAACCCACAAGTGTCAGAATGACTGAGTTCTAAATGGCTTGTAACTTCTTTGTTATATATTTGTTCTAAGTCTGTGCTTCTGTTTTTTATTCTAGGCTTATCCCGAAAGATCAGTATTACTGTGGTGTACTGTATTTCACAGGAAGTGATATATTCAATAAGAACATGAGAACTCATGCTCTGGAAATGGGCTTCACAATCAATGAATATACCATACGTCGTTTGGGTGTTACCGGTCAGTCTGGGCCTTTGCACGGAGTATTCTTTCTGCTTACGTAATTTGTGCGATCTCCTTCAGTTGGTTGCGGTGTTTTGGAAATACTTCTGATAAATGCTTTAGTTTGTGAAATTTTTCACGGTGTCCTTTTTGGTATTGGGCACCATTACAGCAAGAAGGGGCAGCCTGCTTATGTAGAGACAGCTCTGTGGCACAAAGTTACCTCTTTGGGCCACCTAATCTGCTTAAAGGATTACTGATTTAAAGTTTTTTTTCTGTGTCATGCACAGCACATACTTGGTTTCCTACTCTTTTCACAGGGTATGTCATACCCTTCAGTTGCTTTGTTTTGGAGGAGAGGTGACTCTATATACCCATGCACAATTATAAATATATTTAACTGCATAACCGCTTGGCCCCAAAGTTAATTCGTTACCTTATTTCCTTTGACACTAATAAGAATCGGTATGTAAACACTATGAGAAGTTCACAGAGGGTGTGGAGGTCGTTCTGGGTTTTTTAGGTCTTTTACCTACAGCAGTTTTGATCTTGCAGTGCATTTGGCATTTCTGAATGGTACACGCTTTCCACCTTTCAAATAGCCTGTGTAATGTGCTTGCAGGAGTCGCTGGAGAGGCCCTGCCGGTGGAATGTGAAAAAGACATCTTTGACTATATCCAGTGGAAATACCGAGAGCCAAAGGATCGGAGTGAATGACTAACTGCTTGTCTAGGTTTGTAGCCTAGAGAGATGTTTTCGTAGCTTCTTATGAACATGTGAAAGTCCATAGTCTTACTTCGGATGTTACCGGAAAAACTGTATATTACTGATGTCTAAATGTACATGTCCATGGCACTCGTACAGAATGTCTAGTGAGGATGAATCCTGTGGGATTTCATTTTCATGTAGTCACAGAATAATTTGGGTTGGTAGGGACCCCTAAATGTCATGTAGTCCAGCCCCCCTGCCATAAGCAGGGCCATCTTTGACTAGATAAGACTGCTTAGAGCCCAGTCCAATCTGACCTTGAATGTTTCCAGGGATGGGGCATCCAGCATCTCTTTTCGTATCTTACATATATGTAGATACCAGAATGAAAAAGTTGACTATATCATGAAGTACTCCTAAAGAGTACCATTTTCAACTACTGTCTGTATCTCCTCATACCTGTGTTAAGTGTCTTGGTGCAGAGCTGAAGCTCATGATGAATTGTTTCTGTGTGCTTACTTGTAAAGTCTTTCGGTATGGGTTATATGCTAAGATGGCCATTCCGCTGTTGCACGTGACCTGTGAATTTTGCTACTAGATATGTTGTAGTGCTGTTGATTGCAGGGCTCTGTGTTTCATTTAACTTGTTCAGCTCGGTCTGATTAATTGATGCACTGCTACCGCTCCTGTAGATTCAGTCTGCCCTTTTTTATATGCAAACCTGTCAAATCTTATTTTGTCCCTCCACGTTAACTGTTGGAAAAGGTAATGAGTATTTTGGACGTGACAAAAGGTCTCTTCAAGAATGCATTACTAGTTGTATTTGGGACAGGGATTCTGTTGGTCAACTTAAAAGTTTTTGAAGTAGTAAACTACTAGCTTCCACGTGTTACAGAGCGTGAGCATGGAATGCATTGCTGCTACTGTATTTGAATACCTTGTAGCAGTAAGGCAACCGTATTGCAGAACTGCAAGCTTGAAAAGATGAGACTATTTTGTATGCAGTCAAATCGACTACTGCTAACTATATAACACTTCTCTTGGTTTCGTAATGGTTAGGCTCTCTATTGGCGTCCGTGAGGGCAGAGAGGATTATGTATTGTCAGACTACTTAACCTGGCCTGAATCATGAAACAGACATAATACTGTTTTTTATTTTTATCTGACCAAAGCCTGCAGAACAACTACATTTTTAACTTGTTCTTATACAAGGAGAGGTGATCAATCATAGTAAAGGAGATTATAGGCTGATGCTCTTACTTATCCCTATATTTTCTTCCATTTTTCTTGTTGGGAGTTTTAATTATTTTCTGGGAATATTCCCCAGTGTTAATGCATGCAGTAGTATATAAGGTAACTAGAAGTTAAGTTGGTACTGTGTGAAGTATTTTGATGTCTCATTGTAAAAATATATATAGCTGATATATTTAGTATTTTCTTCAGTAGTAAGTAGAAATAAACAGATTGAATATTCCATCGTGAATGTGTAATGGTATTTGATTATTATTTTATTAGCTGTAATTTTAGGAGATCAAAAAGCAGTAACACATATTTACCATGTTTACAAACATTTCCTGGGCAGCACATAGCATTACGCCAATGCATTCTCCATCATCGTCAACAGGTAGCCCAGAAGACTACTTTGTCTTGGCCCTTGATACAGAATTTGTTGGCTTTGCAGTCTCTCTCCATAATACTGTGAATTCTTCTACGTGCAAAAAAAAAAGGCTTCTTCAGAGAGCTTGCTTGTTTTTTGTGAACTGTATAAATACACGTGTCTTTTTTTTCTTTTTTTCCTTTTTTTCCTTTTTTTTCTTTTTTTCTTTTTTCTTTTTTTTTCTTTTTTTGCTTTTTTTTTTTTCCCTTCTTTTTTTTTCTTTCCTGTCTCTCCCCACTCCCTATATATCAGTTGCATGGCTTTTCTTCTAGACCGCTTTACTAGACTGCAAGATGTCCGGTAGTCTTGGGAGAGGCAATAGCCGTGAACCTTGCGCTTACCGCAGGGAATCTGTGTAATTGGGCACGTACTGTACTCTTGGTTGGGTGCATGGACAACCTCATTTATGTGCAGAACAACAGCTGGGCTTTGTCAACAATACTGGCTGCACCATTCTGGCAGTGATTGGTTTTGTACCAGTTTCCAAGTCTTGCTTCAAGATTGGGTGAGCCTGTCTCCTTCCTTCGATTCAGGGCTGTAGTGGCCCTTACCTAAGGGGTTTGTCTGAGCAGTAGTTCAAAACGGGGCCGATGATGAGTTAAGGGTGTTTGTTGGTGTAAGGTACGTGAAGGGTTTGAAAGGATCTTTAGTGCCCGCTGGAGTCTCATACCGACTGTGACAGGCTGGGTGAGGCAGGACTGCCCTGCAGCTCCGTGGGCGCGGGGCCTGCGGCACCGAATGAATACCTCCGCAGGCGCCTCCTCCGTCCCTCCCAAGCACAGCTGTGTACCGGCCGCCTTTCGTCGCACCGGCAGGAGGCCTAGGCGCGGTCCTGGGCGCGCTCCCGCGACGCCGCCATGCCTTGGCCGCGCGCGGGGCGGAGCGGGGCCGCGCAGCGGCAGCCGGCCCAGGTGGGCGGGGACGGGGCCGGGGCCAGGGCGCGTGCGCAGCGGTGGCGGCGCGCATGCGAACGGGGCGGCGCCGAGAGCCGTACCGGAGGCAGAGCGGGCGGCAGGTAGCGCCGGGGCGCCGGGGTCGCGCAGGGGGCTAGGGCCGCGCCGGGCCGGGTTGCGTCGGGTCCCGCGGCGCTGTCCGGCCGGAACCCGGCGGTGTCCTCCGGGCCTCAGCGAGGCTGAGGCGGGCGTCCCCCGAGTCACCTTGCCGCGGCGGGGCTGGGCCAGAGGCCCGAGGGGGCGCCGGCCGCTGACTCCGGCGGCAATTCCTCGTCCTCAGGTCCACGGGCTGCCGAAAGGGCAGTCCCGGGACGCGGGCCGGCTCTGAGACCGGGCGGCCCGGGGGTCTTGCCAGCCGCTCCGGTTACTCGACCGGGAGGGACGAACTGGTGGGGCGGCTGCGACTGAGTGTTCCCACGGCGCCGGCATTTAGCCGGGCAGAGGAAGAGGCGCCGGAGCGCGCCCGCTCCGTTACCCGTTGCGTAACGCGGGCAGTGCCGGGGCGGGGGCGGCGCTCGCGCTCCCGGCCCCGCGCAGCCGCCGCCGCTCCAAAGGTGCGTGAGGGTGGTCATGGGCAGGGCCCCGCCGCGTCCGTCAGGAAACGTGAAGCCGGCCTCACGGTTATTGTTATTTCTTGTGCAAGGCTCGGGGGCGGGGGGAGAGAGCGGGCAGCTACAAATCCACGTTCCTGGAGTGTTCTGTAATGTTTCCACGGGCTCCAGATCCGCTAAACCCACAGGTATGTATAGCACCATAGAATATCCTGAATTGGAAGGGACCCACAAGGATCATCGAGCCTGTATACTGGTAGATAGATAGTGCAGGTTAGTTATTAAGTCACTGAACAAAGAGTGTTTGTATACTATGTGATATGAATTGCCCAAGTGCTTCATTTTAGGATGGGCTAGCTGTCTGAAAGCAGGACGGTAGTGCTGCATTTGCGACAGGGAAACTGAGTACACCGGTACGTGACTAAAATGGTGGAAGACAAGCGATAGCTTTAGGACTTCCATGTGTTACGCTCGCATCATTGCATTTTAGATTAGTCTTTCGGTATAAATAAATGGGGGATCAGGGATTTCTGGTGTTGGGTGTTGCAGAGAAGAATATGAACAAATGCATCAGTAGTAGGAATGGCAAAGAATTGCCCTTAAAATCAAACAAAAGGAGCATCTTTGATAGCTTTTCTCTTCTGGAGCAGGTGTGCCTTTAAATTTATGCAAACTTATTTTAGAAGAGGAAGACTAATTTTCCACTGGGGAAGAGTTTTCCTACTTCTTTAATGTGGACTTTCTGATGCAAAATCCCTAAATTGTGGTAACTAACAAAATGTATCATCTAAGCCATAATATTACGTGCCCGTCCTTTTGTGCTTTGTCCTCCAATGTAGTGGTAACAGTATTAGGAAATGTACCCATATTAGCAAATTTAGTTTTTGTTGCTCTGTGGGTGCAGTGCAGAAATACTCACTGATGGCTGCTGGACAGCGTACCAAGATCTGTTTTATATTTTTCACATCTCTGAAGAAGCTTTCTATGAAGTCACAAGTGCAGATGGAAGCGAGACCTGTTTTCCTTTGGGATTGTTAAGTGCTGACATTGTTTGCCACGTGGGGTCCCTTTCAGAATGGGTCCTGTCACAAAAGCAATGTTTCCTCGCTAGCGGAACAGCAGTGAGGCTCCCATGAGATCTTGTTGCAACGTAAGGGTGTGAGGCCAGCATACGTAGTTGAATGTAATACTTGGGGTTCAGTGATTCTAAATAATGGACTGGCTTTTGTAACTTCCTTGAATCTAAGCTTGTTTTTGACAAAGCAGCAATGATGCAAGAATGAGTTTGATGAACGTTCTTCAAAGACCTGACAGTTCTGTATTGGCGATGTACTCATAGACGTTTATAAACGCTTTGGATAGAGTTTAGATTTTATGCTGTTACAGCTAAAATTCTAACAGCTTCCCGTATGTTTCAGATCCAATGGCTGTCCCACCATCGTACAGTGACTTGGGAAAGTCTGCCAGGGACGTATTCAACAAGGGATATGGTAAGTAAGACGATGATGGTTTGATCACCTTTCATATTTTTTCCTTAGGCATCTCGAAAATGCCAGTAAGAACACGAGTACCTCAGAGATTCCCTAGCACCTTATGGCAGAAAATAAGCAGAGGCCCGGAGCATCTAGCCCCTTTTGATTCTGAACTTCGGATATGTGTTACGAAAGTCCTGCGGTGGCAGAGAGTTTTAGGGGAAGGTTACAAGTTTGACCCTAAGATGCACTCCGGAACAGTCTCTGAAAAATGCTGCACACTTTTTTTACCTTCAGATTTTTCTGTTTAGAGTCATGAAATCAGGGATACCGATGTAGATTGCCATAAGAGACCGTGTGTGGCAATAAACAGGTTCCTGAGGCAGAATGATCTTTGAGTTAATCGGAATAGCCTGTTGTTAAAACTGGAGTGCAAATATTTTTACAGTATTTGCATTTCTCCCTTTTCTGGAAACAGTACTAGAAAGTGTTGATTTTTTAAAATCTGATTTTGTGTGTAATAAAGATTTCATTTGGATCCCAAATCCATATACTACATAAAACTGAAATGCACTCCGGTCTGTTCTCTCCCACCCTGGAGTTCAGGCTTTGCTAAAAATCAACTCAAGTTCCCTGCTTTCGTGTCAGTTTATTTCAAGCTTTTCTGCTTTGTGCAAGGGCCGGGTATTTCCCTAGATTCAGAGCAGACAGAAAAGGAAGAAAGCAATAGTACTTCTGTGTACGGCACTGAAGGAAGTTGAAACATATATTTTTTGGAGTAGAGGAGAAGAAAAATTTCCTGCCTTGCAATCAGAAATACAAATGTAAACTAAGTAAATCAGAAGAGATGGTTAACTGTATTCATGGGTCCCAGACTGCAGGTAGCTATAAAAGGTGGAGATACTTGATAATTGGTGTCTATTAGGACTATAAATTATGAGGTCGCTTACTTTGAGTTGTTCAAATTCCTTCCATCATTCTTCTCATAATCCTTATAACCCTCGGTATGCTGAACGACCGTTTAAACGTGAGAATAGGCTGTTCCAGGTTGGTGTACCCTACCTGGCCTACTTTGGGTATGTTGGAAGTAAGCCTTGTTTGTATCTTGCAGTGAAACAGGCGCTGTGTGCTATTTTATTTTCAGGATTTGGAATGGTCAAGTTAGAGTTGAAGACCAAGTCTTCCAGTGGGGTGGTAAGTATTGGGGGCATTCAACATCACCAGCATGGCAATGGAATGACAAATTCCTGAACTGGTAACAAGTATTAACTTGCTAGCAAGTGTTGCTTCTCTCTTTCATTTCTCATTTTAAAACTCGTAGCTGACTGAGATATTTCTACAATAGTACGTAGCTGATATAGCAGTACTTCTTTTTCTGTGGCGTGCAAGAACTTTCACGCATCTTGTTGTTACTCTCCTCCCCGTTCCCATTGATGCATCCCAGACGTGAGTTTCTTCACCTTACGTAGCTCTCATTTCTACTTACGAATGCAACTGAGTTCCCCTACTGTTTACTGGTTTTCATAGGATTTTTAGTCCAGAGGGACTTTTATCCAAAAGGTCAAGGGGCAAATAAGCACCAGAGTTTAACTTGACTGCATTTTCACTCATTTCCGCTGTGCTTAAACAAGACCTAATTAAAACTGAAAACGGTCCTTCTGCGGTACCCAACATGTAGAATTTGAGATTTTAAGTAAGCTTTAGCATTCCAAGTAACAAGAACACTCTGTGGTCCCCATTTTAACGATGGAGAACTGGAGCGTCCTTGCAATATCACAGGGGGCTGGCAAAACCAGGAACGGGTGTCCTAATTTTGACCTTTAACCACAGGCATATGTTGTTTACCAGATAATATTTTTCTTACGCTGACTCTGAGTTCTCCATGTCTTACCACTCAATGCTGTTCTGATTGGTAAGATGAGCTGCTTTTCAGCCTACTTCATAACCATATTTGCCTTAGCTCTCTCCTTTTCTTGCATTCTTACCATGCAAATGGTGTAAATCCTTACTTTTGTATTACTGTATTCTGTCTCAGTGGAGCTTTTGATGATTACTTGCATTGTGCACCAGGAATGTGTGGGCACGAGGAACTATGTGGTCTCCATACTATGGCTGCCTCCGCTTACTGACATCTCTTTGATAGGCAGTTTTCCTGGCTGGAAACTTTCCTGGCTGGAAGTTTTGATTCTCATATAATATGCTAATAGTTAATTATGCTGTCTCCTGATTGTGATGGAACGTGAACAACTGTATTAAGTTCTAAAATGGGCTTTTTCTTTTCCATGCAATTTTCATTGGATGTTTATCCAGTTGGTAAGAATAGTGACTGTTTTGACATGTTGGCTCTTTATTGCTTCGTCTGACAAGGCTTTCTGTGCTGCATACTGTCATTCGTAAACCGTTAAATTGTTTTTAGTCGTGTTATTATTCACGCTGTGCAGTTTGACTGTGTCCATAGCTCTAAATCTGCTGTATGATCCATGTACGTAAAGCCATTTGCAATCTTTGTCCAACAGTCCACAACAAGAACACTGTAAAAACAGCAAGAGGGAAAACAAGATAGATACGGTATTGGTACAGTTGTCTGTTGCTTCAGGATTTGAGCTTGTTAGTGTTTCAGATGAGGATGCTGATACACAAAACAGGGTTTTGGGGATGGAGATGAAGTTAGGAACAAAACGTGAGATCTAATTCATACATGGATACTAAGAGTACCTCTGATTATTACGACGCAAACATTTGGATGTTTTTCCTGTGGACTTAGAAAACAACAGTGATACCCTGTAGACTTAGAAAACCGCAATGATAGTGTCTATTGATTATAATTGCTTCATAGATTGCAAGTGGTTTTGTCTGCTAAGTGCATGGCATTCCTGTAGATGCCGGGCACCATAAACTAGAAGGGCAATGAGAAGCTAAGCTTAACTGCTGATGCAGACTGGTGTGTGACATGGAGCCAGAATGAGTTTGATTTTTCAGCTACAAAAAGTTCATGAAATGATGGTTTGGTGAGATGTTCTGGTTTGCACAGATAAAGACTAATTGGCAGCAGACCTCTGACTCTGCGGCTTCTGCTTCTAGAAGCAGATTGAGTCCTTGATGTCTGACAGAATGCTTTGGCTTTTAATCATATGATGATGCAGGGTTTTCTATTTCCTTTGTCTTTGAGACAAGTGTTTACAATCTGTCCTTTGCTTGATCTGAGAAAAAAACCAAGCTTTTTTAGTCAGTTACCTGCTCTAAGATTAGAAGAAAGTTACTTCTGAATTCTGATGTAGGTTTGAGATGTCTTTACACTGGATTTGTGGAAGCGACATTAGAACGCTGTATAGCAATTATGTCTTAAAGGGTAGTCTTAACACATCCTGACTTCTGTCACATGTTTTTGTTATCTGGCTAGACGTGTTATTATAACTGCTGTGCTGTTGCAGTAGTGCTTAAGTAAGTCTCCTCCCCTGGCCTAGCAGCATCCCTCACCGCCCCAAACTGTGCATAAGGAATGTGACTTGGCTCCCTAGCACTTCACAGCCATTTCAAGACGGTCTTTGTATCCTTGTATGCGTTGCAAAGTCCAGAATTGTGAAAGTAGTGTACACAGCATCCAGGAATACAAACCTGGAATGAGAAGGATCTCGAAAGTCAGAGTTCCAGAGCTTGGATATGTTGGCAATGGATCCTGCCGTCTCTTAAGCCCTGTATCTTTCAATGTTTAAACTTCAAGAGAGACATAACTTGGAAATGTAGTGACAGATGATTTGCCTTTCTTTAAGGGAAATATTTGGGAGATGAGGATAACAAATGAGAGCAGTTCTCAGATGCTTCTTAAAACCTAACTCGTACACCTTGAGCTTACTACCGTGGCAATGTGTCTATTCACTGCTTAATACTCAGCTGTGCATGAAACACTGAGTAGACTACCTCTTGACCTATTCCAGGAGAGATGTACATTGAGACTTCCAAGTCCACTAAATAACAGGAAGCTCTGGTGTGTGGAGGACTGGCTGAATAGCATGTTACACAATACATGTTATACAAAGTTAAAAGTGTTTGGTTCCATTACACTACTCAGTGAAGGACCAGCCTGACAGAGAGATGTCAGGGTGCTGTGGGGGTCAGGTTACTTTCTGATACTGTAAAGGAGGAAAGGTCTACAGTTTGAAGGTGCCTTATGAAGGGTGACTTAGCTTCTGAAGTGGAGTTACTGGCTGAGGTAATGAAAGAAGTTGTGTGGGATGCCACCCAAAGTAAGTCATCGCCATAGTACATGAAGAGTCTAAATGACAACAGCATAAATGGTTGGGGGAACGATAATGTTAGGGTGCAGTAGTCGGTGTGAAAAGCATCAGTTCTCCAAAAAATATTTTCACTGCTGAAACACGGGCATAAAAATAATTACAATGAAGAAACACACAAAATGTTTGGAGAAATGTGAGAAAAAACTCTTTTTTCTTTTTGCTGTTCCTCTGACAGTGTAACTTGAATGTAGGATTGCTTTTCCTAAGGGGGAGCAGATTTCCAGGACTGCAGCAGGTGCTTTTTCATCCACAGTTGGGACAGTACTAGTAAGATGATAAAGGGAATTAGAAGAGATTGTGAAGAAAAATCCAGGAATATATACAGCTTTGTATCCCAAGCAAGTATCTTTTTATAGCTGGGTATGGATTCATGTGAAGGTACAGAGCAAACTGTGGAATGTTGAAATAACTGCCACTTTGGCAAAAAAAAAAAAGAAGTCAGAAAAAGGATTTTTTGACAGGTAAGCTAGGGGGAAAGCGCGGTAAGGTCAAGACCGGGGGGAGCAAGTAATCAAACTGCCACGATGAAAGTAAATGAAGGTGTCGGGTCTTTGTGTAATAGGGCTTTTTCCAGCCTAGGCGAGTTCCAAGACTCTATCGGTACACCTCAATAAAAGAAATATTCAGAACAGACATGCCAGAAGGAGTAAGCATGCATTTTGTGACGCAAAAGAAATTATTTTAGGCAGGGATAGGGAAGAGGAGGATGATGATTTTGAGGGTTCTGTCAAAAGGCCTAAGGGTGTGAGTGCTGGCACTTGACAAGTGGGAAAACTGAGTGTAATTAAATATAAAGGGTGCTGAAACTCGTGACCCTGTGATTAGCTCAGTTTATTAGAGCATGGTGCTAGTAACGCCAAGGTAGCAGGTTCGATCTCTGTATGGGCCATTCACATAAGAATTGGACTCGATGATCCTTCTGGGTCCCTTCCAACTCAAGACTATTTTGTGATTCTGTGATACTGTGCTCTTGACAGGAATTCACTGCAACTGGTTCTTCCAACACGGACACAGGCAAGGCTTCGGGCAGTCTAGAGACCAAATATAAGGTCAAAGACTATGGACTTACAGTCACCCAGAAGTGGAACACAGATAACACATTGGGAACAGAAGTTTCTGTGGAGGATCAGGTAAGACCAAATAGATACTTTGAAAATGTTTCTGCAACTGGCATGAGAAAGTATTGAGTTGAACAGAAAACATCAGAGAATGAAAATTGCACAAAAGTATCTGGAGTACTAAAAGAAGTTATATATATATTTGCAGAACGCACAGGCTGGGAGTGGGGGATGCTGGCATTCTCAGAGCCACGTGCTGCTAGGTAACGATTTGGGGGTACAGTTACTGCAGTTAGAGGTCTGTGGAATTACCTAGCCGGTTGAATGAACCTAACCGTGTAGAACCGCCACTGCTGCAGTCATGCAGGGAAACTAAAGACAGGCCTCATAATTTTAAGTGCTTTAATGTATAAGGACTTAAGTTTGGCTGCCCTGAGATTGCATATATTTCGTAAGGTTGAAGAGAAAGATGAGCGTTTGCAGCTTGGCACTCCTTACGCAAAGGATTGCTAGCGTACAGCACTCTCAAAACACAGTTCTTTTTGACATTAATAGGTTTATGCCTTTCACTTAATGCCTCGAGTATAAGGTAATGATGCCAAAGATAGTAAAAATTCTATGGTGCTGTCTGCCACGTATGGCCATTCATGTTTGTACTTTTACTCGTGCTTTAAAATGGAAAATGCTGGCTAGGTCATAACAAAGGTGGGTGAAAATGAGACGGTTGTATGCTTTAGCCTGTGAAGTACTGTGTCTTAACAGAGTATCTGTAGATCATGAGAGAGATTTTTGAGCTACTGTATGGATTGTTGGAGCTATAAAGAATAAGCACACATGAACTGAGTAGTTTTCTTTCTGTCATTATTCTGTGAATAATTTCTTGTTGCCAGCACTAGATGTGTCATCTTCCCGTATGTAAAAACATACCTACCGGGTCTGTGCTGCTAAAGGGCTTTGTTGTGGGAAGAAAAAGTCCTATTTTAATGCTTCATCATGCAGCATCTTCAGATTTCGTTGTAAACCATGAGGGAGACATTATGGTCGTATTTTGTTTTCTCTCTAGACAGGAAGTAGAGTTCTAGTAGTGGACTATAAGAAATTATGCTTCAAACGATTTTTGAGCAGATGTCTATTTTTCTTTGCAGTTGGCTGAAGGATTGAAGGTTGCTCTTGACACTGCATTTGTACCAAACACAGGGTAAACATTTTCTATTACCTTTATCTAAGGAATGCTAGAATTTCCCGTAACTTCTAAAAATACTTATTCTGCTCTTTGTGTAAATGCTCAGCATATATTGGAGAAGATTCTGCAGTCACTGTAGAATCTTCTGCAGGCAGTGGATAATACTGAACGCAGAAGGACAAGGTCTGCTAGAAAGCATTCTTCAGATTTTTGGCCAGTGGCAAATTTACCGTTTTGCAGTAGGTACTCGATCTCTAACTCTCCCCTTAAACAACTAGGTCTTCATGGGGTTGACAGTCCTAATGCTGTCGACTCAGTAAACCAATGTTGGTTTTTTTTTGCTGATGCTTTTGGCCAGATGTCTCTGCACAGTTGAATGAGGAGGTAGAATGGGCAGTGGAATAGCACTTAGTTGTCTTTCTCAATTCTCATGTACTTAATTTTGGCTAAGTAGTAGAGCAAAGTAGGCGTGTTTATGTCTGAATAATGCACAGAGCTTGAGACTGCTTTGCAAATAACGACTGGTATTTATTTATTGTTGGGGAGAGCCCGTCAGAAGAATCTTGAGTTTGAAATACTGCTTGGCTATGAGGAAGTAGAAGCTGAGTCAAAAATGAGGCCCCAGGCCTAGGTGTGAGCAACAGGCAGCACAAGTGTTCTGCTGTGTCTCGAGTGGAAGAGAAGGGAGGTTGGGGAGAAAATTAAAGAGGGGGTAAAGTTTTGTCGTAGTTGTGTTTGAATTGGTAGCAAAATCAACAGAGACATGCATTGGAGAGAGGAAGAGGTATCACAAGAGGGACAGAGAAAGGCTGACTTAAAGTGGATGATGTCTGGAGGATGAAGAAATCCATTTTTGGTAGAGCAGACTGGTACCCAGCAGTGAGGAAAGGAAAGCAAGAACTGCACAAGGAAGGAACAGTGGAGAAAACCAAACAGACAAAAAATCATTGAAAGGCAGCTGTTGCTGCAGGGTTATGGATGCTCATGAAAGAAACTGATGATGCCCTAACACATTACACTTGCTTGCAGGGAAAAAAAATTGAACCCAGATGGGCTATAAAGCATTAAGGAGAAACGATTTTGGGGTTTCTTTGCTTCTTGAGGATTGTAAGGAGTTTGAGGTGGTAGGGGCAAAAGTGGCGCCACGTGAATATACTTAACACCATTATCCTTATTCCATGCTCTCTTCATCAGCAGTTAAGTTTTGAGTAGGCATTACAGTAGTTTCTGTAGTTAACTGGCCTTAAGGGGCGTACATGTCGTAATAAAACTACATGTATTACATAATTGTATACTACTGCAGACAAAACTGCTCGTTTCTGTCTGCAGGAAGAAGAGTGGAAAGTTGAAGACCTCCTACAAAAGAGAATATGTACATCTAGGCTGCAACATAGACATTGATTTCTCTGGACCAACCATTTATGGCTGGACAGTGTTGGGCTATGAAGGCTGGCTTGCTGGCTACCAGATGGCTTTTGATACAGCCAAGTCTAAGCTTTCACAAAATAACTTTGCCTTGGGATATAAGGCAGGAGACTTTCAGCTGCACACTAATGTGTAAGTATTACCTGAGCCTAGAGAAACATTATCAGAGGAGCAAAACTATAGGAGTAATGGCCTTAGTAGTAGTAATGGCCTTAGGTCAAAGGTGGGTGAATGGAAGGGGATGCTGATTTGTTTCCAATTAATTTGTATTCAGTGTTTTCATTTTCAGTACAACTAACAGGGGCAACTTCCCAATTCTTGGCTGTCTCGATACCTTGTTTCAGAGCAATTTTGGGGCTTGTATATCTAAGATGGTGATGTAAAGGCACTTCATGTTAATTTGTAATTAAAAGCTGTGAGCTTTAACTTCTGTTACGGCACTAGACAAAAGAGCCTTCGATTAAACTACTGTACCTTCTCCCTCTCTCTATCGGACAGAAGGTTTCTCCCTCAGAAATGCCCAAGGTGAAGGAGAGAGGCATGTGTTGCATTGTGTTTGTCTCCAGCTGTCATCACTGTGTAGTTCTAGTCTTGGCATGCAGATGCTCTGAGATGCTTTGAAGACGGTGTATTTCAACAAGTGTAATGCAACAACGTTGTTTTCAGTCTTCTCATTCCCATAATTGAAGTCTCCTGTACTGTTACCGGAGTCTCCTTTATGTGTTACTGCACACTGGCTTACTTGAGACAAGCAACCAGGTTATCTGGGTGGGGTTTTTGGTTTTTTTTTGTCAGAACCTCAAACTGTAGGTCTCTGGCCATTGGAAAGTCTTCTTCCATTCCGCAAGCAAAACATGTTTTGTGTAAAAAAGTATAAGCAGGAGTCTGCCAGCTCCAGCTACAAAGTAGTGAGCCGGGGTTCAGGGAAGTATTGGATCTCTTGGTGCATTTTAGGAGATAATGATCAAATGACTGTGGGGATGGGTTAATCTAAAGAGTTACTGAACAAGGCAAGGCTTGACACGCTTGCATCTATTACAAACAGGAATGATGGCACTGAGTTTGGTGGGTCTATTTATCAGAAGGTTAATAATAAGGTTGAGACATCAGTCAATCTTGCATGGACTGCTGGCAGTAACAACACACGTTTTGGTATTGCTGGAAAGTACCAACTGGATGAGAAGACTTCCATTGTGGTAAGAATTTTGTTACAGAAATTAGTATTTCAAGCTCTCCTAAATACTGAAAATTTGTGTTACGAAGCAGTTGCTTTAACTACTTACTAAGGAAGTACGGTAGATGACAAACTGGCATCTGTTGTGGTTCAAATTTAAATTGGGACCTCACACATCATACGTGTGAAATTGCAGGGGGAAAAAAATCTCAAATATAATTTTGTCCATAGAGAAATAGTCCAACTAGTGTGCTAGTGTGCTGCAAAATGTATTTTAAAAGGTAATGAAAGCGTCCTTTTAATTCTTAATTCCGTAATGTGAAACCATATTATAGTTACAATGGTGGAAGTTCAGCTGAGTTTACAGCTCTCTCCCCTAAGGGTATGTTAACCCTTGGAAGTCAGCTGACATGTGTGTGTTTTAATACTAAGAACTGAAGTAGCGAGCAATTACGTTACAAAACAACGATTAGTTCCAGGAATGCTGAACCAAAATTAAAGTTGAGAAATACTATTGTAAAGAGCTAAAAACTGCAAGAAGGGGATTGCATATTAATTTATTGCTCATTAGAAGAAAAAAGAAAATCGCTCCTGAGTGATGTGAACAAGACAGGCTCTGAGGGACTGTAGTAAGTAGATCTTTAAAGGATACAGAGACAGAGGGGGCAGTGAAGAACAGCGTGGCATTTTGTGTAGGCAGAATTGGACCACCATTTGCTTAAACTGGAAACTCCTGAGAAAAGATTGGAATATGCTTCTAATTGAGGTTGGTCTACAAGTAGCTGAAGAGCATTAATGCACAAGCCACCTTCTCAGGGCACTGGGACACTTCTGTGTGAATACTTAAACACAGTGTATAAATACTGTGATTTTTTTTTTTTTTTTTTTTCTCGTAGGCTAAAGTGAACAATGCCAGCCTCATTGGAATTGGTTACACTCATGCCCTCCGACCTGGTACGTAATTCTCACTGGTAGCAACAAATAGTATTAAGTACTACACTCTGGTTTAATTCACTGTCATCTTAAGAACAGAAGAGATGAACAAAGGAGCTAGAAGTCTTTATGCAGACTCAGAGAAGTAAAGGATGTGTATGTACACAAGTTCCTGTAGCAACTAAGCCACATTAGTGAGGTCAAGTACCTGAGGGAGAGCACTGTACAGGGATCTCAGTGTATGATGGTTCTCGTTTTTTGTAGGTGTAAAGCTGACCCTCTCAGGCTTGATTGACGGCAAGAATTTCAGTGCTGGAGGTCACAAAATTGGTCTGGGATTTGAGCTGGAAGCTTAACACAGCTTTAAGTAAAACAACGGGTGGTGCTCTGGAAGATGAAGGAAAAGAGTACCCAGTGCATTTCAGCCTTAATATTACTCTGAAATTTGAAGAAGTGTGAACTTTCTACTCTTCCCAAGAATGACTTCAACCCGATGTTGAAGTCCAGAGAGTGCCAGCACAACAAAGAAAGACACTTGGAGGCATGCATGGAAGTTGTGATGTTTGTGCCACATTTCAGTTTCCTGTATTTTAAATCTGTTCCAAAAAACCAGAAGAAAATCCAACCTCTCCCCATTATTGTACTGCAGTCTGCATGTCCTTTACTTCACAGCCTTTTATAAAAGGAGGTCTCTGTGCTGTAGTGGAAATTTGGGGTTACAGCAGAATGAAATAAATTGGTCACAGTCAGAACAGGTTGGCGTGTCTTGACTCTCACCAAAGTTCCATCAAGCTAGTGGGTTTTTCTTTTCATGAAACTTTAAGCATGGTTAATAGGTAATTTGCAAATGCTTTGTTACACGATACCTGTACACTGAAGATGTCCTTCTACTGTGGTTTCTAGGATAACATCCTTACACCTCTCATGTTTTAGAGATCTGCACAGTAAAAGCAGCTTTTTCCATTATAATGTTATTGAGGGCATCAAAAAGAGCAAACCAAAAGTTTACATGTTTTAGATAATTTCGTTCCCATATAGGAAACAAGTATTCGGTAAATACAACCATTACATTTAAAGAAAAAAAGTGCAAATCAGCAAAGTTAAGAAATTAAGTTCACAGTTCATTAGGAAGGTGACATCTACCAGTGACTGGGTAAACAGTGTTGTCCCTTGTTCATTAGAAAGCCTAAAATGCAGCAAAACGGCCACAGGTGATGCCTAAGGGAAGATATATTAGGACAGAGAGTATCTGCTGTCTTAAGGCACAGTTAAGAACATTTTCCAAGCAGTTAGAACAGGCATTCCCTACTGTATCTTTGTGAAAAAAGTGTCTGAGAAGTGGATACTAAAAGCTAGGCTGTATGTATCACATAAGCAGTAGGTGACAGTAGAAGGAGGCAGTTGATACTCCCTTCTCAGAGGCAGCAGCTTTTCACAGTTGGCTTCCCAAAGTAGCACGGCTTCAGAGGCAACCAAAGTGATTTTACATCTGGGGTTGTTCTGGACTGTTTGTTTCTTCTACCTGAAGCTGCAGCCAGCTCCAGTCTAGAGCCTAAAAAATAAACGAAGTTCAACGCTAGCTTACAATTGAGCTTTCTCTAGAATAAAGGGGAAGTACCTTAGGAGTCTTAAAAGATTTACTGTGAACAAGCTGGTCAATATCACTTCATGATGAGCAATGTGACTGCTGTCAAGGAAACCCTTAAGCTACTTGCATTCTCTATTATTTTGCTCTTTTTAATATTCTGCATCATAAGCATCCCTGCCCACTGCTGTACTGCCACCCGATCGTCCCAACTTTGCATGCAGTTCTGCAGTATTTTTGAGCAATGGCCCAGTGCTTTGCCCCATCCTTTACTGTTCGGCGCAACAAGTTCCCAGTCTTGGCAAGCGGTCAGTCAACAGATTGTGTGGAGCAGGTGCTTCCTATCTCCAACTCCCACCCTCCCCTTGTCCAAGAGTAAATTGCAGATTTCAATCAGCTGTGTTAGTGGTGGCAAAGTTACACAAGCAGAACTCCGAAGCCATGCACTTCCCCAGTCCATTTATAGAAGAATGAATACATTACCAAGAAACTCTGCTCTTGATCCTTCATTGTGTCATGCATCACGTTTTCTAGTTGGCTACAAAGTTTCTGGGATTCCAGCAGTAGGTCCTCACTGAAAGGGACAATTATTGCACTATAATTTTCTATGGCAGTTTAAAGAGATGCTGCCTCTATCATTAAGAAATATTTCAGGCAGGTATGCTGCAGAACACTGAAGTCAGTCAGGTCACAGGCTTGTAATTCATACTGCAACTTGAAAAGTTGGTGGCAGCCCCTGAGTCACTGGACAGGGGAAAGCAAATGTACTCCAAGATGGGATTGGGTTATTAGGTGGAACCACTGTTGGTAGAGAAAAAGCTGAGAACAGCCTATAAACTTAAGGATGGGGCGACACGCAAATAAACAAACCAAGGTCTCTCATACCAAGTGGTGACCCAGTCCATTAAAGCAAGCCAGAACTACACATGCTCGGTTACAGCAGTTTCCTCAAAGATACAGCTCAGCTACTATGACCTCACATGACAGCACTTCAGCAATTCTTGTTGGCAGTGTACTTCCAAGCGAGCCCAACCATCTCAGATTAAAGGAAGAAAACCAAAAAACCACCTTTACTACTGAGGCAGGGGGAAGTGAAACTATACATGATTCTCCAGTTTTCGTAAGGAAGATCTGCAAGCCCTAGGACGTCTAACTACTAAGTAAACCAAGCCCGCTGACAATGCAAGCTGAACACAAAGTGTAAAATATGAGAAAGCCTGTGTGCTGTTATTTCACAAAGCAGGAAGCCCAGATCTGTAGTGGATTAGCAGCTGAAGAACTCCAGACTTTGCCTCACCTTTTTCTTACAGAGTTCGATAAATTGTATGTTCCAGAAGGGACCTGCAGCAGCAGCTGACCCGAGCTACCAAGACGTGATGTGTTCATGCTCTCTGGACTGCCAGTAACAGGACCACGTACTTTACTCTAAAGAAAACATAGAATATTCAGAGTGCAATTATTTCCACTAGTTTTTAGCAGCCAGGAATAGGAGACAACCTGGAACTTGGCTTTAATATTAATTCAAAATAAAAAAAAAGGACCGTAGGACATATTTGATATACTATTATTTCAGGAACCTGTGCTACAAACCATATTTTCAGGTTGAAGTGGAGTTTTTATTTTACTTACACAAGCGATTTTTAGCAAGTTCCACAGTTCTTTCTGTCGTTTCTCCTGAAGCCTAACAACTGTTTCCTCATCTTCACTCATCAGATTCATCACTTTCTCCACTCTGGGGAACAATTCCAAAGCCTTCTGCTTGCAAACTACAGTTTTACTATAAAAAGTAAAAACGAATCAGATCACATATGGGCCACTGCAGTAGGAGAACATGTCTGAAGTTACTTATTTCCTGTAACATGGCAGGATCTCCTGAGCCGTATGCATTGAGTTTTAAACCTTCTCTCACTGGAAGAGAAAATGCCTTCTCTCAACTCTGAATGAAATCTACGAAGCTCACCTGAGCTGAGCATAAATGACTCGAACTTTTTTTTCAAAGGTCTGAATTGCCTGTAGGAGCAGCCGTACTATTTCCTGGCTGTCACCGCTTGTCCTCTGATCTGAAATGAGAGTCAGTATTACACAGAAAGGTAGGTTTGTAGGACAGAGTGAGAAGAGTCTTAGTGGCTTGTTTCCACTGCTGCTTCAATCCTGTAACATCCAAAGTTCAGGATATGCAAGTTTGAGTGGGATGAATTACACTGAATTTTAGCCACCTTCTTCAAAATTTAAAGCACTTGAAAAGGAGAGTTGGGACTGCATCAAAGGAACAGCCATGTCTTTCATCCTTCCTACACAGAAGCAGCAGCAGTGTGCTGCTAGTGTCTGGGCAGCCTAGAAGGCAGATCAGTGATCATTACTACATCTTCAAAGTTACTATCCACACAAAGCGAGCTGACCCTGAGCTAAAGTGTCTTTTACCTCTTGGCTTCTCTCTCAGTCTTCGGTACAGCTCTCTGGCTTGTTCTTCTCTAGAAGAAAAAGGCAGGAAAAGACAAAGGATTTCCAAAGAACCAAAATTAAGAACGAATAGTTTGAAAACTCTTAATCTTTTCTATACCTGTCTGCCATTTCAGACCAGGGACATATGAGTCAAAAACCATCTCTAGTGTTAAAGTCCTCCCAGTCCCCCATAATATGGGTGGAAGAAATGGCCCTTTCATTGTCCTGTAGTGAGTAAGCTTAGCTAGAAACACTCCTGCATCTGAAGATCAAGGTAGTTCAACTCACAAATCCTCCAGTGTTCCTCCTTGTTTACGACCTAGCGGGCTTCTCTGTAGGTCCACAATGTCTGTCTGCAGGGCCATCATCCTCTTCACTAACTGGTCCACATCGTCCTCCTGAAAGCAGGGTAGAACATAAGCCATAGAACAGTCTCGTACTTAAGAGACACTACCGCTCACATTGGTTCCTCCTTTCTCATTCACATTTCTAAATACACCAGCAAGAGGCAAACAGACACCTTGGCCAAAGACAAATGAGAATATGAGTCATTTCAATTCAAGGAAATGAGGTTGGTGCTCTTGGATAAAACCACTTCCAAGACATTTTTGGGGTTTCCCCAAGATCTCCCTTTTTCCCCTAAGCCTTGCAATGGAGTGAGCTTCATGTAGTACTAGTAATGGACAAAAATGGCACCACGCAAACCAAGGCAGAGTAAAATCTGGAATCGGCCCAGACACAAGGAGCTTCCATTTAAGGCAGGGACAATGAAGAAAGAGAGGTGGGGGGGAAGAAATAATAAAAACAAGCTTCTTTTTCTTTATGATAAGCAGTTAGATTTAGAAACATACCCGCCCACAAAGTTCCACGGCTTGCTCCATCTCTTTCCAGGCAAACAGCAGCTTCTCAGAAGCTACAGGAATCAAAGAAGAGTGATTGGCTTTCTCACGTTCACAGAGAAAGAGGTAGGTGTTTTTGTGAGGATAAGAGGCATGAAAAGACCTGTTTGCCAGATGCTATACTCACTAATTCCAAATTCAATCTGCTCTTTATACTTTTCCAGATCGATTTGGATGCTTGTTTTAAAGAAGTCCAACTTTGCTTTCAGCTGCTGAGAAAGAGAGGCCATAGAATTCTTCATCTTTGAGAGAGTACTATTGTAACGCAACAGATTCATCCTGCATGGACGAGAAGGTCCTATTAGCCTCTGAAACTAAAAATCCACCAGGCTTCCAGTTACATCCAAAGTAGATACTTGAGATAGCAGTGAGGACAAATGCAATTGTGCCAAAAGGCTAACTCTCAGCTTTTCATTAATTGCTTACAGCTCCAATCATGGGCTTCCCCATTCCAACAGGGTCCCATTTCTGTCGTCCCTTTCACCAGAGCACAAAGACACAGACAAGTATTCTAGAGAAACTGCCACCGTACATGGCTGCTCGCTGCCCCTGCTGAAGCCGGTTACAGTCCTCTTTCAGCATCCGGATCGTGTGCCAGATCTGACCCCACACTTTCCGCAACTGGAAAAAGTGGAGATTCTTCTTTGGATCCTGAACTGAAAACAGAGGAGGCAGGGGAAAGGGAAATGTACAGTTCAGCATGAAGCGTGAAAGCGGCGTGATCACAAAAAAGACCAACGTTACTCCTTTGAGGGGCATGTTACCGCCTGCAAAGCCTAGAGCTGGATAACCCCTGTGCAGTTTCCCCAGTATACCAAAATCAAACACTTCATTTTTTCAGTTATTCTGATAAACTGAATGAATGACAGTCCATTTTACTGCTTCTTCGGTGCCAATATGCAAAAGCTCCCTCTACTCTTTGCACGTGATACGACCACAGAACACGGACACCCCCTCAACACAGACGCCCCCCCACCGCCTTCACGTTCACGCCAGAGAAAGTCCTTACGGATGCAGTCAACACTTTCTGGATGAGGACGCAAGGCCACCTGAGCCTCATAGGAAACTTTCCTGTTATCAAAGAGGAAGAGAAGGTCTTTGTCTGCAGCTGCAGTATCATTCACCTGCAGAAAAAAAAGACCCAACTAGGTTTTCTCAGGAAAAGCAAGACTCGGTAACACCGTAAACGGAACAGTCCTCCTCAGCCAAACACAGAACACCAAAGGCAATGGAGTGCCTATGCTGCAATGGCTGTTAGGTCTGTGTGGTTACCATGACAAAAGCATGCCACAGCAGCAGGGAGTGCTGTGATCCCAAAGTGAAAGCAGTGCCTGCTGACTCACTCAAAAGCAAGAAAGGGAGTATCCAGACTCAGACTCACCTTGCTATCAGCTGTATGTTTAGTGACCAGCTTCTGAGAAAACAATTCAAGTCCTGCTTCCTGCAGTAGCTCCTGGTCCTGTTCTGGAATTCCTGTATCTGACTGAATCCTGGCCTTCACACTCTGCAGAGTCTCTTCCTCTGTCACAGGGTAAGTGTGCACAGTTCCCGTAACCATGTTCAAAACATGAAGCAACTACAAGAAGAGCAGCATGGCATGAGAAAGGCTGAAGATACATTGGTCACGTTAGAGCAGAGATTTGAGGGACTGAGACAATGCCCACCAATAAACTGTTCAAAGCGCTTGGCAGACTCAAGAAGTCACTTTGCAGCTACCTCCTAACATTACAACGAAGTTCTTGTCCTCCATCAAGTGGAAGAGAGGCCACACGGCAATTAAATAGCTTCAGCTGTAGCATCCTCTATCCGAATATGGAACTAAGCATGCACAGAAGCTATTCACTACTCCCAACAAGCTCAGGGAGTATTTGTCCTCAAAGAAGCAAGAGGAAAGCACCTGTCACTAACCGTCAGGGAATAGTTCTTCTGAGTTTCTGCCTCATTCTTCCTCCTAAGTCTATGATTCAAGCCTCTCCTCTCATAGGCTACAGGCAACTGCTCTCTGGAAAACTTTCCAGGGTAATACAGACCATTGCTTACCTTCAAGTTCAAAATGTCATCCAAAGCTTTGAAACACCCATTGGGTCCGTACGTAGGATCTGTACCTCTCTGACGTGGGTGCCACATTAACATGAGTTGCAGCCATTTCTCCAGCCTCCCAGACAAAACACTTGGCAATAAAAACCAGAAGGAGATCAGAAGAGGTAAAAGTGCATTTGCAGCAACCATATGGCCTGTTCTGTGTGGGAGGACTGACAAAACTCCCCCCGCCTTCTCCCTCCAACACTCCACCTCTCCCCATCACAAATGCAGTGTTTAGAAGGCAGAAACCAAGACTCAAAACTACACAAGTGTGACAAGCGACAAAAGTACTGCCTATGTCATGCACTCAATTTATTCACAGGCTAACACAGTAAGGCATATAATATAAACTCGGGCCTTTTGCAGAAGAATCAGTTTATCTCAGTGCAGCAATTTCTAGTACTCACCTGTTTAGATTGTTCGGGCAGGGCAAACTGCTAGAAAACTTGACTTCTCCGGATAAGTCTTCTGAAACAACAATATCCAGCTCACTCTTCTGACGCACTTTTGTATGCCTAATGTAAGCAAGTACAACGGTGAAATAATTGCCTGCCTTTCCCAGCCTGCATGTCAGTAGGCTCTTAAAAGCTCCTCTTGACAGTTATAATACAGATGCCACTTTGGTTTCTGTTATCTGCCCTGCAGGAGTCAGCCCTTATCCCATAGAGCAAGTATCAGGCATGCTGAACTCGCTCAGGTAGGTCAAACTCCTATGAAGGGTGTCAGTTTCCGTAAGGGCGAGGAACATAGGCGCATTATCCTCAGAATCAAGGAAAGTACTCAGAACCACTTCTACTTCCTGTGAACAGGAAAGTCACATCATGGCCATTCATCACCAAGCCATAGCTCACTCACCATTGCACCGGCTGCCAGTTGGGTAGAAATGGTCGGAAGCCTGTAATGCACTCAAAGGCAAGCGTGCCGAAGCTCCAGTAATCCACTGTCACCGTATACTTCTGCTGTTCCAGCAGCTCTGGAGCCTGATACAGTTTGCATACATGAGACAAAGCCACCCAGCTCTTAGCTTTCTCTGTCCCTTAACATCTCATTAACATTTGTACAAACGATTAAAGACATTACTGAATGCTGCCTCTTGCAAGCTTTAAGACCCTCTTGAAGGGAGCAGCATAGGTTACGGGCACTCCTGCTTACTTATAACAGGCGTAGCTAGCAGAAAACCCAAGGTCAGCAAAAAAACAGTCACCTTTGCTAGCTTCAGCACCACAAATGCACCCCATACCGCGCAAGTGCTTAATCCCAGCCCAAAGCTTGATAACGGTTAATTCTATCCTGCTAGAAAGCAGTAGCTGCTCTTCTAACCAAATTCCTTCCTTACCAAGTACTGCAGAGTCCCAACAAAGGATGTGCACAGGCTACCCTGATCCAACTCCTTAGCATAACCAAGGTCAATGATTTTGTGTATTAACTGAAACACACAACAGAGAATAAGAATACTAGACTGAAGTCCTGTTAAAAGCACATCATACAGCAGAAAGAAAAGGTTCAGCTCTTCAAAGCTATGCAGGAAAGTTGCCAGCAAAGAGGCAGAAGCAGAAATGGGAGGCTACTGTAGATTCCTAAAACTGCAATGAATTTGAAGGTGTCGTGGCACACTTAGCAGTTATGCCTCTAGCTCATTCCAATCTTTGGTCAATCAATACAGTCTGGTTCTTTCCTTAACACTTAAAAGTCAAAATGTCATGCGTTAACAGATGTCTAATACAATGTCTCATCTCAGCTGCACACAGAATACTATTCATCTGACACAGTGACCTGAGACAGGTGTTATCCTGGGCCGAGTGCTCTTGCAGAGGGACCATGTAACTGCATGAAGCACATGCATGTTCCTCTTAAGCTTACTTGTCTGTGCAGGTAGAGACAACTGGCTCCTGCTTACCCTTTGCTCTCCTTGCTGCAGCACAATGTTCTCTGGTTTCAAGTCTCTGTGGATGATCCTGTTCTCATGAAGGTATCTGAGAGCAGAAGCTGAGACAGAGAAAGCCAGTTGTAAAAGCATAATTAAGAGTACCTAGCATGAGCTCAGTAAAGATTCAGTTCTATCTAGTAGTAAGTATGGCTTTTGCATCAAACCTTGTACAATCAAACATACAATGAAACACTAAGTGCAAGAGGTAAAGTCAGCATCATAAAACTCTGGACGTGAGCTGAGTTCTCTCTTTGGGTGTTCCCTCACATCCTTCCTGTAAATTGTAGTAATGCTGGCTAACTTCCAGTAGGCAAGGACCTCCCCCAGACTACCAAGACTTTTGGTAGATGATCAAGATCATAACAGGTCAGTCTAAAATAGAGTCCCTAATGTCACTGCTGCATATTCGTAGAGTGGATTCAGGACTAAAAGGGTTTCCATAGCTCAGACAGCTGAAGGTACTGCCACCACTTACCAATGTCAGATAACAAGATGAGAATAGCTTCTTCCCGCAAGCCACAGCAATTCTCCAGCTGGTTCAGGTACTGCAAGGAAGCAACACAGAATGTAGTCTTTCCCTCCTCTATCCTGAGTGAGGCTCACAGTCCCACAAATTCTCAGGGATGCAAGAAGTTTCAGCAACAGCAATTAAATTCTCCGGGCGCACAAAACTCTACGGACTGCGACCTCCAGTAGCAGCAATTACAGCTTCGTGCCTTGGTTTAATTGCATGGGAGGAGAAAGGAGCAGATGAAAGAAGTCAGTGTCATCCCATTCTCATCCTTCTATTTGTTCCATCCTACTTTGCCATTTCTCCTGTGCCTGACAATATCAACTCAGATCTGAGGTCTAAGGTCTGTGTTTTAGCTATGGCCAGATTATAGCAAAGGTTAGAAAAGCCTTAGGATTAGAACTATCATGGGTATAATTTCTTCCTAAGACAGACAGGAGTTAATCACTTTCAAGAAGGGCATAGCCTACAGATGCGCCTACCCTACAATGGTCTTGGCCATACTCACGTACTGTTGCACAACCCTTCCACGTGCCCTCATTCTTTATATGCAAACTCCTCACAGTATCACTTGCATCCAAAAAAATACAAAGAGTTTCACAAAGCATTTAAGTCTTCAAAAGCTGAACATAATAGCAAGGACCAAGCCACCAACACCTGTTGAGGCCATGACTAGAATCATGGCTAGAATCACGACTAGAATCATCAGGATATGAAAACAAAGGTTTTAAGGGAAAATTTCAATAGAAAACATAGGATCAGATAAGAAGCTGATCCATTCCTTGGCCACCACCCGAGGGACCTCACCTTGCGGAGGTCTCCACCTTGGCAGTACTCCATGGCCAACAATGGCAAGTCATTTGGTGCGAGCTTCTGCATCCCTTCGGGGACATCACGGGCAGCCACCACATTGGGATGGTTCAGTCTGCGGAACAAAAATTAGGCAAGTACACGCGACGTTCTGCAACTGCTATACAGTTTCACATGCTTGTGGTCATCCCTCAAAGTCCCACATGGTTACAAATCTTTTTAGAAACTTAACTAGTGAATTCTAAAGGTTTGCATCTTTCATAGACTTAGACTCATTCCAACTCCTGGCATTTCACGTGCAAGACAGTGTGTTTCCTCAGTACATGTGCATTACAGATCTGTCTAGAAGGTACAGCAACGAGCCCTGCAAAGGAGTGCGAGGCAGTCTGTCGTCACCGTCCAGAAAAGACCCAAACCGCAATCAGACCGCTACATCCTACAATGCCAACCCAACACCCCAAGGGACTGCCCCAGCACAGACGTTAAGTCAGGCAAAGGAGCGGCTAGGTAGCAGCATTGTTGTAGCGCTGAGGGCACGGCAGACGAGCCAAAGACGGCAGTGTAGACCCAAGAGTCTCACGCAGCACAACGTGAAGTTTTCGTAAGCGTGAACTTCCACGCACTTGCCGCCGCAGCGGACCGGGCACCTCCCGGAAGGGGATCCCTTGGCGGCCGGCGGCCAACAGCCTCTCCCACCATTTCCCTCAGCGCACCCGTCAGATCCGCGCTCCAGGGCCGTCTCCGCCACGCGTCCCGGGCCATTGACGCAGCGCAGAGACCCCTCCGCCCGGCCCGGCCGGGCCGCAAGCGAGCACTGGGTTCGGCCCGGTAGCACCGCCGCCCCGCCTCACCTCTTCATGATCTGTATTTCCAGCGCCCAGCGGTCGCGGTTGCGCGGGCTCAGCTCCTGCCGGCACTGCTTGATGGCCACCTGCTCGCCGGTTTCCTGTGGATACGGCAAGGGTTGGGCTGAGCGCGGGCCCCGAGCCGGGGCGCCGCGGGCCCGGCCGGCGCCTACCTTGTTGTGCCAGCGGATGACGTTGCCGAAACCGCCGGTGCCGAGGCGCTCCCGCATCTCCCAGGGCCCGCAGGTCAGCGCCTGCAGCGCGGGCGGCCGGCTCATGGCGGGCCCGGCTCCGCTCCGCGGGACCCGCGCTTCCGGCTCCGGCGCGAGCGCCCGCCCAACCTTAAAGGGGACGCGCGGGGCCGGCACTCGGGCCTGTCGGGGCCGCCCCGGCGCGGGGTGGGGGAGTCGCGATCGTCGGGGCCGCGATACCGCGTGGAGTCAGGGGCTCGGGATGAGAGGAGAGTACAGCTCGTGGGCTGTGTAAGTAAAATTGCAGAGGTGCCGTCTTCTTCATACAGCATATCCAAAACTTGCCAATCCGGAACGCACCATTTGCGTTTCGCACCGCACCGCCCGAGCCAAAGCGCTATTCTGGGCATTACATCGGGTTTGAATACTTCTTCCTCCTGGGCCTGGCTGGCGTGAGGTGCATTAATGCCACTGCAAAGACGCAAAACAGCACGGGGGTGGAAGGTGCACTCCAAGACCTACCACAACTCCAGTCGCCTGCGCTGGACCTGCAAAAGCCACTGGGCACAGTGCGTCCCGTCAGGGTGATAAGGGCCTGCTGTGCGATGTCATGATGTCACAGTTCGTCACTGACATTAAACAGTCCTGCTGAAATTATCCCGAGGATCAACTTAGAGAAAAGCCAGTAGATGGTGCTTGAGAGAGGAGACGCTTTTATTGCTGGCTTTCCTAAAATATGTTAAGCACTACAAATGGCACCACACTCCGTAGACAATTATAGTTGTCCATAAGCTGTGAAAAGCCAGGAAAGAATTTTTGAAATCTTCCCCCACGGCCATTAGTTTGTTAGCATCTTTAGTCTCGAAGTCAAATGGCTGTTATCTTTAAAAATAAAAAAAGTTAGCCCCTGCTCGCTCAGCAGTGTTCAATCTTTTTTTTCTCAACAACTGAAAATCCTTTCTGGAAACAGTCAAATGCAGCTACATTTAAATCAGATTTATAGCAGTAATGTTACCACCAGCACTGTGACTCGTGGAGAAATATCTATGATAATCTTGACATAGATCTCCATGCAGAGAAGGGCTAAACATACAGAGTACCCAGTGTTTCATCTTTACCATTATGCAAAATAACCACTGCCATGCTTTCCAAATGAGGACTCCACACAGCTGCTTCCTGAACGTGGAAGTCCCTCACACACCAGTTCTTAGTCTTACACTAAATTCTGTCAGGAACCTGATTGCTAGTGAATCAGTTCCAAGCAGGTAGGACGCATTCATCACCGTAACAGTTGCACCACTGACTGTTTTCATAACAGTGCCCTAAGATCAGCTCTTAAACTGGTCATCAGATTTGTCTGCCACACTTTGATAACCTCGTGACCACACCCTGCTGAGTAGATCTTCATTTTCTAGGATGAGCAGCATCAATGAACATTTAACTCTGGCCATCAGCATGCTGTTCCTTATTTCTATGTAAAGTTCATTAGAAGTTTTGCTCATTTAACTTGCAAGCTCCCCTGACTGTTTGTTCTCCCAGTGCTCTGTTCAGGGCACGCTTTGCTCCACATGCAGGTCAGGGTCTCTCTGCCAAACATCTTAATTAGGAGTACAGCACACTACACTTACGCTTGAAACAGGAGTTTCTCATTATTAGGACTAAGTCTACATACTGCAGACCTCTAATTATATTGGGAATAATACAGCTGTGCACTCACACTCCTAGAAGCAAAATGGGACAGGACAGTTCACTGTAAGGGATACATTACTATTCTGTCACTGAACAGTACAGTATTCAATGGGGAGAAATAGTTTCGAAGATTGAATCTGCTCTCTGACTGGAAAAGAGAAGGAACAAAACAAACTGGCTGTAAAATCCAGCAGCATGACCGCAAGCAGCTTTCCTCCCCTCCCGCACAGGCTCCCTCCCCGACAATCCGGATGGCCAGCCGCCTGCCTGGACCATCCCCTAGATGCTCGGGAAGGGGTGGGATGCGGACAGCACGCCCCACGGCCCAGGGAGTCTCCACCCCCTCGAGTGGCACTACAAGCAGGACAGGAGCTGTTCAGAGGGATCAGAGCAGAGACATAGAAAACACAAACCCAGACTGGTCTGGAAAGAAAATCATCAAGAGAATACAGAAGAGAAAAAGGAAAAAGGTAGGTACTACTCTGCACCTGTTTCAAAAAGGGCATTTCCTGTTTTCAACAATCAATGGCATTGTCATTAGATACTAGTAAATATTATTATTTAATAAATCTCACTGAAGCACCATGATAGTTAACTAACTGAGCTATTGCCTTTCTGCTTTTGAAGAGATTCATAGTGTGGGTAAAGCTGCTAACTTTCAGTTGTTTCAAGAAAGCTGAAGCTTTCTAGGGAAAGGGCTGACAGCCTCGGGCTCTGACCAGTTAAGCAAGGAGGAGTCTCCTGCACAAAGGCCATTAGCAGAAGAACTTAAAGGAAGAGTTATGGACAAATATCTTGACGGTAAGGTAAGGAGACACAGAGAACTAGCTGCAAAAGGAGAATTCATCTGATCTTCCCAGGAGGAGATCAGACAATGCCTTTCACCCCAGCTTCCAAAGCACGATAATGGAGGGACACAGAGAAGGAGTTCTCCCTAAATATGCTTCTCTTTAAATGTGGCCAAAACCACAGGAAATACTGAGAATGATTCCCGAAACAAAGCCCGACTTTGAAATATTAATTTCCTCCAAAGTCATCAAAGACTACAGCATCTTACTTTTGTTTTCTTTTGGGTTTTTTAGCTCTTTCCCCCAAAAACAGAGGTCTGTTTGTTATATTTTTAAGGAGAAATAGTACAAATCTGCTATTCATTTGCTCTGTTCAGAAAAGGGATACAGAAGCACTTTATCCAGAAGGCGGGAAAAGGCAGCAAGGGTCTGCAGTCTGTTGCTTCAACTAAATCTATATAGCTGATCATCATCAAGAAAGCCATTAGTGCTATAGATTCAGAAACAATGTAATTTGGAATGGACACATTATGTCATTGGGAGGAAGGAGAGCTACTTTTAATTTCAGTATATATAGATGTGGCGCCTAGGGGACATGGTTTAGTGGTAGATTTGTTTTTATGTTAGTTTTGGTAATGTTATTTTTAATGTTAGTTTTACAGGTGGACTCAATGATCTTAAAGGTCTTTTCCAACTTAAATGATTCTATGATTAATGACTTTTTGTTCACCCTTAATGAGTTACAGCTCTTTTTTAGGTCTTATTTCACATTGGTAAGATAAATGCTCACATTATTACTGGTTAGAAAGGCTGTTAGTAATAATAAGTTATTGTGTGGGATTTTAAGTATTCCTGTTGAGGATGCTTCAGCAAAAAGATACAAATTCAGGATATCACATATTTTTATGTCCTAATGTACTTGGAAGTGTGGAATCAAAATGTCAGAACATCACATCTAGGTCTTTGACTTATTGCTCTAGTATTTTTGATCAGAAAGGAAGCACAGGCTGAGATCAGAAGGCACACACTGTTTATGAGAACCCTACCAGAGTGCACATTTCTTGCAGGTTTCAGCTTGGAGCCTTGTAAACGTACTTTTCAAACAGCCATGTGGTTTCAATTTGACTGGGCTTATCATTCAAGACATTCCAATTGACTGGCCTAAGTACCCTTCCCAAAACTGAAAAGAAACATATGGTAACATCTGTTACCAGTTTTCCATGCATGGTGGGACGGCATCCATCAGTGGATAGACAGGTATCCCACATGGACAGGGGGAGAAGTGGGGGAAGGGCTGCAGCATTATAAGCTAAGATAACCTGAACAGGGGCAACAGAAATCAATGCAAGAAAGGATGTGGCATCTGATGCAAAACAGCTTTAGAGAGACTATCCTACAGCATTTTGCAGTATAAACACATGCTGTATAAGGCTAGAACCTACTTGTACAGATGAATATATGAGATAAACTTGGCTATAACCATAAACTTGATTAAACTGTGCAGGTGTTTTTAAATATCGACTCCTCGTGTCAGTCTTCCAGGCAAAAAAAAAAAAAAAAAAAAAAAAGACATTTGTAAGTTTAAAAGATGTTTCTGAAAATGATCTACAGTTTCCTGCTGGTTTCAGGTAGCTAGGACTTCATCCGAGACATCAGTTAGGCCAGCTGTCCTCCCACCAAAAAAAAAAAAAAAAAAAAAGAAAAAAGAAATTTAAAATTTCACTAGTCTTGCCTTGTTTTTGGGGCATCTAGCAGGTACCTCAGAAATAAGGTCTCAACAGTTCTTTACAGTGCTTCCCATGGAGAAATTCTGACAAGGCAGCTCAACTCAGATCTAAGTAGTTTCACTGAACAAAGCTTTCCTTGAAACCGTCTTAGCTACCAGAATCTTGTTTCTTAAAGCTGTAAGAACTTCAAGCCTTCTCCACAGATAGCAACAAAGATCACCAGCGGTACTAACAATTAGCAAGTTAAAACATTGCCCCTGTGGGATTCAGAACACAAGCCAGCGTAGCTGTAATAATGAGCCGCAGCTGCAGGGAGTAAGGGTACTGTAACAGGGTTACAGCAGAAACCAAGCAACTGGATAGTAGTTCAGATCATTCACTTTGGCTTTAGGAATGCTGCTGATTTAGTTCAGATTCAACTGAAGTTAATGTCTATTTGAAAATCACTTGTACAGCTTTTAAAAAGGCTTGCTATACAATGCAAAATGTTTCCTAAGAGGTGAAAAATGTCTGGAAAGCATATAAAAAGTGTACTATGAAATCTACGTACTAATACAAATCACTGAGAGATGCTCTGAACGATAAGGATTTTATCATCGAGATGTGATGCAAAGATAAGGCATGGAGTAATTAAGGTTCTCGGAAGATGTCCTTGTGAATCTTTTCAGTCTGATTTGCAACTTAAGTCTCCTCTTTTTGAAGCCTAATGATGAGAAATCACAGCCTAAACTATCCTGCTGTACGCCTGGTTCTGCTTCAGAAACTGGACTATTCGTGCCTTTTGCTTTGAACAAATTTAAAAGCAAACAAACAAAAAAAACCTCCAATGACAAAACTACTAAAAAAACACAGTCTTTCTCCATATTAGCCTTGAATCCCAATTTATGACTCATCTATCATACTCCAATTTCACCAGCTGTTATCCAGCTGCCTTCTCTGGCTTTATATAAACAGAGTCTGAGCTCCTGATTTCTGGAAGCAGTAGTTTTCTCAAATAATTGAGTTAGCTTTTTACATATAACATAGATGATAAAAAGGTGATAGTGTGGGCGACAGTGCCCGAATATTATTTCAAATATTTGGAACTTCAGGGCAGTCCTAGAGATTGGGAATGAAATTGTATCTTCTTGCCTGTCTATCTTGTGCCTGCTGCGCTATGTCACTCCCAGCTCTTGGTTTGTATAAGAGGTAATGTATTTTAAAAGGAAGAGAGAAAATGGACTTCTGGTGCGGGACTTGTTCAAAGCAGGGGGGATCCACCGCATCTACATCACACCTTCACAATCTTCTACTAGGGATCAATGAAGTTTCCCTCCCAAGACTCCCAATACGGGAGCCAGACCATGTCAATCGATTTGGAGAAAGTGGAAACTCTTCCTGGTGGATTGAGGAGGGCTGTGAAGTGAAAAGCTGCTGAAGGGATTAGAGCGAATAATGTGTAATTGTGACTGCATAGAAGTGACATAGAGAAAGATGCTGCAACAAATAAATGAGAACATCAGAACAAAAGCTAGCCTGCCAGCCCATTGCTGTACTCTGCCTTTTTAGCGAAAGCATATGGTAATAGTAAAAACTAAAAGCTCAGCTGGGGAGAAGCAGTAGAAATATTGAAAATAAAAGACATAGTACTGTCCTAACCTATCATCAAGAAAAGTTATTTTGCCTACACAAGAGAGAAGCCTTCTTACATACACAAGAGAGAAGCCTTCAGTCTCACCCAAAGCAGCAGTCTGTACAAAAAATTAAAACCCTCTTAAACCGCTGTTACTGCAAACTGATCCTTCAGCAGACGTCTCTGCCTCTGCAAGATATCTCTTAAGTAGGTGTCAATAATCTGAATCTCAATTAACGTACTCAAATCATCATTACACTGCATCATCAGACAAGCCCATCTCTCTGATAGTGCGCATGGTACCGTTGGCATCCAGCAACTTAGGGGAAAAGTACTTGGTATTTACTTTTGCCTTCTTCCCCAGAAAGCACTCTCTCAGTTTCCTCCAGACCTAAAAGAGTGTGCTTTAGCTTATCCAGTTTCTACGTTTATCAAGTAAAAGCACATCTGGATCCAGCCTGGCAGTTTCCCCAGGAAGACCAGGACAGCTAGACCAGACAGCTGAGAAGTGACGGGTTGAAAATGTGTAAAAAGAATTTTCATAATTTAAAACTTTCAATTAAAGTTATACCTTGGACTCCATTCACACTGTAAACCTCCTTTGTTCAACATCTTATTTTTTGTCTCTACAGATAATTTGAGATTTGGAGGTGATGTGGGAAACACTCAGAATGGAAGGCAAACTCCCATGTCTCCTTGTGCTGGTGGGAGCAATCATGACTGCCCAGTGCCTGGTAAGAGGCTAATGCATCAAATCATTCTCTTGCCATCTTCCTGTATTTTCAGCACTTTCTTACCATCGACTCTAGCTGTCTGCATCAGGCAGAAGGAGAATTTGCTTAGCTCGCTAGAAATCAGAGGAAGAAAAATGTTACAAAGTAGTCTACTTCTTGTTGTGGATGTGTTATGTGTTATCCTGACTGGTTTTCATTTCAGTAAGCAAGTCATCTCCAGGTATTCTTGGTGTATCTGTCCACTGTCACCTTTCAATGTTAGTAAGAATTTCATTGTAACCAGCCTTTAATTTTCTGTGGTCATCCTCTTCATCACTACTCTCACTTAAAACTGGACGTCAATGGTTCCCTTGTCCCCTCACTTTAAGCCTCACACTGCACACAGCTTGAGTAAATGCTACACAATTCTAAAATGTTTACTCCCTGTCTCGAAAAATTGCTATCCCACCCTTCCTCCTTCTTTTTGTGTTCTTTCTCTTGTGGCCTAATTGAAGAAGCTTTCTAAATTGTTTTCTTCCATAAAACTTTATCCAAAATATTTCATTTAAATGGCTGCAGGAGACCTATCTCTTAAAGATAATCAAGCTACGAAGTCTTACGATAGACTTTCTCACTGACGTGCATGTCAGTGAGAAAAAGTAACTGCTTGTTGACTTTACTTTGGAAATTATTTGCTCGAACCTCCTTCAAATAGCAGAAAGCTGACAAGCTTTAGTTAGCATTTGCAATGCCCCAAGAGCACATAATGACACACGATGTGAGTACAGCACATCCCAAGTTCATGTCACTCAGATGACAAGCAATCGCCTGGTAATCCGTGGCAACTGAATGATTTGCAGTTCTTGGTACCCATACTGAGGTACTAGAGGCACTTTTCACTGTACTGTCTGACAGAGCTTCCCTGATTTTACATGACCTCAAGACGAGGACTGACTCTTTGAAAGTACTTGTTCTCTCATCTTTTTTAAGAGAGCGGTTACTCACAGAATTAACATACTTTGCTTCCAGGGCTTACATGTGCGTTTCAAACGAGGAGCCAGATCTAGAGGTAAGCCAGGCTAACTAAAACTATATTAGCTGGAGCTAATCACGAACACGAGAGGGGAAAGCAAATGATGCTGAAGGAACAAAGCCTGAAAGCTTTTTGTCATGGTTATCTGGATGAGAGATTCAGAAGGCAAAATTCTAGACCATTAATACCATCCACAATGAAGTTTTCCCCTCCCTTTGCTCTTCTTCAAAGAAAAAGAGGCCAGTCAATAGTGGAATAGTACATCTGGCAGCACAGCAGTGAGAGAGATGGGACAGTTGTGGTCTGAGAAGGAAAAAGGGCAACCCATTAGACAGATGCTCCCATCACAGATACTTTTCTCCTGGAGATAGAAGGGAGTCCTTTTGCTCAGCCAGGTCTTTTCCCTGAATCTCTAAAAGAGGATTTCCTTTCTCTGATTACAGCCATTTGCACAGGTAATTTATCTGCAGAAATTTACCAACACAGGGGGACCTGGCTGAGGCTTTCAGGGAGCAGAATAGAATACTGTAGGTGCGACAGTGGTCGGAGTCACTGCCACACTGTGCCTGTCAGAGGTGAGTATGACAACGAAAAAGGAAATGGTGAAAGATTGTCCATCTAATCATCCTACAGAAGAACACTGTCAGGGCTAGAGTTACTGCACAGAAAACTTGTCTAGGAATAGAAGAGGATAGAAATGAAAATACCAGTGTACACTGATTTGGGCAGGACTAAGTGGGAGTGGGCAAGGGGCTGAGGAAGTCTAGTAGCATATATTGAATGAAACAAAGAAAGAATGGAAGCGTTACGCAAAAAGGCTGTAAGCACATGGCGGTAACAGTGGGTAGGGAAAAGCAGAACAGGCGAAAGGACACTGACAGGAAAAGGAAAGATGTGTATACATTGCCAGCTTCTTGCTTCTCTGAAATCTAACAGTATTTCCTGGCTTTTGCTTATTCCACAGCCTGCACTAGAAATAAATGCTACAATGGGGGCCAGTGTTCACAGGCATATTATTCCCCACAGCTCTTCATCTGCCAGTGCCACCAAGGTTTCTCAGGGAAGCAGTGTGAAATAGGTGAGTATACCGCATCAACTGCTGTGAACAATGCTATTGGTTTTAGCTATGCAGTGCACAAGGATAAGGTACCCAGAAGCTCCTGCTGTACACTAGGCTCTCTATTAAGTTGTCTTTTTTTATTCTAAAGCTAATACTACAAAGAACTTTTAAGGACTCCTGGGTTGTTCTCAGTGTCTCTTAATCCTGAATTTTGTAGCTGAAGACCTTCATATGCACTTACAGTCTGCCCGACAGGGCATTTTCACTGACTTAGTAGACAAGACATCTGAGAGCCAAGTGTAAACAGAACAGAGGCTGGGGAAGCTGTCGGGGAAAGAATTGGGATGCTGTCTTTACAGAATCATTTTGTTCCCCTTTGTTCAGATACTGAAGTTAAATGCTACAAAGACAATGGAGTAACATATAGGGGTACGTGGAGCATGACAGAGAGTGGAACTGAATGTTTAAATTGGAATAGCAATGGCTTGGTGGACTGGATGTACAGTGGCCAAAGAGAGGATGCTGCTGAGCTGGGATTGGGCAATCACAACTATTGCAGGTGAGGAGCTGGTGGCACATGGGTCAGAGCCACAGGAATCAGCCCATTCTAAGAGCTTGGAGCAAAAGAATGGCTGCTTGCTGTAGTCTGATACCAAGCAGGGAACACTCTGCACAGGCGCAGATACTGTGCAGCCCGTGAGCAGTAATTGCAAAGTCTGTAGACGTATCTGAACTTCAGATCTTCCTAGACTGGATGTTTATGGCAGACTACAAAATGCAAGTATCTCTCACCGCATAGTCTTTCCCTTGCCCCTTCTCAGTCCCTAAACTCCATTTGTAATTCAGTTTCCTGCAGCTTCAAATCCTGATCAAAACTGTAAAATTATAGTGCTTCCTGTACATGACCTAAACTGCACAAACATGCTGTCCACTCCTGCCTAGCTATTGGCCATCTCATCTTCACCTCAATGTACTCCACATTTTAATAATTAAAATAGGAATTCAAGCAGCTTCCGATGGTTCAGTCCACATCATCACTGCAGAGCAGGACTAAGTCAGCGAATTAGATGGCCTACATGACACTATTGACAGAAGCTTTATAATGATGCATAATATTGTAACTCTTTCAGAAACCCTGATGAGGATTCCAGACCTTGGTGCTATATCTATAAAGGAGGAAGGTACACCTGGGAACACTGCAGTGTGCCCTCCTGTTCAAAAGGTACATGCAGGGGACAGGGAATGGACTTTGGGATTTCCATTATTCACTGCATATATAAGGGTTCTCTGTGGACTTGGGCTACTTCTGTAGCCTAAAAAGCTGAGACTCTCATGTTATATCATATTTAGGCTTTTAGTATTTATGACACTGAGAGAATGAGATACATATAGGTAATAAATAGATGCCTTGACAGAAATCACACCTAGGAACAACTGACAACCGCATCCATCGGTTAATGTGCAGCTTTCTAATTGAAGTTAGGAACATCAACTGCAGATCTGGAAGAGGCACAGATTACCGTGGCAGCCACAGTGTTACCAGTTCTGGAGCTACCTGTCTGAGATGGAATTCTCGAATCCTTGTTAACAAGCTATATACTGCTTGGAGAAGAGATGCTTACCAGCTGGGCCTTGGTAGTCACAATTTCTGCAGGTATGTAGTTGGGTACAGAATAAAAAAAAAAAACCCACCAAACTGTCTTGTAGTACTCTTAAGGCAGGTCCCGTCTTTTACATGGATTTTTAAAGCACAGGAAATACATTACCGGTAGCAATGTAGTAATAGCAACTCACAGTAGTTATTTTATTCGTATTTATGTTTCTCGAAGATCAGACTCCATAAGTGCAAATTTCATGTGCCCTTAGGGCTCTCTGTATCTCTAGAAAAATCAAAAAGAATACACTCGGGTCACAGTCTGACACCTTTAGGTCTCTGCAAACTCCCTGCAGATCTGATAACACAAATAGCTCTTCTATTTCCTATGCTGCAGGAATCCTGATAATGACAGCAAGCCCTGGTGCCACGTCCTGAAAGGAAAACAGCTCACATGGGAGTACTGCAATGTGCCTACTTGTTGTAAGGATACCAGCACTCCTAGTTCTTCTCTTTCTTTGAAGCATTACTGACCTGCACGTAATCTGTATTAAAATAAGATCTGGAGAAAAAAAGAGCTGTATTAAACTTGAGCATCTTCCTGTAAAAAAAAAGAGCTGGAGTTAAAAGAAAATGCTTTTTGGAGCAGAAAGAGTTATCTGTAGCTCCATTCTCACAGTAGTGCCTTTTGCTCTGCCAGAAGGGAAGATTGCAGAAATGGAGGACAGGAAAGGCAGGGTTTCCTTACTGTATTTTTTCAAATCAGAATACAAGTTTCCTAGGAAACAGGCATGAGTCAAAAACTAAACAGTTCGTGGCAGGCTGCCTCAACGTGGGCTGGTGACTAACAGGCTCTTAACCCAAACTCAAAGAGTGCCTGAACAAAAAGCCTATTTCTGGGTTTGTCATCCCCAGCCACCTGTGGCTTACGGCAGCGCAGAGTACGCCAGTACAGGATTAAAGGTGGTTCCTACGCAGACATTGCAGCTCACCCATGGCAAGCTGCCATCTTTGTGAAGTATCGCCGGGTGCCTGGAGAGCACTTCCTCTGTGGAGGAATTCTGATCAGTTCCTGCTGGGTTTTGTCAGCTGCTCACTGTTTTGAGGAAGGGTAAGTTGAAGATTCAGTACTATCTGGTGGAAAAAAATCTGGAAAATAGAAGCATCCAGTATAGCCTTACAGTAAGGGTATAAGACTTGGAAAAACTCCTCCTTATCCCAGTAAGTCTGCACTGAAGATTATAGTTAATTGTGCTGAGCATTGCAGAGAGGCATTTAATTGGGGAAACTAGGAGGATGGTATTAAGGTACCACAGCAGAGTATCAGATACCTTAAGAACAAAGTTGTCAATACACATGCAGAGCCATCTGAAACTTGAGAATGGCAAGGGGCTGGCAGAGGTGCTTTGCCATAATGTCTGTAACCATACAGAACAAAAATGAAGGCAAATAGGTCACAATGAGGTCAAACTGCCTGGGTATCAAAGTAGTAATAGTGCTAAAATTAAAAAAATAGCAGATGTTCCAATAGCACGTCTTCAAGGGAAGGGTCTACTCTAGTTAACACAGGAATAGAGACTCTCTTGTTCTTCAGCTTTAGTACAAATCAGCTGAAGATTGTGCTGGGTAGGACTTCCCGAGCAACTCCTGAGGAAAATGAACAAAAGTTTCAAGTGAAGAACTACACTGTGCATCAGAGATTTGACTCAGAAAATTTCAACAATGATATTGGTAAGAACTTTTCTGACTTTGTGACCGGAAAGGTCATGGTTGGCTCAACTTTGTGATTAATGAAGTGGGGATTTTTTACCTTGTTCAGCTCTGTTGCAGTTGAACTCAGATGCTGGAGACTGTGCTGTTGAAACAGGCACTGTCCGTGCTGCCTGCCTCCCCACGCCAGAGCTGCAGCTGCCTGACTGGACTGAATGTGAGATCTCTGGTTATGGCAAAAATGAAGAATGTAAGTAGAAGATAATGTCTACATGCAAGTAGAAGATAGTATGTCCAGAGCTTGAGTCCTCTGCCCTCAAAGAATCCGAGCCTTTGGCATTGCTGAATGTGTAATGTATCATATTGGCTTATATGAGCACTACAAAATGTATGTAGGAGTTACTCAAAACCAAGTTTTGCTGTAAGTTATTTCATTCATCTGAGTTCTGTCAGTTGTATGGGCTAGTAGAGTCTTCCTTGATACTCTCCACAGTACAAAACAACAACAAAACAAAATGGCACAGTAAATAAGGTAGGAAAGACGTTAAGATTTGCAGTCAGGGCTGCCACATTTCTGCTGTACTCAGTACACTTAGATCCTGGAATTTGGACAGAAATCCATTTCTGTCGAGGTTTGATATACCATACAGTTGCAGATAGATGCATTATTCTAAAAGATACATTGGCTATGCAGAGGTTAGCAAAAAAAAGCTAAAGAAAGAACAATCCCAGATATACATTAAAAGACTGGCTAAATTGTTTCTAACGTGAGCTATAACAAACAGAAATAAAAGCTGTCTGACAGTATACACAGGCAGACCTGTATTTAAAGCAAACAAACAAAAAAACCCCCAGCTCCTATTTTACTTTCTTCCTTTTCCATTTTCTTTAAATTCTCTAACTTGTAAACTTCTTAAGACAGAAACTGTGAAGCATCCATCATACAATCACAGTTTGGACCCATAGGGATTTTGGAACAGACCTAAAGACACAGCATATAAGTGTTGCATAAAGTTTTTTTTTAAGTGCTTTTAAAACTTGTCCTCAGCATTGCTTACAGGCAGTACAGGGTAGACTCTGAGAGGGAAAAGATGCTGCAACTGTAATTCAAAACTCTACTGAATAACAACAATCCTGCCAACTTTCAGTTTTGTGCAATTGTAGCCATACAGGAGAATAAATCCGATATCCAAATCGACCAACCAACCAAATCTCTTTCATTCCAGCCTAAGCGTACCAGTTACTCAGTATTATAAATGACAAACCATCTAATTTTTGTTAGTGCAAGTCTAATATTAAACAGTTAGGATCCTGTTTCATACAGTTAAGGCATTCTCACAGATATTTCCTGTGACTTCATTTTGATTGATGTAACTAAGCGAAGATGATTTATCCACCCAAGAAACCCAGCAGTATTTAATTTGGAGCCTACATAAACCTCTCTAGCTTGCTGAAGAAACAAAATTCTCTCTTGACTAGACTGGAGCTGTTCTGCTTAGCAAAGTGGAACACCCAAGATATAAAAAGACCCTTTGGCCAGGAAATTTTAGTTTAGCCACTGAGCTACTTCTGTTCACTCTCCCCTAATCTATGGAAACTGAATTGCAACTTTTGAAAGACATATATGCACATACACAGACATATACATGTATTGTCATTTTTCTTCCAGTTTCTCCATTCTATTCAGAGCACCTGAAGGAAGGCCATGTCAGATTGTTCCCAGCCAGTCGGTGCACAGCACAGTATCTAGACAACCGGACAGTTACAGACAATATGTTATGTGCAGGAGACACAAGGCACCTTGATGATGCCTGCAAGGTAAAGCCAATTCTGTTCCTCTTTTATCTTTTCTTTTCCTTGTCTCTTTTCTTTTCTCTGTACTTTGAGCCAGCCAAACAAAATGCTTCAGAAAATAGTTTAAAGAAGGTATGCATTTGCCTACATGGCAGTTCTAGCAGACTTTTGTTGAACAGAACAGAATTGGTGGCTCCTCTTTCGTTTTTCTTCCCCCGCCCCTCATGGAGGGAAAGGCAGGGAACACTTAAGCAGTCAAACCAGAGCAACACAGACTGAAAATCCCAAATACAGGAAATACCACAAAACTGAACAGGAAAATCCACCCCAGCATTTCCTAATATTTTCTGTTATGTGAACATGCAAAACACTCAGCAGGAGGTTCTGTAGAAGGAAGGGGGTGCCCCTCTACTGAAAAGTAGAGAAAAGAAGAATAAAGGCTGAAAGATAGTGGAGAACAAGCAGCTATGACATGAGGAAAAAGGAGGGTATGCATTCAATCTACATCCTTTCTGTTTAAACAGCTATGTAATAATTTTGTTTTACTGTTACACACAGCAGTATGAAACCCCTTGGATCTTTATAGCTTGAATAAAGGCCTTCCTCTCTTAGTTCTGTTCAACATTTGACCTACACTTCATGAATGAGCTCCATACAAAGTTAGACACTTTAGTGTTACATTTTTCTGTGTCTCTCCCCATAAGAAGAGCACTGAGGGAGCCTGGAACATGAAAGTGACTTAGGTAAAAGTACTGTTACTAAGAGCTCTTGATTTGTGAGCATACTACATAGGGTATTTCTGTAAACACTAGTGCACTGCTAAAGCCAGTGGGAGTGGGAAAAACAATGCAAAACCAAACAAAGAGAAAAGGAAATTGTTCTTAATCTGCTACTTCTCTGTAGGGCGACTCTGGAGGGCCTCTGGTCTGTATGAAGGATGATCGTATGTATCTGATTGGAATCATCAGCTGGGGAATAGGATGTGGCCGCAAAGACATACCTGGTGTTTATACAAATGTGAATCGTTATCTTGACTGGATTCAGGACACCATGAAACTCTGAGAAAGAAAAACGAACTGCAATCTCGTGACCATGCCCTCACAGCTTCCTTCTGGGCGCTTTAAGTATGCTGACAGGCCTTCCTGTTTGTCCAGATGCTTATGACTTCCAGTACAACAGGAAGACGAACTGCAGTGTGTGGGAAGGGCATGTTCTCAAAATACTCTCCTTTCCTTATTGCAGGTTATTAGAAGCTAATCCTCCTTTTCCCCAGCATCACCAAACTTTCACCTTGCATCAAATCACATAAGTACAATAAAAAATTAATTTTGGCCCTGAGTGAATAAACCAAGAGAGAACATTATGTATCTCTTTAGCAGCTATATTGTTTTAGGAGTGGGTGTGAACTGAAGGGGACAGATTTAATTTCCTGAAAACTTCATCTCCCTCCTTACTTGGCTGTACAATTGGAAGATATTAAGCTCTGTCCTTATACCATTTGACTTTGGTAATTTAAGCTGGTTTCAATAGAAGCTGGTTTCCAACAGAAAGAACAAAAGCTGTAGGCATGGGCTGCTTATTTCCAGATCAATATACTACTTGCTTCTTCAGTTTGGAACTGATTAATTAACCGAGTTTGAGTTTAAACTCAGAGCAAATTCAGGATGGCGTGTTTATTAGGACATTTTATTCTTTCACTTGGTTTTGCTCCTGGTAATGGAATAGGTAAAAATTTTAACACCAGCCTGATCTGCCACAGAATCAATGTTTATTTTTGACTATTAAATTTCTATGCATTATCATCTGATACGAAAGCAGAAGCTCTCCCTTCTGTGCAGCAGGGCAAAACACAGGACAAGTGTATTGGTAGCTGTTTCAAGTGCCTGCTAGATTTACATCCACAAGTAAAGGCCAAATCAGATGGCACAAGGCTGCCTTTGTCCTTTAACAGAAGACAAAGTCACCATGAACCAGAATCTCAGTAATCGGCATTACTTCCTTGCACTGCAGCTGCCATGTGACGCTAAGTGCCATCTATGCACGTCCTAAGAGTGAAGTCTCTCTGAGAGCTTCTCTTTTGTCCCATTGTTTTGTAAAGAGAAAGCAGGTGTAACTACCATTTTACAAAAGGATAACATTGTATTGAGGGTACAAAAGGAATTTAGCTTTAGTAGCAATCAGTAGCTAGCAAGCTAGCCTGTTGTATTTATGAAATGCAAAACATTGTGACTCCAAATGTTTACTCACAGTTTTTAAGGAGCTCTCTGATAACCTACGAGCACAACAACTCCTCAAATAAAGAATCTTATTATATAAGTAGGTATAGAAGAGAGATTTGGTAAGATGGCCGTTACTCTCTCAAAGGGGTTTTGTAAATGGCAACTTTACAAATGGCTTGTGACTTTCTAGCTACCAGCTTAGAAACTGACCTCACAGAGATCTTCTCTAATGGCCTCAGAGGAGCAGTGGTAAAAGTCCAGTTAGCTTCAGCAACAAGTCTCATATTCCAGCCAGTGAAAGGTGAAAATATTTTTTAATGAAGAGTCACAGTTCAGGTTTTTGGTGTGATTTTTTGTTGTTGTTGCTAGTTTTATTATTAACCTTGAGAAAAATACAAATTAATTTCCCTTCATTTCCCCTAAGCCCACTTCCAAGTGCTCTCGTGCCTTGCCATCCTGGCATGCCCAAGCCTGCCAAATACCTGCAGCCTGTAAAACAGTCTAAACTATTTCACTGAGTAACACGAGTAAGCATCCTCAGGAAGACAACTTTTGTTTTGCAATTCAAATGGTCTATTAAATACAATATTTGAGCTCAATGTGATCCAACAGCCACCAATGAAATGTAACTGAACCACAACTGACACTGATCTCTTTTAGAAAAATGGAACCTACGAAAATGTAAGCTGCAGAGAACAGTTTTACCTCGCAGCTATTACCAATTCTTGGAAAATGCCATTACATGAAATATGCGAGTTGACACGGAATGCTAGATAAGTCCTAGCTGCCATCTCTGCACTTGTTCATTCCTTCCATCTTGGTCTGTCTTCTGAGACATCCTCTCTGTAGCTGACTAAAAGAATAGCCCAGAATCAACCCCAAAGTTTTACAAATGCTCCTTTATCCTTAATTTTGTAATAGGTCCTTAATCTGGGAGATTTACCAAATCCTTGTCCAATAGCTAGCATCTAGTATTCTCCAGCCTTACTTTAACTTGCCATTTCATTTCTCAGAAGTTGCTGCCACCTAGCTCAGTGCATTTAACTGCCTTTCTGGGGCTTGCTTACCCGTTACATCCCTTTGTGATAAAAAAAAAATCCCTGAGATGGTGTCCATCTTTTCATCAACTTTTCCTTCTTACACGGTTTTTATCCCTACTTGTCCTCTTCCAGCACACAGTAGCACCATCTTGAGACAAGGTCTAGGAGCAACTACTGCCATCTGCCTGCTTCCTTTTATCTGACTTTGCTGATATTGTCATACTCAAGTTGTTTCAGAACCCAAGTCAACATCAGCATTTGTTGGAACTGAAGTACACGGCTGCACCTCGTGTTTCCCCCGCAGAAGTCCTTCTTATGTCCAATTTCTGTCATTGATGTTGCTCCCCATTTCCCCCCTTCTGCCCTACTTCATCTTCCATAGGAACTTGCAGCCATCTCAGACTGGTATGTCGTTAGGAAGAGACGCCCTTATGTATATAAGAAACCTTTCAGCATCTCAAGTAATATAATCAGCAGTAAAAAAAAGATTCTTTAAAAATCAAAGCTACAAAGCCAAAGGACAGTATTAATACTTGAGGAGCAGGAAGGTGATAAGGTATTTAATTGTTTTCATAATCAAAGCACTGCCCTTAGCATGCTACCCAACCCAGTAAACAAAAATGGTTCACCTGCATTCCTAAAGACATTTTTATTTGAGGTTCCAGGAAATGCTCAGCACTCCTTTTGGGAAACACTAAGAAAAATTACCAAGAAAGTAATTAATTTTAGCTTTTCAGACAGTGCTTTAGTCCCAGGTTTACAATGCCAACTGCATAAAGACATTTATCTCCCTAAGGTACCCACTATGCACAAGCCAACTGGCATAATTTACCTTCCTCATCAAATACCGACTGTATTTCATGTAAAGCCTGCACAAACCACTCTGAAGTGACACAGATGACACGTAAAAATTAATTTTATTCATGTCCTTGTTGGAGGTTTTGTTTGCACTGAACATGCTCAGCAGTAATGTCACCTCAGCAGAATGCCACCTGCTATGGAATTCTTCAGTTGCACCAGAACTCGCAATTCCACAAGCAAGATGCGACTCATCCACTGCCAAGTATCCACCACATGCAACCCTTCGTTTAGGGTCACCCTGTTCTGTTCACAAGCATGAACTGTACATGCTGGACTCCACAGCCACACGTGTGTGGTCACGTGTACAGCAGCTTAGGTGCAAGTTTTGCTACCAAGAGAAAATACATTGGTATGTAATGGCCAAAGAGCCTGTTACAGACTATATGAACGGTGCAGATGCCTCTCATTTCCTATTTCTGCTGTACAGAGGGATGTACCACAGGCTGGAATGGGCAGATATAGCAACAGCTCTTGAGGAAGAGATGATTCCAATGAAAAATCCGGTGTAGATTTGAATCCATCTGCACAATGGATTGGTACAGGAACTGAAATGAGGTAGGACAGGAGGAACACTACAAAGGTACCAAGTCACAATTATCCCAAAGAAAGACATCAGTGAACGGGAGAACAGCAGTTATCACCTTCATTTGCAGCAGGCAAGCAGAGGCAAAAAGAGGTTCCAACAAGTTACTAGGACAGTGGTTATCTTCATGTAGCCACAGCTTCCATTTCCATCAGTACTGCCTCCACAAAAGTTCCTCTATCTGTCTCTTCTGATTCCCCAAATAAGCTAGGAGAATTCCTACCTTCAAACACTGATGAAATAGAAGGAGAAGCAGAATTACATGGAGATGCCACCGCCCATCAGTTACAAGATTTGAATGTATTTCAAGTCTGTATTCAAGAGACTCAAGATACTTGATGACCAGGATGCCTTAGGAAATATCTAGAGAAAGTATGCACTTCTTCCCTTCCTCCCTTTGTGGCACCATCCCCAATCTCAGGCTTCTCAACTTCCCATCCTGGGTGGAACAATCTACCCTTCCACTTCTTCCAGTCCTTCTGAGGCAGAACAGCTAGATGTTCTCCTGCCAGCAAGAACTTTACAGCTCTCCACCCTAACACCCAGTGGTACAGAAAGGCAGATGCTGGATCATAGCGCTGGAGTTGAAGTTTTTGGAAATTCACCTTTGTAACATCTACGAAGGGATAAAAAGCCAAACAAAATACAAGGAAGAAGAGTTACAAAAGGCCATAAATCCCTAGAATTTCCTCTAAGACAGCAAAAGGAAGGTGATACAAGCTTACATAGCTGACTCACTAATCCTAAGGGACCTAAGCACGTCTCCCATCTGCTATTGTTCCAAATAGTTCAGACTCAGGTAGGGATGAGGTATTTTCAGGTCAACCTTACTTTTCCCTGTTTTCCAGCACTATGAGCACTGGCTTTCCTGGTCATGCTACTACAGACAACGGAGCAACCCTAAACAGATGGATGGGATAAGAGGCTGCATCTAACAGCCAGGGACAGAGGAAACAGGAGAAGTGCTCTTCCTCACTATCAGGAGCCTCTAGGTCCGGACTTGGAACTTGCCAGCCTTAGTCATGTATTTTATCCCCTTGAATGGCTTGTACTTCTCCCCATACATGTCCAGGCGATTCACCTTCAGTCCTAAAGGCAAACAAACACACCATAAGACTGACTGCTCCCACAAACAAAGCTGACAGGCCTTTGGGATAAAGGGACAGAAGATCATACTAGCAGTGCAAAAAGCACAGGCAAAGTTTTAGCAAGCAGTAGACAGAACGGAGAAAAGCTGTCAACTGCTAATTTTTAGAATCATTCTTTACAAACACATCCATACCCTATATTTCTTTATAGGTCTGTAAGCACGAAATGCAAGGAAATGTATGTAAGTTGTTTCACAGACCACCAGAAAGAACAAATCCATATATCTGTAGTCAAAGCAGACAACTTTTTTGCTTGAAGAACACGTTTCAGGTAGAATGTACTTCAAAAGGTTTGCGAAGTTACTTCAACTACATGCAGAATGAGCACCGGCACAGCAGAAAACATTCCACTTCTTTACCTCACAATCACTTACCAGATATAGCCAGCTGCTGAATTTTGAACTGCAGGTTAATGGTGGGGTTTTCATCTGGTTTCGATGTCCCAGCCTGCAGGCTCACACTCCCCTTCAGGCTTGGCAGTTTCTGGGGGTTTATTTTCCCAACATCCCATGACAGTAACTTTAAGGAACAGAAAATGCAGCAGTGAAACTCAAATGCTGTTAACACCCTCTAAAGAGGAGTCCCCTTCCAATGACAGCTTTTAATGTTTCTCTATGAAAAATGTCTTTTTCTTAGTATCTTCCTTTCATATTGGCCAGACACAGGATTAAGGAGCAGATACCTCAGAACCTTTGTTCTCCCTCTCTTTCCATGAGGCTTCCCAAAAGCTTATTATGAATGATATTTCCACTATTTGTGCCAAAGGCCCCATGGGTAAGCCCATCAGATTAAAGTTTGCAAGAAGAAAAAAAAAGTTAACTCCTCAGGCTCAAACAACAAAACCAGAACACCCCAAACCAAATCAAAACCATTAACCAACCCTTAGTGTTTGCAAAAGACCAACATGCAGCACTGGGCTTGACAATTAGATATGCAGACGTTTGTAAGCCATCCACCAGACTAATGTCCCATCATACAAGACCAGTGCTTGGATTTTCTTCACACATCAAGACACACAACTACACACAACTACAATCCACTCACACACTAAAGTATTTGTTCTGGGGATTAAGAAAACTCCTAGTATGCAGTTGTTCAGAAAAAGTTCTCATCCCAACAAACTGCCTTCAGCAAAGCAGTGTTCATGGAAATGTTCATGTAAGCACGAACAGCTTGACTGCATTTTCTGATAGATAAGAAAGATTTTTTAAAAATGTACCTAATTTCTCTCTTACCTTTGTAACTGGATCGAAGACATGTGTTCCCTGGGAGGGTGTAAGGGTCATATTTAAGACACTTTTTGGCATCTGGCTAGTGACCATCACTCCCTCTACAGTCTTCCCCATAGTCTGCTTCGGCCCCACTGTGATCTCAAACCGTCCCAGTGAGCTGCTATCACGGAAACTGATGTTGTGCTTAACATAGACAGGAATTGCCACAAGACTAGAATAAAGATGCAAACAGAAAGTCCTTGTCAATCTCTTGCCTTCATATTTGCTTAAAAGAGAAGGAAATCCTACAGCCGTTTGTTTGAGCTAGGAGCAAAGTCAGGATTCCATTCCCAAGTCTTAATTACGCTTTTTGTAATCAAGCTTGCGGGTTCCTATTTTTTTTTATCAGAACAGGAAACTACATCCAATAAAACCGGAGAGTAGAGCAAAGGATGAGAAATGTTTTTGCATGTCACAACCAGGCTGGCAAGTAGTTCCTGGCAGTGCAGCAGCACTTGAACTTCATGTTTGTGCTTTTGGTTGCGTTTTCCACTCCTTTTCATCTACTAGAGATAAATCTGACCAAGGTCTAGCAAAATTCTTCAGCAGCGGTAACCCCAAATAGTACTTGGCAAGTACTTGCTTCTAGAAAAGAGTGCAAACATGGACAAAAACTTGTGGTTCTATTAAGAGAGATGCCAAAAACCCAGCAGGAGCACCGAACTACCTTGTTTTATTCCAAAAAATTTTTATAAACATGAAATCAACAGCTTGATTACATTGCCTAATTCTTTCCCTGTCTAGTTTGCTTATCTGCTAGTAGTCTTTGAAAAATGCTAGCTGACCAGAAAGAAATTATAGAATCACTGCTCCTAACAGGGAGAAAGCACGTAATTTAAAAAAAAAAGACACATGCAAGTTACCATGCACCTCTACTTCATTTGGCTCAACATGCCACTTCATCTTTAAAAGCTCCTTCTTTTATCCTATTCCTAACCAGAAAGATCCAAATTTCGTAATTCACAGCACCAGATTCATCACCTACTTCTGAGCACTGACGTGGTAGGACAGCAAGCGGAAATTTCCATCGGGTGGAATGAAGGAGAGTATTCTCTCTGACTCCCAGCGCTTAAAACGCACACATGGGTGAAAGCTGACATCATCCAATAACCGAGGGTTCTGAAACAAAAAGAAAGTCACGAGGTTTGTGAAGGCAGTACAACTTAAAATGACCTCCTCTTCTTATCAATCTTCTGTCCATGAAGGGCCTACCATTTGAAGGTGTCTCCATTCAGACATGTCTGATACTGCTATACCCATGTGAAAGTAGTACTCAATAACCTCTATCCTTTTTTAGGATATTTAAAATCCTATTTTATAAAACTTAGTCATGTCACAGAATTGCATTGGTGCATACTCATAAAAGAGAAGGCCCTTCAGGATGTCTGCTTAAAGCACCACTGTATCTCAAAAACTTAGTCACAGCACACATTACCTGTGCTTTTAAACAAAGAATCTGGAAAAGCCCTTTTAGGCTCTAAGTTGCTGAAGTTCCTGGTGAGTTCCCATTGTCATTTCTTTCTCTTTTCGTCTGGCATACCCAGATTATGATGTACTGGAATCCATCATCACGAGACTGCAATCTTAGCATCAGGGCTGGGAAACCCCTTTCAAAATACTTAAGTAAAGATACATCCTTGAGCTTTACCATAAAGGAGAGGGTAAGATCTGGCATCCCAGTCAGCTTGACACAAGCATCGATCACCCCTTGGATTTCAGCAGTAATCGTGGAACCTGTAACAATAAATTAAACACAGATGGTTACAGGAACCTGATCAAAAAATCCCAAAGTGGAAAAACTATCAGGGAGGAGGAAGGAAATCTATTTTCTTAATGAAATGTCATGGCTCATTATGTTGCCTGCTCAACATTTTTACCATTCCCAATGACTCCTCTAGAAGATTCATTCAATTAAGAACCATGGACACTAGCAATGTCCATTTTAATGGCCAATGAAAATAGCTCCCAATTCTAACAAGACTAAGATGCACAAATACGAAAGAGAAAGTGCTATGCACAATTTTTACTCATCTTCTATTTTCCCAGTATAGAATTGCTTGTGAGACCTCAAGAACAAGGACAAGTGAAAATCTTGGTGCTTCTGTAAAATTTTTGACTGAATAGCGCATACAAGTTAGCAACATTCCAGAGTAAAAATAGGAACGGCTTCCCACACTTGGATGAAGGTGCGCCTATTTGAAAAACTAACTCTCTCTTCAGGCACTACCAGGACAAGTTATCCTCGTCTTAGCCAGCAGCAACTTCCATACCCGATTTGTCAATGATTGCATCTATCTCCTCAATCACGTCAAAATAGGCCTCATTGTTGGTATATTTTACACCAGTACGTCTCCAAGGCACCACTGAGAGCTGTCCAGTGGGAAGCTGGTCACCCACATTAGTGCTTCCTGGAAAAAGAAAGGGAATCAACAACCACAGAAGTTAGGCAATGCTGCAGAATAAGTCCTTGCCCTCACAGATCTTAATTGTAATTAATCCCTGAGAACCTCTATTTCTTTGTAGGAGAGCAATTACTCTTCCAGACTCCCTGTACTCCAAAAATGTACATCTCTCTTACACCCAACTCTAAAACATACCACGGTAATGCATGGGGAAGTGTCTACACATGGGAATGTGTAAACTCACATCAAACTAAGTCATCTTGTAAATCATGTCATGGCTGTAACTGAAAATTTAATCTGACATTTTTTAGTTTAAAAAACCCCAAATCAGACCAAAACCAAATGCAATACCAAAGTGCAGCTGGTGCTGAGATTGGAAGGAACCTCAAAGCAATGCACTAACACGCGACTCCCTAAATACACCTGTGCTGCATGAATGGTATGGGACAACATAAATTTTCTTCACCCATGTCCTAATTTACTTATGCAGGAATATTGCCACCTGGACTCCACAGTTTATCTTCTTCTTGTTTCCCTGTACCTGTGATGGTGTTGACGACTGTTCGCAGAATTGTAGGAGGTTTTATCAGTTCCTTAAGAATATTAGACTCTGTTGCCAATGGAAAGCCATTGTCCAGCATCTCCTCCAGCACCTCATAAACCACCACAACATTGTCCTTGATTATTACCTCTGAACAGACACCAAAATAATCCTGTGCAAAAGAAAGAATTACTCAACGATCTCCGAAAGGGAATCTTAGTGATCATTCAGTCCAGTGCCCTCCCACATAGGAATAAATTGAGCCCCTTCTTGGAGGGGGCAAAACAACACTGAAATTCCCTGTGTTACTACAAGCACATCAAACACATCGCTCCCACAGACATGGACAACTCTGAGCACACCTCTGCCACTGCTCCAGTAAGGTGGCAAATTCCCGCATTAGCAGTCCCAATTAATTCAGCAATTTTTAAAATCAAACATTTAATTTACTTACTGTCTTATTCTATGTGGACTTCAAGCATCTTTCAGGAGAGAGCAAGTGCACATGCACAAACACAAACCCGAGCTTCTAATTACTTACAGCAATTAAAGGGATCAGGCATTTTGCATAAAGAATGAGTATACGTATACTGCAACAGTAGAGAAATCCTAGTTCCACATTACAAACGCTTTTTCAGACATATCTGAGTTTAACATACATCTAAGCCAGTGACGACACACTCATGGCTTGTATCCTCATAAAAAATAAGACCTGACACAATCCACTGCTGGCCTGAATGCCCAATCCACACCCTAAAGTCAGAGAAACATAACTCAGAATACAGTCAGGTTCTGACTGACATCTAGGAAGCAAAAGCTCCCATGATACTTGTTTGGCAAAGCACACACATTTCCTGTATTCTGGCAAGATGCTGGTCACAAGACACGTCAAATCCAGACAACACAATCCTGTTGTTGGCAGGCGGAAGGCAGACATCTTTACCGTTTTCCTAAACTGATCAGAAGTCATGTCAACCATAGTACAGAAGGACTACTCTGGGCAATCCCTGCAACTCACTGCTTTAGGAAGCTTCCAAGAAGCATCACCAGATGTAAGCGCACGGATACGTTGTCACTAATTGATTAAAGCACGTGGCTATGAATTGCAAAAGCTCCTTTTGAGAACAAGGCCAGTTTGGTCTTCGTTCACAGTTCCCAGAGCAGAAAAGGGTGCAGAACAGAAATACTGATTGCTGAAAGGTTCATCCTGTGAGCACAGGTAGATCCCGAATCTATCATAATCCTAGGCAGTAAATTCCCGACTACGGCAAGCCCTGTATATATCCTCACAAACGCAAGATGAAAATTACGTGATAGGAAACAACAAAAAACTAATAGCTGCGAACCAGAGGGGCTCTTTGCGCCGCCCACCCGTTCTCCCCCGCAGCGCGGCCGTGCCGAAGCTCCTCCGCTCCAGCCAGCGGGGCCCACGCCCCTCGACCGTACCTGGAACGTGTCCACGACGCGGTGCAGGAATTCGATGACGAAGAGCGGCGGCACCTCACTCTGGATGACGGCCACGAAGAAGATCTTGTGGCGGTAGACGCTAAGGAGGTAGTGGTGCGGCGTGGGGATCACCGGCGGCACGTTCTCCGCCTCCGAGGCCCGCTCCTGCGCCTCAAAGAAGTAGTCACAGACTGAGCGGCTGACGACGCTCTTCCAGTGCTTCTCTAGAAAGATGTCCCCCGAGGCGTTGATCAAGAACAGACTGTGGATCATGGCTGCGGCGGGGCCGGGCTGGGTTGGAGCGAAACCCCCGAGAGTGCTCCCCACACAGGCCCCGCCTCCCGAGAGCCCCCTCCGCGCTCCCCCGGCCGGCCCCGCCCCTCGCGCGCGCAGCATGGCTGCCGCAAGCACCGCCCCCGGCGCGCGGACAAACACCCTCCCACCACTGGGGACGCGTCTCTGCAGCGAGCGCTGCGATTGGGCGGCCCGCCCACACTCGTGCCCCATAGGCCGATGAGGCGCGCAGCTCATGACGCAGCAGAACGGCGCGCTCGCGCTCCATAACTATCCCGGCAGCGGCCGGACGGGGATCTCGGCGGGTACGGGACCGCGCCGGGCAGCGCCTCACCTGTCGCGTGTCCTGTGTCCCATGTCTCTGTCCTGCGACCGATTCCGCCCTCCCCCCCCAACCCCGTTACACACCTGACGGGGCGACGCGGGGCCGACCCGCGCGGGGTCCTCAGGCCCGGAGCTACGCAGGGCCGCCCCCGCAAGGCGGCACCATCGCGACCCGGGGATGTCCCACACGGAGGCCGCTGCACGTTCTCCCTCGTTCGGCGGGGGGCACGCGCGGCCCGGCTACCCTGCCGGCTCCTCATCGGCGTTTAGGGGGGCCTTTTCTAGAGGGAAACTTGAGTATAGTCCATGAATTGTGGAAATAACCCGGCTTGTGGGGGGAGGAGCAGCTAGGGGAACGTTTTTCACTATATTATTTTGCTGGTTCGTTCACCACGGAGTAACACCCCAGAAAACATCCAGCTGGCGTGAAAACAATGTTCATGCCATTGTCAAACAATGTCATGCCAAATTTACCTAAATTCTCTACCAAGTTATTCCTTTGCATAATTAGAACTAGTGTTTCATGTTCATATAGCAGATCCCAGGACTTCTGAGTAAGACATGCCATGACAAGTAATTTTCCTACTACAGTGCTGGGAACATACAGAAGCAACAGAAAAGCAGTCCTTTGTATCCCATTAAACAAGCCATCTGAGCACAATGCCTTTCTAACATGGGAAGGAAGGTCAGATTTGCACCAGCACGGAGAGACTGAAGCCTGAGATTTCACACCCAATTGTGCTCCATGATCGAGGGCAAATCTTTAAGTGGTGATATCCCCAAGTCTGGAAGATGTGACAAATTGTGTCAGAACACAAAAAAAGGCCCAGTTCAGAGTTGATCTATTTTATTTCTATTGATTCATTGTAGCTGTTTTTTCCCAAAAATGGGCCACAGATCAGTTCACTTACTCTGACACTACCTTTCAATACTACTGTATGCATACATCCTTATTTAAAGCATTAGGTAATTCTACCTGGACTAGAGGAGCTTTTTGCTATAGCAGTAAAATAATGAAGGAGAAATGACCTATATATTAATTTCTCTTTTATGATCATTATTTGTAACAAATGCATTTTTTAAACATCAAATAACGTTTTTAAATGTCTAACTTAAATTACTGTGATGAATTACACATTTGAGAGCAACAGAGGCAGAAATTTGTCATTTAATTACATCACTTCTAAATTTAAAGTAATTATTATTTTAATATAATCAGTTTACTTTGAACACAAAGGCATTGTAAAGATTACCGTATCAGTCTATGAGGAAATTGTATTATTGGGAGTCATATAGCTATCACAAACAGAAAGCAGCAGAACATAGTTAAACAGGCAACCTAAAGTGTTAATACATTGGGTTCTTCATCGAACACAAAATGTTCTGGGTTCTGTTCTTAATCTGGACTTTAAAATCAACAGTCATGGGATATGTCTTTTCAATACAGGCATTTATTTATTGTCTCATGAAATGCAGTTCAATTTTGACAGTATATTCCATTATTTAAATCCTGTCATTTCCCTCTGACTGACTTTACCCATCATCAAAATTTTATTTAGTCCAATTTATTATGTTGTCACTTTCCTATTTTTCCTACAGTTGCTTCAGCTTTCTTAGCTGTCAAGAACATGGGTGCTGATACAAAAGCAACCACATGGTAACTTAGTATTTCTGCACACCAGTGGAAAAGGTTGTTGAGGGAAGCCTAGCTGCTTCCAAACCATTAGACCATGCTTTGTTCTGAAAGTCTGCACAATGGTTCGGCAGCTTACAGAAACTGGAACCTAAAGGGGAACATGACAGAATATGCTGCCAGAACAGAATTTAATTTTGCTGGTTAACTTAAGGACAGCCTGAAAACTGCTCAGTTGAAGGGTACTTTACTTTCATTATGTGAACCTCAAGAGAAAACTATGCACAGTCAAAGAGCAGTGCTACAAAATGGTGCTGCCAAAACATCACTGTCTTTACAATAAAACAATTCCTTACCATCTGTAGTTTGCCATATGCAGGAATTCTGATGATTTAACTGTTAGCTTGTGCTGTGAAAATACAAAACAGACTTGATGAAAACAGGCCATTTTGTATTTATAATAGTCTAAAAACCAATTAGTTTTGCAAGGTTGCTAATAATAACCTACTGCCAATTCTGAAATAGAATAGAGTCTACAGATTGACACCGTTGTAGGAACACAATTGGGTTTCACTGTTATGTACTGCATCCTCTTAGTCTTGCTTTACTTTCTCATCTACAAATAGCATTTATGTCTCTATTAGCTTTTCTGAATATAGCAGCACAACCTTGTAATTTAAGACAGCCTTATAATTTGGAAGCCTTGCAGACTTGAAGACTTGGGAAGAGGTGTTAGAAGATTGATTTGTTGCGAGAATCCAATTCTGACAAGAGAAGGCCAGACCTCTGCAGTCTATATGGCAGAAACTGAACTGTTTGTACAGTACCTTGCAAAATAGCCCCTCAAACTCAGTTTGCTTCAATTAATAAGCAACTCTCAAAATTTAACTTTCACACAGAAAAACTTACTGTTAAAACATCAAAGTAATTCCTCTTGCTCAAGAGAAATTTCTCACCCTAAGACACTAAACAAAGCCATAATTCGAAAACGCCGTGTCTGTTTCATCAACTCTGTCTCTAGAACACCTCTTAAGATTTTTTCTTTTCTAGAAACACAAGCTCACACAAAACTTACACAATAGTCGTCCTTTAAGGCAATGGTGAAAAAGTCTATAACGTGTAAACACAACTGGCAAGCTGAGCCAGAGGTTACAAAAGCTGAAAGAATTGCATGCAGCACACAGCCATACAGAATGTGAAACAAAATGAGACTCTTTCAATTAAATACAACCTAAGAGAGAATTCTTTTAAATGAGACTCTGCTCTTTGCTCATGTCTGCCAAAGTTCAGCACATGCCAGTGGAACGCTGTACCTCTGCAGAGCCGAGGAGAACCTGGGGTGTGAGCGAGCCAAGGCTGGACCTCTAACAGGTCCCTTTTGACGTCTGCGAGGAACAGCGCAGCCAGACCGAAGTACCTAGAGAGCTCCCAAGGTACTGTCACGTGGGACAGATAATGTTTTGACAGCGTATTATTTATTACTCTACATTGTAAAATACCTCAGAAAGTTACACAAATTACCTGTCAAAGATGGCCAAGGATAGAGCAGCTGTAGTGGTTTAGCTCGAAATCCTTATTCGCGCACAGACGAAGAGGCACAGGCAAAGAGTACCCCCTCTCAGAGCTAAATGGTATCGTTGTTTCAGAATTCCACATCACTTCGGTAAAAGCCTAGAGTCGCGGTTTCAAGCGCAAGCTTAACTAAGCCTAGGAGAGGACTTACCTTCTTTACAGGGTGTGGGTATCTATCGCCGGCGCGCTCCCGGCAGCCCGAGCCCTCCCACCACCCTGCCCGGTTCTCGGCGGTCGGAGCCTCCGGCGGCCGCAGCCCGCATTCCTGGAGCGCGGGGGTTCCGCACAGCCACAGCAAGACGCCCAGGTCTGCAGCCGCTAGCCCCCAAGTGCGCTTCCAGTCAGCCTTTACCGAGCGTCACAACCTCCCCTCACGGCCCAGCGCCGGGAGGGGTCTGTCCGCTCTGCTCGGGCGGCCCCGAGCATGCTCCCGCCTCCCCCGCCCGCGGTGGCGCAGCTGTAGCTCCACAGCGCCTCCCGGCGGCCGTCTGCGCCCCGCCGTGCTGTTCCGTCGCCACGCCACCCCCTCCCCCCGCGGGCTGTTCCACCTCGAGCCCCCCCCCCCCCCCGCCGCAGCGCGCCGGGCCCAAGATGGCCGCCGTGTCAGTTTCGGGCTTCGCCGCCGTCCGGCCTTCACCTCCCGGGCCCCAGCGCTCGCGGGCCTCGGTAAGTAACGCTGGCGGAGCAGCGCCGCCTTGGGTGGTTGATGCCGAGGAAGTCGGGGACAGGCGGCTGGCGAGCTTCGTGGCCTGGGGAAGGGGAAGGCCCGTTGGGCGCTCCAGGCTCGCGGCCTGTTCCGGCCCCGCCGCCGCTCTGCGCCAGGCCCGGCCCTGCCGTCCGCTCCCGCGGCGCTCGCCAGGCCCATGCTTCGGGGAGGTGGCGGCCGCGGCACTGCGCGGGTGAGGCGGACTGAGGGGCCGGGGGTCCGCGAGCTGAGGTCCGTTCAGTGTCTGGCGTAAGAGAGCGCGGCTGAGGCGGGCGCGGGCCCAGCCGTACCAGTGCGAGGAGCTGGCCGGGTTACACTGCCCATGTCCAGGAGGACGGAGAGCTGCGTGGGGCCCGGCTGCCTGCCGCGGCTGCGGTCTGCGCCCCGTTTTTCCCGATCTCGCCGGTGCGAGTCTCTGTGCTAAGGCAGTGCGCTCCTCCGGGCGCCGTGTGCGGGACCCGCCCGCCGTGGGGATGGGGACGAGCGGTAGCAGGTGCAGGGGTCGCTTGTCACGCAGAGAGCGAGCGAGCGAGTGACCCACCGGCACTGGGACCGTCCCGGTGTCGCCCCGGCCTGGCCGGACGGTTACATAACGCTTTGCGCCGGAGCTCTGCTGGGGACAGGGGAAGGAATCCTCCGGGCCTCGGGATCCAGGCGGGCGTGGGCACCGCGGGAGCGCATCTCTGCTTTGCGAGGAGGGCAGGTGTCGAGGACCATGTTTCCCTTTACATCTGTTGTTCGCAGAATAAAAGAACTCTAGGCAAGCACTGCATCGTTTCTCGTTTAAGCAGTCGTTCGGAATCTTTCCAGTAAAGGCCATGTGGAGCTCTGCTATTGAGTCTGATGTCTGTATGCAAATGTGTTCTGTGTGTTCATAAATTCTTCAGTACTTACTAGAAAGCAGAACAGAATAACTGCGTTGTCGGCTTAGTTCTTGTCTAAATCTTCCCCTGTAGAAAATAGTTATCTCTTGCGATAAACCGTTTACAGATCCTTCTCAGTTAGTGTACTAGTGTATTCCTCAAGTAGAACTTCAGCAGAGCATACAGTTATCGCACTCAGAAAAAGCTGTTTTAAAGATAACTAACTAAGGCTCTGAAGTAGAGCCTCATACCCTTTCACCAGCACCTTTAATTAGCAGTGTCATAAGCGTTCCTTTGATGCTTTGTATGGTCACCTGTTACTTTGTCCTCAGGTGTTTTCAGTGGGCCTCATCAATACTGAAAATTATGTTGGTTTTTTTTTTCTATGGCCTCTAAAAGTAGAGCATTTATTTACAATCTCGAACTGTGTTTCTTCACTTTTTTCCTTTATGGAACAACTGTCATAGCTTTTCTTCACAGGAGGGAAACAGACCTATGATTACACTCCTGAATGCGCTCTGAAAGTTTCTTGCTGTTCGCTCAAGTCTTAGTTATTCCTATTTTCTATTGAAGTTTCAGGCAGTGTCTTCCATGTGTAAAAATTAAGAGGGCTGCTGCTATTTTAAGATGTTTGTTGTGGGGTTTTTTTCGCCCAAATTGTAATATGTGCGAAATATCAGCAGTGATACAAAACTTGGTATAGAATGTATATTGACTAATGGATCAAAATGAAAAGGACACTTTTCTCGAGGTTGCATGGAGTAATTTTAGTGCTAAAGTGTGCTTTTATTAGTAGGGAAGATAAAACCTGAAGTATTACTTCAGTATTTCAGAACTGTAATGGCTTAAAACTCTGCTGTGTGTTTAACAAATTAACATTGTCTGCTACTTTTTTTTTTCTTTTCTTCATAATTGTTTTTTCTTAACTGTTTTCTTCCAGGCCTAACATTAGAATTCTTTCGATTGTGAGAGCAGAAGCTCAGGTGAGATAATGCTGAAATCTTTATACCTTTATGGAAGAAGCTTCTTTGAAGCTGTTGTGGGATTTATTGAAAAGAGTATTGAAGTTTCTAATTATTTTGTTTTCTTCTCTTCAGTGTGAAAACAAATAATGTTTGAGAAAAGAGGATTAATTCAGGACAGAAAACGTGTATGCTATGGTTAGCTGGTTCCCATCATTTGAGGATCTGTTTTCTCATAGTTTGCAACTCGTTCAGCATCAGGATAAAGGATAACGACTCTATGGATATACAGAATTCTTCACCATGGTAAAACTCGCCAACCCGCTGTATACAGAGTGGATTTTGGAGGCAATCAAAAAGGTAAAGAAGCAAAAACAGCGTCCTTCAGAGGAGAGGATATGCAATGCAGTGTCGTCTTCACATGGTTTGGACCGCAAAACTGTTCTGGAACAGTTAGAGTTGAGTGTTAAAGATGGAACTATTTTAAAAGTCTCCAACAAGGGTCTCAACTCCTACAAGGATCCTGATAATCCTGGGAGAATAGCACTTCCGAAGCCTCGGAACCATGGCAAGTTGGATGGCAAACCAAATGTGGACTGGAATAAACTTATTAAGCGGGCAATTGAGGGCTTGGCTGAGTCTAGTGGCTCATCTTTGAAGAACATTGAACGCTTTTTGAAAGGTCAGAAAGATGTGTCTGCATTATTTGGAGGTAGCGCTGCCTCCATTTTTCACCAGCAATTACGATTAGCTGTCAAACGTGCTGTTGGCCATGGTAGGCTCCTTAAGGATGGACCTCTGTACCAACTCAACACTAAAGCAACCACTAATGCTGATGGGAAGGAGAGTTTTGAGTCTCTTTCCTGTCTCCCTCCAGTGTGTCTCCTTCCCCATGAAAAGGATAAGGTAAGACCCAGTTTTTGCATGGTCATTTTCTTGTGATTGATGGAATGTATCAGTACAGAGTTGCAATTGCAATACCAGTTGCAATGATCTTGCATCTGGTATGTTAGAAGTTATTAATGTGTATTTAGGATCCCATTGTATCCAATTTTCTAAACACGAGAAGAAATGTAATGGATTGTAATTTGTACTTTGGACCAGAAAATTGCAGATGAGCTACTGTGGGGAATTTACAATGCTTCTGTACAGTGGAACTGAATGTATGGTAACAGGCTTACTGTAGGTGTGTTAGCAAAACATAGGAAGTAAGCCTTCTCTCTTGAAGGTGAGATGGATTTGCAAAGCAAACTTGAGATGATCTCTTACTTTCACGTTTTTATTTGACTGCCATTTCTTCTTTGTATTTGAATTCAGGTAACATAGTGAAGGGCTGATTAGCAGTTGCCACCTAATGCTGTCTTAGGGGCTTTCTTCATAATGAGCAAACAACTTTTTGTCCCAGAACCACTTTGTTGTGAAATAGGAAGAAACCTGGTCTAGTGGAAGGTGTTCCTATCCGTGGGAGGGGGGTTGGAACTGAATGAGTTTTAACCCAAACCATACTGTGATCTAGAGAGCATGGAAATGCTGAAAAGAGCACTCAGGCACTTCTGTGCCCTCTACCCCCGTCCCCTCCCCCCCATTTAAAATATAAGTTCTTTATAAAAACCAAAATATTTTCTGTTGCTTTCTCTTATTTTTTGTGGTTTTCCCCTCCTTTCTGCCATACTTCTGCATGCCTAAGGTTATTGATCCTCCACTCCAACCTCAAGATGAAGTTGTTGGGAGTGAAATTCATACCCAGTCAGTATCTTCTTAATTCTTTCTGTTACTGTGAATGCAGAGTTAAAAACAGAAGCTTGTCTTTGTTTATTGAAGATCAATTTGCCAGTGATTCGTATATTTGTGCTACTAGTCTCTAGGACATCTAGAATGTGAAAATTACTCTTTTTTATCCTAAAGAGATAGATTTTTTTTTATCCTGAAGAGATAGATTTTTCAGCAGAATGGGAAATACTTGGTTGTTGTAAATATCCTGTTCAGGGATGAGTTCTTTGGATGTGTCCTACTCATGGTTTTTGAAGTCAGCTTCACTCTCTGGTGAGAGATTCTTTAATGATCTATTAGGATTTGAAGACTTAAAACTGGTGTAGGAGTCTTCTTCCTAAAGAAAATAAAATCTGCACAGCTGCTTTATCACCAGTAAAGTTTCTCTGAAGTTCCAAGTTAACCATGGGAGCTTTACTGTGGACACAGTACTTAATATGTCAGTGTGTTGGCTGTTGAATTTCAACTGTGTGTTATGACAGTGCTGTGGGCTGGCGTAATGTAGGTAGTAAGTGGTGCTATGCTGAAAATTCCAGCAGCTTCCTCTATCCTTTTTACAAGTGTTTTGTCTACAAATGTTTCCTATGTAAGTCTCCAACTTTATCTGCAACAAAATCAGTATAGCTGTAAAATGTTATGAAAACTGGATATAAACAAACCTGGCACATGAGGTGGCTGGTTTGAGAGTGCTGATAACAGTGGATAATATTAGCTGTGCATATTGTTAACACGGTATGTTTCACAACGTAATCAGCCTTCTTGTAATGTGCCGAAACTCAGGAGCAGCTTGATATTCTTTGAAATGAATTGTTCCCTGTGCTTTTCTTAAAATGTTATAAATCAGACTGGTGAATGGTAGTATGAGCTGCTATAAATACTGAGTTTAGTCTGGAATTTGTTTTTTGTCCCCTTGGAAAAATATAAATTTTGCAAGGGGTTTCTTCAATAAATTCTTCTGGTTGTTTTGTGTCTGTGTTTAACCCTAGATTTCTGCTCTTCGTGTACCATCTCTGTGCTGTGTAACTCAGGCTGAGTTTCATACTAGTTTCTGAAGTAATTTTGAAGATAGGATGTTAAAACGTGTAGGTTCTGCCAGCATTAATTGACTGGCAAGTCAGTGGTAGCTCGGAGTTCCTGTTCTCTAGGATTTTTAAGACAGTTTATTTTTTGGTTTTGGTTTGTTCTTGGTTGGTTGTTTTTTCCATGCAGACACTGCAATGACCTTCACTCTACTGCTTTCTGTTAAATCTCAACCAGTTTATGCAGGTGCAGAAGACATACTGTGCTGTAGTGATTTTCTTGACTTACTGGATGCTTGAGGGTGGTGAGCGATTTTTTTCTCTTTCTTTTTTTTTTTTTTAAATGGAGTGTACTTGGTGCAAATTCTTTGGGAGTATTGTGACAATGTTTCCCTTGATTCTTAGAAAAGCCTTGGCAGTAACAGGGACAAAAAAGTTCAACCTCCCAAATCTGAGAAATCCTTATGAACTGTCTCATTTGCTGCTGTTAAGCTTCTATCCTTACACTGTTTTGATCTTTAACATCCATTTAAGAACTCTCCATTTATCATATATGATCCAAATATGTGAACCTTAAAGGTATAATATTTTTTCATTCGTTTAAATGTAACATCCACACAGCTGCATTTAGTTACCTGTCTGTCTGACAGTGTCATCACTTCCTTAGCTGCCTGGAAGTGAACATTCAATTCTGAGTATTTTACTGTGTGTTAGGAAATTAAATACCTTGCAGGAGGTCTGTAAAGCTGAGGCTCAAGTGTTTTAACCAAATTAAGCATAACGCAGCACCACAGAAGCTTTGTTTAGTAAATATTACTTGGTTTTTTCAGATCTTCATTTTCATCTCGATGTTCTGTGAATACCAGATTATAGCGTTCAAGGGCAAAAATCCTGGCAAGTTGTCATGGTTTACTGGGTAGTAATGACGTGCTGCTGACATTATGGTTTTCAGATCCCTGGCCTAAAAATGCTACTTGGATGAAAACAAGCAAACAGGAAAAAAATCCTGCTGATGGGCAGAGCTCACTGCTGAAGTTTGCTTATCTGATAGTGACAATGGCTGACAAAAGGAGAGTTGTCTTAAATTTGAGTTTTAAGCACCATGCATGCATAGGCTTTAGGGAAGTGGCCTTTCCTTTCTTTCCAGTTATTTTAGAAACTGAAATACGGTAACAGTAATTTCTGCAGCAAACTCCTGATTAAATACGCATGAAAGATTTCTTTAAAGTATGATGGTGCCTTCTGTTTCATTCTGCATAATTGCTGCACTTGCAGACTGAAACAGGATTTTTACTTTTTAAAGTTTGTGGGGTTTTTTCTTGATGAAAAATTGTTTTCTAGTGTTGGTTCAGAGGAACAGTTGTATTTCTTGAAACTTCTTACTAATTATTATTTTTTTAAATGCTTTTTTCTGACGCAGGCAAAAAATTTCTTTGGTGCTACTTTGGAAACCATGACTTACCCTTAAGTGAAATGCTATGTATCCTTAGATAGATAGGGGCAGAATTTTTTTTTCAGCTAAACAGAGTAGTCAGTGTTCCTGTTTTAACATATGCTGGCTGTTGAGATGTCTTTGGGAATAGAAAGGCTTGTCATGAGTATTCAGAAATAAAAAGGTACGAGTATCTTGATGAAAGTTTTTAGGATCTTTCACCACCACTTCATTAAGTTTTTAGCTTGGGGGTTCATCGTGGTGTGTTGTTTGGTTGATTTTTTTTGTTTGTTCTGCTTGTGGCAAGTACTGTAGAGATGATTTAGGAAGTTGATATTATTCACACTGACACAATGCACCTCTGCAATGGCCAGAGGTTGCCACAGGCATTGCAAAGAAAAAAAAAGCTGGGGGGTGTTTTCCTGAGCAGTTCCTGAAAGTGGATACAGCAGCGTTTATTTATATGGCTATAGTACCTGGTAGTTCAAGTGATACTGTGTTGGCAATGTACAAAAGTGTAACTGAAAAGCATCTCATTTTAAAAAGTTGGTACTTAGTGTGAAATAAGGCAGTACTCATGAGATGATGAGCACGAGGTGATAGTATTGGTAATAAATAAAGGTCATGGTATATTAGCTACATGCAGAAAATTTTAATCATGTCTTTTAGTCACTACAAAACTAATGGTTTTGAAGTTATAAAAGAATTACAACTGTGTATTATGGCAGTCTTTTCTGCAGGGTATATCTTCCTTTGGAATCATTTAGCATGATTTTAAAATTTTGTAGTACCATAGTCAAATTAGAAGAAGGAACTCAGCCACATCTTGAATACTAGCTTTAGTCAAAAACTAATGAACATGTGGGACATACAAATGTAATACTTGAATAAAACTTAAGGCAAACTGTGTTACCTTATTATTGCGGTAGCTTTTGATAAATGCTAAAGCTGCTACTCCAAAATGCTAAAATACATTTGCTCACTACCCACATGTTCTGTTTATCAAAAATAGTAGTAAAATATGTAACAAATGAAAATTAAATTTATCATTTGCATCCATGACTTCTGCATTATGGCTGCAGTTAATAAGGACTACTGTCATCAGACAGCAAAATGCCATGTGGCCTCTCTCTCACTCCCTCCCAGAGTGGGGTGGGGGAGAGAATTGGAAGAAAAAAAAAGTAAAATTCATGGGTTGAACTAAAGACAGTTTAATAAGACAGAAAATAAAGGGAAAATAATAACAACTATGGTAAAATAATTAATATATACAAAAAAAGTGATGCACAAAGCAGTTGCTCACCACCTGCCAACTGATGGCCTGACAGTCCCCGAGCAGCAGCCCCCAGAACGCTTCTCCCCAGTTTATGTACTGAGCATGACACCATATCGTCTAGAATATCTCTTTGGACAGGCTGGGTCAGCTGTCCCGGCTGTGTCCCATGCCAGCATCCTGTGCCTGCCAGCCTCCTCACTGTGGGTGGGGTGAGAAGCTAAAAAGTCCTTGACTTGGTGTAAGCCCTACTCAGCAACAACTGAAACATCAGTGAGTTATCCATAGTATTCTCATCCTACAAAACACACCACCATACCAGCTACTAGGAGAAGAATTAACACTATCTCAGCCAAAACCAGCACAGCCATTCAATAGTTAATATAGTACGTCTACAATGCAAGAATTACTGCCCTACTATGAGACTACTACAACACAGTAATACTTAATAATGTTTAAGAGCAAAGAGCTCTTTCCTGGTGAACCGTTGTGAGGAACTTAAGCTGTAGTAAGTTGCAGGTCTTAAGGCTGGATGCCTTAAAGATAGCTTGCTCTGCTTTTGTTTTGTTGACACTTGTTACAGAACACAGGTTAAAGGGCTGTAAGAACTTTTGTAAAATCGTTATTATAACAAAAAGTAACAGTAACATCAGCTAACTGAAGGAGAAATGGAAATAATTGCTGTATGTGTTGGAAGTTTCCACAGCATCTGAAATTTCATCTCAGGACAACAGTAGGACTGTTTCTTCCTCAGTTAGAAGGAAAATACAGATATTATTTGATCTCCATTTGCACAGTCCTTGAAACTGTCTTTTATGTCGGTTAAAACTCTCTATGGCTGTAGCAACCTTTAAGTAAATATCTTCATATTATCCTGCAGTGCAGGTGAGGGTATAAAGCCAAAATAGAAGTGCTTCCTGAAAAAAAAAAAAAAGAGGAATTTCTGTGGCTGAAAAGTAGGAGTAATATTTAATGCAGATTCCCTGTGCTGCTGTCTTGCATGTTCCTTATGGCGTGTCTGTTTCCTAGTTTTGTGTTGCTATTTATATCTGTAGGTACTTACCAATCACCTTAACTGTGGGCTATAATACATGTAGCATCCTTCAGGCCTTCCCTCTTGCCAATAGTAGTTCTAGGTCGTAGTGTGCACTCGTAAACTCACATGAAGCCAAACTTCTTGTGTCTTTTTAGAAAGTTTGTATGCTTTGAGGGCATCATAGTTGTTTTGAAGGCCTTTAAGCATACAATAACTATTGCTATATTGTGCCTGTTTTAATAATTGTTAATTCCATGTGTTACATGAGAGAACTGTCCAATTACTGGTAAAGATGTTATTTGTGGATTGATTTGTGTGGGGCAGAGTACATAAATACTCTGCAACCAGAACATTGCAATTCTATATTGAGAGCTCACCCATCTCTCCAAGGGTGCTCTTCAAGCTTGGGCTCCCAGCTGGAGGAGGATTAGGATTCACTCTCTTCCAGCTGCTTCTGGGGAAGAGAAGTCTGTAGTTCTGTCTAAAAAAACCTTATGGTTGATAACAGATGGCCTCCATCTGTACACCGTGTAACCCTGGAAACCCAAGTGCTAAAAAAATTACTTTGAACTTTATTCACTCTAGATCAGTGAACAGGTGAAGTAGTTCTTAGTAATTGAACAAACGTAAGCAGGTCTTAAATGTTTTTGCCACGGGCACCTGTGAATGGATGCGATGAACGGATGCATTTAGCGTGGAATGGGGCTGAAGGGTACCAGGAGTGTCTCTGGCAATGTCTGGAGTCATGATAACTTAGAGGCAAAGCTTGTCACTGTGGGAGGACATCAGATGTTGTGATGAGTACCTGTGTCAATGGGTACTGCTGTGGAGGAAGTCTTTTTAACAGTGTTCTCTGACACAATTTCAGCAGAAGCTGAGTATAGGATAACAGATTAAAAAGGAGGAGACTAGTCCAATACGTTGGCTGGATCCCTGTTGTCAGTCCTTTCTGTCCGGTAGATTATTGACAGATATGGAATGGCATCTCTCTGAAGTTTGGTTAATAAAGGAATTGTGTTTACTACAGAGCTTTAAAGGCTAGTCAGACAGGGAGGAGAGTGGATGATGGAGAATGTTGATAAAGAAACAACAGCTTGATTCCTGTGTTAGGAAGGGAAGAAACAGCAGAGAGAATGAGGACAGGTCATTCTGTCCCTGCTTTTCTCCTAGTTTCCCAGCAATTTTATCTCAAGTGATAATGGTGGTGGAAAAAGCAGTTAAAAAGCAATAGTTATTAAATGAAGTACTGCCATTGTAGTTGAACAATAGGTTCCATGTTCTTAAAATTTAAAGTTCAAACATGCAGTCAACAAAATCTGGTGAACAAACACTACGTGTGACAGACGGCTGAGTCCTTCAGCCTTTGTGAAGTAGGTGGGTATTTGCTTGTTCAAGGATTTCAAACTACACTTATCCTAGTGAGTTGAGATTAAGTCATGTTGGCCTCTGGTTCACCTATGTAGGTTTCCTCTGTATTTGGTGTGTAAATCTGACTTAATTTTTCTGTCCTCACCAATATTTTTCTGACTGTATGAACACCTTTCCTTGGAGCAGCTACTAATACTGCTTCTGGCATTGGATGAGAAGTTGTAACTTACTGTTTGTTTCATTGTTCAAGAATCTGGCAGTCTCCTCATTGTTACTGCTATTGTGGTAAATCTGGACTTGTAGTGAGATGGAAAAGAAAGGAGGGAGATGGGTGTCCAAGAAGAATGACTCTTGAGTAGGAAACAGAATCCCATTTGTAATATATTTGCTTGTTTTGAGGTACTTTTGAAAGTCAGTTAACCAGCCTGTGGACCTATTCATGAACGACTTCTGGTTTGAAAATACGGAATCTTCCAAATGTGTTTCCGTGAAGACCTGTGAATCACTAAAACTTTTAATTACTAATACCTCTGTTAGTTCACTGTATTTTGGAAAACTGAATAGAACAAATTATGGATATTGGTACGAAGTTAAATGCCTGCACAAGTGCTATTAAAAATATTAGATTGGACCCCTTCATTTCATAGAATCTTTGCTGGTTTTTGAACCTTTAACAGTAAGCTGAGTCACCATTCTATCTCCACTTTATCAGTGTGTAAAATGAAAATTTTGTCAAAACTAAAGGTGTTCTGAATTACAAAAGAAGTCACCAGTTCTACTCATTTCTCCCCATTTCTGTTGAACTGTCCCATCTAATCTTAAAAGTCCAGAAAAATTGGTGTCAGATACAGCCTTTAGATGAGTGTGTGTATAGGTTTGACTTCATTTAGAATTAAGGAACAGTGTACAGCTTCTCCCAGGCATTAGGTTTCTCCTCAGTCTTTTGAGACTCAGTTCTGGATATTTAGTAATGAGCGTTCTTGTTGTAGTGTTGGATCTCTGAACTTGTCTGGACTCAAAGTGAATTCCTTGAAGGTGTGCATGGAAGGAAGGAAAGTAATTCTGCTGCTGAGCATTGCGATGACTGAACTAAAGAAGCTGCTAATCATTAAGCTGCATGCAAAATATTTAGTCCAATCTCAGGAACAAGTAGATGCACTTGCTTTGTGTTGCCACCAGTTGGTTTTTTTATTCAAAATATGCAACCATTAAATGTTCTGACTGACTTCACCTTGCTTTGCAAATTCAGGATACGTTTTGTATGGGCGGTCTCTCAGCAACAGACCTGTTTGGAAAAGGTTTTATCTGCATGTGTTTGGGGTTTTGCCACACTTGCTGTATAAGGCTGCTCCTGTGAGAATGATCTGCGTCTGTGCAGATGGTGCAGGGAGAGAGAATAGCATGGAATGACTATGGGTCAAGAGCATGGAACTTGGTTAAATCTTACTGTCAAGAGTTTATATTGAACAGTGAATTTTGGTAGTGAAGACTTATGTGTAGAATGTTTCTTTTGTTCTCTTCATTTTGTGCTCAAGGTGGTAAAGTTTCAAAAATTGGGTAGGATTTGGTCTCACAGTTGAACTTGTGCAGGTATCCTGGGTAAGCTACAAGTAGCAGCCTTGAATCAGGTAGAGATCTTTAAATGTGCATGAAATGCTCATTGACAGTTCCTTTTGTGTCTTCTCTGGTATCATGTTTGTGTGGGGCCCTGCATCTTTTTTCCATTTTCTAACTGAAGTATTTTCCATTCTTATAGGGATGCTGCTAATCTTGAAGTAAAACAGTGTACAGTATTTAAAGATAGAATAATTACCTACACGCGTAGACATTACTTAGATGTTAACAAAAATCTCATCCCCAAAGTAACTTTTTATTTATAGAAATCAAAGTCAATGGTGAAGTTCCTTACTTTTTGTGAGAATCAAAGTATTGTGGAATGCAAGGTTTTTTTCAGTGAGAGGAATTAAGATTTTAGCTTGCTCTTGATTCGAGGGGTGTGTTTTTCTTTTGCAGCTGTGGAAGTCTGTGACTTCTTAGAAATATCTTTTGATCTAAAATAGAGTAAAATCATCTGTCTCTCCCAAGATAGCATCTTATATTTTCTTGAAAATTATGAAGCTGGAACAAAGTGTAGGTGAGAGCTCACAGGATATAATTTTGGGTAAAGAAAACTTCAGTAACTTGAACTGCTAGGTTCCTGAATCAGTGTCAAGTGGAGGGAGTTTCTTTATACTGCCGAGAAAGAAATTTGAGCCTCTCTTTCCCCTCACCACCCTGATTTTGCAGTCCGGAAGTCTTGGCATGTGATTCTGATTGTGACTAACAAATCTTGAATCGTTTTAATCCTCTGATTAGAGGACTTGTTAGTTCTGGGACTAACAATTGACTGTCTAAGCATTTCCAGCTGACATTCTGTGAAGTTTTTATCACGTGCATGTCTGATAAGTAAGATAATTTCTTCAGTTTGAATGTCAGCCACAGAGAATATTCACCTTGCTTTTTTGCATTGGTTTCTAGATGTCAATAATCACTGCATAAAATTCAGCCTGTATATACCTCACTAATATCCAAGCTATTGGCCTTTGCACTTGACTCTACTCTTGTAGCAGCATTTCAGATTTTCTCTCTGTTGTATTAGTCCTTCCTCAAACTGCAGCACTTATTTTAAATGTCCTTTAATTTTTCTATTTAAATGACCCTATATGTTTCTCTTAAGAAGAGGTATGTATTTCACGCTTGTTCCTTTCTTCTGTATGCTATTTTATCTTTTCTCCCTTACATTTGTTTTAATATCATCTCATGTTTTAGGTCATCATTCTGCCATATAAATATGCTTCTTCCTTTCAAGTGAGATTCAACAAGTGAATTAGAGACAATATCTATTTACAGAGACAAACACACATACGTGTGTTACAGTAATAGCTTTTCTTGGGTGTATTTAAATATATTTAGCATTGTTTTCTTGAGTAAAAACTATTTTAAGGGATTTCTGCTTTTACTGTCAGTTGCTTCATACTTTTTCTTCACCATACTGTCTGGAGGGGACATTAAGGGTTGTGATACGGTAACTTACACAGAAGAAGGGTTAGTTATTAATCATTGCTGCTACAAGTTGATATTATTGAATAGTATTTCCTAAATTCTGCAGTTTTCTCTATATAAAGCAAAAAAGCCCACACAATTTGTAAAATTACTTTGACAATATGAAATTCATTGGTTCTGATTTTGAGGCATGGAACTGAAGCAGTTTTCCTCTCCAGCCACTGATCCAAAAGGCATGGAGTCTAGCCTTTGTGATGCCCTGCTCACTGAAACATGATTCCTCATGTTTAAAATTTTTTTTTTGTGTGGTGTAGCTTTTACTTTCCCTCTGTCTTTTCTGGTTCATCTGCTTTTTCCAGGAGCTTCAGCTTTTGAGGGAGACCTTTGCGACAGAATGAGCTATTTGAAGTGAGGAGTAATGATTTGTCACTTGCTTAAAAACAGACTCACAAAAAAGCATTACTTAGTGTGAATTCTCAGAACTCTCAGCCCCCCATTGCTTCTAGGGGGCTTCACATTCAAGGCATCTTAAAGAACAAAGCAAAAAAAAGTTGTTGTGAGTGTATGTGTTTCTTTTATGCTGGTTTAAATTCTATACCCACTCAATTCCAGCCACAATGACTACCAGAAGGATATACGTGATGATGAGACTAAGACAGTCATGGTATCTAGCGAGCCCCAGATGGTATTAAAATGTCTGTAAAGTAAAGTGCTTTAACACTACTGACAAGTGACCATTGTGATACCATGGCCTGCAGACTTGGCTGTGAGTTTTGAGGTGTTTCCTAACATCACTTTTCCTAAATTAGGAAGACTTCAAAGCGGATGGGTTGGCCAAAACTGAGATTGTAGAATTATTACACACACACACTTTTTCCATAGGCAATTCTCCGTAGTCACCTTTAGGAGAGCGTACAGTCTGTGAATCTTTAAGGCACATTTGGTTTCTAGAAACCCTTTGTATAGTAACAACGTGCTGAGAGGCTGGCAGGCTGTAAGACACTGTCAGTCCCAGTTTGTTCTGGCTCCCTCCCTCACTGAATCTGGTGACATCACACAGATAGATGTGCTTGTGAGCAAAACAGCAGAAGGAGTTGAATGTCTGCCAAAAATTTGCAGTATGAAACTGAGCTGCCTGCTTCCAGTCTTGTTTTCACGAATCTTTCATTGTGTGCTTGCATTTTTCACTTGCCAGGATGTTCTTTGCTGAACAAACACAGCAGCGGTGAAATCTCTCCATACTTAGCATAACAGTCTCACACAGAGGCTTTGGAGGAGTAGCCTGATCCCCACATTCAAAATTGTTCCAGTTTAATTAATTTTTCTAAAACATTTTGAATTCTAGTAGAGCCTTCCCCCAAACTGTAGATGTTTTGGGTTTTTTTTTTTTAATGTGATAAAGCATTTGCTTGCAGCTTGCCAGGGGTGGTAAATACAGGAAACATTGAAACTGTGAAGGATAGTCTTTGATCTGGTTCTTCCAAACCTAGACAATGTTTACATCTGCGCATCCAAATTTGAAGGACTGTAGGGATGAACAGGGTATGCACAAATACTGGCTAGAACAGATAAGAAAGACTATCTTAGACTGTTGACTGTCTATAAAACTCTCTTTGATGAAATAAATTGCTTGTGAACTTCCTGCAGAGGATACATGAAATAATTTTATTTCTCCCCTGAGAAGTTGCATGAGTGTTACAGCTTTCCTTTCAAAAGGCAGATGGTAAAATTAATTCCTGAAATCTTGATTCTGGAGAAATTAAAGCACTGACTGACCCTTCCTACACAGGGGTTTTTTCCCCAGTAAACCTCTTACTGACTGGAAGCAGCTAACTGTCTGGCACCTAGAGCCCAGTCATGAATGAAAACAGAACAATTTGTGTACAGAAGATTCCTTCTCTCTGTTAAAAGAGGATGGGGAATCCCTGAATAGCTGATTTCAGCTGATGTTGCTGTGGTGACTGTGGCTGGAAAGATACTACCTGTCAGGGCAGTGGAGATGCTAGCCTCCCCTTCCCACTTGGATATTAATGATTTGTATGCTTGGCATAACTATCTGCAGTTGTCTTGTTTTCTCTGTTTCTCAAAAGGAGCAGAAACTACAATCCTTCCATTAAATAATCCTGTGAACATATTCCAAACTGAAGAAGTTTGATGGGCAGGCGATTTCATATTAGTTTATACTTCAGCATCATTTGGGATTTCCCCAAAGGCTGATATAAATACTTGTGTTCTAAATGAGGAATGCCAGGCTTTCATTCCTGTTGTGTGGCTTAATTTTGAAACAGCAAATTTCCTAAGATGTTCAGATTGTTTCCATCTAGCCGGGTGCTTTAAGGACCACACCTCAGACTGAAAGTGTACCATGTGTGCTGTCTGTACACTGAGCAAAAGGTAGAGCTTTCAAATTTTCAGTTTCTGTGTTACAGTAATATAAACAAACCTGATTCGTGCAAGAAGCTGTTCTGGATACAACTTTTGCTTTGGCTTAGGCAGAGTAAAGGTGCTTGAAATTTTCCTGGCAGGGGCTTCTGTGCAATAATTAACAGTATGCACATATGTACCTGCAGAATAGATTCTGGAAAGGTATGTGTGAAATCACTGACTGTAACTTGATATGGCTATACAAAGAATGTTTCTCAAAACTTGCCGTAATCTAACATTATTCCCATTTCCAGTGTTTTAAATGTGGTTTCAGCATATTTTTATTGTATTTTAAAATTAAATTTTGTGTACATCTTTTCTCTGGAAACTATAAATCACAGGATTTCAATTCAGAAGTGGATTAGAAAGAATTTACTAGATAATGAAATCCAGCACTTAATGTTAAATTAGGCCATCCTTTCACTTTTACTAGTTGATCGAGTACCACTTTAAAACAAACAATTATTGCACTTGCTACATCTTTGATGAAGCTGTTGTAGAATGTCAGTCCTTAAATTTAAAAATGTCCTGCTTATTTCAGGCCAAATGTATTGTTGGCTAGTTCATACCTGTTTCTTACTTTGCTGGTGCTGTGCCTCATCTTAAATACATTTTTTTTGCTATACAATATTGAACTCTCCCCCTAACTTTTTCAGAGAGAGCACACCTTTTTATGTGCTTATGATTGCTAAATAGCATAATCATATAATTTTTTGCAGGAAGATTTTATTTTAGTTTTTCATTACAGTGTTAACAGTTGTACAGATTTTGTTCTTCGGAGTATTAACTTCTATTCAGTCAGTGCTGTATTGAATGTGAGAACCAAGTAAAATCTTTGAGACATGATGTGTATTACATCACATTTATGTGATATATAAACATCTGTGTCATTTTGTGTATTACAGTTTGCTCCCTTGAGATACCCAGTGCTCTTACTCTCTGTTCTCCTTACAGCCAGTTGCTGAACCAATTCCAATTTGCAGTTTCTGCCTTGGTACAAAAGAGCAAAATCGGGAGAAGAAACCTGAAGAGCTCATCTCTTGTGCTGACTGTGGCAACAGTGGTAGGTGACCATTTACAGGGCTGCTCGTATCCCTTCCCTTGAGACAGAAGAGCTCGTACACTGCCTGGTGGTGCCCCATGCACAGAGGGAGTATGCATCTAGTAAGAATCTTGCCACTTAAGACAGAGAAGTCTAGTGTAGTCACTCCTGTTGACCCAGACATATGAGAAATATGCTTCTGTGGCATACAGTACAGCTAGTTCATACAATACAACCGAATCTTAGACTCCCAGAGGGGAGACAGCTAAGTTAACCTGGCACAAATAATTCATTTGTCTCCTGGAAGTTTTTTTAAAATGTGGCAATGAAGACCAGTTTCACCATGTTTCTCAATTCAATTATGAAGAATTACCTTCGTGTTCTTTTGTATGTGGGCCTGCCATTTGCTGTCTAGGGCATTGGTTTGTGTTGTAAGTAGGTAAGAATAGAAGCACCTAAAAATAGTATCTGGACAACCAAAATTCTGCATGGGAATACATAATTAATAAAGTAGTCTCTCTGTGAGCTATCTATGACCATCAACAGAAGTATAATGATTTTACCAGTAAAATTTTCTACTTTTTCTCCAGGTCATCCGTCCTGTTTGAAGTTCTCTCCAGAGCTGACAGTTCGAGTGAAAGCCTTGCGGTGGCAGTGTATTGAATGCAAAACATGCAGTTCCTGTAGAGATCAAGGAAAAAATGCTGTGAGTATAGTGGAGTATGGATTGAATGAAGAGGATACCAGTTTTGTGGCTGTTACGTTAAACTACAAAATAAAATTATTTTAGAGACAAATATCTGTAGTTTTTATTTTAGTCTGGTAGTCTTTTTGAGACCTGCGAAATACCTTGCATTTTCCATAGTTGAAAATTATGTGCTTGTTCTCTGAAATGGTGACAAATTCATGGAGGGCTTGATGCTGATGCACATATAAAGAGAGATTATGTGTCTTCAACAGGATAACATGCTATTTTGTGACTCCTGTGACCGTGGCTTTCACATGGAATGTTGTGATCCTCCTCTTACCAGGATGCCAAAAGGTGAGGACTTCGTGGTGAAAAGGATAATTTAAGATGGTGTTGGAAGAGATCAGTGGGAAGGCAATGCTTCTACTTATTTGGTCCTCTTTTAGCTACATATAGCTCATTTTTGTATGGAATTATCTTTCAAGTATTAGAAACCAAAGAAGGTTCAGAACTTCACATCCAGGTTTTTCACTGTCTCCTGTTCCCTGTACATTACTCTCTGTGAAGGGTTTTGAAAAAAAATTCTTGGGGTTTGAAGGAATAGAAGTGATCCCTACAGATTAAGATGATCCCCTTTCATTTGCATGAATAGCCTTGTTCAAAAGAAAGAGACAACTTCTATGTTTTTGAAGTGATACCCATTTGGACAGTAGAGTATTCTGGACAAATGAGCTTCTCTTTTCAATCAGAAAGCAGGTTATCTATGGAAGATTCTTCCTTGGTAGTTAGAAGAAAACTTTTGTATATAAGATAGTTGGAAGTAGTATAGTCGTAAGCAGATAATGGGATAATTAACCATTAAATTAAGGTTTTCTGATGATGTGCTGCCAATTAAGAAGACTTCCTTTGTGTTTGTAATTCTTTGGGGACTGGGGAATATTAACAGGACTTGAGTTTAGATTGTTAAAGCATGCACATAATTCTTCTTACACGTATATGTGATAATCAGTGCCTTTGGTACTGTTCCTACCCTTAATATCAGAAGGCCTGTGGACTGTGTTTCTCCCTTTTGTCCTATATAGATGTCTCTTGCATTCGGTGATGGGGACTTGTGTCTTATAGGTATGTGGATATGTCAAATATGTCGACCACGGAAGAAAGGAAGAAAACTTTTACAGAAGAAGGCAGCACAGATAAAAAGACGCTATGCTAACCCAATAGGACGTCCCAAAAACAGGTTAAAGAGTCAAAATACAACGTAAGTCTCTATAAGGAAGAGTGAGGTGTGAGATTCTGTAGGACAGTGGGTATTTCTGAACTCTCTAGTCTACTTTGTGAGACTTTTTTTTTGTAATTAAGAGCTGTTCATGATTCTTTACTACAAATTTCCTGAAAAGGGCTGTGAAAGACTAGAAGTAACCTTAGTGCTTCTTTTGGCCAAGGTTTTTGACTCATTGTAGTAATTTACTGTTTATTTTTGAACTATTCCTTATAGTCAAATTCCTGAATTTTGCTGCTCATGTAACCTTTTTTGCTGGATAGCTCCTTCTTCCAGCATAATTACCTTGCTTTACATTTCCCAAGAACCCTTTCTGTTGTCTAAAGAAATGAAGTAATCCCAAGAAAGCATATGAGATTGTTTGACATATATTTAATCTCACATCGCTGCCATAAAATATTTTTCCCCTTTCTGCTTCCATTCCACATGTTTCTACCTTTGTGGAGAACTCCATTGTGCTGAGACAGATTGTGTTGCTGCAGCCTTGTCATGGTGGTTGTGGGGCAACTAGCTAGTTGTCAGGGAATTGGATTTGGGTGGGCAGGAATTCTTTGGACAGCTGTTCAGCCAAAGCAATTTCCTTGAATTAAGATTGCTGTGCAGTGCTGGTTGCGATGCAGCACTATGGACTCTTCAGGGTGCTAAACAGTGAAGGAGCATGTCACAAGAACGTCTGTTTTGGATATCAGATCAACTTAAAAAAACAGTGGAACCGCCACTTGATTCTAACCAATAGCACCAGAGGATGTTCTGGAAAACAACATTACACAATTTAATGCTTCTAAAAACATAGCAGGAGTGTCTCTATTAAACATGATATTTTCTTTCAGTCAGTACAATAACTTCGCATAGAAGAACTCTCAGTATGATTCAGGGGAACAAAAGGAAAACTAGCTATCTGCTTCTACTCTTTTTCCCCTTTTAACTATTATTTCGTGATTGATTCACAGTTTTTTTTGCCTTTGTGCCATCATTTCACTTGCAAAATATATCAGAATTGTGCAAAGATATATAGTTTGTCTTCTTGGGGAAAAGCTGCCTACTTCTATCCTCTGTAGCTGAAAGAACTGTAGCTAAAAATAGTCAGTCAGTCTAGGGCACTCCTTCTGAGAAGTTATCTCATAGAATCCTAGGATCATTTAGGTTGGAAAAGACCTCTAAAATCATCAAGTCCAGTCATTAACCCAGCATCACTGTGTTCACCACTACCCATATCCCCAAGCCACATCCACACACCTTTTGAGTACTTCCATCTCAATAGTTTTGAAATTTACAGTCTTTAAGATGGCAGCTGGTTGGAGAGCAGCGCTGTTTTCAGCTAAGGTGACCATCAGTGGTATAGGTTCTTAGCTACTAAGCGTGTCCTTCATGTATTAACTTTCTGTGAAATTCTTACAACAATTTCCTATCAGTACAAAAACTGTGGCAAATGACAAGTGTAAATGTTTAATGGCTGCATAAATTGAAGCCTTCTGTGCAAAGTATTCATTCTGGTTACTGATTTTAAAATTTACTGTTGTTAAATTTGGTGAAAATCTATTGTTTGTACTCAAATTAGCTTGACATAATGTTCAGTGTAGAGAAAAATAGTGCAGTACTTCTACTGAGATGTTTAAATCCTGGCTCCTCTAGGGTACACAGACTCTTGATGACTTCTGTACTGTTAAATTCTTCAGCTCACCTTCTGTGTGGTTGATAAATATGTTAGAGAAGATGGTAGGCCACCTTACCACATCTTCTGACTGTATCTTTCCCCTTCTCGTCCTTTAGATCAAAAGGTCCTTTCAGCAAAGTTCGCACTGGTCCTGGTCGGGGTCGGAAGCGTAAGATTGCTCTGTCCAGTCAGTCAGCATCATCAGAAGAAGGATACCTGGAGCAGACAGATGTCTTGGACTTCTGCAGAGATGGCAGCAACACCTTGAAGTTTAACAAGAAAACCAAAGGGCTTATAGATGGCCTTACTAAATTCTTCACTCCCTCCCCTGATGGACGAAAAGCTCGAGGAGAAGTGGTAGACTATTCTCAGCAGTATAGGATCAGGAAGAAGGGTACCAGGAAATCTAGCACTTCAGAATGGCCCACAGGTAAAGATTTTTCACCCTGCCAATGTAAGTATCCTGTTTGTGAAAAACAAGCTTAGTGGCAAGCCATTTGTGCCTTCATGGTACTATGAATAGCTAGGGGACGACATTTGGACCTGCTTAAATATAGGACAATACTACTTACATGGTCTCAAATCTAGAACCTGTTCTTCCTTTGTGGTCCCAAATCTGAATAGAAAATCCCATCAAAAAAAGCCTGGCACAGTTTGTGAATACAGCCAGATGTTTGTCACTGCACTAAAAGGAAATACTCTTTTGGTGAAGACAATTTGCTCTCTCAATTACAGACAATCAGGATGGCTGGGATGGAAAACAAGAAACTGAGGAGCGTTTTTTTGGAAGCCAGGATGTCTTAAATGAAAAAGACATGGAGTTGTTTCGAGATATTCAGGAACAAGCACTGCAGGTAAAGTTAAATTTTCAGTGTCTGGCAGTAAGTACCAAATCTATAAGAGACATTTAAACAAATATAAAACCATCACCCCAACAACAAAATAACAACAAGAAACGCAGACTTCGGATGAGTCAGTCTGTCACAGAAACTAATGTGCTTGGTTTCTGCTGCTTGAGAATTATGGAGAACTGACCTCAAGAGAGCTGAAAGATAACGTAAAAGGGAGTGTAAGTGGTTAAGGTGGCTAAAAAACCTTGAGGGCTGTGGCTTTAGTCCTCTCAGAACTGTTAAATAGCTGGTAAAACATGTGGACTGTGAAAACAATAAAATATGGCATGGTTTGCTAGCAGCATGGGTCACACAGAGTCTAGTTAAAGCATTCTTTTTTGGGTACATTAACTCCTTATGGAACAGGATAGAGCATTGCTGTTTGTGTCTGTGTACACATTGATAGATGTTTACCAATAGAGGTTGCTGTTCCTTTTCATGTAGAGCTCCACAAAATGTGGATGCCTAGGATTAGATCCTGAGGTGACTTTTACCTATACCAGTCCCACTTAGGAAGCTTAGCAGGATAGTAATTTGGAATGTTAACTTTCAAACACTAACCCATTGTCCTGGGTACAGCTGTCTCATTCTGCTAGCATAAATTTGCATATAGGTAATTCACTGGTACTCTTCCCATCAGTTGCTGACCTCCTGCATGAAATATTCTCATTTGTTAATAACTTCAGTCCAGGTGGTTCATATTATAATGCAAGGCTAGTGGGAATATTTGGATTTCTGTAATTCTGTGAGTGACAGTCTTTGGAGATAAAATCTTCATGAGTTGAGAAAGCATTTGTTTTCTTTTAAAGTAGAGCATTTACTATCCTTATTTTTAGTTGCTACAAAATATACAGTTACTGTCAGAGGGACAGGGGAAATAAAGGTTGTATAAGTAGTTTAAAAATACTCTATTTTCTATTTTTCTCCTAATAAATGTGAGGTTTTTCTTTAATTCTTCAGCACTTGTGATGATAAGCCGATAGCCACATCCCGAATGTTGGTTTGATAGCTGCTATGGTCACAGTAGTCCATCTAGTGTCAGAGCTGGGAAGAGACTGATGCGTGATGCTAAATACTTGCATATTCTAGTTTCTAACCTCAGGAGCAGTTTATATGTTTCTGTTCTTCACTATTGAAATAACAAGAAAGAAAATTACAACAGTCAAAAAAGATTGTATTAAACTTCGTTGTGTGCTAATCTGCATTTAAAACTATGGCATGCAACACCGTGAATGGTAGTGGAGATACGTGGCATGATAATGTTTATTAATTCTTTCTTTTTGTGAATCACATGGTTGCTTGAAGTGTGACTGGTACTGGTTTTTAGTGTCAGAGAGCATCTTCCTAATTACCTGTGAGTTTGATCAGAATGGACTGTGTAGATGAAAATGTTTTAATTTATTTAATCTTAGAAGTCTTTCACTTAGAAATTTATAAAAACTTGGGTTTTTTTCCCCTTGCATAGAAAGTAGGGGTGACTGGGCCTCCTGATCCACAAGTCCGCTGCCCTTCTGTTATTGAATTTGGCAAGTATGAAATCCAGACCTGGTACTCCTCCCCGTATCCACAGGAATACTCGAGGTAGGGCTCTTCTTAGTTCTTCTTCAGTGTTTATGGGAAAACTGTACTCCAGCAGGCATAGAAATCTGGTGGTTTCTACATTTTGGCTTCTGAAGGATTTTTCTGCTGTGCTGCACGTATAGTTGCTTTTCTGTTCTTTTGCTTAAGAACTTTGCAAATTCTCTAAACTGCAAACTCTTTGAACTTTATTCAGGAAGAGGAATGACTTACAAGGGCTATAGCTAGAGGAAGAAAATTAAACTTTGAATGAAACTCTTCATTCTGAAGAAGAATGGAACTCTTCATTCTGCCGTTTAAAAAGAACATGTTGTCTGTCATGTGGAATTTCTCTAGCTGTACAAAGACATTCCTGCCCAAGCTGGAGTATATAAATGGAGTTAGATCACAAGAATTTCGGGATACTTGAATTCCGATCATTCATGTCAGTGTAGTATGTAAAATGGTTTTAAAGCAGATGGATAGGTGGTGATGTGACCCAAAACTCAAGGGTACGTACATACAGCTGGGACGTCGGCTGTGATGATGAGGGAAAGAAGGGAACAGGAACTATTTATCTCATCCATCCTAGCATCATTAGTGCAAAACCGGGAGGGTTTGCTGTTTTTTTCCTAGGAATTTAATCTATTTCTTCTGGCATAAGTTAATAATGTAAATGTAATTATGGAGGACATTAAGGGCTGTTTTTAAATATGCATTTATTACAGAATAAGTGTCATGACTTTAACTATGGTAAGGTGGTTTTGCCCTCATTAGCACATACACAAGGTCAGTGTATATTGGGTTTGTTTTTATGAAGTTCTCTATCGGCAGGAGTGAGGAATTTTATACAAAAGTCTCTGTCTTCAGTCTCTGATCTTTCTTTGCTTGCAGGCTACCAAAGTTGTACCTTTGTGAATTCTGTCTAAAATATATGAAAAGCAGGACTATTCTCCAACAGCATATGAAAAAATGTGGCTGGTTTCATCCTCCAGCCAATGAAATTTACAGAAAAAATAATATATCAGTCTTTGAGGTAAGTTACAAAATGAAGCCGCTCACTCTTCTCTGTAAAATAGGGTCTTCAGCACCTAATCATGTGATAAATTTTTCATAGTCCTAAAAATCTTCATTCTTGAAACACTGAGTTTCCAAGAGTGAAGAACTAGTAAGCATCCAGTAGGAACTGACCTTGTGTATAGATTATTCATCCATAAAACACAGAAGACTCACTTTGTAAAAATGTTTTATTTTGTGAAAATTAATTTTAAGTTGTCTCTTAAGCTATTGAATGTGACAGTGACTGGGTCACAACCTTTATTCTGTGTAAGCTTTAAGTCCTTTGAGATGCTACCTGTGACAGAGAAGTCTCTCCTGTTAAGACATTTCAAATGTGTGGGGATACTCAGGTGAAGCATGTCCTTGCATAACAGCAAATGGAGTGACAGAACTTCTCCTCATGTCTCTAAGGTTGACGGCAATGTCAGCACTATCTACTGCCAGAATTTGTGCTTGTTAGCTAAACTCTTCTTGGACCACAAGACTCTCTACTATGATGTGGAGCCATTTCTTTTCTATGTGCTGACACAGAATGATGTTAAGGGCTGTCACCTTGTTGGCTACTTTTCCAAGGTAAGTATTTGGGTACAAATTGTTTGGTATGGTGAGCAGTGCTGCTTTGGATTCTTAAAATTGTTGTAAAAGTTGTAACTTATGCTCTTGCATTTTATATAATAAATTATGTAATACAGGTATAGACATCTGTTGCAACCAGGTTTTATTTCTGTGACATTTGGAGACCACTTGGGTTAGTAAACCCAAGTTTCCTATAGTATTGAATAGCATATACTTGCTAAGGAACTTGTACCGCTGCTAACGGTTAAAAAAAAATTTCAAATTACTTCCTGCTCTTGGTGGAGATGGGGGTAGTACTGTTTATGAGATAGAACTGCTTGGTAATTCTGTTTCTCACCTTTTGTTCTGTATATGCATTGTTTTCCAAACAAGTTTGGCAACTTTGCACCTGATTTGAAGCCTTTTATTCTTTTGAGGGAACAGGGCCAAGATTTCAGATAGGACTTTTCTTAAGATTTTTATCCTTAATTATTTCAATTATTTTTAAGTAGTTTTATTTGAAGCTTTTTTTTTTTGGTATTCAGCAGATTTGAGACTGGATTTTAATATATTATGCTTGTAACATTTAAAGATTCACTGGAATTTTGCAGTCTTTTGCAATGAATTTAGCTGTCTTCAGATTTATTCTTAGAATTCATCTTCTCTGTAGCCCATGTTCTTTACTGTATACTATCTAAGCAGAAGGTTATGTCAAGTTTTCATTCTTTGTGCTTTTCTTAACTGAAATAATGGTAGAGTTTTAGTGTTGTCTCTTTGAAGTCTTTCCTTGGCTTTATTGTTCCTAAGAAACTTTGACTGTGGCTTCCTAGCTCACTTTTTGCTATAGGATTACTTTCACAGAACAACTTACACTATTTTTCACTGATCTGTTTTTTCAATATGATGCTTTTTTTTTCCAACAGGAAAAACACTGCCAACAGAAGTACAATGTTTCCTGTATAATGATTCTTCCACAATACCAGCGAAAGGGCTATGGCAGGTTCCTAATTGACTTCAGTAAGGAACTTTTTCTTTCCTATTTTTAGTCTGTCTTTTCATATTTTAAAGGACATAACCGTAGAAGTGGATATTTTTCAAATTAAAACACATCTCAGGACGAAGGCTTCTAAAGCTCACAAAATCATCTGAACTTCACAGTTTACTCTTTTTGTTGGACCTTCAGTTCTTAAGACGAAAATTGATCATTTTCCCCTTAATTCCAATGTTTTCTGTGTAAACAGTTTAAGGTAGAAACTGAAGGCCTGTGTCAGTATAGTGATTTTAGCAGAAGCTTGTCTTGTGCATGTAGTTCCTTATACAGAAAGCCAGCTGTAAGACTGCATGCTCTGTGGAAATCTTCAGCAGCTTGATTAGGTGAATGAGTGTCTTAAACAGAAATGTCTTACATTTTAATTTAACTTTGAGAGCAACAAAACCAGACATACTTAAGCTCTGAATACTCAAATAATTCTCAGATTCCTGCATGTATCTCAGCAAGGTTACAGGGAACTTCCCCCGTAACTACACACTGGTTTTTATGCCTACGGCAATTTAATACAGCCCTCTGTGTGGACATACAAATTTTGGAGTTAATGTTCAGAGGAAAACTCTACTGGTAGAATTATATAGAATGATATCTGTTGTAGGTAAGTTTTTGTTCTCCTGAAAGTACTGGTGAAGCAAAAGAACTCAAGGATGTATCTTGAGAAATCAGCAAATGCGGGTTATGGTAGAACAGCAATGAGAAGGCACATTTGTCATCTTCTTCCATCCACACCCCTTTGTCTTACAGGGTAGAATATAACCTCTCGGCCTTTACTGAACCTGTGCAATGTATCACAGTCTTAAATTAATTAAATCTCTGCAAATAGAGCTTGGTACTCTCCAGTATGGTCATGAAGTTTGTCAGTAGAGAATTTTCAAGAAAGTTATTAGTCATATTAGTTTTAAGAGTGTGTTTTTCCTCTGTCATTTCCAAAATTACTATTGCAATTGTGCTTCAGGCTTGGTGTATTTTTTAGGTAGGTACCTGCTGCCATTTTGTGGCATTGCCATAGTCAGTGTCTGATGGCAGCAGAGTTCAGAAATCTCATACTCGATCTTTGAATAACAGGAGTTTAAACAAACAAAAAATTGGCCCGACAGCTCGAAGTATCCTTCAGAGTTCTCATCTACATCTTGTAGGCAGCACTAAGCTGTTCTATGAGGTCTTTGTAGAAGTTGGGGTGGAAACAGAAGCTAATGTTTTGAAACCTTTTTTATTGTGTATCTTTAGGCTATTTGCTTTCAAAGCGTGAGGGTCAAGCAGGATCACCAGAGAAGCCCCTGTCAGACCTGGGGCGCCTGTCATATATGGCTTATTGGAAAAGTGTAATATTGGAGTGCCTTTATCATCAACGTGACAAGCAATTAAGCATCAAGAAATTGAGTAAGCTGACTGGAATCTGCCCTCAAGATATCACTTCCACTCTGCATCACCTACGAATGCTTGACTTCCGTAGTGATCAGTGAGTACAGGAGTCCCATTGTAATCCCAAATACCTTCACTTGTATTTCATTGGAATTTAATGGTGTTTGAAGACAAGTCACATCTAATAAGCTTGATTTTACTAAAGACTTCAGTGTCCAACTACTGAGACTGTGGTACTTACGTGCAGTGCAAGAATCATTCAGTGCCAAAGCTGGCTCAGTTGTCCAGCTGTGTAGCACTGTAGATGTGGAATTTCGAGTAATTTGCTGCTGTGAGAGAGAGCAAGTTGGTCTCTTGGTCATGTTTTCTTGGGATCCCTCAGGAAAATCAGTCTAATACACTCACAAAACAGAGCAAAGAACAGCAGCTTCCCTTCTCTAGAGGCTGATCTGCTCCTTATTTTCAGTCAGTGAGCAGGGAGTTGTTTCCCTCCTTTTCTCTATGTCTCAAAAATGCCATAAGCTGTGTGGATTAACATGGAATGCTTGAAGAGTGGGACAGATCACTGGGAGAGATGAAGTGTGTTGGTATGCTATAGAGGTGGCCTGCTTGCTCAGCTGACAAGTCAGGTGAAATACTGGGAATTAGTCTTGTTTCAGACCATAGCGGTTTGGTGAATGGGGTTGTATTCTATAGTGTTTTGTGTTAAAGTTGAAACTTACTTGGAAAACTTGAGAATAGTTTTATGTCCTCGTCTCACAATATACCTTTAACCGGTGATATTTCTCTCAGACCCCTAAACAAAATGCACTATGGTAGTGGAACTGCAACTTTTCTTGAGCAGTCCTTTTATTTCTCTTCGGTAGCTTTCACCTTATATTGCCCATTCCCCAAATGGCATACCCCTTCTCCATAATAAAAATGATACTCTGCAGCTGAATGTTACCCAATGGAAAGATAATGGCTTCACCATTAACAAGAAGTGGAAAGAATGTTAACATTCCCTCAGTTGTGAGATGCTTTCTCTGGTAGTCAGATGGTACAGCAAATTGTACTATTTTAATGAGTTTCTCTTCTCTCTGAAGTTACGTGTGGCAGCACTGATTGAGAGTATACAGATTTTTCTGTAATATGTTTCACATAACAACATGTACAGTATGTCACCTGTTATTGATCAGAGTATTATTGCTGTTCAGATTTGTGATCATTCGTCGTGAGAAGCTTATCCAGGAACACATGGCAAAGCTTAGAACTAATGTCCGACCTATTGATGTGGATGCAGAATGTCTGCGTTGGACACCTGTTATAGTTTCCAACTCAGTTGTCTCTGAAGATGAAGATGAAGATGAAGATGGGGAAAATGAAGAGCAACAAAAGCAGAAAGAAAAGGATCCAGAGACCAGTGTAAGAGTGAATCTCTTATTTCTGTGTGGCATGTAGTTTATACTTAATGCTTTTGCAGGCTGCTCTAACAAAATTTCATATGTGAAGCTTGTGCATTTGTCATAATCATAAAAAGCAATGCAGTCATGGTTAGTTTATGTATCTTTATGGATGCAGACTAGAAAATAAAAATAGAGAAAACATCAAGGCATAGTCTGGAGAAAATTCTTGAAGGGGTTGCACTCTCGCATCAGGTGATGAGCGCTGACTAGAATACTAAGAGGCAAATTATCTGCTGTTACTGTATTTACATTAAACTATTGTACATTTTAATGGAAAAATAGCTTCAAGTTTTTCTTACCTTTTTCTTGAAAATTGCACAAATACTGTGAATGTAGCAGGGTGAAGTTAGTAGCATTCTAGCACACCACCGAATGGCTGACTGAAGTGACTTGTTGGGAAGCTAAGTGAGGTGTATTATCACCTGTGAGCAAAGGAGTAGCAAGTAACACTACATGAATCTCATAAAGGTCAAGTCTTTTTTTTAATCTTGTCTTTTTTTTAATCTCGTCTTTTTAAAAATCACTTTTGTTAAACTTTTCTGACTTCTTGCTCAAACGCTTTTGTGGAATCAAATTCAGGATAGACATTTATGCTTAAATAGGAAGTGTGAAATCTATCTGTTTTTATTTAAATCAGATGGTAAAATCTGTGTCATGGGAGAAGAAAGAGCAAGAGCCTTACTCACCGACAGAGAGTGAAAAAAAACCAGACATTGTTGCTCCAGCCAATTCTGCACGACCAAACAAGCACGTTTTTCCCCTGGATAGTCTTCCTGCAAACAGTCAGCCATCACGAAGAGGTCGATGGAACCGCAAGAGCAAAAAACTTCATGAGCCCTTTTGCGAGAAGGAGCCAGTATTGCCCGCTGAGGACAAAACAGCAGTTCCCAGTGGACGATGCAGTGAGTGTGAGGAAAAATCAGCAGCCTCACGAGGCCGGTGCAGTGACTGTGAGGAGAAGTCAGTGGCCTTGCAAGGAAGATGTGGTGAATGTGAGGAGAAATCTCCAGCCTCGAGAGGCCGGTATGCCGAAGATGAGGAAAAATGTGCAGTTTCCCAGGGACAGTATGGCAAAGGTGAAAAATCTGCAATTCTCCGTCGGCAGCACAGTGAAGGTATGGAGAGGTGGAGGGGGCAGTTGAAAAAGAACACAGAGCCACTGAAATGTAGGTTCCCAGAGGACTGCGACAGATTACCCCGGCGCTACAGTGATAGTGATAGGGCACTTCTGAGGTGTTTTAGTGAGAGTAGTGAAGAGGAAGATGATGAGCCTGTGAGTCCTCGATCAAGCTCTCCACCTGTTCTCACCAAGCCAACATTGAAACGAAAGGTGTGTGCCTTATTTCTTGTTGTTTCTGACTATGTTATCCAGTCGGTTTTGTCAGTATGTGTGCCAGGGCTTTCTGAAGGATGGTGCAGTTCATGAGGTCTGTATTAAGTGTACAGGGAGCACTTGTTCAGTGTTCCAGAACTCTCTCTGCAGGGTACTTCCTACTGACTTTTTCTAGTGGTGGTTTTTGGTGAATCAGAGGTAGGAGTTTGAGGATTTTTTGATTCTAGCTTCTATCTTGTGCTCTTAATTTTTTTTCTAACTTAGTTATTAAAGTTTTACTCAGTCACGCAGAATAGAAACAGATGCAGTCCTAGTTACGAAAGAAGCTTGCAAAACAAATGGTCTCTAAACAACTGAAATCAGAGAGTAAAGTCTTGGAAATTCTTTACCATGGAGATGTGAATTCTGTCAATGTGTCTAAGCAAAGCCTTTCTTCATGGGATGTTGCACTAAAAAGTTCTCTTCTGTATCATTTTTGCACCTTATCCTAAGCTATTCACATCTGTGTTGTAGTGTGTCTAAACTTCCAGCTGTTCCAGATGGGCTGTTAGTAGCTTCAGCTGCTTAAAGTAGTGGCAGGTGCCAGTCACTATTTCTAGTGAATTCTGGATTCTAGAAGGGAGCTCTCTGCTGTTCATGTTTTGTATTTATGTAGTGTTTTATTTCTACTGCACATGATAAAATGTCTTCTCTTTTCCCACCTTCCACTTTCAGAAACCAATTCTTCATCGGAAGAGGCGAGTCCGCAAGCGTAAGCACCACAACAGCAGCGTTGTCACTGAAACAATCTCAGAAACCACGGAAGTGCTGGATGAACCATTTGAGGACTCAGACTCTGAACGACCAATGCCCCGATTAGAGCCTACATTTGAGATTGAGGAGGAGGAGGAGGAGGAGGAGGAGGAGGATGATGAAGAGGAGGAGAGTGAGCTTTCATCCAGTGGATACTTTCGGCACTTAGCCCCACCAGACACACTCAGGCATAGACCCTCTTCTAAGAGGAAGTCCAGAGATGAGGAGGAGTCTGATGACAATAATGGTATGTTTGGTGGTACACTGGTGAAAGTTTGGTAGATTGTGTTGGATGATAACAGCTCATGACAGAACCAGCTGCTTTCTTTGGCTTGTAACTTCCAGCTGAAATGTAGGTTAGGCATAAATTACCAGTCAAACCAGCCTCAGACATTCCCTAGTTTTATGAAAATGTGCTGCATATATTTGACTATTTTTTTGGCAATGACCTGATCCCAGGCTATCCTTTTAGATTCAGCTTTCCTAATGGATTTGGTATCTGTGATTGTGGAAAAACATACGCAGCAGAGTCACTTACAGAAATAAAACGGGAATGAACTGGCAAGCCCCCAATTTTCCATAACAAAGGGAAATACTAAATTGTCTCTTCTGAGATCCTCTTCTTCATCACATTGCATGTTCACCTTCTCAGCTTCTCATACCTCCTTAAAGTTCTCTGAACCTTCAGTTCATAAAACAAAATAATTTGGTTGTGACTGGTTGCTTAGAGTCCACTGACAATTCAGAAGAAGCATCTGTCATTCAGGTGCTCCATTAGCAATCTTCTTTATGGTTATTAGATGTCCAGTTGTTTTGATGGGCTTACAAAGTGCAAAGCAGTCGGCGAAATAAAAATGAACAACTGTGTGAAAAACAAGTATGGTGCCATTATCCCACAAGAAAAAATTGTTACCTCAATAATTTATGACTTTCAATTAGGCTGTGGTTACCAGAGAAGAATTTTTATTTAAAAGTACTTTAATACTAAAAGTGTTAATACGATAATAGCCAGGTTTGCTATCTCTTTAGCATCAGTTACCCTTAAATCCTTACTACAGCATATAACTATGTAGATTTAGTGCAAACGTGCTTACAGGATTAAGTTTGCATAGTGAGAATACATGCACAGTCATCTTATACCATTGGTTTTTAAAATTCTGTTGTGATTAGATTGCTCATTAAATACATTTTAGTGATATTCCAGCACCATTAATAAGACTATGGAGTTGGAGACAGATCTGTTAGATCAGTTGTTTTAAGTCTTTTTCATTTGTGCTCTTCTGAGTGTTTTCTGGTGGAGATGCAGATCCCTTTAGAGATTCCACTCGCATACATTCTTTTATAAAATAAATCTGTGATTTTTAACCATCTTTTGCAGACTACAAATAGTCCGTTAAGTGCCCAGGGATCAAAAATGGTGCTTGGAAAGCCACTTTTGTAACTCACATCCATTTTATGCTACAGTGATAAATTTCTGGCTCACCTACTTTATAAATACTTGTCATTTAAGGCCTTCTGCTTCCTTGTCTCACTTCTGTTGCTTTTTTTCTTTTTTTCCCTGAATTTCTGCAAATTGGTCAGAACCTCTGAAGTAATAAAGTAGTAACCATATTATTTTAGGGTATTGCTGCTCCTGACATTATACAGTCTCTGTTGGCTGCTTTTGTCTTCAGTGCAGATGCCTTTGGATACACATACTAAAACTGTAATGCCCTTAGAGAAAATACAGTGTGCTGTCAGTTACCTAAACATGTTCATCATAAACAGCTGGCTTTTTATTTTGATAAAAAAATTAGGCTGGGTGAGGGGGACAGCACTGCCTTACGACAATTCAAAAATACAGTGTTGCAGCAATTAACAAATGGTTCAGATTTAGACTATTTTAATCATAACTACGAGGTAGGAGTGTTTATAGGAATCTTAGAAATTTTTTGGAGGCTTTCCCATCACTACAGAAACCTGCTTGTGATTTTTTTTCTTTTTTTAACTTTCTGACTAGGGGCCAGATTTTTCTGCTGAGAACTTAATGTCTAGCTGAGGCAATGCATTGAAAGTGTTTTAAGATTTCCCTGAAATGCAACATTGTGGTTTCTTAAATGGGTGTCTGATGAGAATTTGGATTGGTTCTGATTTCTGTCAGGGCACCAGTGAGAATGAGTAGTGTAGGGTGGTGATTTGAGGCCAGGTTTTCCTAAGAGTTAGGCATTCTGGAAGACAGAAGGTGTTCTGTGCTTTGTTTCTCTATATTCTACCAAATCTGTGCAATTTGAGTAGTGTCATGTAGGGGAAGATGAAGCTTGGTAATGGCTGAGCTGTATTATTTTTCTTTTCCTGGATCTATGTGCAAGTTTTACTGTGAATGTGGTAAATCTAATCGTCTGTAGTAGATACGAAATGTGAAAGATGGGGAAGAGAAATAGTGATGGGGTTTTTTTAAGAGGTGGGTTTTATTTCTAAGGGTTTAAGAGTTAATGCTTTAATAAATATTATGAAAATAGTGTTACCTTCTTCCTGTACAACAGTATGCTGGCTGACTGTGGCAGATCCTTTCTTTTCTTTATGCCCATTCCAAATATTTACTTTTGGATGACATACGGAGTTACTGGTTTTTGAATTCAGTATTCACTTTTTAATACCCAGAATTTTTTCAGAATGCTTATCATTGGAGGGAGGTATTTAAAGTAAATGCCTGTCAGAGCAAAGAGCAAGAGTAACTCAACTTTATACAGATGTATAAAATGTCACTGACTGTCCTAATTGACAGGTTCAAACCAGAATTAATTCAGGGAATGCCTTAAACTATTCAGGAAGTTCTCAGTAAGCAATCACATTCTTTTCTGGCTGTATAAGCTCTGAACCTATTTGAGTGTTTGGAAAGTCACTGAAATGCAAATCTTGCTTCATCAAATAAAAGATGAAAGAGAAATTCAGCTTCCTGTTAATGATTTCTTCAATTTAAAAAATTACTAGCCAAATCCAGGCATCTGTGTATTTCTAGTGGCATTAAAAAGCGTAAGGCCGTGAAAAAAGTGAAAATACTTCCTTTCTTAAGCAGATGCACAGATCTAAATGGAAACATGCTTTTATTGCAACTTCATATGTTTCCCTACACTGCAACACGTTCATTTGTGAACATATTTTATAAATAAAATTTGTCTTCTCAGGACTGTATTATATAGCTTAGAGCTTAATTTGAATTGTGTCTTAAAGGCTCAGCTTTGAACATGGAAACTCTTGAAAATACTGATGTTCTTTGAAAATGTAATGTGCAACATGCTGCTAATGAGCAGACCTTGATCCTTCTAAGCTAATATTTCTAAGCCAATAAATAAATTCTAATAAATTTCTAGGCTAATACTGAAGTTGATAAATACATTGGGCATGCTTGGGAAAGCTTCCATGAATGCTTAGGTCAAACAAAAATGTTTGAACAGTGTCTTTCAATTTGTATTTTCAGGTAACCCACACTTGAAACCATTATCTGTGCTGAGGAATAGTGAAGCAAAGGATTCTTCATTTGAGCCAGATACGTCCACACCTATGAAAAAGAAGAAGGGATGGCCAAAAGGGAAAAGCCGAAAACCAGTCCACTGGAAGAAGAGACCTGGTCGAAAACCAGGTTTTAAACTGAACCGGGAAGAGGTGCCACCATCAGTTCAGGATGAAATAGTTGATGAAGCGGTAGCTAATTCAAAACCAGGGCGTAAGGCCAAAATTTCAGATAAAGAAGAATGTGTTGAGCAGAAAGACCTGCCTCTCACTGAGGAAAGGAAAGAGGAAGATGTGAATATGGAAGCAGAAGACATAGGAGATGGAGAAGAGGAAGATACAGCAAGCTGTGAAGCAAGAGCAGTTTCTCCTGCGGACAGCAACAGCAGTCCAGTGCCAGAAGTAAAAGAGCCTGAGATAGAAGAGGAAGTAGAGGAGAAGCCACGGATTTTAGAAGAGCAGAGGCAATCAGAAGAAGAGCAGCAAGAATTAGATGAACCTGAGCATGACCATGAGGAAGAAGAGGAAGTTGCAGTAGTGACAAATCAAAACGAAGATCATGATGCTGATGACGAAGATGATGGTCATCCAGAGACTCTGAAGAAAAAAGAATTAGAGGAACAGCCTGTTAAAGAAGGGGTGAAGGAGGAGCCTCAGGTGCAAGAATGTTTTTTAGAAACAAGCATACCAAGCAGTAGAGAAGATGCAAAAGAAAAAGATGAAGCAGAGGCAGATTCCGAGGAAGAGCAGGCTTCCAATGAGACATCAGTGGGCTCAGAGCATGTCCCTGGGTCTGAAGATGATCACGAAGAAGAGCAAAGTAATAAAGAGGGGTTAATTGAATTAAAGGAAGAGGAAGAGATTCCTCATAGTGAACTAGATCTTGAAACTGTTCAAGCGGTCCAGTCCTTGACACAGGAGGAAAGCAATGAGCATGATGTAGCTTACCAGGACTGTGAAGAAACTCTTGCAGCTTGTCAGACTTTGCAGAGTTACACCCAAACTGAGGAGGATCCTCAGATATCAATGGTTGAAGATTGCCAGGCCTCAGAACACAACAGTCCAATATCCTCTGTTCAGTCCCACCCTAGCCAGTCTGTGCGTTCTGTCAGCAGCCCAAATGTGCCTGCTCTGGAGAGCAGTTACACACAGATAAGTCCTGAACAAGGATCCCTGTCCGCACCCTCTATGCAGAACATGGAGACCAGCCCCATGATGGATGTGCCTTCAGTATCGGACCACTCTCAGCAGGTGGTGGATAGTGGCTTCAGTGACCTTGGCAGCATTGAGAGCACTACAGAGAATTATGAAAACCCCAGCAGCTATGACTCCACTATGGGAGGCAGCATTTGTGGAAATAACTCTTCCCAGAGCAGCTGTTCATATGGAGGACTGTCTTCTTCTAGCAGCCTCACTCAGAACAGTTGTGTTGTCACTCAGCAAATGGCAAACATTGGCAGCAGTTGCAGCATGATGCAGCAAAACAGTGTCCAGCCTGCAGCAAACTGTAGTATCAAGTCACCTCAGAGCTGTGTAGTAGAAAGGCCCCCAAGTAACCAGCAACCAACAACACAGCCACAACAGCAGCAGCCTCAGTCCCAGCAGCCACAGCCCCCACCTCCACCCCAGCAGCAACCTCCATTATCTCAGTGTAGCATGAACAACAGCTTCACCCCAGCACCTATGATCATGGAAATACCTGAATCAGGCAGCACTGGTAACATAAGTATCTATGAGAGGATTCCAGGGGATTTTGGTGCTGGGAGCTATTCACAACCATCAGCCACATTCAGTTTAGCCAAGTTGCAGCAGCTGACAAACACCATTATGGACCCTCATGCCATGCCTTATAGCCATTCTCCTGCTGTGACTTCCTATGCAAGCAGCGTTTCTCTTTCCAACACAGGGCTGGCTCAGCTGGCTCCCTCTCACCCCCTGGCCGGCACCCCACAAGCACAAGCCACTATGACACCCCCACCAAACCTGGCATCCACCACCATGAACCTCACATCACCTCTGCTTCAGTGTAATATGTCTGCTACCAATATTGGTATTCCCCATACCCAGAGGCTGCAGGGGCAGATGCCAGTCAAGGGGCACATTTCCATCCGCTCCAAATCGGCCCCCCTGCCCTCAGCAACCGCACACCAGCAGCAGCTGTACGGCCGCAGCCCCCCCGCCGTTGCCATGCAGGCTGGGCCTCGGACCTTGGCCGTGCAGCGGGGCATGAACATGGGAGTCAACCTGATGCCAACCACCCCGTACAACGTGAACTCCATGAATATGAACACCCTGAATGCCATGAACAGCTACAGAATGACACAGCCCATGATGAACAGCAGTTACCATAGTAACCCTGCCTACATGAATCAGACAGCACAGTATCCTATGCAGATGCAGATGGGAATGATGGGGAGCCAGGCCTATACCCAGCAGCCTATGCAGCCAAATCCTCATGGAAACATGATGTACACTGGCCCCTCCCATCACAGCTACATGAATGCTGCTGGGGTGCCCAAGCAGTCTCTTAATGGACCATACATGAGAAGATGAGCAAGATCAACTTGCATCCTAAAAACTGAAATAAATATAAATAAAGGAACCTTTTATACTGACGAACCAGAGAAAATGGACCTTTTTCCAGTTAAAATATTGCTGTAGATTTAGAGGGATTTTCTTTGGTTTATTTTATTTTTTAGGAAGCCTGGTCTTTATTTTTTTTTTATTTTTTTTGTTTGTTTGTTTGTTTTTCTTCACAATCGTCAAACATTTTACAGCTAAAATCACTTACAGATGTTTTTTAGAGGGGAAACATGCACAAAATGTTTTCATAATTTAAAAAGAGCCTTACTTTGCTGACAAAGTGGACAGACTATGTGTAACGTGAAATCATCTTCCTAAATTTTTTTTCAATGTATGTCCTTTTCCCTCCCCTGTCCCCCTCTGTATGCAGTTTCTAGTGCTGCAGGCATGTAAAATGTTTGACATCTCAAAGAATAACAACCCTTCCCTCTAAACCCCACCTAACATTTCCTACTTCTAGCAGGAGGCACTTATTGGGAGATTTGGAAGGGGACACAGAGGATAAATGAAGATCTTTATTTCTGCAAGTCAGGAAAAATCTTTTATTTTCCTTGACTCCCTCACCCTCAGTAAAATTTGGAGTTAGGTGGAAACAATAAACTATTCACATTGGTGTTTTTGTAGATGAGTTAATTGAAATTGTATGTTTTATGCTGAAAATATAATGTAACTTTAAAATGATCCCATTCACCACCCAGACATGCACGTGAACACACATGTGCATGCATGCACACATCTTCTGTCACTGAACTGCTGGAAGCATCTCAAAAGAGAACTTGTTTTGTATCCCTTCGGCAGTCGTGAAGAGGACAGGGTGGGTAATGGTCTGTTAGGACAAGGAAATGGTTACAGGCTCTTCTGGTGACCTGCGAGTCAGCCACAGCTCTGAGATCCTAGACTGCTTTAGTACATACTTGGAAATGCTGAGGGTTTTGGTTCTGAGCCTTTCAGTCAGATGGAGCTCAGAAGCAGCTGTTTCCAGTTAATCTTTTGGCTTGGGAAATGCTGGAAGATAAAGTGTGCATTTGGTGACTGGGATGAGAACCCTTTGGTGTCCTTGTCACTCTTCCCATTCCTGGTCTGCGGTAGGAAGTTGCTGAATGTGCCGCTTTCTGGGGGAGTCAGTGATGTTTTTCCTGATTCTCTTACTGTGTTTGATATCCATTTTATAAGAATAGCCACACATTTGATCTAGTGTGGGAAAAGAAGGGAATCGGCCTCTTACAGCAGTGAAACCGTCCGAACACCATAGCAGGATCTAGGCGGCAGGATTTTGCTGTTTATTACTGCAGAATCCAATTTACATTAATTTTGGCTACACTGCTGGCGTGTCACCCAATACAAAAAGGGACAACCCTTTAATGTAAAGTTCTTTTTTTATTGTATATGAAGTAGAAATGCAGACACATTAATAAGACTAATTCCTTTTGTTTTTAAACCAAAAGAATCTAAAAGTTGGGGTTTCTTCAGATGCACTAAAATGGACTTTCCTCCAGTAACTGCTAACCATAAATAAAAGGCAGAATTCAAAGGACTTCCACTTTTTATTTCTGTTTAGTTTTGAGCATGTACAAGGCTGTGTAGGACCCCATTTCTTTGTATATACTATTCCAGCTCCAAATAACCTGTGTAGAAAGCGCACTGTGCTGCCCTCTCTTCTTAGATCTTCAGCTGTGTCGCTGCTTCCTGGGGGTGGGGGTGGGTATGAGACAGGAGGAGAAGCTGTTGAAACGAGGGCCATGAATTCAGTTTGTTTGCCTTTATGTTTGGTTTGGTTTTGTATGGGTTTTTTTATCAATTGGGCAGCTCCCTTTTCCACAAACCTTTGTGACTGTAGAACTATTGTAGAAAAAAAGAAGTTCTTTTCTATATATAAAAAGAAATTATCCAACGCAGTAATATTGGTACCTACCATTTTTTCACTTCTGTTTAAAAAAAAAATGTATTTTTAGCAAGATAACTTGGGTAATCTTCTAAAAGAAATTAAAAAAAAAAAATCTCACTGTTAGTGACTTTGATGCCTTTTAAAAAATAAGAGCTTTTTCATTTCATTCCATCTTTAAAATTTTTTATCTTTGTTGTAGAATATTAAAAACTATTTTAAGAAAGATAAAATTCTCTTTAAAGAGATCTCTAGAGTGTGTGAATAGGAGCTCCAGATGCCTCTAAAAGCCGCATGTACAAATGAAGCTGAGTCTATTCCTGTCTGTTTATATTTGCTTTTCCTGTTTTGTAACCTCTTTGTACTTTGTTCATGGTGACTTGTAAGCTAAGGGGAAGGGGGTGCCTAGATGCCTTTGTAATTCTTCACGTCATACGCTCCTGGCTGGATGGTCTCCCTTCCTCTCCTTGTATGTAATATCACTTTTTTTTCCCCTTTCTAGCAAGTACTTTCAAAAGAACTCTGTACATTTTAACATAAAAAAATAAATTATGTTGAGCCATTTTGGATGTCAGTTGTGCGTGTAGATTTTTTTCTTCCATTTGAGTGGTGAGTGCTGTCCCTGATACTTATTCCTGGGAGTATGATTCCCCGTGGGCCTTTTCACCTGAAAGAGAGGCCATACTTGGAATTCACATATGAGAGCTCTTGTTTGTGTTAATTTGTATCTAGAATTTCTAATCAGAGAAAAATTAAGAAAAACAAACTTGAAGCTTCTCCAGAAATCACCACCTTCAAATTCCTCTCTGCCAGGGCAGCCCCAAACCAAGTGTGGTCCTGGTTTTTGTCAGCTTCAGTTTTTAATTTTGACTTGTGTCCTTTAAAACTGGCCGTGTGTGTTTGAAGTTTCCCCCACGCCCTTCAGCTGCTCTTTCGTCTGTAATGAGAACCTCGAATAGGAGGAGAACGAGACATTTTACCCAGCAAGGTTTGCCCTGCAGCTTTAAGGCATAAGTGGATCATTGTGGTACCATCCCGCTCTGTCGCTGCACATTCTCCACAAGCTCAGAGCTCTGACAACGCTAGAGGGAAGCACAGTTCCAGCGTGTGTGTGATCGATGCCAGAGTGTTCCCGTGACAAGCATGATAAGCCTCGGGACAAGAACCACTGCCTCGGCCTCCTGTGCTCCGAGGGCTGGCCCGAGCCATATAAAGACCCAGTGGCCACAAGAACCTTCCAAAGGCTTTTCCACGGACGTGCTGTCACAAGGTGGTCTTCAAGAAGGCAAGCTGTTTTTTATAAAAAGCATTATTTGATCAAATAGACTGCATTGTTAACTGGTTAATTAAAAAATAACATCAAACAAAAAAACCCAGCCTTGATTTGTGTGGGCTGACTTGATGACAACCACACTTGGGAGCCATGAATAAGGTGACCTCTTTTTCAGAATCTTGTCCAACAAACTATCAAATCCTACCATTAGAAAATGACTAAATAGGGGAAAGAGGGTGGAGGGGTTGTTGGAGGGTTTTGTGTTGTTGTTTTTGGTTTTTTGTTTTTTTTCTTTTGAGAGAGTTGCCAAGCCAAAATGGGTTTGAAATCTGGCTGCCCTGAAGAGCAAGAACCTTTGGTACCACATAGCATAGTATGAACAGCTGCTCCTCCAGGTTCTGCAGTGCCACGGCCAGGTATCGTACTGTGGACATGGGGAGAGTTGCTCTGTTCAACACTGTCAGGTTTGCTCTGAATTAGTTGATAGGCGAACCAAAATGTCTGCTTCCAGCTCTCAATATGCAGGGAAGAGTTTGAATGCAACCTACAGCAACAAGCTACCATCTGGGAGGCTGGAGCTGTGGTTCTTGAAAGAAACTAACTGAAAGGAGAAAGATCTTAAAGGGTTATGGCAGTTCTGAAAGCTCATCAGTGAGATAATTCAGAAAAAGCTAAAAAGAACGGAACCATCTTAATTATGTTCCCAGCTCAGGGAAAGAGCTCCTTGCTGAGATCCGATCTCTGCAAGATCTCTGCAAGTAATAGAGGAATGCAGATTGACTGAGGCAGACCAAGTTTGTATCGGCTGAGGTGAGGCCTGCAGCATCTTTTATCTTCACAGCTTGTCAGCCAGAATAATTTACCTAAAAATAGATGCCTGAAGTTGAGCTTTGAATGTAAAATTCTTTTGCCCCGAATACAGAGAATCTCAGCAACTTCACCAAACACTGATTTTTCACCTAGAGCAAGGCAGGACTCCAGCTACATGCTTAATCTCTTGAAACAGCTGCAGTACCTTGCAGAGTCAGGAATTTGTTTCCTTGCTTCCTTCCTTATGGGAGGTTCTATTCTGTTGGACAGCTCTGTATGTGAAACTGGCACGTAAGGACCTTGTTCATTTTGTGTCATAATTTTCCTAAGAGTTCCTCTGTCAGTATTTGTTTGTTCTCCCTTGCCAAATACTTTGCCCTGTGAACTCTAGATAGTGACTGTTGTCAGTATGTTTGTCATTTGTGTCACATAGTAGAATCCCAGTGTGTGACTGAGGTAACAGAGTTATCATAGTACAAATAATCTGTTTTCAAGGAAAAAGTGATAAACATGGTGCTGTGTGACAAATAATTAAATAAATTATTGAAAAATTTCTACTTACACGTTGGCTAATATATGCACGTGGTACCTTTCAGCTAAAGGAGAAAGTGTTTACTGAAACTCTTGTCATCCTCTGTTTCCCCATTTTACCCAATAGGAACAAGTAGCAACAAGAGATATCTGCAGTTCCAGATACTTCCCAAACAACTTCTCCAAAGAACATAAAAATGACTGTTGGACTAAAAAATTATGTGGTGAGTTAAGTGAAATTACTGAGTCCATTTCCCACTTCTGTCTTGTGTCCTGCATGAATGGTGAAGACAAAGAGCTTTTGTTTATCTGCAGCAGATCTCTAGGGTCCCTTTTTACCAACCATACACCGACAACACATAGAAGCTTGGTATCATTCATAGGCCAAATGCTTCCTAACTGAGAACGTCCTAAGCGTAAGCCCCTGCTCAGGACAATCTTACGTGTATGGCAGAGTTACCTACTCTGCCAAATCCAATTGACTTTTAAATCACGCTGTCGCAATTCAAGACAGATATTTTAAAAACCAGCTGCCACTGATGCCAAAGACCATTCAGTTGATATGCTGCTTCCCCCCATCAGAGCGCTAAGCATCCATTCAAAGCCTAGCAGCTAGGGAGGTACCAAGAAAACAGCTCTGAACCTACAATTTGGTAGCAATGGTATCTTGGGGGAAAGGAAAAAAGGGTGTCACATAGGAAGAACTGAATTGTTACTGGTCAGCAGATTTCCTGGACCAGGGCTTCAGTCAGTCCTGCTGGGAGGAGCTATTCGCCAGGGGAGCAGGTTCAAGTTGCTGTGTGTTCCCTTCTGATAAAAATCTTCTGCAGTCTGAAGTAGGCAAGACTGCAGCTACTTCAGGAGTGTCCTTGTCCTCCTTTGCATTGTGTTAGTGAGCATGCTCTTGAGACCAAAGCAAAACACAGAAGCTGGTCCTCAGAAAGTGATCAGAACTGCCTGGGTATATACAGCAAGGGGTCAGCAGGTGATGGCTGAAAGGCTGGGGACAAAGGAAAGCACTGAAAAAACCAGTGTCTTTAGAGGCCATTGCAGACACCCTTGATCATCTCTCTGTCTATCCAGCTGTGAGACAGACACTTTGATCTGCTTGGAAACCTGATTGCCATCCACAAGAACCTTCATCACAAATTCTGCACAGGGCTCAGCAAGTCCAAGCAGCAAATGTTGGTGCAGGAGGAAGACAGAAAGGGAATTGTGATGTTATGGGGTAGCACTGTCTGGAAGCTCTGACAGCTTATGTATAGCTGCAGATAACTGTTATAGTCAGGGTCTGAAGAATACAATATTGCTCCAGGTAAGGTGATGAGGAAAATGAGTTTGAACAGGGAAACATTTCTAGCCCTAGAAAAGTGCAAGTATTTCTCTCAGCTGCACTGGTAAAAGCTATCCATCTACTCAAGTGCACTTTCCCTTTCTGGGGATGGCAGATGATGCTTTTGGTGTCTTTCAGGCTGTACCTGAAGTGCATTAGATCAATTATCCCTCTGATTTACAGATGGAATCTGAACCTGGGACTATCTGAAGTCTTGCTAGCTAATTCTCTGCTCTGCTTTGTGGGCAGGCAGGAACTTAGTGGTATTTTGCAATTCATGTGTCTAGTGGTTTTCCAGTCATGATCAGTTATGCAGTAATGTACTGGGCCACAGGGACAGGGGTTTAGGATCAATGCTATGGCCAGGAACAGTATTTTGAAAAGACCTCTGCATCTCATCTTCACTTCAGCATCCCTTTGCAGCATTCCAATGAACCTGTGCTTTAAGGGCCTCTAGAGAAGGAGACTGGGCCCAAACCGTGCAATCACAGAATCATAGAATAGTTTGGGTTGGAAGGGACCTTAAAGATCATCCAATTCCAACCCCCTGCTGTGTACAGGGACACCTTTCACTAAGCCAGGTTGCTCTGAGCTCCATCCAGCCTGGCCTTGAACACTTCCAGGGCTGGGGCAACCACAAATTCTCTGGGCAACCCGTGCTAGTACCTCAGTCTAGAGTTTCTCTGCTAGCATGTGCAGTCCCTTCATGTATCACAGAACTGCAGAATGAGTGGTGTTGGAAGAATATCTGGCAGTCATTTGCTCCAACCCCTGCTCCAGTGGGGTCATCTAAAGAAAAGGGCAGACAATCCTAATGCAATTCTGTGGTGATACAGAGCTGCCTCCTGAACTGTCTGCCTGCTAGAACATGGGAGATTCCTTTCAGCCTCACTATACGCAGTTTGTGCTTCTCTGTAGAATCATTAGAATCTTTTCATTATTTTTGTTTGAATGAGTGCCTCATTGTGCATTAAACAGAATGGCAGCCAAGCATCCAAGTAAGCATGTCTGGAGGCTTTAAACCTGCAGGCAAAGGTGAAAAACATTAGGCTAGCTATGCCTAAGTATATCCAGACTCCAAGAATGGCCACTCAACTAGTTAAAGAGTCCGCACTTGCAGAATAGCCTGCCCATGGCATGAGGCCATCTTTGATTTGGCAGCTAGTTGCACCCATGAGACTTGCACCTCCTCTGAAAAGTGTCTCCCATATGGTCACTCAAAGCACTTGCAAAACTCTTGAGTTCTTCTGAGCCCTACTAAGTTCTGAGCTGTGATGTTAACTTGGAATAGCATGTTCCAGGCTGATTTTATGAGTAACTTCTGTCTTTGATAGCTTTTACAACTCTACCCTCTGAGTTCATTAAATGTCCCTATTCTTTAATGCTGCTGCTTTTTTCCTCAGCCCTTTGTTTGGAGCATCTGGTAACACTGCATAAGGCTGCCTGGAACAGGAAAAGAAAAATAGATAACTGAGGTCTCACACATTCCCCTTCACATGCTTCTCACTGCACAGAAAACAAAAGAATGCAGTGCCTGATACATAAGCCAGCAAATACGTTAGCAGGTTAAAAGCAGCAGTGACAAAATAAAAAGCTTTCCAAGAGACTCTTAGGCTCAACAAACTGGTTGAATTGCCCAGAGCTGGTGGACTCTGCCTCTCGTTCCCAGAGCAAACTTAGGAATTTTGCTTTTTAGCAGCTGAGGCATCTCCACTGCATGCCCACAGTGTCCTCCGACGCCGTGGGCATGCAAAGCCTGACTAGCCTCAGCATCTCATTCATCAGTTCCAGGTTATTTGCCTGCTCCTGCCATGTACTCACCCTGCTCTGGCTTATAAGGAGTTAAGAGGTGGGATCTGTGTGTAGGAGGAGGCCGTGTCCTGCCGCAGACAGGCAGAGGGCGGGTGTTCCCGCTGACTGACTGCGTGGGGCGTCTGCAGCGCGCTTTCTTGACATCGGGGGAAAAAAGAATGCCTGTGCCAAAGCCTGGAGTGCAGCACAGCCATCCCTTGGGTGTCAGTGTGCAGGCCCTGGCACGGAGTGGGCCTGGATTCTGAAGTCTGACCCTGCTTAAACCTTGGAACCCGGAAGGCAGGATTCGAGCAAAGGCTGGGACCTCCTTGCTGGTCATACAAGGAGGTCAGGGTGGCCCCTGGCACTGAGCACTTGATGCCCAGACTGGTTGAGTGCATCTGGTGGGAAACGAGGCTGTTGCATACAGCAGAACTTGGTGTCATTCCTGAATTCCCTGTTTTGGAAAACTAGGAAATTCCACATAAAGAATTGCAAACTAGCAGAGAGCTGATTTAGGATGCAAAGTTCAACATCCAGAAGTGAGGCGCTCCCAGCGTTGTGCTCCCAGCTCCCTTCTGTCTGTGGAGCGTTTTAACTCTGCAGCTTCTATTTAGTTTTGGGTTTTTTTTCTATGGATATTGACAGAATATTGCTATAAAAAGATGTGCCAACTGTATCTAGATTTGAGTGTATTACTTATCTATGTGGGTGAAATACACAAAACTAAAGCTGTACTAGGAAACATGTAAAGTTTTTTAATTTCCTATTCTTCATGTTTTATTGGGACCTTCTCTATTATCAGTCATAATATTCTTTAAAAACTGTATGATGGATGTGCCAGTCTTTTTTCCTGATTTTAGCACACTCCTTGGTCAATGGGTGAAGCAAAAGAACTGGGGGAACTTCAAAGGGAAAAGAAACAAAAGGAAAAAATGCAAGAAAACTTACTCTAGAAAAAAAGTGACTTACAGTGTCTGTACAATTAAGTGTGCATCTCAGCTTCTTGCCAGTCTAAATAACCCGTGACTGTTGGGTAGTTGCTGAGGAATTGACATTAATCCCTGCTTTGCCATCTTTTAACATGAAGAGACCATTACTGCCTAGAATTTGGGGAGCTGGTTCCAGAAAAGTGCAGCATTTGGAGAGCTTCCACCTGTGGTAGATAGTTTTTGCATGGGTGCTTTGCCCATGGGTTTGCACCTAGGCAATGTTTTTTCCGAGGGACAAGAATTGAGCTGATCAAGGCAGGGCTGCTCAGAAGTGCCTGAACAGATAAGCACACTTTGCTGCAGGTGATGGTGTGGTCCCCACCAAAGAGCCCACCCCAAAAATCCCACCCAGTTTTATCCTGGCCCCCTCCTACACTGGTGCCATGTGCAGGAACCAAAGGTACTCCTCCAAGCCTGACCCCTGGGTACCAACATGGATTTGTTTGTGCTTTTGGAAGACAGCTGCAGGTGAAATGTAGGGCTGTGTGTGGAGAAGGGATGGCTGACTCTCTGGGAGTCTTGCCTAGGTATCCTCAGAGAGGATTTGAGCTCTGGTGATGCCGGGGTGGGCAGGAGCTGGTGGCTTGGGTTTACTTTGCTGCTGCTGTGTAAAGAGCAGGCTGAACCCTTCATTTCTGTCTCCTGTTCACAGCTAAGATCCCTCCCCTCCTCTTGCTGCTCACTCAGTGGAGAGATGCGAGGAGGAAAGGATGCTGCTAAGCTGCACTTTGCTCCAGTACTTGGCACATCCTTTGCAGTATCGGCTGTTTTCTGAGCAGAGATGCTGCCTGCCTGCTAACTGATGCAGCCATTCTCTATTGCTCCCCTTGAAAGAAGATGGAATCATAACCCAGCGAGTGAGTGGATGATGCGGCTACTGCACAGAGACTGACTGTGAGGAAGAAAATTGGAGAGACTGGAATATGTGCCTGCCTCAGCAGCACTGCAGTGGTAAAGCCCCTGACTGAATACGTGCAGGTTACTGTTCTTTAGGCATTGCTACAGAGAACTCGGGAGTCGGATGAAATGCATCGGCCTCCTTTTTCACTGCTTCTCTATTGTCATCATGCATTAATTGCTGGGAGTTATTTTCCTTCCTGTGGCTGACTGCCTGCATCTCTTCTCATACTGCAGGAGAAACAGTGAGGGAGAGAGCACCAATCCAGTGTCCTGTCCCACAAGAAGGCTTCTGCATGATGTGCCAGCGCAGTCAGGGGCTGCTGCAATGGTGCACAGAACCTCTGGAACAGCTGGATTTGGGATTATTAATGGTTTCTAAAGGTGTCCCAGACTGCATCTAGCAACTACCTGGAGATATTGGCTGTCATTTGGGGCTTACTGACTGCTTTCAATTTTCCTCTTGTTACTGCTTTCACACTAATCTGGGTCGGCAGCATTTGAGTGAGGGGAACGTACTCCCTTGGCCAGGAGTCGGAGGGTGCTGCACAGAAAGTGCAGGTGTGAGCTCTGGAGGGGACTGCAGTCTGACCAGCCATGGCTCAAGCAGCTAAGCAGCTGAAGAAAATCAAAGATATTGAGGCTCAGGCTCTGCAGGAACAGAAAGAGAAGGAAGAATCCAATCGCAAGCGCAGGAACCGTTCTCGGGACCGGAAGAAAAAGGTCAGTGGCATTGGGGCGAGCAGCCCTTTATGCAGGTGCCTGTGATTGTGACAGTGAGTGCTGTTTGTGTTTGGGGGGGATTGGAGGGTGGGGAGAGAATGACAGAGGGGCAGCCTAGTCCCTGTACAAACCCGTGTTCAGTCAGCACAAGAAACAGTCTGTCAAACAGAGGACAACTTTTGGGACCAGAAATCTGCTGTTTACCCTGACAGCTTGCAGGGAGTGGGGGGAGGGAGGGAGCATGGATATAAAGAAGCCCAATGAAGGGGAAGGGGAAGTGAGGGATTTATCAAGGCAGCTTAATAGACTCACTCAGCCCAGTAACAGATTTGATGTCTAAGATAAAATTGCTGGTTTCTAGCTTTCTTCCGTTTCCCACAATCGCTTTTTGCGTTCAGAGATAAGGGACAAGAGACCCCCACCCCTTTCTCTACTGAAGGACTGGTGTTGATGTCCACTCCCTCCCTTGCTTAATCTGCACCAGAATACGGAAACCAGGGCGTATCAGGAGCAGACCCCTAACAGAGAAGGCATGTTTGTGCAGAGGACTGTGGGTTCTGCTGCTCTTGAGGGCAGGCTATATTTGTGCATGGGACGTGGGTCATCCTTCCCTGCTGGCAGCAGGTGAGGGGGATCAGGGGCAACGAAGAGGTGTCTGTCCCTTCTGCTGACACCAACATGCTGGAGCCTGGGGTCTGCCAGCTGTTTCGAGCTGTAGCTCCTCTCTGGAAAGTCACTGCCAGTTTTTTCTTGCTGCCAGCTTCCTGCAGGAGTGGGCATGTTGCTAAGATAGCTTTGCTGCCCCTTGAAGACCTCTTCAATCTGAATGTTATTCTCACAGCAGGGTCTGAGGGTATGCACCAGTGCAGAAAGGCAGCAAGGAGAGAGGTGAAACCAAGGATAATCAAGGGTATATCTGATAGGAGGTTGTAATACAGGAATTCTTAGGTGGGCCCCTCCTCTGCCTTTACCCCAAGAGCTGGAGACTTCCATGTGCCCCTGTGATCAGGAGCCTCACAGCAGAGCTCTGCTGTTGGAGCGTCTTAGTAGCTGGGCCCTGAGAGTACTGAGGAGAGTCTTGCTTTTCTTAGAGCTAGGCCAGGACAGCCTGGAGAGGTCTGTGTCCACAGAGAGCAGCTCATCAAGGGGAGATCAGTGGACACATCAGGACAGATGTGAGGTCTGCAGGCAGCAGCTGGGGAGTTCGATATGGGGGTCATTCAGCTGCCACACTGTCATGTCAGATCCCTCCTTCTCCAGTGATAATTGCTCGGTGCCTGCAGGTCCAGGACTGTTCCCTGCAGGGTCTCTTGTACTGGAAGCTCATGGAGCAACTTGCCTCTCACATTGCCAGAGGGCTGTAAAGGGGATCTTACGTGAAGAACCACCAAATCAGGACATTTTTCTGTTGGGCCAGCTCTCTCTTGTTAGCCCCTGTCCCAAAGCCTCAGTGTCTCTAGTGATAGTGTTTTTCCTTCCCAAGTCTCCTCGGGGCCAAGCAGAGGCCTACCAGGATGTATTGGAATTTCTCATTCTGTTTTGCTGCAGCAGTTGTGGGGGTTCGATTTGTGTTAGGTCAGTGTCTGTTAGTGCCCTGTGAACCTTCAGAGACACAGTCCTGTCTTTGCCAGGGTCAGTGGGCAACAACATGTAGGACTCATGTCGTGCCCATGCCAAAGGCCCTTGCATCGGCTGTTGGAATGTACTGAAACCACTGTGGTGTCACTGGCTCCTTCTGTTCCTCTGCCAGTGCCTGCCAGCTGTGTCTTGCTTTGTACACAGACACAGGCTCTTTGGGGCAGAGGCTGTTCATTCACTTGATGTTTGTACAGTGCAGGGCATCAGTGTCTTGTCTTTCTGGTTGAGCCCACCAAGCATAGCTGCAGTGAAAGTTAGTAGAGGCATGACCTACAATCCAGGGAAGTCCTAGCATGACAGAAAGCCGAGAAGATGGACAGAATGAAGGAGATGATGACCTCAGAAGAAATTTCTTCTCATCCCATGCCATGTGGGCTGCTGTTATGAGCTGTTATGCCTTCAGTTTAGTATCCTTTAGCATTTCCTGGAATTTTTGTGTGGTTGTATGTGTCCCATGAACTGCACGGTTGTATCCTGCAAGAACCTTGTATTCTGTGATACTTGGAGTCAGTGAGTTCTGTTATTTAATGCTGTGTAGCCCAAAAATCTTCTCATTGGACCATGATTGTATTTGTTGCTTTCCAGTTTCTATAACAATTTCTTGGGTTTTGTATTAAGTGCATGTAACGATAACCTGATTGACCTTGTACTGTCCATTTTTGTGTTCTGTACCTCTTGTTTGTCTCTTGGCGCAAGGACAGTCCAGATGTGTAACCTTGCTGCTCCTCCATTATTCCCTGCACCCAACCTTTGTAACTCAAGATGATGACAACTGAGCTTTCATTTGACAGGGGCTGCATCAAGTATTTAAGGAACAGGATCTTGTAACTCATCCGTGCTCCCTGTCCAGCCCAGGCATACTTGTGCTTTGGGTGGAGCTGTCACATTAAACAGCCAGGCATGTCCTGAAGAGTGCTTCTGCTCTGTGTGTTCTGCAGGGTGGCTGGAGATTGTCTCAATCTTAGGATGACCCCAGAGAGCAAGCGTTCAAGAGTCCTGTGTGTTCCCACATTTAGTGCAAGTGCTGAACTGTGAGGACTTACCAGGGCTGTGGCATGATGTGTTAATGACTTCTGAGGATGCCCTGCAGACGAGAGTGTGAATTAACAGAAGTTCACTGCCATTAGAGAATGTGCCAAGCATCATCTGGGTTAGCTTCTTGCTGTTCCTGCTGCAGGATCCTAGTTTCAAGTCTTTGTGCATTTTCCTTGGATGGGCAGTTTACAGGGGACCAGAGCCATTCTGTCATTGCTGCAGCGCTGCATGTGGAGTTTCTGATGTGGCCATCTGCACTGACAGGGAAGTAGTGATTGACAGGAACAATATCTGTGCTTTGGATGCAGCTGTATGTCTCTTTTTTGTGGTTTTGAGAGGCAGTCATAGTCAAGAGCACTTCCTTCCTTTCCCTGCATATGTGGTAAGGCTACCTAGGCAGGAAGCCCTCACTGGGAAGTCATGCAGAGCACTTCAGAGACACAGTCCTGTCTTTGCCAGGGTCAGTGGGCAACAGCAAAACACATTGTGGAAAAGTGATGTTCTGACACAGTTTATGAGGCAGCTCTCTAGCTTGTTATATGAACACAGTTATTGAGTCCTTTTTGAGTTGTATGTGACTTATTGTAGTTATGTGTTTAAGATAGAAAACAGACCAAATCTCTTGCCAGGAACTCTGGAAGCATTGGCAGAGCTTACCAAATGGGTTATTAGAAAGGGTCCAAATGCCCAAACTGTCCAACCCCCAAACTGGGGCCCAGAGCACTTGGATTGCCCTTTGTCTCAAACATACATCTACAAGCAACTTGCAGCTGTACCAGGTGCCCCCACAATCGATGGCTGGTGGCATTGTAACCTGACATGCTTTGACTGAGACTAATAAATAAAAGTTAGTACTTCTATGAAAATCTTTCTTCCTATTGAAGTGTACTTATTCTGGTACTAAATTCAGCCGAATATATAGTCAAGCATAAACAGGGGCAGACACCTTCATTTGCCTCTCTACAAAGATGCAGATTCCAGCTGTGCTTCTCAGTGGGCATACAGGATCCATGGAGCAGGAGGCTGGAACCTCTAAAATGTCTATGACAAGAGTTCTTTGCAGCAAATAGCAAGACGACTTCAGTAACAGCAGCAGTGCCAGTAATGTCCAAAGAACTCATCAAGTGCACATGTGAGAGCATACTCAGTCTGTGTGCAGCATAACTGGGGCTACAGTATTAAATAACAATCCAACCGAAAGCTTGAAGGGAAATTCTTATGATGATTCCTATCAGTGTTTAAATGATTAGTATGAAAGATGCGATACATCCTCTGGGTACATTCAGAGCAAACTTAGCTTGGGCCTAAAGAACAAATGAGCAAGGCTGCCTGAATTTACCACTTTCTTTTTTAACTTTTTTTTTTTAACTTTTTTTTTTACCTAATGGGGGCGAGCAGGGAGGGTACAATGAGGAACGAACCTCTTTTCTCTTTCTGCTTCTGCCTACTTTCTTTGTCTCGCAAGTGTTCAAGGGTAAGACAGTCTCTTGTTATGGATTTGTAGAGCATCTCCCACAATGCATTCTTGAATCGTGATTCCTAATAAGAAACTCCCTGCATAAAACTTCTTTTCTAGTTGATAGTTTCCTGGAAACAGCATGCAGACCAGCCTGAAGGCTCATGGATCTCCACAGTACAGTCTGGCACCCATCCTTAGTGCAGTACGGCTTCTGCATGCTGCAGCAGGAAATGTTGTAGTGCTCAAGATTACACACTGAAATACATCCTGCCAGGAGAGGTTGGGAGGGTGCTTTGGAAAGGGGTGACAGGAAATTTGTGAGAGTGGGTTTGAATTATGTGGGAAAGGGAGAGCAAGGTGTTCCCATTTGGCAGAGAGAGAGCTTTTCCTCCAGCTGGAGTAAAATGGTGGGAAAGAGCTAAGGGAGGAGAGAGGATCAAGTGACCCCCTTCCTATAGTCTAGCGTGGATAAGGGATAAATGTGGGCAATAAAATGGCTGATAACAACTGTCAGAAGAAACTCCAAGCAGAGGTGTGTGAGGTGACTTGGGAGAGGCAGCACTGAGATGATTGTGGCGACGTGGAGGATGCTGATGAGAATGCTTTTACATGGATGAATTTTTCCATCCTTAGGAAGCTAGGTTATGTGGTAACTAGAACAAGTCAGGAAGGGTTTGGACCAACAGCCACAAACTCAATCAGACGAAGGAGCAATTACAGATGATTCCTTAGAAGGACAGTTGAACAGTCATATAGGGTGACCACGCTTGTGCTTGCTGTGTTACAAGCAAAAGAGGTCACTCAATGACTGTTCACTGATAGGGTGTATCAGGGTGGTCTGAGCTAAGGATTCTGAGATAGAAAATCAAGACACCTCTGTCAGAATTATGCAATAAGCACATGAGAAACTGGGGTGAGAAATCGCTGCTGGAGTGCTGCCAAGGAGCAGCCACTGGGTCTGTTCTCTCTGCTCGCCTGCATCCTTTCAAATGGCTGTTACTTTGCAGCAGCCTTCAGCTTGTGCTGGGTTTAGAGAGGATGCAGAGAAAAGAATGATGGACAGAAGGAGGGCAAAGGATTTCAGCAGACCCAGCTGCGGATGGCTCAGACCATCCTCATGACAACTGGACTTCTGAGCACCACTGTGTCCTGCTCCCATGGATATCTGGCCACTGTACCATCAGTGGATTAGGCTACTGAGATTCTTGCATTCAGTGGCAGTAGCTCCTGCCAGAGATGTGACATGGCTGGCTGTCAGCCACCTGGGTCTTCACTAGCTGCTGGGAGCTGTGCTGGTATCTTACCTGCAAGCTGGAGCTCATCAGCAGGAGAAAGGACCATGCTGCCTGCAGAATCTCAGAGCACAAGAGCTGCATTGTTTCCTTTCTCCGTGATAGGGTGGGGTGAACAGGAGCGGAATATGGGCATCTGGATGTGGGGGATGTTGGGTAGGAGCAGAATCTGCTGCTGCAGGGATTCACTAGTGGGAGAAGGCACTGGGGGGATTTTGGTGCTGTTCTGCACTGCTGCTCTGCAGGCTCTTAAATTATTCAGGTAATAACAGCATCTGTATGTGCTTGGTGAGCCCACTGTGCTGAAATGAGGTAAGCAGTATCTGAAACCGTGTAGCATTCAGAAATCTGTTTCAGGAGCAAGTTATTTCAAGCTGTGCCCTGCCCCCTGAGCCTGGCACCTCGGCCAGGAAGTCTGCCCCAGGAGGGCACTGGCTGAGTGCAGGGATGAACCCTGCATAAATGCTTTCAGGGGGGTGTTCACAAAGGATGGTGCCTTCATAAAAGTCCTGAATGGGACAGCCTGGTGGGCTTAGTCTATCCACCGTAGAAAGCCACCTGCAGTGTGGTGGAGCTGAGCTATGGCAAGCTAGATCTGAGCTCAAAGGAAAGGAGATTTACAGAGTGCTAAAATTAGAAGTTTAGTCTAAATTATGCTAATTTGTTTTAATTGTCTAAGTGTGTCAAGGTTCTTCAGAAATGTAACCTCTCTGTGGTGGTCTGGAAAGGTGCAGCATCACCAGTGGTATGATGGAAGGATGGATCAAGGATGGTAGAGATTTCTGGGTTCCCTGGCCTACTTACATCTTTCTTGCAGTCCTCACCTCCAGCTCTCAAAATGCCAAGAGGGTAGGTTCTGAAGGCGTTAGCTCTGGATTGAATAGGCCAGATGGTTTTGTTAAAACCTTTGATGAGTAGAGGGCAGCTTCCTAGGTGCAGGGAAGTTCCTGACACCTTCTCTCTCTAAGGGCACTTCTCAGCATGACAGAACCATCCGAAAATTCACATTTTCTTTCACAGCTGATTATGTCATGTTTTGAGCCTCAACTCTGCAAGCAGCAGCAAAAATTCAAGCTCCCTTCCTATTTGCGAACCAGATTCTGCTGACTGGGTGAAATGTTAAGCCAGAGCCATACATCTCTGTGTAGGGTCTGCAAGTGTAGGGGACTGTGTTAAATCTATGGCTTCAAAATGTGGCATCCTCAGTGAAAAATCTATAGCAGAGACAAAGCAGCAGGTATTCACTGAAGTGTCTTGGGAGGAGGAAGGAGAGAATGCAGCAGCAGGAGAGCATTTAGAAAACAGACGAGGTTTCTATATTTGTACAGAGATGAGGAAGGAAGGAGAGTGTGTGCGTGCGCATGTTTGTGCGTGTGTGGCCAGGCGCACCTTTAAGAGAAAAGGTACGCCAGAAAGATAGCAAGCAGAAGTGAAGGCTATGGTCCTTCACTATACTGTGATGATAGGACTTTGCAGGGTTTGTAGGGTGCATTCATGTGCCTGTGTTGGAACTTCTAAATGGGAAATGCGAGAAGAGCATGTTGAAACCCTTTGCAGAATATAAAGTGTGTTTGATTTTTAACCAGTGTGATAGTCTCTGAAAAGGAATAATAAATCTTGTCACCTTCTTACAGTGTCATTTCTCCAGCAAACTAAGGTGTCCAGATACTCTGCAGGAAATGTAGTGTATTGAGTCCATTTACTTCCTTCATTGATGCCATGCTGGGAATGAGGAGCATTGTGTCTTTCCCAGGACATGCTGATTACAACACCAATCAAAGAATAAGATAAATACTATAAGAATGTGCTGTTTGGTGGGTGTGACAGGTGTGGGGCGAGTGAAACACAGGTTCGGCTTTAACAATACACTTGCCTGTGTACCAAGCTCTTTATTCCATTTATCTGAATATGGAGCGAAAGAGTAAAAGGTCTTTCTTTGGTCTGTCTGGAAATCAACTGTGTTGATTCACAGTCATCACTCTGCTGATGACTGAAGTGTGAGCTTTTACTGTGTGTTATAACCATACGCATACATCCTGTAGGTTCTCAAACTGCTGTTTGAATCAATAATATTCTACTGTAAATGCTTTCCATAGATTTGATTATAATAGCATGCCCTTAAATAAGGTGCTAAACTTTAATAATCCCGTGTTCTCAGCTTGTGAATCTCTGTGTGGAGTTTCTCTTATTTTGGAGTGCATTTTTATTTATTTCGCCTCTCCATTTCCCTTGTGGTGAATGAAAGTACTCAGGCTGACAGTGGGAACAGGGAGTGGACTAGAAGGAGGTGGTGGTGTGCTAGAGAGTTCTAAGAAAGGTAAACTTTACTGAATTGGCTTTTGATGTTAGAGTTGCCTTTGCTGCAGTGGGGAGTGTTTTAGGTCTTCCCATCTTTAGTGCTAAAAAAGAAGTTTCATCTGTGGGACACTGGCTATGGCGCGGGGAGGTTTCAGCACTAGGAGATGCCTGCATGGGATCAGTATTTGTCCTGAAGGCTTTAATTTTCTATGCTTTTTCATTCTTCAGCCCTTTTCCTGGCAGAACCATCTTAGCTCACAGTGACAGTAGGTTTGGTCCAAGCAAGAATTGCTCAGTGGAGCATGGCATGGCAGCTCTCTTTACACGCAGCTTGGACGTGCCACTGCACTGATGCATAGCAATGTGCTCCTGTTAAAGAGCAGCATGATGGTCAGCAGGCTGACCCCCTTTCTGTGAGGACTGGGAAAAAATGCTTCCTGTCAGCCTGCTGTCAAATGGCTGTGGAGCTGAGGTTGCAGTAAGAGGAGCTGCAGTATCACAGGGCAAGAGTATAAAATATCTGTTGCCCACCAGTACTGTATCAGCAAAACTGCTTTTCAAAACTTTTGAACTCATCCCTGCCAGCTGGTGAGATGTGCTTCTCAGACCTGTCTGGGAAGTCCTCCAAGGCCAGCAGCAGTTCAATAAGGCACAGAAAAAACACCTTATTTCCATTCAAAATGTGAGGCAGCAGCATTTGCTGTCTCCTGACAGCATTTCACAGGGATCAGCAGCACTTGCCTACAGGGCCTCTCTGCACAGTGTGTGGCACCACCATCATTTTCAGCAGAGGGTCAATGAGGGACATTTATTCTGCCTTTCCTGTATAGACAGACACTGTGAGTAAATTGCAGATATTTGGGAAGAGGAGCTGACATCTTTCACTAATTCACTTTGCTTTAAAGTCATGCCTTGGAGCTAAGAAAGCTGTGAAGACACTTGGAGCAGCTGATTGAGAGCCTCTGCTCACAGCTGCAATAGTGATGCAACTTCCTCATGAAACTTGGAGGTAAGGTTCATCACTGAGAAGAAGCATTGCATATTGAGAGCTTTAGTCTGAACAGACTTTGTCTCTGCAGAGGTGGTGTGATTTTGTCTATTTTGTTAGGAACAAATGCAACATTTTGCCTGGAGAAAGTGCACGGTAATAAGATATGAACCTGTAGTTTGTTCTTGACAGTAAGAAACTACTGTAAAACACTGAGGAAAAAAAAAATGAAAAAAGATCAGAAGAGGAAGAGGCTTCAAAGTTTCCTTTACTGTTCTCCAGAGATTTCTGGAGAAAGAAACAAACACCACAAATGAAACACGTAACATGATTTTTGTCCTCTTTCTGGAGCTGCAGCTGCTGCAGTCAGCTCCCCACCCTCAAGCTGTCTGCTGTTTACTGCCAAGCTTTGCCAGCAGGTTGCTGGGATAATATTAGGCTTTTTTAATGACAAAAAGTGCCTGGAAAATAGATATATATAATTTTTACATTTAAGTTAAAAGAAGTATATGACATGCCAGTGATCTGATTGGGAGGTGCCATGAAACAACGAAGAATCAAGGAATCTCTTTAAGTGCCCAACCATGAAAACAAGGACCTAATTTTGGCTGTGTTTTTGAAGACCAGCATGAATAAACATGCATGCAAACATGTTTGGAGGATGTTATGCCTCTGAAAAGGCACTAAGGGTTGCACTAAAGTAGGAGGACAGAGTAAAATGCTGGAGGCTTCCAGCAGGCCCGTGTTCCAAACCATGGTCAGCAGGTATCACAGCAAAGCAGCTGTAATAGAACTGGTACTCTCACCTATCTGCCACAGTGGGCATCCTAGCCAAAATGGTTGCTCAACCTCTGCCTGCTGGCAGGTGAAAATGGCTCATCTTTTCTGCTGAAAAGAACTTGAAGGAGCCAAAAGAGGAAATAATAGGATTTCTTTACTGTTTAATTCCATTCACGGACAAGCACAGCCTTAGTAGTCCCTGTAAAGCAGATACTTAGGCTCCCTCAAGAAGTTAAGAGGAGGAAATCTGAAGTTTTAGGTTGAACTGCCTTTGTGAGCCTGGTGTCCAGCACCCTCTATAGTTGCTGTCAAAGCTGCTATGATACTTTTTACAGTAAAGTGTTTGCGTTGGTGGATTGACTCTTCTGTTCAGCAAAAATCTTTCTTAGGTAATTGCATTCAGTTTCTTTCGAGCCCTTTGTTTCTCCACCTCCTAGAGTTCTCTGTAGCATTTCTGTGGTCTGCTGACGGCTGCCTCCTCTTACTCTGCATATGGGGATCATTAGTTTAGCAAGATAGCAAAAGAATACAAGGAAACTTCGCAGCTGTGGAGTAGGCTGAATCTTAAAATTAAAGTGGTGGGAATGACAGAGTGCAGGACACGTTCTCTATGTAGAAGAGAGACTACTCTCTGAAGTAGGAAACTACTTCAGGTTTCTGTGTTTCATATTGTAAAGCAAGTTCCCTCAGATGTTTCAAATCTTCCTCTCTGCCCACACTTCAGAGCTTCTTGGCTTGTACTGAACCACCCTGACCTGACAACTCAGTAAGGTAGGTGGATGCAGGGTCAGTGTCAAGCATTTCCTGGAACTGACAGCACTGGTTTTTCACAAATCCTCAGGGAATCATAGTACTAAATGCTAAAAGAGTGTTAATTTTGTAAGGTAAGCAATTGTGCAGTCATAAGCTTGGAGGTGTCCTTGCCATGCAGGGGATCTCTGTGCACTGCTGGAGAGGGGATCAGGCAGCCAGCTCCTCCTGTGGCTGGCACAACTTGTGTGTCATGTGGAATTGCTTCCTCCTCTCTGCTGTGATGCAATGGAAGATGGGGACTGTGTTGTGCTGCATCTTACTTGGCTCTGCTGGCTGTTCTAGCTGTTCATCCCTTACCAATTCCCCATTAACGGCTCTGGGGCCAGCACTCTCACGGGGCTCAGCTCCCAGCACTGATAACATGGAGTACCAGCATCCTATTTTTTATCATTAGGGGGAAGGGGGAGTTTTTTTTTTTATTACTAACCCAAATTACTCTGTGAAACGGCACTTGTCTGACCTTAAATATTAAACTGCCCTAAGTGAGTGAGCTGGGGCACAGAAACAGCAGCGTGCTGGTAGCGATGGGCTGTGGCGGAAGATGACGTGGTGCCGGACAGCATTAATACTTTCTCCCTGGAGGGTCTTCCATCTTCAGGCCAGTCAGGTGCTCTTCCACGCAGCTCCCCAGCTTCCAAATGGCATTTTTCACACTTTAAACATTTTGCACGCTTTGAGCAGATCTGAACATCAAAGGCTGGTGTATCCTGGCTCTGGTGTTACCATGGCAACAGCAGCTGAGAGGATTTGGATGTTTCTGGGATGGGATTTTGCTGCTGGGTGCGTTGGGCAGAGTGGGGTTGCTCTTCTCACATCAGTGCCATTGTGGGCATCATGCTCTCTGAGGGGATGGTCTGCCCCAGCCCAGGAGTACTGTGGCGCAGACTTCTGTGTCTGAACTGCTCACCTCAGCTCTCTCCAGTCTGGGAGAGGAGGAGGGAGTCCTTCCCATGCTATGCCACATGTGGAAGTAGGTCAGCTGAATTGTACCCTTAGATGTGCTCGTTTCTCTCCGCTGGCTCTCAAGGGAGCTGAGCATTGAGCCCTGCTTCAAGCGTTGTCTCTGTAGGAGCCCAAAACTGCTTCGGTGAGCCTACCCTCGGGATGTTGGCCTCAGATGCCTCTTTCCATCCCCCTTCAGCTCCAGATATGTTGCATACAGTGGATTTCCCGGAGTGAACATAAAGCTGAGCTTTAAACACTGTGAAAATATGATATTGGTTTGGTTGGGTAGTGTGCTACAGCACTACAGTCAAGGGGCTGCTGTTGATCCTCACTATGATTCTGTCAAGCTGTGTGTCCTGGGCAAAATGCCCCATCCTCCTCCTTGTGTGCTGTAAAATGGCCTCTGGAAATTCATTGCTGTTCTGTGAACATTACTCATTTGGGTGACTCTAGCATCTCCAGCCAATATCTGCTGAGGGGGACAGGCACATGTGTGACTTATTTGGACATGCACATAGCAGATGTCCTTTGCGGGGGTGGGGGAGTGGTGGGGTGGTGTGTGTGTGGAGATATGCGCTTGAGACAGATGAGTGGTTTGATGAAGGAAAGCAGGTAATTCTGAGCACCCTGCCTATTCCTTGTGCCGTCACAGCAATAGACAACCCTCAGACTTGTGATCTCAGTGCTGTTTGCCTCTGCATACTAAAGGAGAAAATATTCTGTCAAACTGCCTGAACATGACAGAGCAAGATCGTGTTGGTGCAGACTGTGGTATTTAGGTACAGTGCAGACCTCAGAGACTGGGTGGCTGAGAATAAAGGTACACTGAAAGGGTGGGGCAAGATCTGATGAGTTCTTGCTCTCTAGCTTGATGCTCAGGAGCAGTGCAGACTTCTTTCCAAGAGGAGCAGAGTGCAGCCTGCCAGGTGGGGACTGTGCATTCATCTTTTCTCACAGGAGGTCAGTCTCTGCTGCCTCCAGGCATGCACTGCAGCCAAGTGCTGGAAATCTCTTGGTCCTGGGATTCCCAAACAGGCGTAACATTTAGGCGTCTCTCAGTTATCTGTAATCTTGCAGTTACGGTGGGACCAGTGGATCCAACAGGATCAATAGCTGGGGTGGATTAACTGCAGCCTAAGAAGAGTCTTATTACATCTTTCAGATTGATGCCTGTCTGAATGAAAGCTGAAATCTGCACCATGATCAGTAATTAAGAAGTGATTTGCTCTTGGCCCATATTGTGGGCATAATGCCAAATTCTGAGTTCCCAGAAATGGGAATTTTCAGATTCAGGCTGAGTTAGGTGATGCTTTTTGCTCTCAGAACTGCCTGGTCTCTAAAAGGGGTCAAACAGTGGGTGAGATGTGTTCTGGTCCACTGGATAAGAGAGCTGGATGCAGAGATTGAACAATTTTATCTGTGCAGATATCTTCTTTGCAGCCAGGATAGCACAGTACTAAGCCATTGCATAAACAATGGGACATGAATATTCCTTTCCTTTGGGAGCTCTGCATCTCTTTCATGTCTTCACTCTGAGAATCTGACTTTCTGAGTTTTTATGCTTGAATAAGTATAAATAAGATAAATCAGTGTGATGACATTTTCAGTTGTGTTGCTTGGCTTGTTCAAATGATGAGCAAAAAGAACACTTGGTAAGTTGTGGTAAGATGCCAGAGAGGCACATGCTATGAAGTTGTCTGTCTGCTCAGTATGTGTGCAGGGAGGGGCAAAAGGCTGCTGAAACATCTTGGTTTGGGGCTCAGACTGCTTCGTCTCCAAGAACTAAATTGTGGTTGTGCTGGTACAAGGCAGCTATCTCTTGGAGTAAGAGAGCAGTCTCCTTCATCTCCAAAATCATGCCTTTGGAGGCAACAATGCACAATTCAAGAAACACAACCTTAAGAAGATCTATTAAATTTGTATTTCTGAATTTCCTTTGGGAATCTCACAGATTAAATAGTTCTGAACTGATAAATGACCACGAAATGGTTTCTTAGATCAGGGCTATGACAGGAAGAGATTTCTTGTTTCTAATAGCTGCTGAACTTCGAAAACCCAGTCCAGTGGGTTTCTTTTCATTTGTTCTGTGCTTCTCTGTGCCGGTTTTTAGACTGATTTGGAGAGAAGTACCTGTAAATTGGCTTCCCCACTGTCCCCCCAACAACAAAGGAGATGGAGAGGCAGCTAGAGAGCAAGGGCTGGAATATTTGTGTACAGCAAATCTTTGTCCCCCTCCCACCACATCACATTGCACAGCTCCTCCTCAGACAGAAAGGTAAAGAGCAGATGTCAGTGCGGACCCCTCACATGCTTCCTCTGTTGCTCATGGCTGGTGATTCCAGCACTTTCGAAGCTGAGCATCACCTGCCAGAGAGGTAAGGTACCAGTGGCACCTATGGACTTCCTGTGAAGTCACAAAACACCAGTGGTGTTTGTGCCAGAAGCCACAAACACCACAGGAAAGCAAAGCCTCAGCTGTACAGTGTTCTGTAGATAACTAGCTGTAGATAGCTGCAGCATCTATCTCAGCTCTGCAGAGCATCCTTACTCACTTATTTATGCCTGCATCATTGCTGCTCTCTCCCAACAGGAAGAAGTGGCCTGACAGCGCCACTGTTTTTCTGTGTACCTGCTGTTATCTTAGGCCGGGCAGCAGTAGCAGAATTGCTAAACATTTAAATTATTCAGCTTCTGTTGTTGACTCAGCTTTAAAAGTACATTGACATGTCCTGAGATAACAGCTTGCTGACTGGAACCTGGGAGCCTGGCTGGTCCTGGGAGCCTCAGCAGGTGACAGGAGTACAGGGAGTGTTTTCCTCTCTAGGAGAAAGGGGACATGTTGGAGTAAGGTGAACCCGTGTGTATCCATGTCCTTGCACCAGGAGGGTACTGCAAGTGCTTCCTTCAGTGACTGCAGCCCTGGACTCATCCTGGAATAATTTCTCAAGTGGCTGACTTCAGGAAGGGCTGTGTTTCCTTCCCTGGGCAAAGGCACATAAAGCTTCCTCAAAATATTAAAGCTCATTCTTACATTATTTACTCTCCTCCAAGGTGATGTGTTTAAGGTTCTCTGCTGCATACATTACGCTCCTCATTCCCTTAAATAAAAGGAAGAACAGCTGAGCACAGACTGGCAGCAGCCAGCAAGTGCCTGGTGCTGGGCAGTCACTTCTCTGGTTACATGGCAGATACCAAAACCGAGGAAGGAGCCTTGCATTCTTTCACAGCTACATCATCACACAGCTGAAGAGTTTCTCCAAAGGTCAGAGGCAGAATTTGGTGTCTTGAAAAAACAAAACTCTTTGTAGCTGAAGAAGTACTTCTCTTCAGAGACCTCTGCTCTGCCTCCTAAATTTCTAACAGAGCTTCTCTTCACCCCTGACTCTGTCTGCAGTTGCTGCTGGAATTCAATGTTTTCATCTCAGATGTGAACCCAGAATGCAACGGCACTGAGTCACCAGGGATGCTGAGCCTCATCCCAGGAGCTGTCTCAGGATAGCAGAGGGAGAAATTAGTTTTCATGTGGGTATGATAAATATTATAGCATCCAGGGAACAGCACTTAAGAGAATACTGGAACCCCTGGCTTGCAAAAATTCCGTAAAGCCCACAGGAGTGCCCAGAGGTTGTTATTTGGTATTATTCACAGTAATTCTTAGTCAGTTTTTCTCAACATGAATTTACTCTTTTTTTAGACAATATTCCTGTTTTTTCCAGTGTAAATAATGTCCCTTTGCAGAGCCCCAGTTTAACTCTGTGTTAGCTGTTGTGGGTGCAACATGACACTGAGTCCACCTTCAGTTGTCTCTGAGGCCTTTACGGTGATGATCATATACTCAGATGTCAATAAGTAGAGGACAGAGAACAAAATTTTGGAGAATGAGCAACCCAGACAATCTCAGTTCAGCATCTGGAAACAGGTAAGTGTTAAGGAACTGCCTGAGACCTTAGTCTTTTGAGGTGTTTTCATGAAAATGGAAAGAGCTTTTGGAATTAAAAGCTGTTCATTTATTAGAGTTGTATTTGTTATTTTTCAAGCTCTCAGGCTCTGATTTCTCAGACAGGGTTGTGCCCATGGCATTGGTTTCTTCAGAACTGCCAAGATGTTCCTGTTAGATATAACAGGCAAGATAACAGAGACAAACTGCTAGTAAAGCAAGTTGCTCTAAGGTGTGAGTTTTCAGCACTGATCCATGCAACTCACCTGTCTACAGTTAGATTGGGGGAACTTTTGGAGATGCCTCAGGTGAGGTGGTAATGAGTGAATGAGACCTATTAGAGGCACCAATGGGAAGTGTTCAGGAAATTATAATTAACAAGGGACAGCAATTAATGGAGCAAAGAGACCGGTTTTCTTATAGGTGGAGCCTGCACCAGCTTCACAAACAGCCTGGGAAAGAAATGGTTTTTAGTGTGTTACATACTCAAGGCAAAGTGCTCTGTTCTCCCCAGTCTTCAGGGAAGGGAGAAAACAGACAGGTACCTCCCACCTCACAGGATCCCCTTTACTCATGCTCCTGAAATTACCTTTACTTCTAGAGCTATAGATATGTGACTGATAGTAATATTAACACTGTGAACTCCATACAGTTGCCTCAAGATCCATGGGTCTGCTGCAGCCTGTGACCTGCCAGCCCATGTGGACGTCACCAACAGCCGAGGATACCTCAGCAACCTGGGCTCTGAGCTGTGGGGAAGTTCCTGAGGGCTGTTTGCAGGAAAAACTCCAGCTCTTAGTGGGGAAGCAGAGACTTTGTGGCTTGGCCAAACTTGCCAGAACCATACCTGATGGTAATATTTCTCTGTCAGAGGAGCTCTGACCTGCAGACATTGTATTTAGGCACTTTACTCATTCCTTACTGTGGTGGAAAGGTTCTGCCTCAGTGGTGGGGACCTGGGACAATTCCATCTTATTGTGTCTGCCACAGCACCATGTGGTCACCATTCCAGGCTCCACAGTCACCACAGCTGCTTCCGATTCCACACAGTCACAGGCCTTCCTTCCCTGCACCCTGCTGTGGCTGTGGGCATAGGGTGTGCATAAGGGAGTCCTGGACCAGAGGCAAAGGTGAGCCCCATATTCCCTCTGGCACCGTACAGGGCTTACTTCTCCCCTCTCCATCCTTGTGGAGGGTATGAGGCATCACTGGATTGCCAGAAATCTGTAGGACTGAGCCAGTCTGAGATTGGCCAAAGGGTTTGCTGCCCCAGGGATTGTCCCATGCTTGAGTTTGCCTGTTCTGGGTTTGTGAAAGTCACCAGTGCCAGAGGTTGCACAAAGCAAAGCTAAACCGAATCTCAAAATGGAAGGGGTGAGGGAGGCAATCTCATGGGCACTGTTACACTGCTTTTCCCTGAGGTGTGCTAGGAGGTAAGCCCAGCTGGATTGTAGGGCACAGGTTAGGGCTTTTTCGAGTGTATACACTATCCTGGTGGATGCAGGATCTGGAGAGAGTTTGCATTATGCTGGGGGAGCAACTTTGAATCGGTTCGTGAGCTCTGGCTGGTAATGGCCTGTGTCAGAGTGTGGACTCGTGTTTGCATTCACGACATGCAGCGACGGGGCTGGGGGGAGTGGAACCAGGATCTGAGGCACTGATAGACACCGACTCTGTAGGTTCAGAGCAGCAGCACTTTTTTAGAACAAATATAGTGTGCCAGCCAGCCGGCAGTTGCAGTGCCCATCCTTCTGGCAACAAACATTTGAGCTCTACCTGAACTGAAGGTGGAGTCTGTTCTATTTCAAATATTAGAGGGAATCTGGACTTCCCAGGAAGTGCTGAATGACTCTGGACAAAGGGAAGGTGTTTTCCCTAGACTGAGGTAAGGACTCTGCTTTGCTCTAATGCTAAACTTTGTCTTTGGTCAGTATAAAAATCTCAATTTCTATGTAATGCAAAGCATTTTGCCATCCTATCATGTTCTGTTCATCTACTGTTCCTGTCTTTCAGCTCATATAAGCTTTTCTGGTGGTGTGCTGGCCTATTTTATAGGAATTGCCTAGAGAGATACAGCTGGCAGAGCAGTCGTTTCTTTCTCTCTGAAGCTGCAAATGTCACAAGCTCTTATTTATCTGTATATTGCCCAGGCCTTTCCAGGTGTGATCAATTCATGGCTGTGCATTCACTGGTTTGGCCCCAGCACCTGGCTGGGAGCACCTTGGCCTTCTTGACCCTGTAACTGGCAAAAAGGGCCAGGTGAATGGTAGCTGGAAATAGAAACCAAGCTGTGTGGCTCCCCTGCAGCGCCCCAAGTCCCTTGCCAGGCTGGCCCCAGTTTAGCATCTGGAACCAAGATGGGATAGGCAAAGCACTAGCAAGAGGGATGACTCCTGCCAGCCAGGCAACCGTTGCTCTGCAGGGTGGTCACCCTAAGCTGGAGCACAAGGAAAGGGTGGGACGGGAGCGGTCTCCAGGAGGTCTGTTCCTTTGAACAATTGGTGTGACTCCCTTGCGTGTCTTTCAGAGAGGGCATGCACCAACCACTGTGGACCCCTTGCCTTCTTGCTGCAAGCAAGGATCTCCTGAAGGGATGCTGGAGCAGGAGTCTGCTGTGCAGGTAGAAGGGGGGAAGGGGCGCGTTCATTGTATTGTAGTGGGCTCTAGGCCCTACAAAGAGCCTGGAGCTGCTGTCGCTAGACCTCATTTGCCACTTCAGTTCCATCTCGGTGTCCTTCATTTGGGACTGTGCCCAGCCAAGGTCTGCAGGGACCTGTGAACAACCTGACGTCTTCTGCTCACTGTCTCTAGCCCAGCCTGCTTTGTGTGGCACAGACCAAGAGACAGTGTGGTTCTGGCCACAGAGCTGTTTCATTTTGCTTTATATTGCTGAAGTTTCATCTTCCCTTGTACTATTTGAAGAGCAGGGTTCATGTACATGGGCTCCTCCCTGTTAACAGTTCACAGACGTGTTTATGAAATGTGGCTCATGACATTCACTGAACGCCGTGCCCAGCCTGGCAACACTCCCCAGGCTCCTGACGTGGGACAACCCGTAATCTCCAGACTCCAGACAGGAGCTTCCTTGTTGTGCTGGCTTGCAGTCAGGTGTGTGAGTGGTGATAGGGTGCAGTCCTGCTGCTGATAAACCTCTTCTAGCCTGCTCGTGCTTGGTTTGGCTGCAGCATTCAGCATAAGTGGGTTGATCAGAGCTGCAGACCCTGGCTGTCCAGGGTGAGCTGACCTTCTCCTGCAGTGATGACATGCATGCTTTACCTGAGGGTGAGTACTTGGGCATGATCAGGGGTTTGTTGGGCAGCAAAAGAGGAGAGGAATCAGGTCAGCTGGTTTGCATGAGGGAGTTTAGGTATATTCTGGCTGGTAATATGAACTTCAGTCCAAAGAAAATGCCTCTTCTCTCCAAACAGTTGCTGTTAAATGGACCTCAGACTGGCAGGAAGGGTTTTCTGCCCTTTTCAGGTCGTTGGTAACTTGGTAACTTGGCCTAAGGTTGTCCTTGGAGCCAGTGACAGTGCCTGGCATTGAAACCAGGTCCCTTTGTGCTGTATTTGCTTTGTCCTTCTCACCACTGCTTTGCTGGGAGAAGGAAAGTGCCCCAGGTATTGGTTTTTTTGCAGTATTATGATAGTAAATGTTGCTTCCTGTGTTATCTCCTCTCTTATTTTACCCCTCTGGAGCCATGGGACAGGTGCATAGGATGATGTTTCTCTCTCAGCACAGTGCTGCGCTAGCTCTGCTGTGGAGCAGGTGGCTGTGCTGCAATGGCTTTGCTTGCATGTCCTCACCGGGGATCTGCTGGCAGAGATATATTACCAGGCCTGTGCTTCTATGTTTTTCTGTCAATGCTTTCTTCCCTGCATGGCTTCCAGAGGCTGTATCCCAAGCGCTGGCCAGGCAAGCCTGGCTTAAGTCTGGAGATAATAAATCTATGGTAGCCACAGCACAGGGACTGTACTGTGATACCACCCAGCATGCAGATCCCAGCAGAAAGCCCCCTTCCAAGCGCTTTTGTTCATGCAGGCAGGCAAAGCAGGTGTGGACTAGTCCTGCTGGAGCAGAGGTAGGGAATGATTCAGAACAGACTGCAGAAATCAGGAGCAGTTTATAAGCATCACTAGGAAAGAAAAGGAAGCTCCTCCACAGGGCACCAGGGCATACCCTGATGGTATGATCTGGACTCCAGCACCTTACCTGAGCATGAGGGCACTGACAGAGCCCAGGGCATGTTGAGGCTGGTCCAGAAGCTGTCTTAGTCCCAGGCTGACATCAGGCAGGCTCAGTGCATGTCTCTGATTCCCCCCTTGCACTGGCAGCCTGCTAGAGCCCTCTCAGCTCCCCAGTGTTTATTGCACAGACCTGCCTAAAGCATGTAATGGTCCAAAAAAGGTAGTGCATTAGGAAAGCAGGAGATAGAAAGCAGTTGCTGTGCTACTGCATCTCTCTCAGCAGCTGTAAATGTTGTTATGTTGTTAGAATCGGTGTAGTGCCTGAGCAAAAAGCTCTCATGTATTGTCTTCAGTCACAGTCTATATATTTTTTGATGAGGTAAAAATAGCTTTTCTTTTTCAGGATATGCAGATAGCAGAGGCTCCTGCTAACATCAAAGGAGAGTGACAGCTTTCCCCTGGGTGTGCATGGCCTCAGCTGGCAGGAGCAGTAGCTGTGTTAATTCTTGCCTCGCTTTGGCTCTGTGTGAAAGGAAAGATGTTCTGGTCTCCTCTTCCTGTTCAGGTCTCTCGACCAGCCCCTGTTTCACTTTTCACTCTCTACTTCTGCTGGACCCCGCACTGTACTTCAAAGGGAAAGTGATAGTTTGCAAATGACAGAACAAGATCTCGAATACGTTACTTAAAAAATCCATTAGGCAGCAGGCAGGCACTGCAGCCTTCCACAGAGCTGTGGGCTGTAGCCCACCAGGGAATCCTTATCAGAAAGATCAGTCTGCTGTGTAGAGGCAGCTCCTTGCTGCCTTGCTCTGTGCAGATTAAGCTGTTTGTGATATCTGCCCTCCTCACAGTTCTGAACCTGTTCCAGCTGGAGCAGCCAGCAAAGGGGACCCATGAGCAGGGAAGGAAGGAGGCAAATGGCAACATAGATATCATCTGTATCTGAAAATGCTCAGCAGGGACTGAGTTAACCTTGACCCTGACCTGTACCACCAGTGACAGTCCAGAACTACCTCTCCTGTTAAGAGTGCACAAAAATGGGCTTTCCAAAAGCTCATTACCCATGATTATGTAATGGTGGAGGATTGTGCATGTTGGAGAGGCCAGTCTGATGCTGACACCCAAAAGCTTGCCCTCTCTTCAGCGTTGTAAAAATGCTAATTGACAGGTTGCTTCCCTTCCCACAAACCTGCCAGGGACCTTCCCTTCCTCCTTCTTCTGCTTTGGGACTTCTTTGCCAGTTGTGCCAAGCTCTTCTCCAGCTCTATCCTTTGCACAGGAATGTGAGTAGATTTTTCACTTCCTGCATGCTCTGATTCACCTGCTGCAAGATGGTTGAGCTCCCCCTTGCATCCTGCTCTGGGGATCTCTGCTGGGTGTATCAGCCATCAACCTCTGCAGTACATACTTTGGGGCTGTTGTAAAATCTGCACTAAGCAGAAAGGAGCATGGACAAAAGGTTTACTCAGGCTGGTGCATGAAATGAGAAGAAACTGACTTGGCAGATGCCTTCCAGAGATGACTTGTTTTGCCTTAACTCTCATCAGTCCTATTAAGATCCGCAAACCTGTGCTAAATCATGCGGGCAGAGGTGAGGATGATGGGAGAATAGAACTTGGGCATATGGATTTATCTGTCTTGAATCATGTGGATAGGGGTGAAGATAATGAAAGAATAGAATTTAAGCATTTGGATTTATCCTTTCATCAGATGAATTTTCCCAATGCTTTTCCTTTTCTCTTTCTTCTGGGTTTGCGGTATCTGCCTGTTCTCCATGTTCTGCTGGCTGACTGCCTGAGGCTTTGCTACCGTGGCCTCTCTGGAGATGCTGTACTCTGCTTAATGCTGCCTTCTACTCAGAAGGCAGAAACCTGCAGTAGGTTTTGTTTCTGCTGCAAGGCCCACTGAGAGCATCCATTTTCTGTTAATACAGATAGGAGAGAAATCTCCTGATCTTCCCTGATTATCCTGTGGGGACCCTATGTGTTATCTTTAACTGCTCTTAATCTTAGCAGCTCTTTCAGTGTGTTTTGAGGACTGATGAATTCTTCTCATCTGATGAGAAAGAACTGAGGTTATCACCTGCAGACTTGTGCACTTGATATCTGCAAGGCAGAGAGGTCCAAATGAGCACTGGCTCCAGAAAAATTCCTAGGTTGAGCAGTTTCTTAAAAGTAAACCACTGCACTGATGAGAAGTTTTGATGTTTCTGCTGGAAATAATGCCTCAAATGTGAGGATCACGCCCACTGCTGGACACAAGTCCACATGAGCAAGGAAATGTCCAAGCAAATGGCAAGGGCTGTTGCCCTTGGCAAGGGTTTATCACACGTCCTCAGCTGGCAGCACTGACTTTAGGTTCCAGGACACTGGCACTAGTAGCTGGAAGTAACTGGATGACCTCTGAGATGTGAGTTGGACCTTTCCACAGCACCTAGACAGGATGCCCATAGCAATACATGGCTTGGTGCCAGGATTCAGGTTTGCATCTCACTGCCAGTCCTGGGATTCTTTGGTTGTTGGGGTGACTGTGTGCTGCCCAGCCTCCAGGTGTTTCCTTGCTGGACCTCCTCTGTCCGCTGCTCCATGAGTCTGTGTCAGCTTGGCTGAAGAGACAAGTGGGCAGACAGGGTAAAGAGGGCAATGCAGCAGGATATGTGTGTGCCAGGCTGGAATACTGTGGCGAGTTGCTTCTTGACTGTCTTTGTGTCCCAGAAAACACTGAGAGATCAGCACAAGTCCCTGAACTCATTTGTACTTGGGAGTCATCTACTTACAGCATTTAGCAGCTCATACAGAGTGGGCTCCTGCCAAGGGTGGCCACCTTTAACAAGAGGAGGCAATGCTGAGACCCTCCCTTTTGTTATCAGTGATGAGCAGCAGGAGCTGGTGGGAGCTCCTGCCTGGGGGTGAGTGAGAGCAGGCACCACCAGAAGAGATTAGAGCAGAACACTGACCACGGCCAGAGACTCAGCAGACTTACGAACCTCTGACTGCAGCCCTTGAAATCCAGCCTGAGCCTCTGGTTTAACTTCCCCTTTGCTTATTGCCCTGGCCATTGCTACAATGCAATAGGCTCATGTGGCTCCAGGCCAGTGTCATTAATGCTATGAGAGCAGGAGGACACCTGAGAAAAGGAACAGAAGAAGCCTCTCCTCAGGGCCAGGAGAGGGTGTCATGAGAAAAAAATTTACTCTGAAACCAGGGCAAAAGGAAAGGGAAAAACTTAGATTGTCAGAAGACAAGGGGAGATTTTTCCTGAAGGAAAAGAAAGGGAAGGAGAGTAGAAACACAGTCTGATGTGCTGTGCTATGTTTTTGACTTTAGAAGGTCTTGGAGCACTTCACAAAGTCCAGATCTGAGGCTTCTCTCTTGCAGAATTGCTGACAGCAGCCTTCTGACACTTCACAGCTTGAGATGTCCACAAGTCTATAGAGCATGACACCTGTGTATAGGATTTAGCAGCCACGTAAGAGTGCAAGAGGTATACAACAGCAAGTGAGGCAGCTTGTTTTCTCCCCCAGAATATCTCCTTCCTGGAAAATTGCTAGAAAGGCAAAGGAGAATGGAAAGAAACTCTGCAAACTCCAAATAAAGGAAAATCAGTAGAGGCAGTTTCTGCATCTGGAAGCAGTTGCTGTATGTTCTGGGGCACACATCGAGTGACTGTGTGTGTGCATGAGGCACGGCTGTGCTGCGCTTTGTGCTTGTTAGTGGGTGGTGTTAACTGTGCAGCGCATGCAATGCACTCTGGGTGAGTTGGGATGGTGCTGACTGGGATATGTGTGTGTATCTTCTCGATGTGCACATCTACTTGTGTTCATGGGGTCTCTGCATTTCTTTCTGTCAGTGCCCCCTTTTGCTGAAATTTGGGAGATGGCAGTGACCCAGCCTGTGCTTCCATTTCCTGGGGAGCGAATCGCCCTGAGCAATAGGCAGGCAGTCCCATCGTACAGCCTGACATCAGAAGGACAATATGACTGTGGATCTGCTTTTACCATTTGAGCCAAGCTATTCCATCTTCTCTGGTGGAATGTGTGGTCTGATTGCTGGTGTGTGATGCCCTGCATCTCTCTGTGCATCTCTGGGAGGTACATGCTGAGCATGGGGAGCAAAAGAGCAGCACCTCTGACACAGTCCAGCCTTGGCATGTTTTCCAAGGCCTGGGCCCCAGCATCCAGAGGGTCAGGAGGGGACCCCAACCCCTCTCCTCTGTGGCAGGAGTTACCTGTGAGTTGCCGGGCTCCTGGGCATATCTCTGGTGCTGCTTTTCCTCTGCTGTTCCTGAGGTGGTACCTGCAGCTCTGACCCCCTCCCTGCGCTTGGCAGCAGTCATTTGCTTTCCGGAGGTGGCTTGGTATTAAATATCCTGTCTGACACAATAATGGAGAGAAAATGAACAAATTCCATTAGCAGTTGGCGAACCCTGCAGGGTCTGCATTGGAGAGAGGACGGAGCCTGTATTTTTAGATAGAATGCAATGTAACTTACTGGCTCTCTCAAAGCTGGGAAGTAGATAACCAAGGAGGGAGAGAGGGGACACCAGGCTCAGGTTTCAGCCGAAGTGCCGGACTATGGCAGCACGAAAGGGCAGGTCCGGTCCAGACATGGCTGTGAGTATACAACACACTTCTCCTTCATGCCCACAGAGACCTCTGCTTTGCTTTTCTGCTTGCTTTCTGCCTGTAGTCTCTGCTGCTGGGTGTGCTGGGATTTTGGGAGCCCCTTTGCTGCAGGGCCTTGTAGAGTTTTTACCATTTAATCTTCAGAGCTCCACGTGTGTCCCGTGGGTGACAGAGCCTGGCTGAGCTGTGCTTTGATTTTCCAAGGGTTTGCTACCTTGTCGTCGATCCTGACCCGAAAAACAGAGTCTTCTAGCAGTGTCTGGAGTTGGAAGAACTCTTTGCATTCAGCCTGTTGCTTGAAGCTGTCAGCGTTTCCTCACTGGACCCCAGACAGCACGCAGAGCTCAGAGCGTGAATGTGCACTTCTAAGCACAATGCTGGTGTTCTCTTCTGCTTCTTACAGTTGATCCTTCTGGGTGAGCAGAGCACTGAGGCACCATGTTGTGTCTCCTCTGTGTTCACAGCCTCCCAAAGCCACAGCTCTGCTGTGAATCTGGAGTCTCTTCCCTGATAGATGGGGCTCTTCTCTGAGGTGGAAGCAAGCAGAGCCAGCTGGCGCAGGAGGTCATGCAATCAGCACGTGTTCCCCCTGCACGCGGAGGCTGCGCACCGTGATGGGGCACGGCGGTGCTGCCCTCCACCACCTGTCCTTCTGGCCCGTGGGCTGCCCTAGAGGGGCCATGGCACCCTGCCACTGTGGTGGTAGCCTGGCCTGAGCTCTGTGCCTAGCCCAACAGGGCCAGGACACCCTGTCTGTGGGCCTTATCTCTACAGCAGAGAACAGGGTCCTAACAGGCCCAGGGCATGGCTGCCTTTCTCTGTGGTAAGAGTGTCAGGCAGAAAGGATGAGCTGGGGAAGGCAGATGGAGGAGACCAGAAGGCATCTGAGTTGTGCTGCTTCAAAGTCCCAATTCAAATGTCTGAGACTGCAAAGAGAAGGGAAGAGAGGAGCCCTGAACCTGTGTGGTGCATCATCCTCCCTAGTATGCCTCCAGTGCTTTTGTCTGTGGCTGTGTTGCTTGCAGCTCCTGTCCAGGAGCTTCCTAATCCTGGATGCTCCTCTACAGTCAGGCTGTGGGCATTACAGGATGGCTTGGGGTGGCAGAACAGAGGCTTTCCTAGCACAGGGGGTCCCTTGGTCAGTCCTGATGTGAGTGGTACAAGAAGGGTTATGATTTTCTCTTGGTGCTGAAGACAGAGGAGTGTGTCCCACACCCCTGCCATGGATGTCTTGTGGCTCTTGGCTGCAGAGAGTCCTTTGGGCTGGCCTGAGCAGGCAAGTACCAGTCCAAGTTCCCAGACTCACAGACCCACATCACTGCATTTCCACCCTGTTCTCCAGCTTCTAGTGAGCCATGCCATTGTCTCCATTTGCTGCCTCACACTGCTAAGTAGTGTTGCTCAAAGTATTGCTGTGCCTTGCCTGGGCTGGTTGTGGTGTAGCAGTTCAGGGAGGCACTGTCAAAAAAGAGAGTTGTGACTTTCACAGCTGTGAGGTGCTCAGCTGGGGCCGTTGTCCCTGGTGATCATATCTGAGCTCCCTGCTGTGGCTATCCAGTGGCTTCTGGAGCAGGGTAGGGTTGGGCTCACTATAGCTCCATCAGTGTAGTCCTTCAGCCCAGACACAGAGGGGTTTCCTGGGCCAAGGGAGGCTGTCATGGTGGCAGGAGCTCCTTCCCTACTGTCTCCATAGTGTGATGGAGACCTTCTGCCCCATTATCTGAATGCTCTTCACTTTAAGTCCAGGTCCCAGCCCTTCTTCTTCCTTTCTGATTTGAGGCACCTCAGTCTGTTCCAGCAGTTCCCACTGTGACTTGCCTGGCCTCTGCCTTTTCTGCCTGGTCTGTATGTTCTCTACAGCTGAGTGAGGAGCTGACCCAGTGCTGGTGGTGGGGGAGAACAAGGGGGCTCTGAGTTTCATGCTTTTTCTTTTTGTCCCCAAGGCCGACGCTGCAACCAGTTTCTTGAGAGCTGCAAGATCTGGGAATCTGGACAAAGCCTTGGATCACCTCAGGAATGGGGTAGATATTAACACCTGTAACCAGGTAGGTGAAACACACGGGGCTTCTGGTACTATCTCTAGTTCATGTGAAAATGTGGCTGACCAGAGGGCGGACCTGGAGCAGTTGTCTTTGAGGCCAGGAGGGCAGCAATAGCTACCAAGATCTAGGGAGCCTGGATGTACTGGCTGGAGCATAGCAAAGGACATTAACAGGCTCTAACAGAGGAGGCTAACAGAGAGGGTTCCTTTAGTGTGACAAGCAAATGGGACAATTGGAAGGAGCTCAGCTGCTTCTCACAGGGCAGAGCAGATAGCTATGAAGCTATCATAGCACAGTGGCTGGAACATCACAGGAGTGGCTCTTGGGGGTTATTCCCCTTGCCTGCAGTGCTGCAGTGCAGAGGCTTTTGGATTCCTAGAAGTTGGAGTTTATCCCAAGCAGTGAATGTTTGCAAAATGCCAGTCGTGGTAGTTTGGGAGGTCTTGGGCAAGAGGAGCCCTCCTTGTCCTGAACAGAAACAGGTTTGTACAGGAACAAAGAACTGCACGCACTGAGGAATTGTTTGCACATCATCATCAGAGCATTTTGTATCTGCGTATCTGCCAAATGCAAGTGGCTGAGCCTGAATTGGGGCAGGTGCAGTAGGGACAGATTCAGGGGGCTTAGGCTGAGCAGGGGAAGCAGACAGGCTGTGCTGTCTCTGCTTTCTGGAGCAGTGATGTTGCTGGGGAGGCTGACTCAGCAGGTAGCACAAAGGCATACTCATCTGTTTCAGTATCGAGTCTCCAAACCAAGTTCAGACCTACTGATTTGTGCACTGCGGCAGCCAATGCAGTTACTGGGGACAGCTTCCCACAGGGCAAGCAGAGTGCACCATGGATGTCCACTCATTTCCGACAGCAAGCCTAAAAGTAGAGGGAGGGTTTCTACGTCCACTGGTCCTGTAATGCTCTAGTCTAGGAGTAAGGGATTCTGGAGGGGGCTCTGTAAAGAAGTACAACAGGGTGACCTGTTGTACACAAGCTAAAGATGAAGGCTTTGAACTTCTTCCTCACCAAAAGAGATGGTCTGTCATCAGCTGTCTCCACTGACCGGCTTCAAGTCCTGTTTCCAGCCAGATTTCTGGTGCTGGTGAGGGCATTTAACACTTTGATGGAAAGACAATGGCTACGGCAGTATGAGGTTCTTCTCTCAGTGATGTCTTTGCACTGGTTCCTGCCATCTCCCTGAGGTTAGATGGCACTTTGGGGTTTCCTTCTGAGGAATATCAGACCTGTGGGAAAGGTCCAACCTCACATGTCCTGTATAGAATAAAGAGGGATATATGTGGTCAGACCTATCCCACAGGCCCTGTATTCTTACTCAAGTTCAGAGACCTTGACATGCCATCTGATCTTCATCCCGCCGATTTCACCTCCTTCATTGCTGCATCAGTGTCTTCATCATCCACCTTTCCTGTTTCAAATTCTGGCATGGTCCCATCTCATCCACAAGGAGCTGGAAGGACTGAGGATGAGTGCACCTTGTTGCCAGTATTGTCACCAGCTGGGAATAGCACCGTGATGGCACATGGGTGCCCAGGAGATGGTCTTTGTTGAGGTGGCCAGTCCTGATGGGCAGTCCAGAGCAGGGCCCTGCTTTGGGACAGGCTAAGTGCAAAGTCTCTGTATTATTCTGTAGGGCTGCATTTGTCACATTGATAGCCAGTGACTGGGATTTCTGGGAATTATGTGCAGCATTTGGTGAGGAAAATACAGCACCTTTCAAATTACACACATCCTGTGGCAGTTTTGGGTCAGATGAGCTGTCAAGACAAAGCAAGTGTGCAAAACAGCCTGTATTGTTCCTGGAGCAGAAATACCGATGGGCCAGCAATGGAAACAATCTTTTGTGCTTATTACACAACTATTTGTCACAGGTTAATGATTTGTCACAGGTTTACAGCATTCAAAAGGTTATTTATGAGTCCTTTGGGTAAAAGGGCTTATGGGCTGAGGGGAGCAGCTGAGCATCTGTGGTCTTGCTCTCCAGTTGTTGGTTACTTGAGCGTAACTGAGAAAAAGCTTGCATGTCTGTGGCCACTTATCACTTATCCAGCTTGTGAGCTCACGGAGGTAAGGGTGTCAATGATTATCTGTATGGGGTTATGTAGGTGTGTCTTCATCAAAGAAACTGGGCTTGGCAGAGAAGATGGACTCAGTGTAGCCAGCCATGGGTGGGGAGCATTTCCTTTCAGTGACACTGTTCTGTGGGTGTTACAGCACTCCCACTTCATTCCCCTTGGAAGAAGACCTTTTGTGTTTGAGGCTTGACAGAGCTCTGGAGTTCGTGTGCCGAGGAAGCCTGTGGATTTTTAGATTTTTGCTCTTTGTGCTGTAATCAGAGTTGAGCAAAAGAATCTGTGACTCCTCAGCTGTGATCCTGCACAACTGGTGCTTTGAGTGAGAAAGAATGGAAAACCTTTTTCCAGTCTGACAATGCTCTTGAAGCAGTTCTGAGTTTAACTGGAGTGTTGAGGGCTAGAACTGAGCCTCCTTGGGCATTTTCTGCTCCCCTACCAATACTTAGGTGGGGATGAAGCATTTCTGTGAAGTGACCTTCCAGTCAGGAGTTGAAACACATGGTTGGGAGGTGGAGTACTTGGTCAGGAGCAGGTGTCCCTCTGCCATGCAACAACACTGTGTAGGAGTGAGTAAACCTAGCACATCCACCTGCGACAAGTGAGGGACAAGGAGAAAAAGTGGCATCTGAAAATGCCTGCAGGTATTTAACCTCTTTTCCAGCAAATATCCCAGCCCTTTGGTTCACATCTGGGAAGTGGAGGAGGGTGTCAGGAATAAGGGAGCAGAAGCTGTCTTAGCAGCCTTGAGGATGCTGTCTGGCCTGACACCCCTCCTTCTGACAAGCTGGGGATGCTAAAGGGGCACTGGCTAGTCCTCTGCTCTTCACGTTCCACGTGTAGGAAAAGACAAGCTAAATTGGGGCACACACAGAGATGTTCCCAAGAAGTCACTTTAGCTCTCTGGGAGCTTCCTGGAACTGGTAGAGCTTGACAGTGACACAGCCAACACCTTCTCTTCACTCTTTGCTGCAGCTTAACTCTGGGAGAGCAAAGCCCACCATGGGCTGCAGGATGGGGTGCTGGTGGGCAGTCTGAAAGCCAGGGAGAAGACAGCTTTTGGCCTGGAAGCTCACAGACTACTGTGAATTAAATTTGGCTGCTGCTTGATAAAATCATTGTCCCAAGCAGGGCTTCTCACTGCACGTCTGTCTGTGTAAATGTTGTTTAAGGTTTGTATGTGCACTTGCACAGCAGTTGTGGTGCATCCTTGCTCTGGGCTGTGCACAAAGCTCAGCTCTGTGCTTTAGGGGTGAAAAACCTGACTGTGAGGACGGGCACCCCATGGAAAGTCATGTGAGCAAAGACAGGAGTTGACATGAGGGATGTGCCACAAGCAGGGAGAACTGAAGCAGTCCTGTGCCTCAAGCACATAAACACTGAGCTGTGGTACCACCCATCCGTAGGAAATCGTCTACGTGGGCTGCATGTTTTGCTCATGGAGAAACCTCCAGCATTAGTCAGCAATTCAGCATTCAGTTGTGTGAAGTTTTCCTGGCAGCATGGAGCTGTTTGTGGCACCATGGCTGGTGTGCTGCATGTCAATGCAGAGCTCAAGGACAAAGCAATTGCTCCTGCCCCCACCAGCCTGGCCTTTCTCCAGCATGGGCCAAGTGCCCGCAGTCATGTCTGCACAGGAGCTCAGAGTAGGGTGCTCCCCAGAGAGCTCCATTCCCAGATGATGACTAGTTCCCCTTTCCCACCTTTGCTTCCTCCAGAATGGGCTGAACGCCTTGCACCTGGCCTCCAAGGAGGGCCATGTGAAAATGGTGGTGGAGCTGCTGCACAAGGAGATAGTTTTGGAGACAACGACCAAGGTAAGGACAAGGAAGTCTGGCCACACTGGTCACAGCTCTGCACCCTGCCATTGCTGCCAGACACACCAGTAGTAGCTGAGCAGTGATCATGCTGTTTCCTGTCAGCCCCCAGACTGTGCCAGTGACAGTGCTGCTGGGCTGGGACCAGGCTCTGGTTTTAGCATAGGCTTGGCATCTCTAGGTGGGTGGGACGTTCCTCTCCCCTGTGGGGGCCATTGTGGACTTCAGAGGGGAGTAACATAAACCACAACATGTGCTAGTACTGTCTTACTAACATCTCCTCCTGGCACAGGCTGCTGGCTCAGGTTAGCCCATGCTGCCCCAGGGCAGCCCCTGCATGTTCCAGCTCTGAAACGGCCTCGATACCATTGTCACAAGCCTGGAGAGCTCTGGTGCTCCGTAAATAACATCCTGTTCTCTCATGCATCACCACAGCTGGTATGGTTCTCGCTTGATGACAAGCAAGACAACGGCACAAGCAAGCAGGGCGGACAAATGAACAGCCTCCAGCACTGGCTGAAGGGCTGCGAGAACAGGAGGAGGCCTCAGTTGCCACCTCCCTGGTGCTCTCGCAGGGTTCTGGACACAGAGCAGAGTCTGGCATTCTGCCACACCACCCAAAGGCACAAGTCAGAAGAGCCTGTGTGTGCATTTTCCAGCCTGCTCATCATCCCTTAGATCTGCTGGGATGCCTTGGCTACCAGGGTGCACACTGCAGTTTTGCCTGAAGACTGCCAGCTCAGCTCCCTCCTCCTCCCTCCCCTCGTCATCTCTCAGTGTTGGAGATGCACAGCGCCTGACAGTGCATACAGCTTCTGCTGCCAGTAACTTCATGGGAGAGATGAAATCACTCTCTTCCCTGGCCAGCAAATGGGAAGGGTGGCTGGTTGGTCTACAGCAGGGATGGAATATGGAGTGAAAGCTGCATGGCCTTCTAAAGGTTTTCCTGGCCAGCTGCTCTGGTTGCATGCCTGTCAACACATGTCAGGCCCATCTTTCCCTGGCATCCTGGATTGCTTCAGCCCCTGAGCGCTGTCCTGTGGTGTCTTTCAGAAGGGAAACACAGCCCTGCACATTGCTGCCTTGGCTGGACAACAGGATGTGGTCCGGGAGCTGGTGAACTATGGGGCCAACGTCAATGCACAGTCCCAGGTAGGGTGACCTGGTCCAAAATGGGAAAGGCACCCATCATGTGTGATGGTGGTGTCCTCATGGTGGGGACTATGCCCAGCATGGGCACTACAGCAGCCCTTCGCAGTTTCCCTCTAGTCCTGTTCAAGAGCAAGGAGTGCTCTGCCAGGCTCCTGAAAAGAAACAAGTGTGCAAATGGTGTGGAGGGAGTCTTGAGGCACATGGGGAGACCCGTGTGGTCTCTGCTGAGGGAGTCCCTGTCAGCACACACAAGCATGCTGAACTTAACCTGGGAGGACTCATGGCTGATGCCTCCCTGGCAAACCTTTGAGATCTCCAGCAACCCCTGCAGTTACACACGCTGTGCTTCCTTCACCCTCTCTTCCTTGGACCTGGTAGGGCTGAAAGCTCTTCAGATTTTGCCTGATGGGAGAATTGTCCCTGAAGCTAGGGAAAATACTGGCAGTGTGCAGAAGGCAGTGTCTCTTGGGTTGACTCTTATGAAGCACTGTCTGGTTTTTTCCAGATATGTGGAACCTTGGGCTCCAGCTCTCTGTGATTGTTCCACTCTTGCCAGGTTTTTCTTTCTTTTTCACACCCACAATGGATGCTTCTGCCCCTGTTCACTGACCTGGGAGTGTGGGTGTTGATGGGGTGTAGGTCTTCAAAGAACTCGAGAAACACAAGGAAGAGTTGTGTTGATGTGCATGGCCCTGTGTTTGCAGAAAGGCTTCACACCTCTCTACATGGCAGCGCAGGAGAACCACCTGGAAGTTGTGAAGTTCTTGCTGGAAAATGGAGCCAACCAGAATGTAGCCACAGAGGTGAGATCCTTGGGGAGGAGCCTATGGCCCTGCTGGTGTGGCTGAGGGGTGTGCTGGGTCCTGCCATGGCTCCTTGATTTTCTCCCTCTCCTTGGCAGGATGGCTTCACTCCACTAGCTGTGGCTCTCCAGCAAGGACATGAGAATGTGGTTGCTCACCTTATCAACTATGGGACAAAGGGTAAGGTCCGTCTGCCTGCCCTGCACATTGCAGCCCGCAATGATGACACTCGCACAGCAGCCGTGCTGCTGCAGAATGACCCCAATGCTGATGTCCTCTCCAAGGTGTGTGGTTTTCCTATGCTGTCTCTGGGAGCTTCCCCACATCCCCAGGGAGAACAGCAGCTTGGTATGCTGTATTTATTTGTAGTTTCATGTGTCTGGCTGGGCTGATCCCTCCTTCTTTCCCTAGACTGGATTCACCCCTTTGCACATTGCAGCCCACTATGAGAATCTCAGTGTGGCCCAATTACTGCTGAACCGTGGAGCCAGTGTCAACTTCACACCCCAGGTGAGTGCAGAGTGGGAAGCTACTGGAGCTTGTGCTGCTCCAGCACCAGAGGAGGGTGCTGTGCCTTCTATCAATGTAGGGTGCAGCAGCAGCTGCCAGGGTATGCTGGTGAGGTGGGACCGTGCAGAAAGTAGCACAGATGCACGGGGAGTTGCAATTAATAACCAGCATGGGCCTTTTCTGCTATGTCTTTCTTCTGTCAGAAGCAGCCAGGCATCCCCAAAAGCTCTTGGGGACCTTGCGTCCAGGCTGAGACAAAGCTGGTGCTGTTGCTGCAGGGCAGAGCTCATAGAACCTGCAGTTAGGATGCCTCTTCCAGATCCACGGGTGCAGCCCAATCCATGAGCTGGTGCTTTCCTGCAAGCTCTGTGTAGCTTCTGTCTGCAGCCTTTAGCTGCACAGCCCTCTCTCACAGCCCTGTTAAACGAGCTGTTCCCCTGCATTGTCCCTGGGCAGAGATGTAGCTCTCCCTGTCCTCTCTCCTTTGTTTGTCCCTTGCCTCCTTGAAAGAGGAGGGGCTGCTCCTTCTGACAGACTGTCGTTACTCCTGGCAGAATGGCATCACTCCCCTGCACATAGCTTCCCGCCGGGGCAACATCATCATGGTACGGCTGCTGCTGGACCGCGGGGCCCAGATAGAGACAAGGACCAAGGTGAGAGCACTTCTGAACATAGCCCATCTTTACACGGGCCATCTCTGTCCCTGAGCTCCTTATGCCCAGTGCTTACCCTGTAAACATCTTGCTGGGAATGTGAGGGAAGGTCTCTGGTGCACTAAGGGGATGGACCAGGTATTTTGCTGGCACATGTAGAGGTGAGAGGAGGCTGCATGGCTACAAAAGTGTGCCCTGGGAGCTGAGGCCAGGCTCAGTTTTGCCTTGTTTTGCCTTATTTTGCAAACAAGTCCAAAGTCCCTGTTAGTCCTCTACCTGAGGGAACCCTGCCATTCCATGCCATACTGAGCCCTTGAACCCTTCTCTCTTCCCAGGATGAGCTGACCCCTCTCCACTGTGCAGCACGCAATGGACATGTGAGAATTGCAGAGATCCTTCTGGACCATGGGGCTCCCATTCAAGCCAAAACCAAGGTACCCAGGTGACTTGGTGGGGCTGTGATTGGTGCCAGGTCCCAGGGCAGCACAGGGGGGTAACAAGCTGTGCACAGTTGCTGGATGGCACCTGTGGCTGGCTTGAGGCTTTTTTTTGGCCTGATGAGGGGTAAGAAGCTTCCTGCCCTACTTGGCTTTAGCTGGAGTCCTTTGCTTGAGGGCTTCATCTTTCAAAGGGACCAATTCTAGAGGTTGCCTGGGTACAGTCTGCCGCATGGCAGCAGCTCTTCAGGCCCTTCCCTCCACTCGACATTGCTCCTCTGTAAGTCTCAGTGAGGGATTTTGGGGCTCCTCTCTGGTAGCACCCTGGGGAACAAGCTGTCTCTTCTGCCCTAGAGTAGTGTCCAGGGGTGCAAGGCAGGGGCTGGGTGGGATGCCTGGACCCCCTCCTGGCCCAGCCCTGAGGCTCTGCTCCACGATCGCAGAATGGCTTGTCGCCGATCCACATGGCAGCACAGGGTGACCACCTGGACTGCGTGCGCCTGCTCCTGCAATACAGCGCTGAGATCGATGACATCACCCTGGACCACTTAACACCACTACATGTAGCTGCACACTGTGGACACCACCGGGTGGCCAAGCTGCTGGTGGAGAAGGGGGCCAAGCCCAACTCCCGAGCCTTGGTGAGTGAGGAAGGGTGGGTGGGCTGGAGGTGGGTGACCAGGGGAGAGGGAGTGTTCCTGCAAATGACTGTACATCCGTCTGTCTGCAGAATGGCTTCACGCCCCTCCATATTGCCTGCAAGAAAAACCACATCCGTGTGATGGAGCTGCTGTTGAAGACAGGTGCCTCCATTGATGCTGTCACAGAGGTAGGTGGGCTGAGCCCATCCTCAGCTCTCTTGCTTCTGCGCATACAGAGTGGGCAACAGGGCAGGATGGGATGTCCCTGTTGCATCTGCCATACCCCAGGGACCTTTCTTGGTCTTGGCCCTTTGCACTCAGAGCCTATTTAGCCTGGCAGCGTCTCCCCAAAGGGTAGGGAGATGCAGGGGAGACAGCAGCTCCCTGTGTTTCCCCCACAATCACTTGCCGTGCTCCTGGAGCAGGCTGGGGACTCAGATTTTGCCTCTGCTGAGACCTGCCCTGGGGAGAAGGAGGAGAGGACAGTAAGAGATACTGGCAAGGCTGTAAGTCCCATCTTGGTCCCATCCCTTTCTCTTCACAGTCCGGCCTGACCCCCTTGCATGTGGCTGCCTTCATGGGGCATCTGCCCATCGTCAAGACTCTGCTGCAGCGTGGAGCCTCTCCCAATGTGTCCAACGTGGTGAGTTTCCACCTTGGCTGGGGCTTTGGGAGCTTAGCTTATTGGGGTTCAGTGGGATGTGAGAATTGCCCTGGTCCTGCACCCTCTGTTCACCTGAGCAGTCCCTGGTGCCTGTCTGCTTTGTGCTGGCACACAGAACCAGTAGGGGTTTCAGGCACTGCTCTCCTCTGTTCGGAGCAGAGGAATGACTGCAGGAAGGCATTTTCCCTCCTTTGGCCTTACCACTTTATCCTGTCTTTGGTGCAGAAAGTGGAGACGCCCCTACACATGGCAGCCAGAGCTGGGCACACAGATGTGGCAAAGTACCTGCTGCAGAACAAAGCCAAAGCCAATGCTAAGGCCAAGGTAGGTGCAGAGAACCTGTGTGATAATCAGCTCTGGGAACAGCTGATGCTGGTTTCTTCACTCTCATGTGCCCAGAGCGCAGCCTACAAGGGGCTGTGCAACAGCGGTAGCAGGGCTGGGACCCCTTTGGCATGGCAAGAAGGGACTGGTCCAGATCTGCCCAAACAGCTTCTTTGCCACCCTCACAGGATGACCAGACTCCTCTGCACTGTGCTGCACGCATCGGCCACACTGGCATGGTCAAACTCCTTTTGGAAAACAACGCCAACCCCAATCTGGCCACCACAGCAGGGCACACGCCCCTGCACATCACTGCCAGAGAGGGGCACATGGACACAGCCCTGGCCCTGCTGGAGAAGGGAGCCTCACAGACCTGCATGACCAAGGTAGGCAGCTGAGTCCGCTGCTGTGGAAGGCGTCACCCAGCTGGGCCAAGGCTGGGCAGGCTGGTGGCACAGTGTCCCTGTCACAGGAGGGGCAGCCTCCTCCTGTGTTGCAGCAGGCACCAGCGCTCTCTTCATCTCTACCACCCTGTGATGGGCTGCCTTTCTTCTCAGAAAGGATTTACCCCTCTCCACGTTGCAGCCAAGTATGGGAAGGTGGATGTGGCAGAGTTGCTGTTGGCACATGATGCTCACCCCAATGCAGCAGGGAAGGTGAGTGCTGCTTCTGTGGGAGGAGTGGTCTGGTATGGGAAGAGGCTTTGTCTCACCTGTCTGTACTCTCTCCCCTTCTGCAGAATGGCCTGACTCCACTGCATGTGGCTGTGCACCACAACAACCTGGAGATTGTTAAGTTGCTGCTTCCCAAGGGGAGCTCCCCACACAACTCGGCCTGGGTAAGTCTGGGCTGGGTTTCCCTGGGGATGTGGGGAGGTGGTGTGTGTCCAGTGCCTGCCAGTCTGGGGCCAGCACTGCCCGCCCCTCAACCCTGGCACTCAGGGAATGTACAATGGACTGATCACCAACCTTTCTCCATGTCTGCTGCTCATGCCTGCCTGTCCTCACACCATGTGGAGCAGGCAGGGTGCCAGGCAGTGGTCCTGTTCCAGCAGATTGGCTGTGTCAGGGATAGTCCCTGTTAGCAGCATGGTGGTTGCTGCATGGGGAACGTGTTTCCATGGCAAGTCCTGCAGAGCAGTGCTGCGGTCTGGCAGTTTGGGAAACCACACGCAAATGTTTGCATTCAGCTATGAAGCAGTGAGTCAGAAAACCCACAAACTTGTGAGAGTCGCCCGGCTCTGCCTGAGCATGGGGAGCATCTCCCCACAGAGCAGACCAGCAGGCGCCTTGCTCTCCATGTTGTTTGCAAAAGCTGCATCCTCAAAACAGCCAAGTGGCTGGTGGTGCCAGCTCTCCCCATCTGGCACTCTCCTCTCCACTGTGCAGGCTGCCGGCAGACATGCTGGGCAGGCACCGGGAGCAGCCGGTACCAGTGCCAGCACCCCGCTGCTCTGCGTCACCAACAGCCTGCACGTCAGCCTGGGCAGCGGGTGTCTGCCAGCTGCTCTGCTCCTGCAGCGTGGCAGCAGAGGCAGGACTCAAGGCCCTGCAGTCTCTGCCTGAATACTAATGCTGTGTATTGGGAGTTTAGCTCCACATCTCAGCCAGGCACGTTCCAGGAGGTGTGTCTGCCCCAGCTTTTTGCAGCTCCCAGAGGCTGCATACTGCTGCAGAAATTCATGTGTGGAAAACGCCAGAACAGTCCATACCAGTCAAACTCTGAAGCAGGTGGTCTTTGAAACCACCATGCTGACTTGGCTGGAAGGGTGGGATTTGGCATCAATGTCAGGGCTGGTTGCTGTCAGAGAGATGGTATGGGGGACATCCCTGGGCTCCGGAGGCAACTAGGAAGGGCAGACCTGGCCTGCAGAGGCAGGGTGGCACCTCCTGTCCTTTCTGGTCTGCTTGGCAGGGTTGAGCACTGTAATGAGCCTCTCTCCCCTGCAGAATGGGTACACCCCCCTGCACATCGCTGCCAAGCAGAACCAGATGGAGGTGGCCAGCAGCCTGCTGCAGTATGGGGCTTCTGCAAATGCTGAGTCTATGCAGGGAGTCACTCCTCTGCACCTGGCTTCCCAGGAGGGCCATGCAGACATGGTGGCACTGCTTTTCTCCAAACAAGCCAATGGCAACCTAGGCAACAAGGTAAGTTGTCCCAGCGCATCCTGCCAGGCTGGAGGCAAACAAGCCAGCAGAGAACAGCAGTCTGGATGGCGGTCCAGGCCCCTGTGCCTCCCTGTGTTTGGGCAGAAGCACACTGTGCCAGTCAGTTTCCCAGGCTGGAGACCTGACAGATTCTCTGCTGGTGGAGCTGCGGTGATGGAAGTGCCATTGTGCTAAGACCTCCTCTCTTTGCAGAGTGGCCTGACTCCTCTCCATCTTGTGGCCCAAGAGGGGCATGTGCTGGTTGCTGATGTTCTAGTGAAACATGGAGTCACGGTGGATGCAGTGACCAGGGTAAAGTAGTGCATTGACCATGGCTGTGGTGAAACCCATGGGGGAACTACCTCTAGGTCTGCTCAGGGAGGAGCATTTATTTTCTTTTTCTTCGTACAAGAAACTCCCTTCTAGCAGGCATCCTTACCATTTTGCCTGTGTCTTGGGGACTCTTCCTCCTCCTCCCCCCACCTCTCTGGAGGGGTGATTCTTGCCTGCTCCTATAGCTCACCTCTGTACCAGCAGGTACAGCATGGTTTGAAGCCCTCTGCTCTGGCCTTGGGCTTTTGGGAAGCCCCCACATGTGTGCCTCATCCTTCATGCATGGGGGCATGCCTGTGGGATGAGCATATCCAAGCCAGAAGGGCAGTAAGCACTGCTGAGGACAGACTGAGACCTGATCTTGTCTTTCAGATGGGCTATACTCCGCTGCATGTGGCCAGCCATTATGGGAACATCAAGCTGGTGAAGTTTTTGCTGCAGCACCAAGCTGATGTCAATGCCAAGACTAAGGTACAGAGGTGTCCTGTGCTCCAAGGACCCTTCTGCCATGGGCAACAGCATGCAGGTTGATGGGGAAGGGGAGCTGTCCTCATGCTCCAGGCATGAAGCATGGTGTGTGAGACCTGGGGGCATTTCTGAGGCAGCAAACTTCCAGAACTGATTGCAGCATCCTCTGTCCTCCCCTGCAGCTGGGCTACACCCCCCTGCATCAAGCGGCACAGCAGGGCCACACAGATGTGGTGACACTGCTGCTGAAGCACGGTGCGTCTCCCAACGAGATCAGCACAGTGAGTACGCTTGCCCGCACCTCCCCGCCCTGTGGCAAGCTCAGGCAGCTGCCTGGGCTGCCCTGTGGCTGCTGCTGACCCAGTCTTTCCTCCGTGCACAGAATGGCACCACTCCCCTGGCCATTGCAAAGCGGCTTGGCTACATTTCTGTCACAGACGTGCTCAAGATTGTCACAGAGGAAACCGACATCCCGGTGAGCCCCTGAGTACTAGCACCAGGATGCTGTGGAGGAGGGCTGGGACTGGGGGCAGCCTGGGAAAGGTCTGCAGCTGAGTGCCTAGCCCAGGTGTAAGGAGGGGGCTGCAGATAGCTGTGCAGCCAAGTGCTGGCCTCCTCTGACTCTGCTCTGCTCCCACAGTCAGTTGGTGACAAGCACCGCATGAGCTTCCCAGAGACTGTAGATGAGATTCTGGACGTATCAGAGGATGAAGGTGAGGGGCGGGAGTCGGGTCACACCATCCCAGAGATCTGCCAGCTGGGTCAGTGTGGCAGGCAGCAGTCATGGGGATGGCACTGGTGTTCCTGCTGGAACAGAGACACCCCCAGGGTGGGGGAGCTGTGGGGGCCCTGCTGTGGTCTTGCAGAGGGGATGAAGGAAGCCCACCAGACTCCTGTGGTGGCACCTCCTGGCTTGTTTACTTCCCTGCACTATGCAGGAGGGATATGTCTGGACATCTCCGTGATCCCGTGCCCCAGGGACTGTGCAGAGAGCCCTTGGGCATGCAGAGCCCCCACTGTGCCTTGCTCTGCTGGAGGGTACCATCTCCCAGCCCAGCTGCAGCTGGTTTGCTCCTGCGCCCTCCCACCAAGACCTCACTTTTGCCTCTTCTTACTTTGCAGGCACTGCTCATGTCACAGTAATGGGTATGAAATCTGTCCCCCTGCCCCAGCTCAATGGCCCATTTCACCCCATGGCCACTAACCATCCGCACGCCATATCCATCTGCTGAGCCTTGCTGCTGGGCTGGTGCTGGAGAGCACCAGCCCTGGCATCCTGCCCCGCCAATCCATGTCCGTGCTGCTTGCTGTGGTGTGACTGCATGAATGGGCATCCTCCCACTCAGGAGGACCCCGACTCCCTTGTCAGACCCAGACCCTGTCCATGGCAGGTGGAGGAACCTGGTACTGTGACAAACACTGGTGCCCCTCCACAACTGCCCCATGCCATCCTGGCCAGAGCAGGGATTAACCTGAGAGCTCAAGGATCTCTGTACTTCTGTGGTCCCCTCCCCATCTCTGGGGCACTCTCTCTGGTTCAGGAGGTGCTGGACACCCTCCCACAGGGCACTGGCTAGAGCCAAACCCTGATGAGCTAGTTAGCAGGTATTAATGGGACCAGTGGTCAGCATTAGCAAAGCTCTGTGCCTCCAGTGGGGTGTAGTGTTAGGGCAGCCTCCTGCACCCCAAGTCGTGCCTATGTCCCTGTCCCAGACATCAAAGTATAAGGTGTCCCCTGCAGTCTCTGTGCTGATTGGTGCTGTGAGCAAGAGGTTCATGAGCAGCCAAAGTTCCTGATGGCTCCCACAGCTCCTGTCCTGCTGGCCCACTGCATGGGCCTTGCTCTGCCAGCAGACCCATTCTGGCAGACAGCAAAGCCCCCCCTGTGTCTGGCTGAGACACAGGGGGCAAGTGTGCGTGTCGAGCAGTGGGAGCAGGGATGCGCCCTGGCTCTAGCCCTGAGGAGGGGTGGGGGCAAGGGCTGGTTATCTGTTCCCTTGTCCATCTGCCTCTGCTTGCTGAGCCAGCTCTTGCTTGCAGAGGAAGAGCTGATTGCACCAAAGCCCAAGACACCTGATCTCAGAGACCAGGAAGGCAAAAGGGAGATACTGGAGTTCATGACCACAACGACACTGGAGCAAACGTAAGAGACACTGTATGGTGGGGAGGGAGCAGGTACAGGGCACAGAACAGCCTTGTACTGGGCTGGCCTTCCTGTGGGGCACACTTGCACTCCGGGCAAGGAACAGATCACTGAGCCCTCACTGGCCAGGCAAAGCTGGTCACTGCTGTTCCTGGACCAGGACACGGGACTGCTGCTTAGTTTGCCTTTGTCCGGTGGCCCCAGGACTCTGTGGGGATGGGCAGTGGCTGAGGGACCCTACCAGTTCTGTGGCTGTCACTACCCTCTCCTGACAGGGTGGAGTCTCCAGCTGTCCTGCAGGTCCCCTGCATCCCACCTGAAACCGTGGTGACCAGAGCTGAGGAGACTGAGCAGGTAGGACCTGTGGAGACAGAAGCTGAGCAAGTCAGTCTGCTGCATGCACCCTCGGTGTCCCCACAGGAGGTGAGCATGAGATACAGCCTGCCATGGTCTCCCCCAGGCATTCCCTGCTGGGGCAGCTTCCCCATCATCACAGAGCTCAAGTGTGGGATGGGTAATGGGCATTGACCCGGTGGTGCAGGACGGTCCAGTGAGGATTGTGTAAGGGTGGGCAGGCTCAACACCCCCAGATAGGACCATTTGCCCACGGGGTCTCTTCCCTGCCTTACACAGCCCTCCAAGGAGTTCGACGAGGACTCCCTAATCCCCAGCAGCCCTGCCACTGAGACCTCAGATAACATCAGCCCAGTGGCCAGCCCCGTGCACACAGGGTGAGTGTCCAGCCTGTGCAGCACATGCACGCTCTGTTCACGAGCTGGCTGCAAGGTGCCCATGTGCCCATGCCTCTGTCCACTCCAGGTTCCTGGTGAGCTTCATGGTGGATGCCCGTGGTGGCTCCATGCGGGGCAGCCGGCACCATGGTCTGCGTGTGGTCATCCCGCCCCGTGCCTGTGCTGCACCGACCCGCATTACCTGCCGCTTGGTGAAGCCCCAAAAGCTACCTGCACCCCCACCACTGGCTGAGGAGGAGGGTCTGGGCAGTCGGATCATTGCTCTGGGGCCTGCTGGTGCCCAATTCCTCAGGTGAGCACAGCTGGGGAAAGACCAGATTGGGCTGCCCACACCAGGTTCATCCCTCAGGACTGGGAACAGATCTGGGCTCATCTGGAGGCAGATCTGATAGGCAAGAGATAGGCAAGACCTCTGCCTATCTCTGCTTCTGGAGGTTGGCAGAGGAGAGATCCCACCTCTTGTTGGCGCAGCATGTATCTGGGGTGGGTCATTCAAGAGTAATAGAACAGTGGCAGAAAAGCCCTGACCAGCCCTGTCCCACCAGCTGCAGAGCCCTCTTTCCCAGAGAGAGGGAGGTCAGCAGTCCTTCTTCCCCCAGCAGCTGCACAGCATGGGCAGGCACTCTGCCCAGGGCCACCTTGCTGCCTGCGTGTCCTTATGCAGCTTGTGGGTGCCAGTGGCCTTCCTCTGCTATCTGCAGCCCTGTCATTGTGGAGATTCCACACTTTGCCTCATATGGACGTGGAGACCGTGAGCTGGTAGTGCTGCGCAGCGAGAACGGCTCTGTCTGGAAGGAGCACCGCAACCGCTATGAGGAGAGCTACATGGACCAGCTGCTTAATGGCATGGACGAGGGTGAGTGTGCCAGGAAGGCAGGGGCTCCACACCTCACAGCTCCCTGCAGGCAGGGCTGCAGTGGCCTGCGTGGTGGAATGGGGCTGCGTGGTGTGCTCAGTGCAGCATGGAGGGGTGATGAGGGACAGCCACAGCACTGATGGCAGTGCTGTCCTTGCAGAGCTGGAGAGCCAGGAGGAGCTGGATAAGAAGAGGGTCTGCCGCATCATCACCACCGACTTCCCTCTCTACTTTGTGGTCATGTCCCGGATTTGCCAGGACTGCGATATGATTGGCCCTGAGGGAGGCTGTTTGAAAAGCACACTGGTGCCCATGGTACAGGCCACCTTCCCAGACACTGCTGTCACCAAGAGAGTGAGGCTGGCCTTGCAGGTGAGCCCCAGAGAGCCCAGCCTGGGGCCCAGATATGCTTCTGCAATCAGGGGTGGGCAGCAAGCCCAGGCTGTGCCCCAGCCTGAGGAAAAACCATCCCTAATGCCCATCCTTGTGCTACCCACAGGCACAGCCTGTGCCTGATGAGTTGGTGACTAAGCTGCTGGGGAACCAAGCGACCTTCAGCCCCATTGTCACAGTGGAGCCACGACGGAGGAAGTTCCACCGCCCTATTGGCCTCCGTATTCCACTGCCACCATCCTGGAAGGACAATCCCCGAGACAGTGGTGAGGGTGACACCACCAGCCTACGTCTGCTCTGCAGTGTGATCGGTGAGGCTGTGAGCGTGCTCTCCATGGGGATGGGCTGAGCTGCCTCAGGGGGATGCAGCTTCAGGGAGCTCAGGAGGGCACAGCTGTGGAGAAAGCAAATGCCATGGGGATGCAGACCCCAGGCTTATGGAAAGACAGTATGCTCACCCTTGCTTTCTGCTGCAGGAGGGACAGCCCAAGCCCAGTGGGAAGACATAACAGGCACCACAAAGCTGGTCTATGAAAATGAGTGTGCTAACTTTACCACCAATGTGTCTGCCAGGTGAGTCCTGGGCAAACATGTGCCCGTCTGAGGACACTGGGTGCTCCTTGGGCCTTGGTACAGCCTTTGCCAGGAGAAGCCCCTTACCCCTGGTGCTGTGCTGCCCTATTCCTACATGCAGGGTGGTTTCTTCTAGTCTTGAGACCCCTGTGCTGCCTGAGCACACACCAGGAAACACTAATGACAGCTGGGTGTGCAGAAGGAAGGAGGCCATTATTTGTACTTGGGTGGGTCCCCATCATGGATGGGGCTAGAACTCTTGGGGCTTCCTCTGAGGTCCAGTTGGCTGTTGAAGGGGGTGGGGACAGCTCCCTGGTGCCACTGCCCAGCAGCACCCTGACCCAGATCTCCTGCAGGTTCTGGCTGGCCGACTGCCCACGCACAGCTGAGGCTGTGCACTTTGCCACGATGCTGTACAAGGAGCTGACAGCCGTGCCCTACATGGCCAAATTCGTGGTGTTTGCCAAGATGAATGATGCGAGAGAAGGCCGACTGCGCTGCTACTGCATGACTGACGACAAGGTTGACAAGACTTTAGAGCAGCATGAGAACTTCACTGAGGTGGCCCGCAGCAGGGACATTGAGGTTTGTCCCCAGCAGCATGTGTGAAGGGCAGCAGGGAGAGGGCTGACAAAGTGAGGGGAGACTGATGCCAGTGGAAGGGCCTGGCCCTGACCTGGCTAGGAGAGTCAGGTTTACCTGCCCTGTTCAGGAGCAGGAGAAGCTGCTCTGCACAAGGTCTGAGCATGTTTTCTGTTCCCTGCCAGGTGGTAGAGGGGATGCCTTTGCACGTCGAACTCTCAGGGAACCTGGTGCCTGTCAAGAAGGCCGCTCAGCCCCGCACCTTCCTCTTCCAGTCCTTCCGGGAGAATCGTCTTGTCATCCCGATCAAGGTAATGTCAGGGTACAGGACTGGGCAAGCAGTTAGGGCCCTTGGCTTATGCCAAGCCACCTAACTGGGCTCTGGCACTCAGGTCCGGGACAGCAGCCGGGAAGCCAGTGGCTCCCTGTCTTTCTTGCGCAAGGCCATGAAATATGAGGACCTCCAGCATGTGCTCTGCCACCTGAACATCAGCATACCACCCTGCACCAAGGTCAGTGTAGGGTCTTTGGCACTCTGGTAGGGGGCAGTGAGGGCCCATCCCTCCCCCAAGTGCAGGGGACAGCCCTTGCTGTCAGCTTTCTTCTTCACCTGCTCCATGTGGCCTTGTCGTGCCATTCTGGAGCTGAAGGAGAAGCAGTCATGTCAGGGCAGAGCTGCTGCCCTCTCTTCAAGCTGTTGACCCCTTGGTTTGTCACCACTTTCACAGGGAAGTGGCAGTGATGAGCGAAGGAGGACGCTGACGCCATTGTCTCTGCGGGAGCGATACAGCATTCTAAGTGAGACCAGTTTTGGTATGCAGCCTGCTGGGACCATTACAGCCCACGCACTACCTACACTTGAGGTGCCCAAGCCAGTGGAAAGGCTGGGATGATCCTGTCATAGTTACACTCACGGCAACTTCCCTTTCCCTGAAGGTTTCCTTGGTCCTGCCTGCAGGGCAGTGCTGTACCTATGGGTCTGTGTGACCCCCACGGCCAGCACCCCATTCCCCTCACCACTCTGGTGCAGAGCCCTGTGCAGCTGAAGCTGTGACTCCCATTTCTTCTCCAGGCTCTCTGAGCAGCACGGACAAGGCAGACCAGAAGATGGTTGACATAGCAGAACAGCTGGGCCTCAGCTGGGCCGGTGAGTCCACACTTGACAGTTCTGAGGATGCACAACACTCCTCGGAAAGCTGACACTTAGGGAAGCTGGAAGTGTGCTGCCAGGTGTAGTGACTGCTTTGCATTGCACCCTTGCTGTGAGCATTCCAGGGCACTGAAGTGAGCCTTCCTGTGGCTGTTCACATATTCACATGCACGGGTACCAGGCTAGGGCTTTGTTATGAGTTGTTCATAACAAAGCTGGTGTGTTGCAGCCACACACACAACGGCAGAGCCCACACTTCTCCTTAGCATGAGACCCTACTGTGCTGGTCACAGCCAGCCTGAGCAGGAGGGCTTCAATCTCTGCCCCATCCCAGGTCCTGTTCCTGTATGTTCTGCTGTGTTCAGTTGTATGTAACAGAGGGTCTCTGCACTGGTCCTGGTTGAGCCCTTCACAACGTCCCTAGCCTTGTGGTGGGCACCGGAGGGTCTGATACTGACGTGGTGTTTTCCCCAGAGCTGGCACGTGAGCTGCAATTTGGAGTGGATGACATCAACAGGATACGTGTGGAGAACCCCAACTCCCTTCTGGAGCAGAGCGTAGCCTTACTCAACCTCTGGGCCAGCCGTGAGGGCAAGAATGTCAAGAGTGAGTAGTTGTGGTGCCCTTTTACAGGCACAGAGGTGACAGGGCTAGCTGCACAGAGCAGTGTGTGCATCTTCAAGGATCACTGGCTGGCTTTACAGTGGTGGTTCATGCATATCTGCCTTCCCTGCCCACCCGGCGCGCTTCTGGGGCATGGCTGTGTCTCCCCAAGTGACTAGTTTGCTGACACCATCTTCCCCCTGCAGTGGAGAACCTGTACACGGCACTGAGGAACATCGACCGCGGCGAGATCGTCAACATGCTGGAGGGCTCTGGTCGGCAGAGCCGCAGCCTGAAGGGAAGTTGGCGCTACACGGACAGAGACTACTCCCTCTCACCATCCCAGATGAATGGTGAGCCCCAGCTTCTGGCAGGGAATGCAGGAGGGCCCTGGGGGCACAGTCTGTGCAGAGATTGGGGCTGGTGTCTTGCCTGACCACGTTGCACTCATTGAGAACTGAGTGGGCACAAGGCATTGCTGACAGATGTGGCCTCTTCACTGGGGCTTATGCTGCGGAAAGCTTGGCTCTGCCATACTGCTTTCTCAGAAATTCTCCAGGTGGGATTGACATGGGTTCCTTATCCCAGTGTGCCAGTGAGAGGTGCCTCTGGCTATGCAAGCTGAGCCAGGGAGCTCACAGAGTCCTGGCTGTCCAGCTGTGGTGGTGTGCCTGGATGTGGGGACACAGCCTGGATGTGGATATGCCTGGATGTGGGGAGCTGTGGCACATGCTGCTGGGGAGCCGGCACACCAGACAGGGGCAGGGCTTTGTGCTGCTACAGCCCTGCACTGTGGCTCTGCCCCTGCAGCACTGGCTCATCGCTCTCTCCCTCTCTGTCTCTCCCCTTGTTCTGTTTTCTCAAACATGCCACCTAGTGCTGCCAGGTGCGGGCACTCCTGTGGGTCACTTTTCACCTTTCTCCTCTGAGCTCATCCTGGCCTCTCCTCTCATCTTCTTCCACTGCCTGTCTCCACTGTCTCCACCTCAGCTAAGCTCTCCGGGAGCTGCATCCTGCTCCAGTGGCTGCATGTCATCAGGGACTGCCCCTCTTACGGCTGTCATGCTTGCAGGCAGCCATCCCAGGCCTTCTCCTCCTGCACAGTCCCACGCTCCTTCTCTCGCTGGCACTGCACTGCATGCCCCTGGCCAGGCACCTGCCCATGGGTGCCCTTTCTGTGCCGAGGGTCCCAGCTGTACCCTGTGCCTTGGCTGTGGCTGGCATTCCCTGGCTGCCAGGGGAGCCGAACAGGTTCACTGCTGAACTCCAGGGGTGAAAAAATGGCTCAGAGCTGAAAAAGTCTGAGCAAAGCCACCTGCATGGGTGGGAGTGCCCGGCTTGGTTGTAGTTCATATGGATGTGCCTGAGCTGTGCACATGGCCCTGGGTGATGAGACATAACAACGCTTGTAGCCCTGGAGACACCAATAGGGTTGTAAGGCCCTGGCTGCCTGCTGTAGGGCCTTGGGGTTGCATGGCATGTACTGGGGCCATCCTTCTCTGCTCATGGTACTTCCAACCTGCTCCTCTGTGCTGTGAAGAGTGTTTGGCTTTGCAAGTTGGTGCCTGCCAGACTCGGCTACTTGAACTCCAGGCTAACTGCCAGCCAGCTGGTGCTGGATGGGGGCTGTGGGCAGGGACCAGGGGTCTGATGGAGCAGGGTAGCAAAGAGGGCACTGTGTCCTGCAGTGGATGGAGCATTGTGTGAACACCAGGTCAATCCTCCTCATGGGGAGGAGGCAGCCCCAGGACCTGCCCAAACCAGCCCCAAGTCTTGAAGGGAGGCATGGCAGCATTTTGCAGGGACCATGTGAAAGCAGCCACTGCTGTGACCAGAGCCCTGCTCAGCCTGGCCACAGGGGGCTGTGGCATGACCGTTGCTGTCCTTGGGGCAGTCATCCTCCCAGAGGCTGTTCCCCTTTTGCCCTACTGTGCTTGTGCGTGCGTGAGATGGCTGCTGGAGATGATGCCTCTGTCTGCCCATATAGGTTACGCTTCACTGCAGGACGAGCTGCTGTCCCCTGCCTCCCTGCATTACACACTGCCATCCCCGCTGCGTGCCGACCAGTACTGGAATGAGGTGGCCATCATGGATGCTATCCCCATGGCTGCCACTGAGCAGGATGCCCTGATGGAGATGTCCGACATGCAGGTGTGGTCCTCGGGGCTCACCCCCTCGCTGGTGACTGCTGAGGACTCCTCTCTGGAGTGCAGCAAGGCTGAGGACTCGGATGCCACAAGCGAAGGCCGGTTCCCTGGGCAACTTCTAGCAGATGCTCATGGCCCAGACCACATGGGCTCTATGGACCTGGTTGAGGATGACACAGTGGACTCAGATGCCATGAATGGCCTGATTGACCTTCTAGAGCAGGAGGAGGGGCAGAGGCCAGAGGGGAAGATGCCATCTGGTGATCATCAACCAGGGACTGGGGAGCAGGACCCGGAGAGTGAAGTCTCTTTTGTTTCAGTTCAGCAGAAGGTGCAAGCCAGGATCATGACATCACCTACCTTTAGCCATGCTGTGGAGAAGAGTGCAGACAGGTACTGCAGCCTGGGGCACCAGGGTGACCGTGGCAGGGGAGCACAACTGCTTTGCCAGCTACTGTCCTGTGCTGGGCCAGCTGCAATAATCTCCGTGCTTTGCTTGCTTCTCTGCTGGGCTCCAGCTCTGGAGCCCAGGCATCTGCAGTACATAGAACAATGGCTGGGCCTTTCTGGCAATGCTCTGGAGGGCTCCTTGCAGAGCACCTGGGAGGGACCCCAGTCAGCCAGGCCCTGCATGTAGGTCGTACTTACCAGAGCTAACCCTAACCTGGGCTGCCTCCTTCCACATTCCCAGTGGCACTGGACCCATGAGGTCCCTGGTAGCACCCAGCAATGCTCCACAGCATTAGACCACATTAGAGCTAGACCACACTAGACCATTAGAGCACAGCATGCTCTTGCCTCAGACCCTGGCAGCCAAGCCGTGAGGCTGTGGGATAGGCAAAGGAGCATGGCATAGAGGTGGCCCATGCCTTTTGTGCATCTGTGTTTAGTGCTGCTTCTGCCGGGCGCCCAGCAGTGCCGTGAGCTGGGGAGTGGAGCCAGCGCCTGTGGGGTGCAGGCTGCGCCGGTGTGCCTGCTGGAGCTCGGCTGGTGCTCAGGGTGCAGCACTCCATGCAAAGCTGACTGCCTCTCTCTCTCTGTCTCTCTCTCCCTATCCCTGTCCCTCTCCGGTGCCCAGGCTGAGGGACTGGAATGCAGAAGGCTCCTTTATCTCCTGCCTACAGGACCTGACAGCGGGCTCCTGGCAGGAGGGAGTCACCCGAAGGCTGCTCCCAACGCACACCACAGCCTCCGGGGCACAGGGCCAGGAGCAAGAGCAGGTCCTGATGCCAGCCATGGAGCTGATGCGGATCAGCTCTGCAGAGGACAGCAACTGGCAGCCTCAGCATCCCGCAGGCGGCTGGCAGGAGGAGGCCGACAGCCGCTTCTTTGGGCAGGTGAGGGTAGGAGCAGGGGACTCAGCCCTGCAGGAAGTGGCGACCCTACGGACAGCCTTTTCTGGAGCCTGCTGCAAGGCCAGTCAGGCAAACCAGGTGCTAGCTCTTCAAGTCTTCTGGCACACTTCCTGCCCCCGGGGGTGCCTCTCAGCCCAGAATAGCCTGCTGTGCTTGATACCTGAGCTCTTGCTCTCCGTTTATAACCCAGTCACCCTCCCAGACTTCTTCCTTATTGAGTATCTGCCCTGGCTGCCAGCCCAACAGCCTGCTGGAGCCAGAAATAGAGCTGGTCTAGGGGCCAGGCTGGGTGGTGGGCTTGATGCCATGGTCACACCGAGCCAGCAAGTACAAGGTGAGGCCAAGCACCTTTCCCCAGCCAGAGCACGCACGGCCATCCCGGCAGCACGGCCGTGCTTGAAGGTGGCTGCTCAGCTCTGCCGTGTGCGTTACCTGAGTCACTTGTGATTCCAATGACACCCCAAAGCCCTGGCTTTTGCCCAGCGCTTCATTTGTCCTGTGACAGAGGACTGCACGCTACCCTCCCACCTCAGTCAGGAGGACAGGCTGTTGGGCAAGCTGACAGAGAAGAGGGACAGAGCTGTCCTGGTTACTGCCTGGCCGGGGCAGTCCTGGCCACATGACTTTGAGAGAAGCTGTGACTGCAAAGGACGCCCCAGCTGCCCGCTCCCTTCTCGCCGCCCACAGCCAGCAGAGCTGCGGCAGCTTAGGTTACAGCAGCTCCCGCAGAGCCGGGGCACTGCGTGGGCAGGCTGCAGAGCCGCAGGGCCCGATCCAGCCGGGTAGCATGGCTGAGTTCTGACAGCGGACGCGGACCCGCGGGCACACGTGCGGCTGTGCGTGCGGGGCAGGATGTGGGCTTTCCTGGCACAGCTGCTGATCGCTCTGGTGCTCCTGGCCTTCTTCCTGGTCAGCTGCCAGAACGTCATGCACATCGTCAGGGGCTCTGTCCGCTTCCTGCTCAAACACGCCCATCGTGAGCTGGACAAGGAGCTCGGGGAGAGCCAGGGGCTGGCGGATGACGAGGAGGCTCTCTCCGCCAGAGTCGTCCGCCGGCGCGTCCTCGTGAAGGTAACGAGCGGGGGAGCTGAGAGACCAGCCCCAGGGCAGATGCGGAGGAAAGCAGTGAAGGGTCAGGGCAGGGTGGGAGACGGAGGCTGTGGGGTGCATGTCAGGTGTATTGTTCTACCTGCAAAACAACTCCCCCCACCGCCCTCAAGTGCCCTGATCTCCCTCCCGTTCCTGCAGGGGAATGAAGCCCTTCATCTCCCTGGAGAGCAGGTGACTGAGGAGCAGTTCACTGATGATCAAGGCAATATCATCACCAAGAAGGTGAGTGATCAGGGGCAAGATATGGGCAAGGGCATGCTGCAGCCTTTCTCTTCTCCCCTCCGCCCGGCTCCTCCCTGTAGCCCAGGGGCCCATGTAGGGCCTTCGTGTCCCACTGTCTTCGGTTACAGTCACGGCACTTCTCCAGCTCATGGGACGGAGGCTGCACACCACGTGCAGTTTAGGACCAGACTGGGTGAGGAGGGAGTCATGGTGCCCTGGGGCTAGCTGTGACGCCCAGCTGTGTGGGTCTCCGCAGATTATCCGGAAGGTGGTGCGTCAGCTGGGCCCTGGTGACATGAGTGACAGGCAGGAACAGGAGGAGCTGATTCTGGAGGGCTCCCTACAGGAGCCCCAAGACCTGGAGGCTGAAGATGATCACTTCATGAAATACTCCATCTTGCACCGGGATGGTGTGGGTGTCAAGGTACAGTGTGGGTCATAGCCCTGCCTTGTAGGCAGCCTGCCTGGGCCAGCACCCAGGACTCTCAGGACTTCTGCAGGACTTTCAGGCTCTGGGACTATGTCATCCTCTGTCCTTTCTTCTGCCCTTTTCTCCTCTCCTGTTTCCCCTCTAAGACTTCCAGGGGCAAATCTTGCCCACTGCACCAGTCTTGCTTGGTGTTTTCTGCCTGCCAACTGACTCTGCCTTTCCCTTCCTTGTCCTCTTCTCCGTGTCTGTCTGTTCACCTGGGTGTTGTTCTGCTTCCTGCCCCTGCGGCTTCCTCAGGAGGAGGTGCGAGTGCGTGTCCCGAAACCAGAGGTCTCTGGGGGCAGGATGGGGGCTCAGATAGTGAAACGAGCCAGCCTGAAAAGGGGGAAGCAGTGACCCCTCAAATGGCCTCTTTTGAGGTAACCCTACCTTTGCTCTTCCTTCTGTCCTGGCTCCCCATGCTGCTGCCTGCACTGAGCTGCTGGTCATGCACATTCTCCTGGGGAAAGTGTGGTGGGGCTGTGCCGAGCTCTTGGCCTGCAGAGAGGGTTTGCTGTGCTGCAGCAAAAGACTGAGGGTGGGCAGCAGTGTGCCCCTGCTGATAACCTGCTCCTGGGTGCTGTGGGGACAGGGTGCCCTGGTCTGCAGCGATGCTCCAGCCAGCTGTGTGCACAGCACCCCACTGCAGCCACCGTGCCAAGGGCTGCTACTGCAGTGACAGCATCCTGGGGGCTCAGGGTGATGGTCCCCAGTGACAGGGCCACAGAGTTGTTACTCCTGGTTATGCTGGGCTACAGACAGAGGGATGGTCTTTGTCCAAAGCCACTCCAGGGATGAGGTTGCATTTGTGTGGGATCTGAGCAGAACCACCCTCTTCATGCATGAGCGCTAACTGTGCAGCCTTGTGGCAGATGAGTCCAGCCCTTGGAGCTGGTGCCTTGGTGTCCCCTTCCCAAGGGGTACAGCTGGGCACTGGCAGAGCTGTGGGTCAGATGCAGGGTTCTGTGGGGCCATGATCTACTGCCTCTGCTCACAGCACTGTTCTGGGAGATGCAGCTGCTGCCTCTGCTAGCCATGGAAAGGATAGCAGTGAGGTCTGCTGAAGCTAGGATGGGGGCAGACCTTGGCAGGGTGCTGCTGGGGGATGTCAGGGCAGTAGGGATGCAGGAGTGGCAGATGCAGGAACGTGACACTTGTAGGGGCTGACGACAAGGCACCTGCCTTTGACCTAGGACACTTCTTCCATTGATCCCCATTGAGCTCAGAATCAGACCTTGAGTCTTGTGCATTCCCTGGTCCCCCTGCCTTCTCTATGGAGTGGGACTAGAACAGGTTGAAGGCAGGGTGCTTGGCACAGCACACTTGAGCTCAGCTGCATCATTTTTCTCTGCGCACTCACTGCTGGGCTGACAATGCAGCACTGGGGGAAAGTGTTGCATGTGTGCTCCCCAGCTGCCCGGCACTGCCTGAGCCTGGTAGGAGGCTGCTGAGCAGGGGCAGTTGGTCCTCTGGCCTCTGCTGTACATGCATGGCTCGCTCTGTCCTCCCTCTCCCTTCTCTCTCCGCTCTGTTGTGCAAAATTCAAGAGGCTTATGCTTGTGGGCACGTGTTTGTGCAGACTCTGTCCCCCTCTGCCTGCCCCACTCCCCAGACAGTCCCTGGCTCTGCCTCTCTCTGAAGCACTGCTTCTGTTGCTTTGCTTTTGCAGTTTTCCATTGTGTGAAAGTGGTCCAGGGTGTGCACCGGGGAGGGTCTTCCTCACTGCTGGGAGAGTGGGGTGCAGTCGGTCACCCTAGCTGAGGCACGGGGCTTAAGGCTGGCCTCCTCCATCCCAGAACCTAGAGCAGTCCTCCCAGCTCCTTCTCAGTGCCACGTTGCTGTTGGTGCTTGCTGCTCTCTGCAGATGGGGCAGCACCATCAATACCATCGATGTCATTGCTCCTAGTTCCAGGCAGGCCACTTAGGGGTGCTCTGTCACTGTCTCTCTGACACCCCCCAAAACTTGTTGCATGATTGCTTGGCAGAATGGGTGCATGTGGGACAAGCAAAGTGTACAGAAGGGACTTCCCAGCCATGTACCTGGCTGTCCCACCATTTATCCCGGATGTGCCACCATGAATGCCTGGTAACCTCATTCCTGTGCCTCTCTGTGTCTCTCCAGGATCACACCTCGACACCAAACCACTGAACTTCACACACGTTCTGACACATACCTGAGAAGAGAGGAGAGCAGAGAGTGGAGGGGAGCAGGGCTGGCTGTACATGTTTCTATAGGCTAATGGCATGATTTCTGTATGAGACATACTTACCGTCCTATCCGCATGACCGACTGACTGCAAGACGCATGAGCTACAGTACTTAAAACTGACGAGGGGCCTCCGTCCCTGCCCCGCTGCTGCCAGGAGCCCAGAGACAGCACCATGCATCAGGGGCATACTCTCAGCTCCTTTGGGAGTCAAGAGCTGGAGTAGAAGAAAATGAGGGGGAAAGAGATTCCACCTCTGCGCGATCACGTGCGTAGATGCATCCCCACGTCTGTGCTCCAGCTGCAAGAGGAAAGCTGGGACAGCATGGTGCTGCTCACCACGAGAAGGAGAGGTGCTTGGCCCCCCCACAAATGCCTGTGTTGCCTCTGCTGGACTTGCTTCTCATCCCTCCCTGTGAGTGTTGGGTTTTGGGGAGGGCAGCAGTGGCCAGAGGGTGCAAAGGGAAGCTGCAGGGAGCACAGCTGCCCTGGGCAGAGGGACTGGTGCAGGGCTGCCCTTCCTCTCCCCAGCAGATGCAAAGCCTCCCGCCAGGGCAGAGCTCTGGGCTGAGCACTGAGCTCGTTGCTTATGTTGAAAGTGTAAACTGTACAGCAATCAGCCTTGTGTATATGAACCAATAAATACTATGCAAACCCCTAGGGACACTCTAGCAGTATGTACAAAGCACTAACAGCTCTGCTCTCAAATACCTCTTCAGGCTGCAGGATGGGCAAAGCCTTTGGAATATCTGATTGGCTCTGGTGAATGGAGCAGGAAGGCTATAGGAGTGAGAGGGCAGCAGCCTGCCCCTGTCCTGTGCCCCTCTGCCTGAGCCTGGCCCCTTCCTGGCCTGAAGAGGGGGGGCCTAGAGGTGCAGTCCCCTGGGTCTGCCCATGGTCCAGCCCCAATTTGTGTTGGCTCCAGCTGGGTTGAAGCTGTAGGCCTGTGTTGAGGTGCTTGGGGCCCAGGGAGGATGTGCAGTGAGAGAGAGCAGGGGGTGCTTGTGCCACACATGGGGTTGTGCCTAGCTCTACTCAGCACAATATCTGCCCAGGAGATGAGCCAGGAGCTAGCAATAGGCAACAGCCGTGCAATACACACCCCAGGCAAGGGCTTTGTAGGGACCCTGGCCTCCCTGCAGGGGAGGTTATATCCCTGGATACTGACCCTCCCGGGACCAATCCCAGAGACATGGGGGCTGCTGCCCCGGTGGCTGCATTTTCTCCAGGTGGAATGTGCTGTGGCAGCAGCCTGAGCCCTGGGGGCTGGGGCAGCCTCAGACTGGCTGCTCTTAGCAGGAGAGCAGCACTGGGCAGAGCTGCCCAGGCAGCTCGGAGTCGGGGAGTAGATTGAACCTGTTGTAATACTTGACCCCAGGAGCGCAGGGTGCAGGTAGTGGCACTTGGTCCCACATCCCTGATCCTGTCCTTTACCTAACTGATGTGGGGACCTGGCCTTTGTAGCACAGTGATGTGGGGGACCCCCTGCTCTTTCTCCTGGAAGTGGCCATGGACCTGCTTTGCAGAGTCTGAGTTTATTCTCTGTGGCCAGGTGCAGAATAAGCACACCTCCAGCTTCAGGCCATGGGATGGTGGCCTTGGCAGGGCAACCCTGTCTTTCAGTGGGTGCGCATCTGCTGGGAGAGCTCCTGGCTGCCCTGCGGCTGAGAAGAAGCCTCACTGCAGTGAAGCAACTGACCCAGCTTAGCCTTGGAGAGCAAAGCAGTCCCCTCCCCACCCCAAAGTTGAGCCATATAGGCACAGATTCTCCATCCATCACCCTTGCTGCGTACAATAACCTCCCTAGACCCACTGCAACAGCTGACTCCGTAGCATCACCCTAGAGTTGTGTGTGGGTCCAGTGCTTTGGCCTTGTGTATGCCATAGGGAATGTGCTGTGCTGCAACTGTGCCAGGCACCTGCAGTGACATTGCTTTGCGCTCAGATTGCTTGTAGGGCTGGTAGGGGGAGGCTGCACCCAACACTGAGCCTAGAGAATGCTGCAGTCTGCACACTAGAAGCTTTTTAGAAGTTTTAAAAATTACTTTTATTTTCTTTTTTTAATTGTTATGGAAACAAGCCTTTTGGATCTCCCTGTCTTAGGTCCTGATGTATAGATCATTTCCCTGTACACCAGCTATCAGACTACGAATTAATAAATAAATCAACACCAACAGTGTCTCGTCTGTTTTTCCAAAGGTGGGGAAGATGGAGACCCCGGGGGCGGGTCCCCTCTGCCCGAACCCTATTGCCGGGAGGGTGGGGGCGGCCGTGGGAGTGGCGGCTGCTTGTGCTCCGCCGTTCGTGAAGGAGTGGAAGGGAGCAGGGGCGTGCGCACCCCCGAGGGGCTGCGGCGGCATCTCCCAGGGTGGGCGAGCGGGGAAGCGGCCGTGCAGCCGGTGCCACGGGTACCCCCAGCACTGCGGGGTAGTGCCGGGGGCAGCGGTGCTACTGAGTCCCCGCCCGAGAGGCACCGCCGAGAGCACCGGCCCGACCGGCGCTGTCCAGCGTCCGCGCTGCCCCGCGCTCCGGCCCTGTATCCTATCCTATCCCATCCCATCCCGTCCCGTCCCGTCCCGTCCCGTCCCGTCCCGCCCCCGTCCCGTCCCCGTCCCGTCCCCGTCCCCGTCCCCGTCCCCGTCCCCGCCGCCGCCGGTGTTCAAAGCGCAATTTGTCTGGGCCGGACCAATGGCGCGCTGCCCCTGAGGCGCAGCCAATGGCGGCAGCGGCCGCCGAGGCCCGGCCAATGGGCGCGCCGCCCGCAGCCCCCCGGCCAATGGGCGCGCGTTATTCTAATGGCCCTCGTCTTTATCAGAGAAATGTTGGCACTGCCCAAGCCCAAGTTGAGGGTCCGGGGCCGGAGTCTCTGCGAGGTCCCGGGGCGCTTCCCCGGCTGCCCGCGGCCCCGGCCCGCGCCGGGATCCCAGTGCCAGCCAGGCGCCCAGGGGCCTGGGCGGACTCTGGGGCCCTGGAGCCCCCAGGCCAGTGGTAATGGGCCAGCCATCGCGCCTCCGGGGTTCCGGGCTCTGAGGGCCGCCTCTGTGCTAGAGCCATGGATGCCAACCTGCCAGGCACCTTTCTGCTCAACGGCCCCTCGCTGGGCCCCTTCCCCGAGGCTAAGGCGCCTGTTTGCCAGTACTCAGTGCAGAGCTCCTTCTACAAGCTGGGACCCCCCGGACTGGGTGCCCAGCTGGCTGCTGGCACCCCCCACGGCATCTCCGACATCCTCGGCCGGCCCGCGGCGACACCGAACAGCAGCCTCCTCCCTGGCTACCCCCACGCGGGCGGATTTAACGGACTGAGCTCCCCAGGCGTCTATTACGGCCCCCAGGTGGGCGCCCTCCCCAAGGCTGGTGGCGAGTACCTGCCGCGGGGACGGAGCTGCTGGGCGGAGGCAGCCCCGGAGTGGCGGGGCGGCCGGCAGTGCGGCGGCCGTAAGTACAGCGGGCCCTGAACGGCTGGGTGGTGGGTGTTTGGGCACCTCGCAGAGCCCTGACCCATCGGCACTAGGGCAAGGCATGGGGCAGGCTGTGTCTTCTCCATTACCCTGCACGAGGCACAGCTGGCTGGCCAGCAGGCTGCCCCAGGACAGCGGGAAAGGCCCCAGTGCCAGGGCTGCTGGACCTCAAACTGTCACAGAACTTTTGGCTCAAGGGTAGGGGCAGCTCTAATGACAAATACTAATCCTTTGCCCCCAGGCAGCCACAGCTGGCAAGGACAGGCAGAGCCCTCTGACTTACAAGATCTCCCGGTTGCTCAGATAGCCTCTCTGGGGGTCAGTGCCTGTTTTAGCTCAGGGCAGAGACAGGCAGGATGGCCAGCCCTGGGCTGGCTGCACTGCCTTCCTGGTAGAGAGCTGGCAGAGGAATTGCAGAGCATGTTGCTGCTGTCCCAGGGGGTAGGTGGGACGGGTGCATCCACTGTCCCATGGGATGCCCTGGGAGGCTGGGTGCAGCTGCTCAGAACCTGCAGCTCTGGTCTCCTTCACCCCTTTGCCGGTGATGATTTTGGAGCAGATGGATTAGGCAGTTCAGCCATCTGCTCCTGGCACAGCTACTAGCCAATGATCAGTCATGCCTGTCTTCTGTCGTGCATCCTGCAAGGTGTGGGACGTGGGTGCTGCATGGCTCTGGGGTCAAGCACTGTTGATAGCGACCCTTACCCTCTCACCACAACCACTTAGCGCTGTCCTTGATCGGGAGGTGCATAGCCCAACTCCGGTTCTGCGGGACCCACACAGTGGGCAACTCAGCCCTCCTGGGATGGGGCTGAAGCCCTGAAGCAGGAATACAGTTTTAATCTGGAGGGGAGCAGGTGTGGAGGGACTTTTTGGTCACTGAGGGCTGGTGAGTGTGGACAAGGGGAGAGCTGTCCAGAGTCATGGGTTGCCAAGAGCTCACCCACTTCTCTCCTTCTCTCCTGTAGCCCCTGCTCACTTGGCTGACAGCATCCATAAGAAGAAGCACACGCGCCCAACCTTCACGGGACACCAGATCTTTGCTCTGGAGAAGACTTTTGAGCAGACCAAGTACCTGGCAGGTCCGGAAAGAGCACGGCTGGCCTATTCTCTTGGTATGACTGAGTCCCAGGTGAAGGTGAGTATCGGTCCCTGTGTGGCATGGGTTGCGCAGCGTGATGGCTGCTAACTGAGCTGGGCCCATGGGGCAACAGGTCTGGTTCCAGAACCGACGGACCAAATGGAGGAAGAAGAGTGCCCTGGAGCCCTCCTCATCCTCGCAGCGGGCGGGGGGCTCTGGTGGAGAGCGGGCGACCTCTGAGACCGAGGACGATGAGTACAACAAGCCCTTGGACCCAGACTCAGATGACGAGAAGATCCGGCTGCTGCTGAGGAAGCACCGTGCAGCCTTCTCAATGCTGAGCTTGGGCACACACAGCGGCTGAGCACCAGCACAGCCTGCCCTTCTGGGCTGGGGGGTGACTGGCCTGGCCACCTGCATCCTGCCGGGGGGTGACTCCCCTCACCAGCAGGTGCCTGGCTGCTGGGATGGGGTAGCTGACAACTGGATGGGGAGCATGGCTTGCAGGGCTGGGAGCAGCACACGTGGGTAGTGTCAGGTGCAGCCGTGTAATCGGCGTTGATGAAATAAAGGTCCCAGTCAAGTCCCAGCACTTGTTTAATGGGCATGCGGTCCAGGGTGGCCTTGTGAAGCGGGGCCAGAGAAGGGTTGGGGATAGGATGTGTGCGGGGCAGGGCCTGCATGCCAGGCAGGGGAAGGGGGCCATGCTGTGGTGCTGTGTGTGGGGTAGGAAGTGCCCACAGAAGTAGGTGAGCCCTGGAGATTTTCCCAGGGTTTTCTCTGGTTTGGGCGTGTACCAGCAGCAAGAGGTGCTGGTTCAAAAGTCACTCATTGGGGCCTCTTATTGGAAGCTCTTAGCAGCAAATAAATATCATTTATCTTAACAGTGTGAGTGAGAGCCCATTCACCTGTCGGGGCTGCAGGATTGATGTGGCATCAATAGCCCCAGTGTGTTTGCCTGTCAACCTGTTGGGTCCCCCCCGCTCTGTGCTGCACCCCTGTGCAATGGGGGCTGCACATACAGAGGTGTGTGTGCACATGGGGCTGCACACCCCTGCTCTGGCTCCCCATGGCTCACCAGTGGCATGCCAGCTGTCCTTACCTGCTTAGAATGCCAAAGGGGCTCCAGGCACAGCATTAGGGGCCGGGCAAGCTTGGCAGTTGTTCAGCCAAGAGCCAACTAAGTGCCAGCCAGGTGTAAGCAAACACATGGGCTGTGTCTTGGAAGGAAATCAATAGGAGATAAGGTGCTGCCGGCCCATCAGGCACTGATTAGCAGCATGGCACAGGCACGGAAGGGGTTGGAATGGGGCTGGTGAAGGGATGCCCTTCCCTGAGGCTGCAGGCAGTACCTGCAACAGGCTGGTGGCCCAGTCCATGCCTGGGACAGCTGAAGCTCCTGAACCACTGGGACTTTTCAGTGGCCCTGAGCACCAGCTTTGAGTGGGGCTGCAGATCATTGCTGTACAACCTGCCAAGGCCCACACTTGCCTTAAAACCCTCTCCAGTCTCTCACTGGGCTGTGGGCACTTTGCAAGGAGCCCTGACTGCTTGGTGCCCCTTTTCTAGGGCTTAGGGGACTATTGTCCGTGCATAGGTCCCTGTCCAGCCCCTGTAGTGAGGGGGGGCTTGTAATGCTCCCCCCTCAGCCATGCAGCCCCTCCACTGCCTCCATGGGACAGATGCTGGGCCAGGACAGAACTAATGGGCCCTTTGCAAGGATGTTGGGTGCTAGGTCTCATGGGAGTGTGGTGCACGGGGCTGGTGGCAGGGCTGGAAGAGACACATTGCTGTCTGTGGACAGAGCCAGTGCTCAGCAGGAGCAGGTTCCACATGGTGGGAGAAGTGAGGGGCTGCTGGTGGGATATTTTTTTAACATTTTCTAAGCTGCCCAGCTTGGCTGACAATTTTTAATGTACTAACTGCCTGGTCCAGTGAGCTGATTAATTGGTGCTGTGGAGATCAATACAAAACAGAAAATTAAAACAATTTTAAAGTGATTAAGTAGTTTAACACCTGTCTGATGCCACGTCAGGGCTGGGAGACAAATAAAGCAGGTGGCAAAGGGCCTGCTGCAGCCAGGGAGAGTGACAAATGGCTGCTGCAGCCTGGCTGCCCCATGCACCCCCACATTGAGACAGGATCCCAAACAGTGCTGATCCATGCAGGGCCCCAGCCCAGTAGCCAGGACCAACCCCTTCTCCTCCCCATGCTGCCCACTGTGGCTCCTACCTTCCCGCTGGCCCCTTGCTGCCGCAGCAGCGTGGTGCCCCATCAGCGCTGGGGTCTCGACAGGAGTAGCCAGGAGTGAGCACCAGCTCTGCCCACCCTGTGCCTGGTGCCAGGCAGCCTCAGGTTGTGTGGGCAGAGCCAGGAGCCAGCTGTGCCGGGGGTGCGAGCACAGGCAGGCCAGCCTGGCAGGCAGATGGATAGCAGCTCCGTTTCAATTCTGCATCCCTTTTCTCCCAGACAAACCCCGTCGGATTTTCATAAATCAAAGCGCCACACTGTTTAATAAAAATTTATTGACTTACAAGTGATTATTTATCAAAAGGCCATTAATAGCGGCTCCGGGAATGATGTGCTACTGGGTGGTGCGTGGAGACTAATAGCAAATCAATGCCAGCATCCGGGCAGAATGCATATGAGGGCTCCTGGCCCCACTGGGGTGCACGGCTGCTGCAGCCGGAGCCAGCAGCCCCTACCCTGTGGGCCACCCAGTGCTCCCCCGCTGGTTATTTATCGCTTACAAATGAAATGATCGATACTTTTAATCTAGAGCTAAATTTATTAACTTTCTCATCGGAGAGAGACATATTGACTGGGGGCATGGGGTGGGAGAGCCAAGGAAAGATGGATGTGTGCCTCCTAACCTGTCCAGCCAGCTCCTTGCCTGCTGTAAAGTGTCCTGAATGCTGCTGGGGATGGTCCCCAAGCACAGCAGGGCAGCTGGAGGTCCCACAAAGCTGAGGTGGGTTCTGCATGTCACCATGGTGTCAGGGGATCCAGCTGCAGACAGGAGACTTGTGGGCACCTACAGCTGGGTCCAAGCGCCTTAGGACATGGCAGGGGGGCGGGGGAGCCCTGTGGCCTTTGGAAATGCCTGAAGGAAATGTCTGTAGCACCCCCAGAGAGGAGAGCTCTGGGGACACAGCCCTTGAGAGGGCTCAGGAGTGGCTGCTGAATGGGGAGAAGTGAAGGACAGCCTGGAGACCCTGCTTGGGCAGCAGGGAGCGGCAGGCAGCGATGTCCATGTCCCCAGCAGAGGTGTGACCCCAGCTGCAGCTCAGCACATGGGGAAGGGCCATCCACAGTACCCAGTGAGTACGGCACTGCCTCGGCAACCCATGGCTCACTGTGGCTCCCTCCAATGCTCGCCACACCACAGCACGGTGCAGGGGTCTTCATCCAAATGGCCCCTGAGCAAGGGAAAAGCTTTGCAAGCCTTGCGGCCAGAGCAGCACAGTTCCATCAGGCAAAGAAGAAAAATAAAGCACAGGAAAATTCAGATTTAAGGCCACTCAGAACAGCTGTCCTCACCTGGCATAGCAGATGCCCTCTCCAACAAACAACACTTGAGGTACAAAGGAGAGGCACTTAGGTAACTACCTTCTCCAGAGCGCTAGAAAATGCAAGCAGGCTTCAGCAGGTAGTAGTGAATTAGCTCTTGCTTCTAAGAGCGGAGAACCCAGTGTAAGTGCTCAAGTTTGTAGGAATGTAAGGAAAATGGGAAAGTACATGGAACAAATGCTCAAATGCAAGTTGTTTTACTGAATAATTTACTTGCAGAGCAGAAAGGGGCATCACCACCAGCACAAGATTTCCGTTTTCTTTCAACAAGTTGATACTATCCACGTGTGTTGGTGCATGGCAAGGTCAGATGCCACGGCTTCCCTCAGGATACATTTGAAAAGGGATATGCTGGCCCAGCCATGAAATCTCGGGCTCTCCTACACACCCTAGGCTCCCACTATAGCATGTACAGATTCCTCAGGAGCCCCACCTGCCACTCCAGTGACACCTGGCACCCTGCAGCCCCAGGGGACAGAGGGAAGTTTCCAAGGAATATGATCCTTACTGCATCAGGAGCACCAAAGAGGCTGTTACTCAGACACTGTAGAAGCAACAGTCTGGGTCAAGCTGACAGGAAGGTGGCAAAACAAAAAGATTTCTCCTGAAAGAGGATCTGGAAAGGGCCTGAGAGACCACATTCTGCTCCTAAGGGGTTTATGCCACACACACACGAGGGGCACAGGCTCATGATGCCTCCCTTGGTTGTCAAGGCAGTCAATTTCAGCACAGCTCACCAGCTTTTGTGCTGTGGGAGACTTGTGACAGACGCACATCACACCAGTCCTTCCCTGGGGCTGCACACACCAGATGGAAGCACATGACACCATAAGAGTTTCATTTAATATTGCCCCTGCAAGGGGCTTCACTGTAACAGTAACGAGAAGGCATCTTTGCCATGAGCTGCCAAGGGCCTAAAGACTCCAGGCAGTAACAGTGCCTCCTGGAAACAACAGCCAGAGGATGAAAGAGTGAGTTCAAGCAGCTCTGGAGTGGCCCAAGTCCAAAGATTAGGAGTTGCTCCAGACAAGCCCTTGTTGGTGCTGGAGGCAGAGGGCTTTGACCAGCCCCAGTGGCAGTGCTGGAGGCAGCAGACTCAGGAGCGGCTCCGGTCTTCATGGCTGCCTACAATCATTTTGCTGTAGAGTTTCTGTTGCTCCTCCTTGAACGCGTCTTTCACCTTCTCCCTTTTCAGTCCTCCATCCCTGGGGAGAGAGTCATATCAGAGAGGCTGCAGGCAGGCGCCATCTTCGGCTGGGACTGCTCAGGGCAAGCAGAGTTCCAGTGAGTGCTGACAGCTGCCCCTGTACCACACGCTGCCAGGGCACACTGCAGACCACCTGTCCCCAAAGGGCATCACTTGCTTACCTGGTTCCGCCAGGAGCTTCCCCCATGGCCCTGCACTGTGTTCAAAATAGCAACTCTGCCAGAAACATCAACTACTCTAGTACCACCACAGGAGACTGCCTGCCTGCCTCCCAGGCTCTCAGACTTCAGTGCCTGGGAAAGCAAGTTCCCAAGCTGAACACACCTTGCTGGGCAGAAACAAGTCAAACCCAGGCCATCCCAATGCAAGCTACAATTGCAGAATGAAGCCCTGATGCCCAGCATACAGAAGTAGCAAAGACTTTGGTCCCTACTACAGAAGAACATTCCCCCACGGGCCTGCTCTACCCTAAGCAAGAAACAAATGGAGCTCTACAGCCCATGAGCACATGCCATGACCCAGAAACAAGGAACTCTGCCACCAGAAAGAGAAAAGCTTGCCTGGACTCACCAGAGCAGATCCACAAGGCCCCCCTGCCTGGCAATGGCTGACTTCACTCGATTGGCAAACTGCACTGCATCCTCTTCAGGCTGTGGCAAAGTAAGACAAAATAAGACTGTTCAGCAGAAGCAAAGGGCCAAATAGGAAAGCGATCAGATAGGCCGGGTTCACCTTACCTGCCTGGTCATTGGGGGCAGGTACCAGACACTGCAGACGATGGCCCAGCTGGTCATCATCCTGAGGAGGTAGGTCACCATGCCGTATTTGCTGCTGTTCCAAAAGGCATCTCCAAACTGTGGATCATACTACAAAGGCAGAAGAGTTCATGGAAGTCAGGCAGTGGTCGCACCCTCTCTGAGGCTCCAACTTCCACCCCAAACTGAGCTACAGGTCAGCTCTCCCAAAGCACTACATGGAGTGACCTCAGCTTTCTTGTACCCTCAGAACAGGATGGACTAGGTTGCCAAGACAGACATACAGAGGGACAGACAGACTTGTCACCTAAGAACGTTGCCTTCTCATACCTTGATGGCTACAGGGTAAACTGTGGCTCCAATTTCAAAGCTCCCCTTTTTGAACATCATCACAGATGTGTTGTTGATGCATGTTCCTGTAAGAGGCAAGCACAATCTTAACTTTCCTCTCCAAGTCAGTTCAGAAGTCTAAGCTACAGGCTTAAGGGCAGGGCCACAGGAACCCAGCAACTCTCCCCTAACTCAGTCCAAGCCCTGTTCTCTGTGTGCACAGAATGGGTCACCAGGACATCATGTATGACTCCTGCATTCTGGGCTCAATCAGCTCTAAAGACACAATGTCCCTTTAGTCTCAGTGACGGGTCTCAAGCCCTTGGCTGTGTAAGAAGGAAAGGAACAGAGATGCAGGTGCTTGTCTGGCCTTGTTGTACTCACCTTCTGGAAAAATAAGAATGGGCAGTTTGCTTTTGTCCTGGACATGTTCTGTGAGCCTGAACAGAAGAGTGCCAAAAATTAGCAGAGAGGACAGAAGCTCTCACTAGCAATCCACAGAGCATACAGTCCTTAACCTGCAGTCACCACGGACTGTCAGGATGCCAACAACAGAGGCACAATCTCCCAGCACCAATAAGGCCATGCAGTGTCCTCATCCAAGGGAGGTGAGCAGCCCTCTACCTCCCCCAGCCTTCAGACCCACCCCTACAGCCAGCGACTGTCACACCTTCTGGCAACGAGATGACGATCTTTGACCTCAGAACGTTCGAACCAGACATGGGGACAAGCTTTCACCATGGCTCTCTGTATCACACCCATGAGCCCTCCATGGATCTGACCCACCTGAACAGGGCAAGAAGACACAAGTTATAAGACCTGGGCACACATGAAAGTCAAGGCAGCACCCAGTTTCACAGCCAAACTGAGGTTCATCTTCCTACCCCTACCACGAAAGGGCTAAGAGGAAAAGTCCCAGGCTCTGACTTGAAAGACAGATACAGCAAACCCCAGGTGCCTTACCATCGCATAGTAGCCATCACTGGCCAGGATGATCACATCAATGGGGGAGGTGTGATTGGCCACACAGATGCCTCCATTTCGGGGTCTGTTTTCTCTAGATGAAAAATAAAGGTAGAGGTGAAGAAAGAGGAAGGAAGCATGAGGCCTGCATAAGGCCCGGCATGGAGCACCTCCTGGGCAGGGACAGCCGGGAGCAGACAGGCCTTACCGGTCGTGGTAGGTGATGATGGCTGTGAGGGCACGCACGCAGATCCGGTAACACATCAGGTGGACGTGTTTGCTCAGGAAGTCCTTACACCTGCAGCCCAGGACAGAGACCATCACTCCCCAGTCCTACAATATCCCCATAACAGTGCCACTCAGCCCAGCTGCCCCAGGCCCTGAGATCCAGCCAAGCCTTCACGTCTCTGCTACCGAAACACAGCATGTCCTGAGCTTTGCTGTCAGTTTACGATCACTGATTCTTAACTCATGAGAATAAAATTTTGGCCTTTGCTTTTTTCCGTTATTACTCCTTTCAGAGGCCAGGGCCGAGCGCTCTGGCACCGGCTTAGTGCTCACATCTAGGCCCTTTGTTGAAAATTACAGGGTGTCCATTCCTGAGAGGCCACAGCTGCCAGGACCACCTGCTGTGTCTGCAGGTGGCAGAACAGAAAGCCTTGCAGGAAAATTTCAGGATTATCAGGTCTCAAACTGCATGGAGTGCTCCCCATCTGCTCTTCCCTTGAAGATGAACTCACTTTCCATTTGGCAAATATCCCACCACCGTGGTACCAGTCACCAACAAGCTGATGCCAGTAAACGCCAGGGCTATCCTGCAGAAAGAGGGAAACTTAATGCTAGCAAAACCAGGCCACCCGCACCCTCTTAGCAGGCAGGTCCCTGCACCAGCACTCACCTGAGGGGCAGAAGGAAGCAGTAGCGGATGAGCACACCGAGTCCCCAGAGCACAGTGAGGCGCAGGCTGATATACTGGAAGTTGTAGTTGGTCCTGCTGAGCAGGTTCCAGGACTCCAGCTCTTCAGCTGAGAACCTCTTGGTCACTTCATCATCCATGATGGTCTCAATGCCTTTGCGGCAGAAATAGAAGATATCCGAGAGCTCAAACTCAGGGGTGTCCAGGGCTTTGCCACTGCCACTCCGGCGGATCTCCTTGATCTCCTCCTCCAGTGACGTTGGCTCCTTTGCAATGATACCTGCAACACACCGTGGGCAGCTCTGAGCAAAGTGTGACTTGCCCGCTCAGAGAGACGAAAGCCAAGGCCCTTCCTCACTCGCCCTCCTCAGGGTCCCCTTCCTTTCTCCAGTCCAGACAGGCATAAACCAGTCCTCCCCACTATCTAGAAATGAAGCACTCACAGGGTGCTTCCCTGCCCTTCCTTGTGAAACAGAGCTCTCTACTCCCTCCTACTGGAAAAGACTTCCCAGCAGAATTTAGCTGCTCAGAGACACCACATTTACCCCACCTTCCCAAAAGAATTTTGAACTCCCTGTGTACTCATGCAGCGCAGGATCTCACCATTGACATATGGCTTGTACAACGGATGGTTCTTCTCCTTGGCACCACGCTCTATTCTCAGTGTTGCCCACTGCAAGACAGACAAGACAACCAAGATTTGTTGTGCAAGGCCTATAGCTCCACAACACTGCCCATTTCACAGCTGACTTTCAGGAAGGACCATAGTTCAGGGGAGAAGATGGGGCTAAAGCAGGAGGCTTCCACAGAGAACTGGAAGAGTGAGTGATGAACCCAGCTGAACTGAGGTGGAAGCAGAAACTGGCCTGGGAAACAGTGAGTGCCAGAAGAGAGAAGAGTGCTCAGTGATGAGATGGCATAGCGAGATTTTCTGCAGTTTCTGTGACCTCTCAGCTCTGCTGCACCTTGCACGTGGTTGCCACTGCACAGCTTCTGGCTGAGCTGTGCCTCCTGCTGGGTGTCTGCACCAAAGCGTAGGAAGCTGGTCAGGGGACCAGTGCTATTTTTCAACCCTTGTTTCTTCCAAATTCAAAGCGGAGACTGTGTTTTCAGGTTGCTGCTGAAAACATCAGGCTCATGATGGGATGGGGTCCTTCCCCGTCTGATTCAGCTAATGGCTGCTGCTGCTTCTCAGCTCAGCAATCTGCCCAAAACCGCAGCAGCAAGCACCCTCAGACAGCTGGTTGCCAAATCCTGTGCCAGGACTACTTGTTCTCTCAGCTAATTTTCAAGGGCACCAGCACAAACTGCAGGCTGGATTTCTGTGCAGTTTTCCTGCCTGCCCTCCATGTAACCTTCACGGCCTGTAATTCATATAGGTCTGGAAGGACAAGCTTCTGAAGGAGGAAGACTTGTGTACAACATGCTTATCTGTGAAGGGAAGTTGCTGGGAACTCTGGCATCCCGATCTCAGCCCATGCCAGCAGCAGATCAGGAGGCAGCAATGAGGGAATGCTAATTGCATACGGAGTGTCCTGCTCACCTCGCAGCTGCCTCTGCCAGCAGCTAGAACGCCAGGACCACAGAAGATTGCCTAGATACTACCATCCCAGAAGTCAGGAGAGGAGCCCTGACCTCGCATGAGCTAAGCAGCCTATGGAGAAGGCATTCTTTGCAAGCCAAGCACATCTCCATCCTGACAGTGGCAGCAGCAAACCCAGCCTCCCACCAGAGAGGCAGCAGGCAGGTGCCCTCCCTCCCCAGCAACACGGGTGTGCTGCTGCCAGCCAGGCCTCGCAGCTCGGGCTGTGTCCCACAAGCTGCCAGACTCTGCCACACTCCCACATGCTGCCCCTCTAGGTCCCCAACACTGGCCTCAAGAGCTGGGAAAGTATTTTTCGGTAAATAATAGCCCTCCAAAATACAATTCTCAATGGTCAAACTTAATAAGTGAATTTTCCACCAAATCAGTGACCAGTTGTGCATGAGTGCTCCTCTATCCCACCACGAAGATTTTTTAATAAAAGCTGAAACAGACTTTCCAGTCTTTTCAGAAAAATAGTTTCAAACACCAATATAAGTGTTGACAGTAAATGTTCCTGAATTGAAGGAAGGGGGAAAAATAAAAAAGCAAGCATTGTGAAAAGTTCCATTTAAAACCTTTTTTTCTGCCCACTTCAGTCAGTAAGGTAGTATGGTCTTCAGATATCTGTATTAATGAAGCCCCTCACAAAGCCCAGGGTCTTCCCATTTACACCTCAGGCTTTTGGGAGGACTCAAGAGTTTAAGGAGCTGAACACTGTGAGCTCCAGGGCTGTCTTCCCAAGCCAGCCAGTACAGGGATACTCTGCAGACAACCAGCCCTGTTCAAACAGCAGGAGCTGTACCATGCATCCTTTAGGAGCATGAACTCCACATCTAAGAGCCTAAAACCTCCCTAGAAAGCACTTTGCCTTTCACCTGGGCTGCCAGGGTAGAGTGGTGTAGGCTTTACCTACTGCTCTTAGTAGATAAAAAATTCTGGTCTGGTCAGGGACTTGCTTCAGGAGATGTTGGCTCAGAGACAGCCCATAAAATTAGTCCACCAAAGGCAGGCAAGGGAACAGCATGACAAGCTGGAAAATTCCACTTGGCCTCTCTGTGCCAAGAGGGTCGGCAAGGGCTGCTGGTTGTCCTCCAAGGTGGCAAGTCCAGACACGGCTCAGTAGGTGACACTCCAGGATAGAAGCATGTTGAGAGCTCTGGGTTCTGGCCACAGACCACTCAGGGCTTGCAGGACAAAAGGCTTGCTTCCTGCTGTATCCCCTCTGCATCTGCTTCATCCAAATGTGTCCTGGAGAGGAGCAACTGCTGGCTGCAGTCTGGTCCCTCCCCATCACACCTGACATGAAGCTGTACCAGCACTCTGCCTTGCCTGGGACACGAACTTCTCCAAGCTACCCCTCAGATCCTGCTGCACTCCTGCCGACTGCCAAGCCTTGCTAGACTATTTCTTTACTTGAAGACTTACTAGATTAATTACAGGGAAAAAACAGCCCACAGACAGAGGTCTTGTAAGCTGCATTTAGCTGAGATGAGCCAAACAGGTCAATTGGCAGCAGCACGACACCAACAGCCCAACCTTCTACTCCAGTCACCCACAATGCCCTCCTGAGTCAAAAGCCTCTCTTTCTATCGTGACCATACTTGGACAAACTTCTGCAAACACACAGAACATTCTGAAAACACGACTTACCTGAAAAATCTTTAATAAAGTTTTCATGTAAACCTTGCGGATGCCAAAGGAGACTCCAAAAATTGCTGGCACGATGATGAAAACCAGAAGCAGAGTGAAGAGGACAGTTATGGAAATCCCCAAGAGATTAACCACTAGGCTGTCAAAGGGGAGCAGAAGGAACATGGTGAAGGGCCCAGGCAAGGCTGGTGCCCTGCAGCCAGACAGAAGGGCTGCTTGCAGCAATGAACCAGTCCTCCTGTTACTCAGCAACAGTCTCACACATGCACCGAGTCTGCAGCCTGCTCAGAGACCCCATTCCAAAGTTCACATCCTTTTGGGGCTCTGAGAGAGAGAATGCAACAGGATCAGGGAGAGCACTTGGGAAAACAAGCCAACAGTCTGCCAGGAGCTCAGGTGAGTTCAGACGGCGCAGCCCAAAGAGCTCAGAGCAGATGGTGCACACACACTGGTTTGTCCATGGGCGTGTGGTGGGCTCGGCAGCAACACAACTGCAGGAATGGATCCCTTCCCAGGCTGCCACTGAGCAAGTCCTGCCGTGGGGCAGCTTGTGGAGAATCTGGTAGCAAAATCCCCTCCTGGCTGCTGAGAGCATGCAGAGTCTCTTCAGAGGGACAAGGTGGAGTCCATCCCTGAGCCTGCATTGGAGGAGATCGAGGGAGTTGGCACTCGCAGGAGCCTACCGTATGTGGAGCTATTATTGTTCTCCCCACGAGGACATGCGCACCAGCACGGGTCCTTGCATGACGCCTGGAACAAGTTTAATTCTGGAGGCCCCTGGCATCCACTCACGCTGAAGGGTCATTACAGCCACAAATGAAGCCTGTGTCCCTGGAAAGCTTTCAGACAGCGAGTTGGTTTCTTGGCAGACGTGGCACTCACATGCCACCAGCAGCACTGAAGGAGAGCAACTGAAGTCAGCAGACCGGAGCGATGTCAATGCAGAGAGGGTGGCAGGACGCCAGAGACAGTGGGCTCTGAAACCTGGAAGGCAGTACTTGGGCTGAGGTCACACCATTCAGAGCAGCTCCTGAGACACAGCAAGACTGAGACTGGTACGCTAGCTACTGCCTGTCACCGTCACTTGGGAATCACCTCCTGCTGCCATTCATCCTGTATTTTCATACCATGCACACTTCAGATGGAGCAGACTCATCCAGAACCACACCTACAGCACAGGATGCTGCAATCAGGTCCCAAGTACAGGAAAGGAGTGACAGAAAACCATTCCTCATGACAAAGATCTTATCATGTCCCTCATTTCAGGGGCATCTGAGACAAATGAGGAAGCCAGGTACCCAGATTCCTGGGAAGGCATCACTTCCTCTGCTCCTGTACATCTCATCCCCAGTGACACAGGGCAGATTTATAAACAGTTCAGGACAGGAAGCTAGCCTAAGGGGAGAATTACTGCTGATGATTAGTCAAAGAGGAACTTGCTGGGGCACAGGGACCAGTCAAAGGTCACACACCCACAGGGCCAACGGTGGTTTGTGATAAAAGTTGAGTCTGCCCAGGGGAGACTCCTGTCTGGACACCAACTTTGCCTGGCTACAGAGTCTCACCCTGAGGACTGGATTTAACAGGTACCTGACAAGCACACATGGCAAAGGAGAGTCTGTAAGGATCCTCGTTCCCCTGTACACTATGTTCCAGCTGCTGGTTACACACTGCTGTACCAGTAATGTTAAGAACACTGTTAGCGCTTCAAAGGCATATACACAGACCATGTACTGGGAGAGGCAGCTCCTCAGCCGCACGTGTAGCTGCCCATTATGCCAGAGCTGTCACCCATCAGAACCAGGACTCATGCTGGTAAACTGGTCAGACCGGCCCCAGACCGGCAGCCGCGGTTGTGAGGGTCAGCTATTGCACCGTGCCACTCGCCGCGGCAGGGCCCACGTGTGCTGCAGTCCTGCCCGCGGGCTCCCGGCGGGTCGGCGCTGGCAGCCGCCCGTCCGGCCCCGCCCCGGGGCTGGGGCACAGCCGGGCGGGCCTGGCAGGCACAGAGACCGCAGCCCGCACCGCTGCTTCGGGCGGCAGCGCTTGACCATCGCCCGCCCGGTGGGCAGAGCAACGCAGCGGCCCGCCCGAGTCCAGGGCGGCCACAGCGAGACCGGGGGCGGCGGCGAGGGTCGCTCTCAGCTCTGCTCCCCAGGAGCGCGGCGGATCACGGCAGGGCTGGGGCTCGGCCCTCCCGGCGCCCTTCGTCCTCGGTGCGCGCGGGGCGGGGACGCGCGGGGCCGGCGCCGGGGGCACTGCGGCGCGGCCGCACCGCGACGGGGAGGCCGCCGTCCCGGGGATAACGGTACGCGGGCGGGCCAGGCGCTGTCCGGGCGCCCCGGGCTCGCCGTGCGCCCCGCGGAGCGGCGGTCCCGGGCCCGTGCGGGGCGGGACGGGGCGCGGGGCCGCTCCGGGCGGTCACTCACCTGCTGCCGCCGCCGCCGGGCCCCGCTCCGCCCCGCCACGTGCCGTGCGCGCCCCCGCGCCGCACCGCCCGCGTGACGTCAGCGCGCCGCCCGCGGGGCCGCGCCCGCAGGGCCGCCCCGCTCTCCGCCGCCCACAGAGGGCGCCTGCGCCGCCGCGACGTTCCCGCCGCCGGCTGAGGGCACGGCCCGGCCCCGGGGACGCGGAGGAGGAGGAGGCAGGAGTCGTGAAGCGCAGTCACTTTATTAACTCCCCGTTACAGCACCAACGACCGGAGACACCCCGCTGCTCTTGGCCCAGCAACCCCGCGGTGAACCCTTCTCGGGACCGCGGTTCGGGGAGTGCTTGCAGCGGGAGGCCCCGGCAGCACCAGCAGCGTGCCCCCTCCCCAGCAGCTCCCTCCAGACAAGGCACTTGGGCAACACCGGCCCCCGCGGCTCCCAGGGTGGCTCGGACACAGCGGCGGGTCCCAGCCCACAGCCCTTTCCTTGTCACTCCCCTACTCTCATTTGCACTGCCCTGAGAACCTACACGCAGGAGTTACTTCAAGCAGCAACTTCCAGCCTCTGTAGCAGCAGCCAGCAGTGAAGAAGCTTCTGCAGAGACTGGCAGCTGCTCACAGAGCAGCAGGCCATGAAGGAGCTAACAAAACTGCGAGCAGCATCTTCTGCAGCTGACACCTCCCCAAAGACCCTTGTACCACTTGGGACACGGAGGGGACCTACATCTCTCCCCATGCTGCCTTCCTACCAATAAGGAGCCTGGGTCTCTGAATGCCGCCAGGTCTGCAGGTGAGAAAGGACTAGAGCAGCAGCCCCAGAGGTGCCAAGATGCTCCCAGGCCCTGCTGGCGCTCTTCACAGCATGGGAGGGAGGGCGGATCATGCCCACATGGCGGATCTTGTAGTTCTTCCCATGGTTGTTGTCCCAGTGGGTCTTTTGTCCGCACTGGAAAGAGATGCAGAACTCTGTGACCCTATGGGAGATGGATGGCTTCGGCAGGGTAAGCTCAAAAGAGAATATGTCTGTGTCAGCTGAGCCGTATGTGCTGTGCATGTACTGGCAAGAGATGTCCCGGAAGCTCTTCCAGCCATCAAAGGTGATGCGGACCGTCACTTTCTTCTCATACTCAATGTTTCTAACCTTCACTGTCCCTGACAGAGCACGGTCCTGGATCAGACAGCTCTCCAGGCAGACAAAGTTACTGTGCAGGTTGTTGCGGAAAGCCATGTAATTCGCAGACGGCTGTGGGAAGTCCAGCACATACCTGCACACTTCTGGGCGTAAGTCCCGCAGCCTAGGTCGGAAACAGGCAAGGTCTGACAGGGCATGCTGCAAATCACAGAGGTCCTCCTCAATCTTTGAGAAGAAGCGGACAGCCGTCAGTGAGAGCCCCTTCATATCAGCAAACACAACCCGCTTCTTCTTCTGGCCCTTGGAGCTCTTGGTACTGTCTCGCCGCTCCAGCTCAGGTTCTGCACTCAGCTTCTGGTTGAGACAGGATCGGAGGGGTTTGCGGCCTCGGTTGCCCCGCAGCTCCTCGTAGGAGTTCAGCAGCTTGCGGATGGGGGGCGAGTGGCTCAGGCAGAGCCGCACGGCCAGGTCCACGGGCATGGCTGGGGGAGCGACAGCCCGCCCGCTGCACACCTGGAAAAGCCTAGAGGCGAAGAGGGGGTCAGGCGGCGCGGCCCCGGCGAGCCCCCCGCCCCACCCGCCCCGGCCCCGCTCACTCGCTGCAGCTCATGGCTCCCGCCCGCTCCGCTCCGCTCCCGCCGCAGCGGCTCCGCCTCAATGGGGCCGTGGGAGCGCCCGCGGCCGGGACACCCCGCGCCAGCCAATCACAGCCGCCGCCGCGCTGCCGAGCGGCCAATGGGGCTCGGGGCCGCCCCGCCGGTACCGGCCCGGCTCGGGACAGCGCCCGGCGCCAGGCAGGGGCCCGACAGGGGCACCGGCACGGAGATGGCTCCTGGTGCCAGAAAAACCCGAGTGCTTTTGGAGAACCAGTGTCTGTGGAACTATCGACACCGGGAGGCAGCTCTGGGAGAAAGGGAATGTTCCTCTCACATAGTCTTTAATGGGGGAGGTTTGAAGTGGTTTTATACAGCCCTTTTCAGGTGCTTGTCCAAAGGCAGCTATTTCCAGGGTGTCTAAGCAGAGAAAACCCCAGACCCTCGGCTCATCCTCTACCAACTCAAAAGTTTCTTACCCTAGAGGTGTGCACTGAGAAGCAAATTTGCTCACACCCAAGCACGCAAGAGACACTGTGGTGTCTCCGACATCTATATTCAAAATCATCCTCACTGTTCAGCTCACATGTGACTCCTTGACAGTAAAGACTGTCACCTAAATCAGATCACCCCTGCCTTGTACTCCTTGCTAATCTCCCCAGAGCTGTCTAGCCATTTATGTTAAGCAGCCCTGATTGTTCCTGCTGACAGCACAGATTTTCATCAGCTCATGACACAGCTGACTGACCTATCAATATTTCTCCATGGCTCTCCATCACCACCACGTCTGAATGTCTGCAGCACAAGGCAAGACACCTCTCACAGGATGGCCAAAGTGAACTTGAACCCAGTGCCCAGCTGGCAAAAACGTGATGCAAAAACATCCTTTCAACACATTGTCCCAGGCTGATAGTGCAAACCCCCCCACTTCAGCGACCTGGGGTAGCCAACACAGACACGAGTCTTCCTAACAATGAAACCAGTTGTGACACCTTTCTCTGGTCCCCAGGAGAGCAGTTCCAGCTCAGGCTGCAGGTCACCATCAGTGCCCTCCCTGCGATCTCTTTCATCATCCACCTACTTTGCGTTCAGAGCTAATCACTAAGTAAACCCAAGCTATTTCCACCCAGGGGAGAGAACAAGGAATGTATTTGAACCCAAGTTTAACAGCAGAACCCATGGACGCTGGAAAAGCTACTCCTACTTTACCCATTCTCTCCCAGCTACACAGATTAAGGTGGATGCACTGCTGCATCTTCTCCTCAATCTAAAAGTAAAAGCCAAACCCATCATTTTCTCGATAAAGTTGTGGACACCTCCTTCCCCCAGTACAGACAGAACAGAGGTGCAGTGTTAGCAGTTCCACAGATGTCCCGCTATTTAGTCATGGAAGGACACAAAAGCAGGTAGCATTTTCAGGTGTGCCACAAATGACTCTAACTTGGAGCCTGACTGATCTCAGCCTATTAGCCATCTCCACTCTCCTGCCTAGCCTTTGAGGACACTGCCGTGTGCCAGCTGCCAAGCTCCAGAGAGGAGCTGCACCACAGGTGCTCTGGAAACCATCAGGTCAGGTAAAGTTCAGCTGCTAGGAGAGGACAGATGTCCCTCACACTCACACTGCTGCGGCCATGTGACATGCAGCAGTGTGTCAAGTACAAGCCGTCTAGACAAGTATTCAGTCAAACTGAATAGGGCCAAGGAGAAAGCCTGCAGACGTGCCACCTACACACTCCTCAGGCAGATCCTGTGGAGCACGCTTCCACAGCAGCAGATTAACAAGGATTTTGTCTGGAAGCTTCAGTCACCTCTGTGAAGCTGTCTGGCTGTAAATACAGGCAGGGCACAATCCACAAGCCCTTCCTGGGGGGTTGTGCAGAGGAACATGCTACTGATTCCTAAGGATTAAACCCAGCCCCCTCTTAACATCTATACTTGAAAGAATCTTCTTTACCTAAATGGATTAATTAGGAAGACTATAAAGCACACATGCAAAGCCACTCACACTACAAGATGCCCTGTGTCACCCCCAGCCTTGTAGAGGAAGATGCTCCCCAGACAACCCTCACGCAGACCATGCAGGAAATAAGAGACCCTGCCCTGATGAACACAAGACCCTATCTGCCCATGCTCTCAACAGATTCCAAGCTGAGGTACCACAGAACACCCTGGCTTTTCCTCCAACTGGAAGAGGCCTGCATGGGGCAGGAGGGCCAGAGGAGCTTTTGCTTCGCGTGACCAGCAAAAATGAACTCTGTGTTCCCCTTCCCTTAGCAGTGGTTTCTGCAGAAGGGAGTCTGACAGTGTCTGCTCTCACAAACACAACCTGAAGCTGTACCAGAACCCCTCACCCTCTGCAAGGAGGGTCTCAGATGACGCAGAACAGAAACAGCTTTCTCCTGAGTCCGTGACCACAGCTGTTCCATTTTAGTGATGCTATCTGCCACTGCTCTTAGACAAGGCATCCCAGCAGCTATACACTGAAGCTTTCCAGACACTGCCCTGTGACACAGCCTGCCCTCACTCAGGAACACCAGACTAAGGACTGTAGGGCTGTATGCTGGGCATGTCACAAGCAATCAGGAGCTCGATGAGCTGTGGGGGTAATGAACACCTCTGTGGTATGACACAGTAGTACTCACCCCCAATGCCACTGTGCTCTGCCCGCCACGTCCGTGGGGACCTGGCCCAGGCAGCCCTACAGGGAGCTCCTGCCAGCCCCAGTGTGGCGGGGTGGGCAGGGGAGATGGTGCAGTGGCTGCTCCTCTCACCATGCACTTACCTCTCCCCTCAGATGAGCTGCACAGCTCCTGAGGCCACCAGAGGGGCCACGGTTCTGTAGCGGATCAGGTGCTGCGAGCCCTCCTCCAGGTTGATGGCATATTCCCTGCAGAGACAGGCGGACGTGAGCTGCAGCCCATGCCCGTTAGTGACACTGACTGATACCTGTGCTGCACGGGGAAGTGCCCACCTACCTCTGCTCATCTGTCTCTGGCTCCACCAGGATGTTCTCCTGCCGCTCTAGCACCCTCAGAAACACAAAGGAGTCCAGGTTGGGCTTTGGAACTGCAGACAACAGATTCAGAGAACAAGCTCAGCCCTCACTTATGCTCCCCTGCAGAACACCGAGGGGTCTGAGGGGCAGCAAACTTATAGCCAGCAAAAGAAATAGCAGACACTTCTAACCAGATGCATGTGCCCAGCCTCAGTGTAAGACAGGACTTAAGCAGGGACCAGCATGATCCTCCGGCAGCAGCATGGAGCCACGTTACAACATTATCATCACCTTTGCTTCAACTGGGCAGCAAGTGAAGGACTAGCCCCCTTACATGTGGGACTCCCTGGAGCCTTCCCCACACTTCCCCCAATTTTCAGATCACCCTGGAGTCTGGATCGACTCACCTGACTTTAGGAGAGACACTTTCTGCAGGTTAGGTGGCATGTGTTTTAGGACCACATTTTTCAGGTAAGCCTCTGTGTTTGCCATGTACCTGAAACAAACCATTGAAATACTGACTTGGTTAATCAAATACAAATCTGCAGGGAGAGTATTGACTCAAAACAAGAGTAAGTGACAACTCCTCATCCCACAGGCAAAGCCAAAGACAGGTCCTTGGTCTCCCCTGGTAACTGACTCAGTCACCAGAGTTATTTTGTTTTAGTTCCTTTCTTGCCCATAAAGAAACCTCCTGGTAAAACACACTGATTCTTACTTCAAACCCATCTAAGGCTCACAGAACTTCAGCAAAACACAGAGTTAAGTTTCTATAATGTATAAAAGGAGAGGAAGATACATCGAAAACCTACTCACTCTGTAGCAAAAGCAAACTCCTCTGGTGATAAAATGGAGGGCTCCCCTTCAGCTCGAGACTTCTCCTTCTCCAGGATGTGCGGAAAAAACTTCTCTATCTAATATTGGAACACAATCCAAAATAATGATACAGATCTCTCCCACGAGTCCAGAGCTTAAATCCCCACTTCTCCACTGGATTCCCCACAAGCTACAGGGGCAGCCACAGGCCTACCCAAATCCCTGCTCCTGAATTAACTGTGACATCACACGGGATTCCTAAGCTATACAACCATGTGTGCACATAGCAGGACTCAGGCAGAATGGGACAGCATTCAGCTGTGCCACCCCAAGCTGAGATGGAGCAAACAGCACTCACAGTGTTGTGATCAACACTGCTGTGACCTTCCTTCATTACAATATGAAAGCGCATCCAAGAAATTAATTTCTTTGAGTTGTGCTTCTGAGAACAGAGAGAGAACATACTTTAATTAAATGCCATGCTGAAGCAGGAAGCTTTGCGTGGGTAAAAACCCCTCCTGAAATCACCCTTTTTCACCCTCTGGGCTGCACAGCAAGCATTACCTTCACCAGTCGACACCGCAAGTAGCTGCTGAGCACATAACGGATCCTTTCGATCTCCATGTGGTGAATACTGACCTTCAGGTCGCCTCTTTTTGCCCGCTTCAGGTTTGCTTCCTGCAAGAAAAAGCAAAGAGAAATTAAACAGCTGAAATGTCAGACAACAAGAAACAAAGAGGAAGACAGGTTTTGTATATAAAACCCACAAAATTAGACTACGGCTGCTTTTGACGACTCAAAACACTGCTTGTTTGTACTTCAGCCCCTCTCCAAGGCAAGCTCAGAAAAGTAACTCGGAGAAGCTTTGTCTCGGAGACAGGGAAGCAACCCCGGCTCTCAAAGAGACTCAGGCACGTACCTGCCAGAGCAGGCAGCGAGGGCTGTACCACCACCCCAGCCAGGAGAACCTACCATATGATCCAGCTGCTCCACAACACACTCGATGACTTCAGGTTTACTCTCCAACAGTTCTGGAGCAAACTTCTCATTCAGCCAGGCCTGAAAGATGGCAGGCTGTCAGTGAAAGCGAGGAAGGCCCTAGCTACACACCCCCACCACCGAGAGGGCAAAAACACGGCCGCGGCCCCGCCGCTCTGCATCTGCCCCGGAGTGCCCAGCGCTCAGCAACCCCCGCGCTCCCCGGCCCAAGCCTGTCGCTCTAGCCCACGGCACCTGCTCTAGGCTGTGGATCAGCTGCGCCGGGGTAAGCACCAGCTCCTCGCTGTCGCCGTCCGAGTCCCCGCCGGCCGCAGCTGCCATCGCTCCCGCCAGCCTCGCCACGGCGCATGCGCAGCAAGGCGGGAACGTGGGGAAGGATTCCGGGTACGGCTTTCAGCCAATCAGGAGACGGATTCAGGCCACGGCTTCGCCGGCCAATCAGAAGGCGGATTGAAGAAGCCATCTTTTCGGCCAATCAGAATGCAGATTGAAGCTGCCCCCTTTTTCAGCCAATCAGGAGACGGATTGAAACTGCAGCTTTTTCGACCAATCCCGGCTGCAGCTTCTCCAACCAATCAGGAAGCGGATTAAAGCTGGCCAATCAGTAGGCAGCTAGAGAATGCAGCTTTTTTTGGCCAATCAGGAAGTGGATCAGGCTGCAGCCTTCTCGACCAATCAGGGAGCAGATTCACGCTGCCACTTCTGGGCCAATCAGGAGGCGGATTCAGGCTGCAGAGTTTTCGGCCAATCAGGAGGCGGACTGAAGCAGTTCCAGCCAATCAGCACTCAGCAGGTGTGACCCACCCTGATCCCCACCCGCAGCGCCGGGGCCGAAGTGGCCGCGGGCAGAACCGGCCCCGCTCCGGCCGAAGCCGCGGGGAGCCGGCGCCGTGTGCGCCACGGGCCAAGCCCTGAAGCGCTGCAGCTCTGGCCATTCCCGGCCCCAGCACGCCGGAGTCACCCTGTGCCCCACACCCAGTGCTGCCAGAACAGACCCGGACACAGTTTAAGAAAAGATTTACTGATCCATCAGTACTTCTGCCAATATTGCAACAGCTCTGAAATGCGAACACTGTTACAGTTTAAAAAAACCAAATTTTATACAATGAAAATATTAATCAAATCTCAAACCCCCACCATGGCTGAGGAATGAGCCTGGAGTTCATATCCAGTATTAGCACCTGCAGCACCACCACCAAGCAATCCAGCCCCTCCACCCCTGCTAAGCCATCTCTTCTGAACTCCTTCTACAACTGGACACTGACACTCTGCCCCTACACCAGGACACCTGGGCTTTGATAAGGTTAAAGGATGTAAGAGAAGGGATTCAGCCAGCTTGGATTGTGAGAACTTCACTTGTGCAGGTACTGCTGAGCAATGTCCATGCACGGGGACGCTAAGGAATGCACAGCTCAACTCCTCAATGTGTTCCAGCAGACAGAATTAAGAAATCCATCTTACACAGTATCTTAAAGTTTGTCAAACCAATGTTTTCCTATAAATTATATATAAGAAATCCATAAAGAAACAGTTCTACACTTCACATATTAATCAGAGTAGGGTGGGAATCATTATTTTTATTGGCTCAGCATCCACTTTACTGTGCTCACCGTTTCATGACTGAACAGGCCCCTCTTGGTGAGCACTGACATGGCCAACAACAGCACAGACACAGGGGCAGAAAAACCACCAGGGTTAAAGTCTGGCTACACCCCCCCTTCTAGGGACAACCAAGACATGAACACAAAGAACACTCTGCCTTTTGGTTTTCCACAAGCATCAGCACAAGAGATGTTGCCTGGAGTCACTCCTTGCTGGGAAGAGGCACTGTGTATCTCTGCATTCTAATACTGAACGGGAGGGAAATTCCCACCTTTGAGCTGGAGCTTTCCAAAGCTCAACTGACAAACAGAAGGGTTTAAGAACCAGGGAGGAACAGCACTGCACTTACAGGACTAAAACTAAACCTCTGTTGGGCTGAGGGCCCCATTTCTTTCAGGACAGAACATAGCTTTACCACTTCTGCCTTTTCTTGAGAAAAAAAAACCCAAACCAAACCAAAACTAAAAAGTGATCCTGTTGCTTCCAAATCTACAGCAAAGTGGATGCTGACCAGCTAGGTCACCCCCTGGGGAGCAGTTTGAGAAAGTTAGTCCTTGTAGTAGATGGCACTGTGGATCTGGCAGCAGAGAAAGGAATGATGCTCTAAAGTAGGAGGTAGGGGAGCCTTGGTACAGCAAGTCCACCGGTGAGCTATCATCTAGAAAAGAAGTTTCATATGATTAGAAACTCTTCCTAAACCGAACCAAAAGCCCCCCTACACAAACCTTCCTACAGCTGCAGGAAGACTGTGGCAAGAGGAGCAAGTTACAATGTGCTATGGTGAGCAGCATGAGCAGAACCCAGAACTCTTGATTTCATTTGTCCAACAGAAAATAAAGACCTTTATTGTTTGTTTCTTTTTGCAACACAGGCATAAATGTTTCCCATCTCTTTTCCATATACACTGCCAACAATCCATACTTAACACTCCCATCCCAGGACCTGCAGAGCACCTAACACAAGGGTCCCAGGGTGAGCTTTCCAAAAGCAAAGTCAGGGATAGTAATTCTGATGGTCTATATTGGATACAATTAGCATGAGCCTGTATTTCGGCCTTTCCCTTCCAAGTCCTGTAAACGCTCTTCACTTTGTGACTCGCCCCACAGCACCAAGAAAACTGAGAGCCTCTCAGCAGAGCTTTTCCAGGCTGCTGGCCCCTCTTACCTGAAAGCATCACAAGTAAAGACAGCAGCGTGATAACTACAACAGCAGCCAACTGAAAAACTGCAACAAAAAGGCTCAGTATGCTAGAATACACCCAGGGACAGAGTCCATTTTTCACTGACCTGAGAAGAATTTTGGACATAATATAGCACAAGTTAGCATATTTACACAATTAAGACCCAAATTTCTCCAAGGTCATGTTCAGCAACATCATGCCCAGTACTGATATTTTTACTTCCAAGAAGAGCTGGTCCACGCAGGATTTATGTGAACAGTCTTTGATTACATACAAGGGTGGGATAAACTGTCTCAGTATGACAGCACCCACCCCTCTGAGCACAGAAAGATGTTCAGATTGATCTGAGGTAAGGGTTAACATGTACCTGAGACTCCGCAGTTCTATCTTCCACTGGTCAAACCTCTGTCTTCATAAATGGTAATTTCAATCTGCACAGAAAAGCTATCAGGGAAAATACACTATAAAGAGACTATGAAAATATAACCAGAAAAAGGCAGAAAAACATTAAGGTGATAGGACTTTTGATAAGGCAGGTCTCAGAGCTCCAAAGAAAAGGGAACAGTCCATGCAAGATGCCTCGTCAGGTAAGAGCACTGGCTCCCAACCCAGGGCCTGCACAGGAACTCGGTGCTGTGTACAGAGAGTTTGAGCCTTGCCCCTCTTCTGCTAAATTTTGGGGAAGGCTGTGCACCAAGCAAAAATGTTAACACTGCTTGTAAGTCACCTACCAAACTGAAAATGCTTTTACTCAAGTTGAACGTTGTTTGGTTTTTTTCCAGGTGTATGCACAATGGAAAACACTTAGAGAAAAAGGGAATCATGTAGGTGACAGCTCTGAGCTACTTGGACAATGACGCAGAAAACCCAACTGCAAGGAATCAGCCTTATCATACATTCAACTGGCATTGGGTTCCAAGTTGCTGTGGTTTCAGTATTTTCAAAGAAAGATGTGCTACTTATTATACTCCACCATTTGCTATCAGAGGTCTTTACAACTTCAGGCAGTAACTACATAAAATGTCTGCAGTGTGGCTCAAGAGCTGAAGAAAAAGGCAAAGAGCAACAAGACTAATCACAGATTCTATATCACAGATCAAGCATGAGCAGAGGTGCCTCACTGAGAGAAACAAGGAGCGCAAGGCAGGAGACAATGTCAGAAGCCACAGAAGGATACAACTCTTAATCCTCTTTCAATGGGGTCTGTCAGCAGAAGGCCCTGAGGAGCGTAGATCTTCTCATTCTGTTCCTGAATGAATTTAGCGATTTTCTTTAGAACCTGGTAATGAAACAGCACAGGAGTCTCAATTGTTTCCTTTCCAGCAATATCACAGATATGGCAACATGAGAACTAACACGCAACTGGTCTGATACCTCCACAGTGCAGGCACTTCCCACAGGATTCAGAGTGACCCCCTTGGGACCCAAACTGACCAGTACCAACATGTCTGAGGTACATCCATAAAGAATCTTGTACCACAACGCTGCAAGTCACAGGAAATGCACCAAGAACCAAGTACTTGCCTGCAGGCTGAAGAGGAAACAAACACATACCTTTTCATAGTGTGTCTCCATGCACAGGAAGATGGTGTAGGCAGTCAGGCAGGCGAGACAACCCTCAAGGTAAGATTGGCCCCCAAGTTTTTCAGCTTCTGCATAGAGGTTGTTCAGTGTCCGGACTGTCTCCTCAAACTGCTGCCTGTCAATCTGCAAGAAAAGCAAGTGGGGCTATCAGCTGCACACCTGAGAACTCACCAATACCCCTGTACATCCACCTCCCCTCATGGATCGTCTGCACTGTGCTCAGAGCCCCAGCCTGAAACACACAGAGTTACAGACCTGCAGTTCTTTGTTAGGCACCTATCCTGTGCTCAGGCTGAGTCTGAATTCAAACACAAACCCATTCAGAGCAACACACCTAAGCAAACATGCAATTCAACTGTGAAAAAAACGGAATTCACACACAGGGATGCACTGGGTTAAAATGAGCAGGTGGAGAGTGGATGGACGCTCCATTCCCACAGTGCCTTGGTGCTGCTGCAGTGCTATCCAAACACACCCTCAACAAAACACAACAAAGGAACACGGAAGAGAAAAAAGCAGAGTGAGAGAAAGAAAATGGGGTAGGAAGGCGTGTTTGTTTGATTGTCAGCTGAAGATACCACAATTGACAGCACCGAACAAAACGAAAGTACTTGAGACAGCATTTGTGAGGCCTCTAAGCAGGTTCGGCAGGACGGGCAGGATTCCAAGGGAGAGGACAATGTTAACACCTGAGAGCAGGAGCTGGCTCTGTTCTCACAGACACAACGAGTACATTCTGCCCTACTGCTGCAAACCAGCCGCCCTCCCCAGGACTGAGCACAGTCCGGGACGGGGACACGGGGGAGGAACCACGTCCGCTCCTGCACCTGAACGGCGCCGGTTAGAGATTCGTGCAGGAAATGCTACCCCACCCTCGGGGAAGCCGCGGAACTGGCTCCAACCCAGGCAGGGCACCTGCGAACGCCACCTGGGCACAGGCCCGTAAGGCACAGGCCCGTAAGGCCCGGGCCTGGCCCTGCCCAGCGTGCAGGCTCCGTGTGCCGCTCTCGCCGCGAGCCCCGGGCCGGCCCCGGCCCGCCCCGCCTCACCCTGTTCTCCAGCTCAGCCGGGAACTTGCTCTGGAACTGGCAGCGCGTTCCACCGCTGTAGTCGCGCTGGATGAACACCTTGCCCGACACCGGCGCCTGCTGCGGCCTCATCGCGCCGCCGCCGCCGTCCCGTCCGGGGCCTCCGCTCCGCCGGGCACCGCGCGCTTACGGCTGTCGCAAAACCGCCGCGGCGACTCCGGGCTGGGCACGGGCGGAAGTGCCGCCAGGCGCCACGAGGCGCGGCACTGCGCAGGCGCAGCCCCGGGCGGGGAACCGCCGACCAGGAGCTACGCAGGCGCAGAAACTCTCGCGGGCGTGCGGCGCTCCCCGTCCCGGCACAGCCGTGGTCAGCGCCCGTTCCCCCCGCCCCGCGCTCGGACTTGGTACCGCCCGGGGCCTGGGGGCGGGCGCGGCGCGGCCCCGGCGGGAGCGGCCCCGGGCGCGGCCCCCGGCCCTGTCTCGGCGCTGTCCCGGGAGCGGCCCCGTGCGCGGCCCCCGGCCCTGTCCCGGCGCTGTCCCGGGAGCGGCCCCGTGCGCGGCCCCCGGCCCTGTCCCGGCGCTGTCCCGGGAGCGGCCCTCGGCGCTGTCCCGGCGCTGTCCCGGGAGTGGCCCCGGGCGCGGCCCCCGGCCCTGTCCCGGCGCTGTCCCGGGAGCGGCCCTCGGCGCTGTCCCGGCCCTGTCCCGGCGCTGTCCCGGGAGCGGCCCCGGGAGCGGCCCCCGGCCCTGTCCCGGCGCTGTCCCGGGAGCGGCCCCCGGCGCTGTCCCGGCCCTGTCCCGGCGCTGTCCCGGGAGCGGCCCCCGCCGCTGTCCCGCCGCTGTCCCGGCGCTGTCCCGGGCGCTGTCCCCGGCGGCCGCCGCTCCCAGCTGGGGGATCAATTTCCTGGTGTTTCCTTGGGAGTTGGAGCCGGTGGGAACAGACCGACGCTCCCGCTTTATCCCCGTGGTTGTGCCGACGCACACGGGGTCCGCTGGTGGCCCGTTAACCTTCGCCCGGGAGCTCCGAGCTGCCAGCGAGGGCACAGGTCACTCAGGTTAAGGAAAACCTGGGAAGTGCAGCGGCGCAGGCCGGGCGAGCAGCAGAGCGCTCAGGGACAGGCTCCCAGCAGAGCAGTGTGCGCTGGGGCCGCAGTGCGGGGTGGCAGAGATGCGGCCCCGCTGCTGTCCCTGCGCCCGTCCTGTGCCGGCTGAGCAGTCCCTGCTGGGGTGCCAGTCAGAGCCGTGTTTGTTTAAACGGTTGACAAAACCCATCACCTGGTGAACAAAAAGCAAAGGGATGAAAGCGTTTGGGACTTCAGTTTCATTATTTGCGGCTGCAGCTGCTCCTCCTCAATCAGCTTCCGCTCAGGAGATGATAAACATGAAAAAACTTCCCAGGCATCCCAAGGGGGAATGAACTCCAGTACGGATCTGCTGGCTTGGGTCACGCTCAATCTTTACTGGGTCAGTGTCCAAGCAATGATGCAGGGCTGGATGTGCGTCCCATGAACCTGGGCTCCGGGGCTGCAGTGGCCCTGGCGGCATCCCCGGGCCCTGGTGCGGCTTGTGAGGGAGGATGTGCTGCTCCCACGGGGAGGGGAGAGAGCTCCTGGGGGGAGTCCCAGGCCGCTTGGACATTGCCCTGCCACGGCTGGACACAGACCCCTGCCCATGTGGCAGTTCGGTTTCAGGGCAGAGTTCCTTCCCCGCGTAGTTACTGGAAAATGCGAATGTCTGGTGCCCTCCCTCCAGGGAATCCCTCAGTGGGGCTGCAGCTCCGCAGGGGAATCATCCTCCTACTAAAGACACTCAGGGCCTCTTTTAAGTGGAAATGACTCTTTTTTCACAATTAGGTGAAGCAGAAATAATCAAACAGGGCCACAGCCACAGTTACCTTGTATCTGATTGCAAGGGTTCAGTGCTGCAGGGATTACTTCATTGTGCTCTTCTGCTAGTAGTTCCTTTTCTTCCGCTCAAGTGCTGATAATGTTTGCGCCTCTTATCACAGGGGATATAAAAGTCTGTTTTCAAGAGGAGCCACTCTTGCACCCTGAGTCGGTCTGTGGACTTTGTGGGGCAAACAAATCCCAGAAGTGACTGCTAGACTGAACAGAGAATACGCAGAGGTGACAGACTGTGGTGTGGAGAGGAAGCAGCATACCACCAGTTTAAAGACACTTTTTCCCCATTTGCTTTTAGTCTTTCTCTTTCTACTCTTAAAGTGGAAACTGCATTTACTTGTCTGGAAGGCTCAGCAGGTGTTGGGAAGGGACCATGTTGTCCTCCCATGTGTTCGTATGTTGGGCACAGCTTGAGGGAACCAGCGGACCCTGCCTGAGAGTTCCTGAGACTCCTGTGAACCCTCTGCGTTTGCAATTTCCACTTCCTTTCCATCATACCAGAGTCTGGTGCAGTGCTGTCCTTGCTCTGCAAGAGGATTTTTGATGGCCAAGAGGAATTCAGTGACAGTGGAGCAGCAAGAAACATTAACCCTTAATTCTCAGCTGGGGGGCCACTAAGCAGTGAGAGACCCTGGTTGGAGTGGCAGGACTCCCTGCTGCCAGCAAGGGGTCTGCAGCTTCCCCCTTGGCTATCCGGGTGTGAGGACAGGAACAACCCAGGCTGGTCCCTGGCTCAGAGACAGATGCTGCGTGCTGGGCTGCCCCAGGAACCTGGATATTTGGCAGCGGGATCTTGCCTCACCCTCCTGCTCCCCATCCCTCCCACAGGAGCAGCCTGAGTTAATTAACCCTCTAGCACTCCATAATGAAGTCTAATAAACACCTAATGGGTAGCACAGGGCTGGGGCTGCTCCCAGCTCTTCCCTCCTGCACCCCTGAGCTGAGACCTCCAGGCCACTCCCTGCATACACCTTGATGCCATCAGGTGTTGTTCCTTCTTTGGGGACCTGGGACATGAGCATGTCAAAGCAAGGTGGGCTCATTCTCCCTGCGGACACCGCGATTGGTGTCGTGACCTGTATGTGCCAGGCGTCCACAGTCCCTCATTGCTGGGCTCGTTTATGAGCCCCACTGTGAAGGAAATGCGCTCAGGAATATTCTGCTGAAAATACTGTGCCAGATGGATGGTGTCTTCCTAACCTTTAACTGGTTCCAATGTGCAAACAGTTAAGATCATAGTGTTCACATTTTCTCAGATATTTTATGTCCATTTAAAATATTTTCAAAGAATCGGCTTTTGAGTACAGGGTTAGAATTTTACTAGAGTTTATAAAAACATAAAAACATAAAAATATATTTTTAGGATGTCTGAGATGCTGCTGGCCTTTGTTGTAAACTTTGAAGCCCTTGCAGTGGAATATTATCATTATTACATGGAAGATGTCTTTGGAATTTGTGTGATTAGGTAAATGTGCTAATTTCACAGTCCAATATTGAATCACCTCTGCGATCACTTAACACAGGAACACAGGAACAGTTACTGCTTCCCACAAAAACAGGGTGCTGTGTCTTTGGGAGCTCACCTTTGGGATCCCATCCTTCAGGAGGGGCATTTGGGGAGCTTGTGCTGAAGGTGCCATGGGGCTGCATGGTCCCGCTCTGCTCCTGCCGAGATCCACGGGCAAATCCAAGGTGTTGAACAGTCACTGACTCCTTGCTGTTCATGGGCACAGAGTTGTCCAGCCTGACCAAGCACAGACACTTGTGGCTCATGGAGGAGACAGACTTCAAAACAAAGAGTCTTTCAGGCCATCTAATGCAGTATAGATGCAAGAGGATAAATCAAATTTACAGGCATGGCTTAGATTGGGAGATATACTTGCAAAGCCAATTTGTTTCATTTTATGGGCTTGAAAAATTCTAAGTCAGAGGTCCCTGTATGGTTTGAATTAGGTTGGGTTAGGGGTATTCTGGAAAGCCAGATCTGGAGAAGTTTTCATTCAGGGCATTTGTAATTGAGTAGAGGCCATCCAGCATTTCTGTAATGCTCTCAAATAAAATATTCCATGTCTGCCCAAAACACAAGCTTCCACATGACAAAGAAAATTATGAATACCTGAAAATGGAGATATCTATCTCATATTAAATATTCAGGAACAAGATTTCATATGTGTATTAACAGAGAAAGTGAGAATTTCAGAGGGTGCTGCTTTCAAATGAAAAAAAAAAAAACCAAAAAAGCAGAAGGGACCTCTAAGTAGCACTAAAAAACAGGTTTTTTTTCTCTAACAGTTTATGATATCGACAAGGTTATCAGTTTTATTGTCTGAACAGGAGCATGACTGCAGAACTTGGAACTGGCAGGTCTGTGTCCTGATAGCTCAGGTGACCCCACTGGGATGTTCCCAGCACCCTGCTGTGCTTGGGGCTGCCCACACACCCTGGCTTGTGCTGCCCGGATGTGCCCAGCAGCTTCCTCCTGGGCTGACAGGAATCCTGACACCCTTTCTCCAACACAAGGAGACTCCCAAGCCCGTGGGCTCTGCGATGCATTTTATGCCCTGCAAGCCAAAATCAGCATGAAGACCTTGGCAGCACTGAGTTAGTTAATGGTTGGACTCAGTGATCCTAGAGGTCTTTTCCAACCTTACTGATTGTGTGATTCTAAGACTATTTCGGCAGAGGGATAAGCCCCTGGCTCCCACTGCTGAGCTCAGCTGCCAGAAAAGTTCCCCGGGAAGCAGCACAATCTTTGTTTGGTCATTAAAGCAGAAAAAGAGAGAGGGAATCTTAGGAAATGCTTGAAACGATTAGGTGATCTTAACTCTAAGGAGCTAAACAAATGCAAAGCAATTCCCCCCTCAGCCCCTCGTGCTGCTGTAGAATGTAATCTCATTTCTAAACACACAATTACAGAAAATAAAAAGAAAAGAAAAGAAAAGAAAAGAATAATTAATTTCTGCTTCCTCATGCAAATCCTCTGACCAATCATTTAGGGATCAGGGGCAATTCAGCTTCTTGTGCAAATTCCAAACTGAAGGCCTGAAAAAAACAAGTGAATGGATTTACTTTTCTAAGAACCAGAATTAACAAAGGTTCCATTTTCCATGGTTATGTGCCTGGCCAGACAGCCCTTGCTGACAAGCTCTCAAAAAACATGTGTTGGCCTGTTGAAAAGGCCCCAGTGTTGACTGACAGACAATTGAAGTGACAAATTGTTTCATTGTACTTGGCAGGGAGAGCGCTGTATTAGATAATTATGGCGAGGAGGGAAGCGACAGGTCACAGGTCAGAAGACACGTCTGACCCTGTTTTCTGAAAGCCCTGAAAGGAGCCCATGCCCGGGAGAGCAGCGTGATGCTGCTAGCGGCTTCTCCTTCCGCTGTGGTGATTAAGAGCTAACGAGGATGCAGTGGGGATGAGCTCGCCCCAATCCTGGCTCCCTGGAAGCGGGTGTGTGGCTCCCCAGCAGCACCCACCACCCCTCGCTGGCTCCAGCGGGGCCCGGAGCATCGTCTATGGGATGGGTGGACACTACCACCCTTCGAGCAGCACCAGACCCCTGCAAGCACCTTGTCAGGTCCATGTTCTGAACTGGCAGGAAAAAGCACCATGTCCAGCCCTGAGTCCTGTCCAGGCACTTGGGCACAGACACCTTCCTTTGCCAGCCTGCAAACACCAGCAGGACCAACCCCTCCCCACTGGGGCCTGTGTTTTTTTGCTGGCTACAACAGAGTACAACTAATAGTTATTGAAGCTTCTCTCCTGCCATAGAAATAAAATATGGCATGGAATCACAGCACAGCTACTCCATTGAGAGCAGTGCTACACTGAGTAATACCAATAATTCAAAACAGATGAGCCAAAGGCTCCAGCACTATGGGCTCAGTATCCCAGTCTGCCCTGACCCCTGGAATTCACTGAAAGTTACCTTGAGACTCGCCAGAACTCTTTTGTAACTTCTGTGAGGGTTATTTACTGCAAAGTCATAAATATTTGCTATGGATTTTCTCCATCAATCTACAAAATGAATTAGGTTAGAAAAAAATGTATGTACTTGGATTTTGGGCATGTGTTTCCCAGGCAGGGGAGAAAGGGTTGGATCTCCATTGTGCAGAAGACAGGCTGCTGCAGAGCTTTGGGCTCTGCTGCCTACGCTAATTAATTCCCTTCCACAAACAGTTTAAAATGCACAGTACAGTTGAGAAAGGGGGAAGGGAGGGAAGAGATTCTTCTTTAAATCTATTTTAAAATCTTTCATAAAATTCTTTATGGGGTAAGGAAAATTCTGTTTCCTCCTCCTCCCTCACAGATGCCCTGCCAGTCCATTAAAGCCCTGAAATTCAGAGGCAACATGTTGTGCCCCAGGGAATCAGCCTTAAGTCAACATCTTGCAGTCTACCTCAGGAGCCAGCGCTGGCACCAGCTGGATGCGGGGATGGAAGGAGAGCGCCCAGGCTCCTCTCTTTCCATCCCAAGGCAAAGCTGCCTTGGGGCAAAGCGACCCCATTTCCCCACTGTTGAAAGGAGGAGGGAGAGCAGGAATGGCCTTGCCTTGCAGGCATTTCTCTTAACAAATTTTTATTCAGGAAAATGCTTAAGCAAGACCTTAGCTTTGAGGATACTCCGGTAGGATTTGAGCACAGGTAGATGATGTACCTGGCGGTGAGGGGGTGACAATGAGAAGTGGGGCAAGTTCTTCCCCCAGAGAGTGGTCAGGCACTGAACAGTGCCTGAGCAGTGGTCATGGCCCCAAGCCTTCCAGAGCTCAAGAAGTGTTTGGACAATACTGTCAGGCATAGGGTGTGATTCTCAAGCACATGGGCAGGGCCAGGAGCTGGACTTCGATGATCTTTGTGGGTCCCTTCTAATTAAGCCTCCAGGATCCTGCACCTTTGCAACCACTGCCAAGTGACTGCATGGGACCTGGCAGCCTGTGTGTCCCGACGGCAATTCACACACAGCGAGCCCTGCACTCCCATGACTGGTTATCCTGCCACCAAAAGCTCCTGAAAAGGTTTGCATGAATGAGCTGATCTAGCTTTGTTTCTGCTCCCATGGTTTGTCCTTTACCCTTTGGCCTTTGCCCAGCTCTGTGGCCACAAGAGCAGGGGTCTGGCCACAGATGACTGCACAGCTGGCCAGATGCTTATTGTGCATGGCACAATGAGCCATGGTGGGGGCCCATAGCTCCCGCTGCTCCTCAGTCCCAGCTGCTGCTATGCTTGGTAAAACACCAAACCCAGCATTTTTCTCCTGCTGCAGGGAAGGCTCCAGTGCAATGTGGCCAAGAGCACTAAGAGATTTGAATATGTGCTAGCAAGAATACCTTTCACTGCATGTAGGTAAGGTCAGATCAGCTGACCTTCATTCTGAGGATCTGCATGGGGCTTTTTGTGTAGCTGTGTGTCCAACAGCATCTAGATGTCAGTGACAACCCAGGCTACATGTGCAGCTGTGGGTACGTGTGTCTGCCTGCTTGGGCACCACATGCACACCTGCCTGCGGCTGGCCACCGCCACTGGCCACAGGTTCTGGGCTGGGTACCAGAGTAGCAGGAAAAGTTGAGAGAGGGAGCATGACAGGAGGAGCTATTTGTTCAATCAATGATTTACCAGATATGTACACTGTACTAAAGACTTGTAAACATACTTTAATGGCCAGCTGTAAATCCAGGCAGTAGCAGTGCCAGCTTCATCTCCATCAGATGTGTCTTAAGAACAGCAGAGGAAGGGCTCTGAATCACTTTGTTATAGGCTCTGTCAGCTCTGCAATTATGCATGTAAATCAAAGAACCAATGTCCTCAGGTCAAAATTGTTTGAGTGTCAGGAAAGGTTTTATGACCATCAGCTTCTCCTTTGCTGTGTTCCCTGCAGTTCCTTGTCTTCCACAGACGGCATCTCCAGAACGTTGGGTTTCCATCCCAGTGCCCCAAGTGCGTGGCTGTGTTTTCACTGACTATGCTGGAAGTCTCTTTTGTTAATCACTGAAGCACAGCGTCATTAGTGAGAAGTGCAGAGTGTACACAAAGAGGAACTTGCCAAATTACTAATAAGCAGAAACTCCATCCATCTTAATGAGACAGGGTTAAGAAAATAGCAACCTAGAATATACACAATGGAGCCTTTCCAATCTGCTTATTCACTCCTGTTAGAAAGTAGTTCTGAACTCCATCTCTGGTCCTGCTTGGAGATTATCACATGGTTTCCAAACCACAGGCATCTTATGTTCTTGAAAATCATTTAGCATGAGAAAGATAAATAAATAAGTGGACAGATGGCTCAACAATTTTTAGAGGGAAAAGGGCAGATAGGATTGCCACAGAGCAAGAAGCATGAGATGTTTCCTCATGGTGGGCTAGTCTCCTACTCCCTTCCTTTGGGATACTCACAAAAGCAGCTGAGGGTCCCCATGTCCTCAGGCAGCATGGGGTCACTCTTGGGCCAAGACTCCCATCATACCAGCCCAGCAGTGTGATTTATAGCTCCCCAGTGACTTGCAGCATTTCCCCAGGTTAGTCTGGCAACCCTGTAGGTGTTTGCACCCACTCCAGCGTGCCTGCACACCTGTGCTCCCCAGCCACATTTTTCTTTTGTTGGGTAAGGAATGACTTGCAGTGCCTTTCACGCATGCAGCTTGGCTGCTGCTGTTTTATTGAACGCCGGTGCTTGCTGTATGTTATTCAGGCAAATTTTATATATGCCACAGACCCTCTCAGCAGCCTGCACCTGGTCCAGGGCAAAGCTGAGCCTTGTGGAGAAGAATGTGCTGTAATGCAACAAATTATTACAGGATAAATATTTATAAGCCCCTGTAAACATTTGCCATCGGTTCCCTCCTGCGACTAGGGGCAGACGGTCAAGAGCTTCAGCAGTGCTGAAGGCATTAGCTCTTGTAGTCCTTTATATGTTAGCTAGTAAACCCATTGCTGATCGTGTATAGTTATAGCATTTATTGGTGCTAATTTCACACAAACAGGAGACATTGGCTGGAATTGTTGCATGCCTTTATCCTGGCCCTGCTGCCGGCCAGCTTTTGGTGAAGGTGTCTGCTGCAGCCCCGGGGCACTGGGCACCTGGCTGAGGCATCAGAGCGGGTCCCCGCAGCTGCAAAACCTCCCTGTGCAGATTCCCTTATCATGGGATGAGGGAGTGTTCCTGGCTGCATCAGTGTTATTGGAGTCTTGGAGCAATCTGCTGAGAAAAACAGAAAACAAACATGGCAAAACCAACATCCTCCCTGTGGACTGATTCTGGCAGGGGCTCTCAGCGCTCAGTGGGCTGAGGAGGGTCTAATCTAAAGGAAATATTCCCTGGAGGTGTCCAGGAGCTGTCCTGCTGCAGGGGTGGCATGGTGGGCTCTCCATGTAGGGACATGGCAGGTGGGCTGACTCTGCTGGTGCATCCCATCTGCCCCCCAAAGAGGGGGCAGGGGCACCAAGGGACAGTGTGAGCCCTGGGAGAGGGACTACAGGGACCTGTGGCCAGCCTGTCTCATCTCCCCCATCACTGCTGCCTCTGCTGGGGCTGAGATGGGGCTAATGCAGTGGTGGGAAACTGGAGAAGAAATGCCAGGGCAGGCAAGGCCGTGATTCCTCCATGCCCTCAAGTGCAGGAGTAAAACAATGAGCCCTGGGCAATAGGGCTTGTTGCATGGGAGTATTTGGGGGCTCCACTTTGCTGCTCATGCACAAAAGCCAGTCATTTGGCAAAAATCAGCTCAGTTAGCAGGCTTTGTTCATAAAAAGCCAGGGCCTGAATGGAGTCAGGGCTAATATATTCTATTATCCCATGCCTGCCTGTTTCCCCAGGGCAGCATGCAGGGAAAGGCGCATTCCAGCGCCAGGTGGCCAGGGCAGAGTGTGCCCAGTGTGGGCAGGGAGGACGGGACAGGCGGGAGGACACGGCTGCCAGCAGCACGGGGGGACACGTCACCTGCCAGCCGCCCTGTCACCACGGAGCACCCACTGCGGGTGAACGTGGAGCAGAGTGGGATGCCGAGCCACAGATGAGGGCAGAGTGCCTGGTCCTGCAGGCTGCCGGGATGAACAATGGAGCCAGGAATAGGCACGGTTAATTGGACTGGGCTTTTCACAGGGCAGGAGAGGTCTCGGGACAGCCAGAATGATGTGTGGTGCAAAGCTTCTCATTATTCAATAAGAAAATGTTAGCCCCTGTGGGAAAGGCAGCAATAAATGGCTATGACATTAGAGACAAGGCAGAGATTTAAGAAGCAGTGGGCTACATAATTGTGAAGGGAAATGGCTGCTCAGGCTTCATGCAGTAAAGTTCATGCCCAGTCTGGAAGAGGTTTGTTGGAAGAGCTGCCCTTCTTGGGCAGCTGCTTTCTAAGAGGTCTTTTATTGTGTATTAAACGATTTAGTGGCCTAGACCAGAGTTGTTGGCATTTTCATTTGGTTTGGGTTCTTTCCTCCTTCTCCCTAGTTTCTTATATTTTTTAAATAAAAAATGGTTTGCCAGCAATTGTATTTGCTGGTCAATTGTATTTCAGTTTACAATTTACTTTTGGATTCCCGTTCAGGCGCTGTTGTCATGAAATGTGGATATCAGCCAAAGAGGAGAGAAGGGAGCCAGCAAAGACCTTCCCTGGGCCAAGCTGAGGAACTGTCCAGGCCATGCATGTGGTCAGATTTAGCAGCCAAGGCATGCTGAACTGTAGCTTTTCTGTTTGGATCAAGAGCCATGAACAGTGGCAGGCTCAGCAGCTACTGTTCAGTGTATCAGGACTGCAGCAAAACCCACTAATCAGTGTGGGATACTCCAGGGCACGTATCCCTGGAGTGACCATGACAGGACATTTACCTGCTGCCATGTGGTATTTGCTGACCTGCAGATAACCAGAACCCTGACTGTAGTTTTATTGCAGTGCTACTGCTGTTGCCTTTGCAGAGCTCTCCAAGTTTTGAGCAAGAGCTTCCCAAGTCCCCACCTTGCCTGCCTACCTATGATATTCCTATCGCATGCCTCAGCCTGGAACAGAAGGATCATAGCACTGCCGAAGTCAAACACACCCATTGCTGCTCTGGAAACAGAGAGGCTCCGAGACTTTCCTACGATCTTGCCATGGAAAATGGATAGGCACTGCCACAGTTTGGTTCCCAGCCAGAGACTTATGCCCATGGATGTAACACCTGGGTGCAAAAAAAGATGCTTGAATAAATCTTGATTGAGCAGATCGTGCCCTGTTCCACATTACACCTATTTCCTGGGACACAGCACTATTTCCTAAATTCTCAAAATGAGATGTTTCAGTGTTTCTAAACTGGTTTTGGTAAAAGCAAACTCTATACTGTCAGAATTTTTCAAGGAATGAGAAGTCCATTTTGCAGCTGTTTCTTGGTACAAACAGTGATCAGTGCTTTGCCACCGTTTCCTGAGCCCAAGTAGCAGGAGAGGGCCTGCTCCATCCAACTGCCTCTTTCATTCTGCGGGTCCCTTGTTTGCTGCTAAATTCTTCACTTCATTAGTGGTGCTAACTGGCTGCTCTCTTCTCCTGGCCCTCAGGTGAAAGTCGCTCTTTCAGGCTTCCAGGCTGCAGAGACTCTTCCATTTACCTCTCAATGAGGTGTAGTTCCTGTTTTAAATAGTGCAAGTCGTTCGAGCCAAAGGCAAAGGCAGCAGCAGGAAGGGGAGCTTTGGAGGATTCCAGAGGAGGGAGCTCAGGAGAGCTGCCTGGGATAGGGACCTGTGGGCACGCGGGGCAAAGCTGCTCGATGGCCACAGCAAGGACGGAGCCAGCTTCTCCTACCTGGCTTGCACCAAGGGCCCCCTGCTCTGCCCCTTGCGGGACCGAATGCCTGTGCTGACACCTGGTTCGCCTCACAGCCCCCGTCCTCCACGTACCCAGGTCCTGGCTTTGGAGGACAGCGAACCTTTGCAAGTCCTGAGAAGCACGGCGAGGTGAGGGTGACGAGGAGCTGGTGCTGCTATGGAAGGACAGGGAATGCAGCTTCTGCTCCTCCGGCACATATGGAGCCGGGTACCCAGATGCAATACCACTTCACAGAACAGACCGCCTTTCTCTCTCCTGTTTTTTGTTTTGTTTAGTTTCGTTGGTGGTGCTTTCTTTCTATTTTATTTTCTTTCTAATACCATAGTTTCTGTTAGAATTTGTCTACTGGGAAATGAGTTCTGCACGGTGCAGTCCAGGTTCACAGAAATATCTGCAACCTTGGAAAAGCCGCTCAGGAGCGCCGGGACCTCCCAGAGCCGCCCCGGCTTCAGACACCGGGAATGGCTCCGGGGGCCTCGGGCCGCCCATCGGGGATGCAGCCGAGCGGTGCTACGGGGCAAGCTGATGCGCCCCGGCCCGGAGGGGGGGGTCTCTCGGCACCTCCGAGCCCCCGCTGGCTGCGTTGGGCCGGGCCGGGCCGCGGATCCGCTCCCACTGCAGGTGGCGCCGGGCCGGGCCGGGCCGGGCTGCGGGGCCGTCGGGGCCGTCGGGGCCACCCCGGGCAGGGCGGGGCGGAGCGGGGCGGGATTGGCTCCCGGGCCGCTGATTGACAGCGGCGGGCGAGCGCGCGGCGGGCGGCGCTGCTCTGATTGGCTGCTGCGGGCTCACAAACCCGCGGCGCGGCCGGAGCGCGGCCAGAGCGGGGCCGGGGCGGCGGGTGGGCGGCGTCCGGCGGGGGTCTGCGGGCAGCGAGCGAGCGAGGGGCGGCGGGCAGGGCCGGCGGAGCGGTCGGCGGCGGGGGTGCGAGGAGAGTCCCTGGGGGCGGCCGCCGGCAGCGGGCGCCCGGCGGGGAGCGGCGTCCGGTGCTGTCGGGGCCACCGTCGGCGGGTCGCGGCGATGGGCAGCGTGGGGGGGCCCGGTCGGGCCGCCCTGCGGGCGCTGCTGTCGGTGGCCGCCGGACTGCTGGCCTGTGGCGTGGCCAGCGAGTACGACTATGTCAGCTACCAGTCAGACCTGGGCCCTTACCCTGGCGGGCGCTTCTACGCCAAGCCCCACCAGTGCGTGGCCATTCCTGCCGACCTGCGGCTTTGCCACAGCGTGGGCTACGACAAGATGGTGCTGCCCAACCTGCTGGACCACGAGACCATGGCCGAGGTGAAGCACCAGGCGAGCAGCTGGGTGCCACTGCTCAACAAGAATTGCCATATGGGCACCCAGGTCTTCCTCTGCTCCCTCTTTGCTCCCGTCTGCCTGGACCGGCCAGTCTACCCCTGCCGCTGGCTCTGCGAGGCCGTGCGTGACTCCTGTGAGCCAGTCATGCAGTTCTTTGGCTTCTTCTGGCCAGAGATGCTCAAGTGTGACCAGTTTCCCCAGGATGACGTCTGCATTGCTATGACAGCTCCCAATGCCACCGAAGTCTCCAGGCCCAAAGGTAAGGCATGGCTTGTGCAGCAGCCTTGCTTCTGGCACTCCCCTCTGAGCTGACAGGGCAAGTGTTAGCCCAGGAGGGGCCACATGGGACCGAAGGGACTCTTGTGGCAGGAGGAAGCCCATCTGAACTCTTCTTGGCAGCAGCCCTCCTCTAGTGTCTGGGCACTCTGTGCTCTCCTGTCCCAAGGAAGGGGCGGGGGGGGGGGGGTCCCCTGTCAGCTCCTCATCCCTATCCTGGAGCCTTGGGACAGGCTGTTTGGGACATGGTGGGGTTGTGGCTGTTCTGGTCCCTGCACAGGCACTGGGGCTGGGCTCCAGCCCTGATGGACCAGAGTGTGACCTTCCATCCTCAGTCACTGCACTGCCCTGGTTCTGCTCCCGAGCCTGACTCCTGCAGAGCTGCTCTGGGCAGCAGGACGATGCGTGGTCCTCACGGCAGAAAGTGCTGGCTGACTGGAGTCAGCGGTGACAGCAGTCCTGGCAGGATCCCCCACGTCCAGTGCAGTTCTAGGGCAAGAGGCTGGACAGCTGGTGGCTGGGCATGCAGTGGACATCCAGCCCTGCCCTCGGGTGGACTGTGGGCTAGAGAGGGAGCAGGAGACCTGTCCAAAAACGACTAGGAAAAGTGAACGTGGTTCGTGTTTGTTTCCATTGCATGTGGCACATTTCTGCGGTGCCAGACTGGCTTGTTTAAGTTGCAGTGAGTCTGGCTTGTTGCTGGAAACTTGAAAATAAATAAATATCCTGGTGTCACTTCGGCGTTTGCTATTGGAGCACTGTGAAAGGCTGGCAGGAGGGATGTTTGTAGAGGGAGATGGCAGAGGGCTCTAAGAGAGTACAGTGCTTTTTGGCGAGCAGAGCCTCATTGAAAGGAATTGTCACTCCTGATTCCACGGGGGAAAAAGTGCCGGCGCTCGGGAGGAGCTTGGGGACGGGTGAAGAGTGGGGCTGAGTGGTTTCCGTGGCTTCTGCTCTGTGCCTGGAGGGTCGTCTGCCCTTTGCGGTTACCTGTACAGACAAAGGCTGGATGTGGTGCTCGACTGGGAGAGCTAACCCAGCCAGCGGGGTCTGTGCAATGTCGTCCTGCCCATCTTGAAAGGATTCATACTTCAGGGGGCCCTTCTGATACAGGACAGGAACGGAGTTCTGCATCCTGCAGCAGAGGGGTGACACCCTGAGGTGTCTCTAGGAGCTGTGCGGGGGCCTTTGGAGGGCAGTGAGAGCAGTGGCTGTGGGATGGCAGGCACGGGAGGACACTCACGCTCAGTACCCGGAGGAGCTGTACACAGGAGCCCATGTCACATCTCGGCAATGACATCCAGAGGCAGGTGGAACGTGAAGCTTGTGCCAGTGTGGGGGGGGGCAGGAGACAGCTCTGGCTGATCTCCTTGCCGGGGACCCAGCTTCTCCCCACAGTGATGGCAGCACAGCCATACTGGCTTCCTTGTCATGGCTTGCCCTTACTGATGTGATTGCTGGAGAAACCTCATTGTTTTCCGGGAATGCTCTAAATTAATATGTCCTATGTGAACCTGGACCCTTGGTCAAGTCTGCAGCCATGTCCTGTGTTGCAGGTACAAAGGTTGCTTTTATTTCCCCAGGGACTTGCAGCCAAGCATGCTCCTGGGGCAGCTGGGTCTGAGCTGCCCCTTCCAGGGTCTGAAACAGAGTCTGAGCTGTGTGCAGGTCATTCATTTTACATACATTGATGAGCCAAGACCTGGGAACAGTCTTCTAAATGAGCAGCATCTGCCAGGTTTTCTGTTGTGCAGTTTAACAACTTTCTCTTAACCTTTCGGACCTGTCTTGAAGGCAGCACTGGAGTGGGACACTACTGCTTTCTTTTGGTGCCTCAAACAGTTTGGAGTGAAAAAAGAAAACTCCAAGTTAATTGCAACTGCTGCTGTGATGTGAACCAGCACTGCTGGATCTCCTGCATGCCACAGCGGATCTGCCGATGGCCCATAAGGCACCTGTTGCTTCAGCTCTGGTACTGCCACCTCCTGCAGATGCAGCGTTATTTTGGGTGACCGGCAGCTCAGTCCTTGTCCCTGTGCTGGCTGGGTACTTTCTTCCACCTGGGTTCTGCTGTGTGCACCCTGTCCATGGTTTGTCTGTTTTCTGTCAGCACCAACTTCTGGAGCCTCTTTGCTCTTGGGCGCAGGGTGTTTCCTGTTGATTCAAAGAGGGTCAGAACTAAGCAGTGTCCCCCCTTTTCTCTTGTTACTAATAAGAACAAACCCTTTCAGTATTTTTCCCCATTAACACCTTGAAATTGGAATTTGTTTCTGCCTCTCAAAGAGCTGACCTGCTGAATTCCTTTCTCCTTAAGCACACACGGTAAAGCCTGCAGGCCCACAGGATGCATCAGGGGAGTTGCAGATTAGTACAGCATTACACATTCCTTCTCTTGCCCCTGGAGTAAGCTGGCTCTACAGCCAGGCATTGGAAAATGGTCAGCAGGGAGCAAGTGAGCTGGAGGCAGGCTGAGGTTGTGCTCAGAACTGAGCCGTCAGCTGCAGCAGATGGGCCCCAGCCAACCTGCAGCGGGCCCCGAGGGTGGGCTGGAGATGTCTGCTGTAGTGTCTCAGGAGGAATGGGAGGGCTTGCAGTTTTTGGGTAGCTGTGGCTCCACAGAACAGCAGTTTCCCTGGGGCACAGAGCTGTGCAGGAGCTGGCTGGGCCCCCAGCATTTGTGTTCCTGACCGTAGTGTGATGTGGTGACCCAGAGCGGAGGACAATTTCTCTTCCCATTGACAGGGGACAGTGCCTCCTGCAGTCCTGTTGTGCTGTGAAAGGGCTGCAGGAGGCAGGACTGAAGGATGGATTGATTTAGATTGGATATGAGGAAGAAGGTTTTTGCAGTGAGAGTTGTAAAACACTGGCACAAATTACCTAGAAATGTGGTGGATGCCCTGTCCTTGGAAACATTCATGGTCAGGTTTGGTGGGACTCTGAGCAACCTGATCGACTTAGGACAGGGGGATTGTGCATGAGCGAAGCTGCTGCCTGTGGAAGAGGCTGCCCAGGGGCTCCCGGGTCCAGCCCACAGGATGGCTGCTGGCTCTGGGCCCTGGTGCAGCAAGGCAAGGGTCCCTGCCACCTTGGGTGTGTTACAGCCTGTTCAGGGGCTGCTGGAGCATGGCTAGAACAAAGCCTGTATTTGCACCAGGGAACAATGAGTATTATTTTCCATTTTTGTTTGCTTGCTTTTTTTTTCATTTTTTAATTGGCTGCCTGGAAAGCTCATAGAGTGGATGCAGCGGTGGCTTTCGTGTTTGTCTGGCTGGTGTAGGCTTGGCCAGCCTCCTCATGTGCACTCTGGCTGTTGAGGCAGATTGAAGTGCTTGGCATGGCAGGTACCCCCCCGCTTGTTCCTGACGCTGGTCCCCAGAACTGCTGGCTCTGCAACAGATGGAAGGCTGGGCCTATGTCACCTTCCTATGAGCACCCTCTCTCCCTTGGCATGAGCTCATTAAATGGACAGCCTGGAAAGAAATATTCTGACTGCTGATTTTAAAAATAAAGTGTTAGGGATGTCATCATATCTCCAAAGGCTGGCTTCTCCCTGTGTCAGTCTGCGTTAGATGGTGATAGTGGCAGTTGCATGTTAGGGTTCTGGAAGAAGGGTTTATCCAGATGATGGGCAGCTCTCAGATGTACAGAGTGGGACTGTGGAGGTGGATGTTGGTGCTATGAAGGCTGACTTGTGACTTGCACACAGGAGCGAGCAGAAGGCCAGTTGCACTGCATGTGTGGTTAATAAAGTCATGGTGCATGTCCCCAGGAATTAGCATTTGGCTCAGAACAGATTTGGGGGTGGCGACAGGGGAAGAACAAGCCGCAGAAAACAAATGTCTCGCCTGAATCCCCATGGGGCGTCTGTGGCTGAGGAGACATGACGCTATGGTCATGGCTGTGCCTCCTTCGCCAGCCGTGCTGGCTCTGCACCCCTTTTTCTGGGACACCTCTCTGCCTTTTCGGTCCAGCAATGCTGCGGGTTTGCTGACCTGGCTGAGGGCTGGAAGGCCATGAGTGCTCAGTTTACATGCAGGGACTGGCAGATGTTTTGCTGCAGTGTTGTCCCTGAGAATAACTCCCTTGTGTGGGAAGAGCCCTCCATCTTGCTGGACCAGGAACAAGCAGCATCTCCCAGCTCAATAAATTCATCTGCCAGTAGCTCAAGTCTACGTCTGTGCTGCTGGGTGGTCTCTGCTCCAGCTGCAGATGGGAACCTGGAAACAGATTTTATTCTCTGGGTGAAGTGAGCTTTCCTCCCAGGACAGATCCCACTGAAATCCCCTGGGCTGGTGTTTCCCGAGAGGCAGATGTCGGCCACTGCCAGCGGCTGGCAAGCAGAGATGGTTCTGCTCTGCTGGAGCCATGAGGCTGCCCTGGGCTCAAAACAAAAGAGGGGATGACCAGTGTTGGTGGTGGCGGCATCCACAAGAGCTATGTGGGTCCGTCCCCAGCCAGTGCTGCTCTGGGGCAAGGCAGGAGAGAGGGTGGTGAGGGTCTTCCTGAGCACTGCCTGGGCAGTCTGTGGGATGGCCCCCAGTACTGAGGGGAACACTGCACTGAACTGGGCTGTCCCAGTCCTGAACCCCCTTGCCTGGCACCAGGGTAGTCCCTTGGCACTTGAGCCATCTCTGGGCAGCATCCTCCTGCTGTGCCGGGGTTTGGGCATTGTGTGCCTGCCTTGGCATGACACGGGGAGGGAATGTCAGCAGGCTATGGGCCGTGCCCCTTGGCAAGCAGCTTCCCTCAGCTGAGTGCCGGGCCCTGAAAACTCCTCTCTTTGCCAGTGCTGTCCTTTTGCTCTTAGCAGCTGCCTACCCCTGCCTGTGCCTGGCCTTGGGGCCACTGACAGCGTTGGAGTGGGGCTGGCAGAAGGCTGCCTATGGCCAGTGCTGCCATGTAAGCCGGTGGATGGTTCCTTACACCCAGTAGGGTGTTGTTCCACAGGACTGGGAACTGGTAGCCCATGGGAGGGTGCATGGGCATGTATCCCCCTTGAGGGTGGCAGTCTGACAGCATGGGCAGTCTGGCTCTGCAGTACTACTTGTGCTGGCTTCTTGCCACCTCTCAATTGTCTTCACTTCTTTCCTCTTGCCAGGAACAACTGTGTGTCCCCCTTGTGACAACGAGATGAAGTCAGAGGCCATTGTGGAGCACCTGTGTGCCAGCGAGTTTGGTAAGAAGGAGCACTCTAGGCATGCAAAGGCTTCCCAGGTGGGCACGGGGCAGCATGGCTCCTGTGTGGGCTGGATTGGGACTGCCATGTTTCCTTGCCTGTGGCACTGCTGGTGTGGCCTGTGATCTGTCCCCAAGGCCAGGCACGTGTGCCTCTAGATGCCAGTGTGGGTATGTGGAGGTGGGCGTTGGGAGGGGACTGGACTGGATGGGTCTGGGATGTATCCAGCTCCCACAGCTGAGCGCACCCAGGGACAGAGATGGCAAGTTCTGGTGGCAGTGCCCACACCCTGCATGGCCCCAGCAGCAGGGCAGGGCATCTCTCCTGCCCCTCCTAGCAAAATGTGTGGGACAAGGCCCCCGAGTGTGGGGTCACTGGCTGAAGCACTGATGCTGCTGTCAGTCACACGTGCTGGCAGAGACCCGGAGCTGGGCACGTTGGGCTGGGGATGGGGCAAATGTTGTAGTGTCGGTTCTTTAGTGATCTTGAGGTGGGGAGAGGTTTTTAACTCAACCCTGGTGTTCCAGCTCTTGTGTACTTGCAGAAATGATGCATAGCATGGACCAGTATTCTGCTTGCAAGCATGAAGAAGCAAACCAGCCTCCTTCTTCCCCAGATTGCTTAAACTGCTGTGTTTCTTTTGAGCAAAGTGATGCTGCTCTTGTCAAATCTAGGTGTAAAAATCCAAAGCCAATCCTTACCTAGCTAGGGCCAAGCAGCGAGTTAAAAAATGCAGAGCTACTTGAAAGGTTTGTCCTAAATGTGAGTGAGTGAGTCAGACAATCAGAAGTAAACTGAACTTCATTTAAAAAAAAAGGTTATCACAAGGAAGTATATTAGCTTTCTCAGATCAAACCCAGAATTAACTGGTTTTGACATCCTTGCTGGTGTATGTAACTTTCCCGGAAGATTATTAAAGGCATATTGAACAAGGTGTGCATTCCTGGGGGATTAGCACTTGAATGTGCCCTGTACTGGAGCGTGCTTATGCAAACCCAAACCTGCTCTGCATGCTGGTGTGTTACCCTTTCTGCTGGAAATGAATTCTCAACTCTCCTGCAGATTTGGTATGCCAGAAGTCCTAAGTTCAGCTCAGGCTTTTTCTAACAGGGAAAAGCATCAACAGGAACACCCATGTAAAGTAAAGAAGTGTAAAGAAGTTTCCCAGGAATGTGCATACTTCTGGCTTGGCTGGGGAGTGGAAGCAGACATTCAGTGTGTGGCTTGGCTGGGGAGTGGGAGGTGCTGAGATCTCAGAGCTGGGGTGCTCAGAGCTCTGTTCTGGGCGAGCATGAAATGGGAGCTGAATCAGAGCTGCCCCTGCCCCACTGCACACACAGGGAGAGACTGCAGGGAGTTTTCCAGCTGGTGGGGAGGGAGAAACGGCCTCTGGGATCGTACCTGGTTTGGACAGGAGCTGTCTGCCTGGGCTTGCGGTGATGCAGAGGCATTGCCCCTGTCCAGGGGCTGTAGCCTGGGGACCTCCATCTCAGAGAAGGAGAGAAGGGCACTGGCTGGTGGCAGCAGTGGATCTGGTGCTGGTGGGTCACTGCAATACCTGTCCCGTTGCCAGAGGTGTGTGAGGAGTGAGCTGAGGTGGTGTCCTGCTGGTAAGCAAGTGCTGGGAAGGGAAATGCAAACTTAACCGCATGGTTGTCATCAACCTCTGCTGCTAAATATCCTCCCATGCTCCGGGACAGTTATACAACAGGGAGCAGAGGCCAAACCAGAAGAATTCCCTGCCTCGGCAGAGCGGCTTGGGACAGTGACTTGCCCACAGTGTAAGTTGTTATTGGGAAGGAAGGTGGTGACAGTGTCCAAAGAATGGAAATACTTCTTGGCAGATGTGGCCTGTCTGTAGCCAGCTGGAGAGCAGGAGCATGGGATAGGATGCAGTGCAGGTCGTACCTGTGCCCTGTGAGGGAAAGCAGTGTGGGGGTGAGAAGGATGTCTCAGCAGAGGGTGTGGCTAGTGGAGGAGGCATTGGCTTCAGGAAGTTTTCCCAAACCACAGTGCATGGCCCTTGGATCTTTGTTTAGTCTTGAGGGGTTACTGTCATGGGGTGATTTTTCAAGGAAAGCTGTTTATCTGGCACTATTATAAACTCCCAGACCTTCAGACTGAGGTTTCTCATGCACGTCCACCAAGGTAAACACTGGCAGCTGACAGGTTACAGATCCTCATCAAAGACAGACATGTACAAAAAATGTTTAAACTAACATGTGCTTCATGGGGCAGCTGTTGGTAGGTCTTGCACTGACTCCTGCTGTGTTGTTACTGCAGGTTTCTCTTACATCGCAGCAGCTTATTACAGACAAGAGCTGAGGAGCACTCTGCCCACCATGGATATGTGGCTGTGCCAGTGTTGGAGGTGGCTGTGTAGCAGCCCTGGTGTCTGTCTAGAGTGCAGTGCAGGAAGAGAGCTGCAGTGAGCTGTGAACACAAACTGTAAAGACAAGGCAGGAGAGGCTCTTGGACAAGATGCTGGGGATTGGTGAGGTGCTAGGAGACTGCCAGCCTCATGGCCCAGCAGAATTCTGGGTTTGCCTTTGTTTGAACAAGGATGAATGTGGGTTCTAGGGTGCTGGTTTGAGGCAGCTTGGCTGCTTCTCTGAGAGTAAGACAGCTTTGGGGTGAATGTCAGCAAAGGGTGCCAGAACCCTGGCCTGAGCACAGAGCAGCACGGGGGCTGGATCAGGTACGTAGGGGTAACTGTGGTGTAAATATTAGTGTAGTGCTGGTGTGCTGGGGCAGCGGTGGATGCAAGAGGAAGCCTGAGATTGGTCTCCAGTGCCCCCACAGCCGCCTCCCCCAGCTGCCCTGGGCTGCAGCCAGCGCTCATTTCTTACTCCAGGAGTTCATTCCACGCTCTGTTTCTCTTAGTGATTTTATTTATTGTTTCTGCCCTTTCTCTGGGGTCTGAGGGGATCCTGCTGAACAGGCTCTGTGGCACTGGGGACTGCAGAACAATCAATACATGCTGTTTATTTTTTCTCTGTGACTGACAGGTCCTTGCCTGCAGCCTTCTCCTGTTACAGCCCTAATGTGTCTTCTGGCAGGTTTCTTCCTTCTCAGCGATTTCTAAAGGAAGGAAAAATGAGGCTGAAGGAACAGTGGGGCTTTCCCTTCTCTCGCATTCCCTTTCCTGCACATGAGGTGCTGGAGTGGGGCCCCTGCCCGTGCAGGCAGGAGAACAGCAGAGGCAGCGTTCTGGTCCCAGGCTGTCCTGTGCTGAAAAAGAGGGGTGGGGGTGCCGGTGGGGAACAGGAATGGTGCGTGGTAGTGGGTTGTGAACAGAGCACAGGGGCTCCTGCTCTCAGCTGGTGACTACTCCAGTACAGTGCCGTCCTTGGAGAAGGTTGTGCTGGAACATGTGTGTGTCCCATGAGAGGAAATTATAGGAAGGGCTTGTGGGTGGCATGTTGATCCTGCAGCCCTCTTGAGCCACTGTGGCATGCAGAGTGGCACGGGCCGGTGCTGATGCTGAAGCAGCCTGGGGGTGCAGTACAGCTGCTGGACTGGAAAGCTGGCACTTGCTCCCGCTGTGGATAACTCCCCTGGGGTCAGCTGAAGATTCAGTCTGTCTGAGCAAGCATGTCCTGGGATCTCAGAGGCGATTCTGGCCCTTCTCCCACTCGGTGCTGAGACAGATTTGGTGCGGCATGAGGGGAGTGGAAAGGCCAAGGTTCCCGGTGAGGAAGCTGTTTGCTTTGGCAGCTCATCTGGGTCCTGGAGCCAAGACTCAAAGCATCCTGCTCAAGCCTTTTGCCTGCTGCAGGGGCATTCCCAGGGTTGGGGAGATGCCAGGCAAGCCGCTGCAGCACCGTGGTCCCCCCTGCGAAATGCCATGTTCTAGGAAAGCCGTAAGTTGGAGGCTGCCTGCCACTGCGTGGTGGTGAACTCTCAGAGTTTGATGTGCATCAGAAAATGTACCCTCAGGGACCGCTTTTCTGGTGTGCATGGGATGTGCCGAAGCTGTGTGTCCGGCCTGCCACTGTGGAACACGGCTTTCGTACCTGGGAATCTCACCTGGAATGTGGGTTGGAGCTTAGGGAATGTGGTCCAAGTAAAGTGAGCAAAGGGAATTTGGGGAGCCAGGTCACAGCTGAGGATTGAGGGCTGAGCAGAGATCATCATGCTTGTGTGGCTGCTCAGCCTACAACACCAAAGGCAGACGAAGCTTGGTGGTCGCTGAGCCAGGCTGTGTTTACCTGGGCAGCACCACAGGCTCTTGCTGGTGACGAGGACATTGCTGCTGGGAAGAACAGAGCCCGACATAAACTATTTGCACCCTGGTCAGCCTCCTCCATCCCCCTTGGTGTTATCCCATCTTGGCTCTGTGTCCTGCTCTGCACGAGCAAGGTTTGGATGAGGTTTTGGTTTACATCTGGATTTGTGGTTCCCCTGGGCAGCTCCCATGAACCTGCATCTCTGGCTCACAAACTGCTGTGTGCAGGGAAGGGAGGAGCTGCGAGCTCCCACAGCACAGGAGCACCAGGCCTTCTTTGTCTTCCATGGTCTGTGATACTTGGAGTAGATCAGCACCTCCACCAGCTGGCTGATCCATCTCTTCCTCTAGCAACGAGGATAAAACTTTGCAGTGATCTCAGCAAAGCAGTATGCAACCAAGCCATTTTGCAAACGTCTTTTATTGTGCCGTTGTAACGGTGTGTTACCATCCCTCCTGGCCCAGCCACCTGTGTGCTTAGTGCAAGGGGTCTAAGTCAGCACGGATAAAGGAAGTGGGGCTCTCTTTGAGGGGCATCACTGCTACTGCTGCCCAGTTGATGTCATGGAGCTTAGAGCTGCTTGAAAACAACTCATTTCATTTTCCAGATTTGTTGCAAACTGATCTGTTTCAGCATCTTTAGCTCCTTAAAGCTGGAGTCTCTTTAGCTCCTGAATTTGGAAAACAGATGGAATGAAAATTTCACTTAGGTTTTCAGTCCTAGATTACTTTCTTGTACAGTAACAGTGTAACATGACAGGGCTCTTGGCAAACCCAAGCGATATTTTTGGCACAGGGGCAGACAAACACCATTGCTCCTGTTGCCAGGGTAGTGGCTGGGAGCATGAGGGTGATACTGAGTCTCTGCTGCCTGCTCGGGATTGTCATCGTGCTGTCCTGCTGCCATCTGCATCTGGAACGGTGAGCAGTGCTCCCATCCAGGAAGCAACGTGTTCGCTGCTACATGTTCCAGCAGAGCAGGACTTCAAGGAATGATGCTGTGGGGACCTGTCTCCCTGCCAGAGCCACAGGTTCTTGTGGACTGCCTGCAACCACCCTGAGACTCTAATGAGAAGGGACAGCAGCCAACAAATAACCTCTCTGAGCACTAGTTATCTGCAGCTCTGAAGTTAAACTCCCAAATGATGAAAATATGTTTGCAATTTTTGGCCATATGTGCTTTTCCCCCCAAAAAAAGGCAGAGCCAAATGGCGCAGAAATTATGTTTTAATGTACAACACATTTTCATCATTTTTCCCATGTATGCAAAATTCCTCTTCATGGTCATGGCAAAAAAGCTTTTTTCTTTTTTTTGGAGGGTGGGGAGGGAGGGTATTGTGATTAGCTCAGGAAAATGTTGAACCCAAAGAGGAGAGTATTTTCCAACTCCCCTTCTCCCAGGGAAGGTGCAGGCACATGACTGCGTGCCGGGGTCTCCACAGCTCCGATGCAGAGACATCCAGTGCTTGGAAAGTTGTTTCACAGGCACCTGAGGGCCGGCGTTACTGCAAACAAATGCTTGAGAAGCCAAATTGACCTTTTAAATGATCCTTTCAAGAGTCTCTCCATGCCTTTAGAGCAGGGGAGTCACCTAATTTACTCAGCTAACATTTGTGCTTGGCAGCTGAACAAGTCCCCTCTCAAATTGAAAGCACTGGGTGCTTGACTGGAGGAAGGGGAACAACGATGTCAGTGTTCTACCTTGGTGCTCTCCTGGGCGTGGGGTAGCTCCACCTCAGGTGCAATGGTGTGAGTGTCATAGTGGGCCAAATCATGGCCGGGGTGAAGCCGCAGAGCAGGAGAATTTAGGAGCAGAATAAAGGAGAAGGGGAATGCAGGAGTGGAGTGGGGCACTGTGTGTCTGCAGTGGGACAGGGCATTGCTGCTGTCCTGGGGCCACGGCACTGCTGCCCCCTCAGCCTCACTCAGCAGAGGCTTTGTGCCAATGAGGGCTGCTTAGGAGTTTTGTTTTTCCCCCCTCCTGTCTTGTTTTGCAGCTCTTAAGATGACCATAAAGGAAGTGAAGAAGGAGAATGGGGACAGGATGATCATTCCACGGAAGAGGAAGGCACTGAAGCTGGGGCCCATTCGGAAGAAGAACCTGAAGAAGCTGGTGCTGTTCCTAAAGAATGGGGCAGACTGTCCCTGCCATCAGCTGGACAACCTCAGCCACTACTTCCTCATCATGGGCCGCCAGGTGAAGACCCAGTACCTGTTGACAGCCATCTACAAGTGGGACAAGAAGAACAAAGAGTTCAAGAAGTTTATGAAGAAGATGAAATCACCCGACTGCCCGACGTTTCCATCCGTTTTCAAGTGATGTGGTGGGTGGGGGGAGAGCCATGCTCTGGACCTGGCAGTCGGGTACAGCGGCTTGGTCTCGCTACTCTGCAGCAGGGATGCTGGAGCCAACCCTCCTGCTCCTCCATCCTGCTCCTCAGAGCTCCCTCACTGATGTCAGCCCTCCCACATCCCTGCTGCTGGCGTTTGCCTGATCGCCTGGGCATGCACATGCACATGCACCAAACAGTGGCTGAGGTCACACAGGATTTATGTCTGCAATGTCTGAAGACCTGCTATTGTACAGATATGTACAACCATTGAAATAGCAGCTAAAATAGCAGGTAAAGAGGGCAAGCAGAGGGGTGTGAGGTGATGTTAAGAGCTTGCATGCTTGCAGAAAGGACCCTCGTGACCATGTCACTCCTGTCCTCATGGCTGCAGGATTGCCCTGAATTCCTGTATGAACCAGAGCTGGCTGATTAGACAGAGATCCCATCCTCATGATCAAAGTTAATAAATGAGTAGTGGAGAACCCGTTACAACCTCTGATAAGAATTCCTAATAGCTAATTGCCCTCACTGTAAAAAACACCCATTATAGTCTTAACCTGCTTAGTTAAAGCCTTAACCCTGGTTCCTTGTGGTGCCTTGATGGGCTGGAGCCCTCATCAGCATCTCTTGTAATGTCTCGCTGGGTGCCTGCCTTGGCATCTGCTGCACCAGCTGAGCCCCTTTTGCCCAGTGCTGTGCTGCACCCAGGTAGCCTTTGAGTCTCCGCACTGTGCCCAGTGTGTTGGTGCACTGGGCATGGGGACCAGGGGCAGAGGGGGCTCTCTGCCCACACCTGTGCCTTTGGCCTCGTGCAGGCCCCTGTCCGCAGCAGCGTCCAGCTGAGATCCCCTACCCTCAGCCTGGCGTGGCAGTTCCCATGCACAGCTGGCCTGAGCTGCTGCTGCCCAGACCATTCCATTTTAAGCCCGTGCAAAGCTTCAGTTGCTGGCCTGCCTGGGGCTTTGGCTGGGGGGAGCTCATGGCCAGTTCCTCTGGCTTGTGTCACTCCCTCACTTTACCAGTGATATTTTTATAGCTCCTTTAGGCTGCTGGCAAAGTACCAGAGTGCAGAAGGCCAAGGACTTGTCCCTATGGAGCGCCGCAGGGAATGCATCGTCTCTGTCTTTCCCTCTTTGCCGTTGCTGTGGGACCCATCAGTCTGGGGTTTTATCTGTTTGATCTATGACAACTTGGCTCTCTATCATTATATGTCTTTTTTGCCCTAATCGAAATGTCATGTTTGTATGATTTCAAATAGTTTATGAAAGACAAATAATATCTCACCCAAATGATTACATTTATTGACCAAGCTGAAATTCATTATTCTGTTAATTGAACTAGTTCTCTTTTTCATAGACCCATACCACTCCACATTCATTATCTTTCCTCCTTCTGTTTAGTATTCTCATCCATCACCAATACTCTAAGAGAATGAATATCTGAGGTGTGAGATAATCCTGTTATATCACAGTTAAGTGAAATAACAAATCCTCATTTTTGAGGTTTGAACCAAGCCCACTCAAAACTTCTTCCTTAGCTTGGGCGTGGTGCTTATTCCCCACATGGGGACAGAGCCACAGCCTTGGTTGTAGAAGAATTCCATGAACAAGCCAAGTACTCTGAGGAATGATGTTTCATAGCTAACAGAGAGGTGAATTTAGGATGTGAACTTTGTAGAGTCCCCCTAGGTTGTCTTAGACCACCATTTGTAGTAGTGTTGTTTCTTTATTGCAAAATTAATCATTGTAGATAATGTGCTTTATTAGTGAAGTAAAGAAATAAATAAACCATGGGCTTTAACATCACAGATTGATGAGGTGAAATGATGGAGAGGGCTGACCTATCCAGCCGTGTGGGGAATGGAGTCAGGACATGATGAGCCCACAGTGCCCCTAAAAGCCCCGCTGGGACAGGGCAGGGACCCTCTGCCCCTGCTGCCTCACCTTTCTGAGTGCAGCACAGCAGAGGATGGGTTGTGGCAGAGAGAATGCTGCTGCTAAAATTGCCAAATTAATCCATTAAATACGATTCCCCTAACCCCTCCTTTTATAAAGAGATGCTGTTTCCTAACCTACACTGGTGCTTTTGGGACTGCTGCAGCATGACTGGCTCTGGGTGTGCTGTGGGAGCCTGGCCTGGAGGCTGTCGATGGTCCCAGGGCATTGCAACAGGCTGTCCAGGGAAGTGGTGGAGTCACCGTCCCTGGAGTGCTTCAAGAAATGATAGATGTGGCACTTTGGTTTAGTTGAGCTTGGTTCAGCAAGGGTTGGACTCAAGGATCTTGGAGGTCTTTTCCAACCTTACTGATTCCATGGTTGCATGCCCACCCGCATGCAGCAGCTGTAGCAGCTTGTATGGCCTGAGACATTGGCTGCAGCAGTGTTGCCACCACGAGATCAGGTAAGGTCAGTGCTGTGGGGCTGCTGCTTGGGGTCTTGTTTTCCCAGCTCAGAGCTGGTGCCTGGGGCAGTTTAGGACCTGGGCTGAATCTGGCTCTGCTTTATGTGTCCCTGCATTTCACTGCTGGTTCATCTGTGGTCATTCAACAAAGTGAGAGCATCAAGTCAGTTTGAAGAGATGCAGGAAGCCAGGCAATGTGTTTGCTGAAAATTTACAAACTCAGTTCCTTTACTGGCTTCTTGTAACTGGCAACTCCTGAAGTATTTTTTGGTCACGTAAAAAGTGAGATCCGCAGTGAAACGCCTGCATGTCTTTAGATTTCCTGTACTGCTCTCCAACAAGAAAAGTCTACTAAAACCTGAAATGGGTTAAGTATAAACTATGGAGAAAGTGGCCAAGATCCTGGACTGTGCTTGTGCGGAGTCATGTGGAACAAAGAGATGTTTACTGAAATGAGACAGCACAAAAGTCTCCTTAAATCAGGCACTGTGTGTCTGCTAGTGTAGTGTTCCCAGAACAGAGATGGGTGTTTCTGCAGTTCATGGATACACTTTACATTTTAAAATGTCAGATGCTGATTGTTATAATGAGTTCCAGTTTAAGTTACAAGCACGTGTATAAATGCTCAGTCTAAGACATACTTTGTCCTGGGAGACAACCTCAGTTTTGCCCTGCTGAGAGCTGTGGGGTGTCTGGGACAGGGATGTGCCACTCCGGATTGCTACAGCCTGGGCTTGTCTGAAGTATGAATCTTAAATCCTAAAATAAAATATCATCCTTTTGTGACTCAGTTTATCCTCCCAATAATGTTTATCTTCTTTGCTCCAGCATTCCTTCTGTTGAGTTCTGCCTATCTGGCCTCCAGTTTGTAGTTCAGTTACAAACTAAATTGTTTAGAACGGAAGAAAGTTTTCTTTCATGCTATACAAAAATTCATCTTCCATCCCTCAGTTAATTTTTTACATTGCTGGCAGTCTGTGTTCTGCTTTGACCGCTGCTGGCAACAACAGTTGAGCAAGTGGGGAGGATTTGTTCTGGACAAGAGAGGATGCAGCCTGGTGTGTCTGGTGTGGAGCTCTGTGGATGCTGTGCAGGATGAGGGGGCGATGCACTGGAGCTGTGCCAGGCTGAAGCTGGCTCATCACTGGCTCACGGGCCCCGGTTGGTCTGGGGTCATCAGCCAAACATCTGCCATCAGCCAAACATCTGCCATCTGGAGCTGGGTCCTGCTTTGATCAGCAGTTCCATAAGCAGGTAGCCTAGGTGTGCAGTGAGAACAGCACAAATAACTGAAAAATAACAGTAAAAATGGAAATAACAAGCTCCTTCCCTTTGCGGGCACAGGGAGCTGCATTGACTGCGATCACTGCTCTGTGCAGAGCCAGGGGAAGCAGTGGACAGACCCCTGAGCTCCCTGTGGCTACAGCAGTGAGGGGTTGCTGGGTGAACGTGCAAGGTCTCAGCTCAAACGTTCTGTAAAGCCACAGTGAAATTCTCCTTCCCCTGCCCCAACACCAGAAACCTTGCAGAGAAAATGCTCCACTGTGTTTCAGAGGCTGCTCCTCCTTTCTCACTGCATCATGCTGGATGACCCTTTAAAAGGACACACATACACATGTAATTAAAGCCACCCTCCACCCCAAGGCTAGAGCTGTGTTTGCAAACCGCTGTTCCCTGGCGCAGAGGCTCTTTTTTCCATCCCAGCCAAGCTCCGCACGCTGCAGTGGCACCGCCAAGGAGAAAGAGCTCCCTCAGACCCAGTGAGGAAAAACGTCTTCCAGTGTCTTTAGCAAGTGCTTTTAAAATCCCTGTTTTGCAAAGGAACAGACATTTTTTTATTACTGTTTCTTCCCCAGTAATCCCATCTGAGCCTCTGAGTGTGCAGCCTGTCAGATAAGCTGCTCCCTCTGGGCAGTCTGTAGGTGTCCAAGCCATGCTTGAATGTCTTCCTTGGAAGGGAAGTAGGGCAAGCTGGCGGCTCCTCTGCTCTTGGGAGCTTCTCACTGCAGACAGACCCACATGCGGGGTCCAGGAGCTCTCCAGCACGTGGCTTCCCAAAGCAAAGCCCCATCTTGGAGAGCCTTGAGGGAGGGAATGCGGGTCAACCTGTCAGGGTGGCCGGCTGCACCACGGTGGCCTCACAGCCTGTGGAAAATGAGGGCTTTGTTTCAAGAACTTCCCATCAGAGGCTGAAATCTCCTCTGGGGCGGCAGTCTGCCGCGAGAATGTTGCCTGCATGGCGGGAGCAGGGTCTGCTGCACCCCTGCCATTGGCAGAGAATTTGCAGTGCCCGCCAGCACCAGGGGAGCCCTGGCTCTGCCTCCTCCTGGCACATCAGAGTGATGAATCTGTCTCCACTTGCCAGGGTGAGGGCCTGGGCATGCTGCAGCACAGCGGGCTCCTCTCACAGCCTGCCAAGACCCCAACAGCCACGAGCAGTCAGCAAACAGTCCCTCTTTTCTGAAGAAGTGTGCTAGGATGGGGAATTCGCTGCTGTCTGAAGCATTTTTCATTTAGAGACAACCAGGAGATATTTGCCAAGCCATTCTGTGGACAGGAGGAGGGAAGCCAGGCCTGGAAGGAGCCATACCTGATACAGTCAGTACAGCATTCTTTGGGATCCAGCTCTCTGCTCTTGCTCCTGAGGTGCAGGAGCAGCTCCATGGGGCTGCCACCAAAACTTCTGCTTTTTCTTTAGCTCAGACTGGGGCCCATTGTGCTATTGGAAACCTATGCTGTTGGCACTTCACTGCCTCAATCTGACTTTCTCCAAACTCTTGAGTTACTAATGTGACAGAGAGGCTAATTTATTGGGAGGTGTGGTATTGTATATGAAAAAATTATGGCCCTGGAAGGAAGGTGGAGTGTATCTCTGCTGTTACTTGGAAAGAAATCAGGGCATTTGCCTTGGGCAGGCTGACGAGCATGTGTACAGCCTCTCCTGTATGGTGTTCAGAACTACATTAAACCCTGAAAAATAACAAACTGCAGCCCCTTGAGACAAATGTGACACCTTTAAATCGGTCATCCTCAAGTGGGGGTGAGCACACCCAGCCCAGGCAGCCTCCCCTGTTACTGTACAGCAAGAGAAAATACGGATTTGGAGAAGGTTGAGCTATTTGTGGAAGCTCTGAGGCTATGTGCCTTCTTGCAGCGCTTGTGGAACAGTGATGGCAGCGTTGGCCTGGCCAAACTGATGGTGCTGGCTGGCATGTTCAAATTTGCAGGTTAAATGGTCATTAATAAAATGTTAATATCAGGCTAAATTTTTATCAAAGTCCCACTCCTGGATTAACATTTGCCAAGAGTTGAGGCATGACTGTGGGTGACACTATGTAAACGATTAAACACCGTCCTGCACAGCTGAATCTGTGCAGCCCCAGCTGCCTGCTCCAGAGTCTTTGCAATTTCTTCACCCTTTTCATTCGTCCTAAATGTTTATTTAACAATCCTGGAAGATCTTTTAAGCTTCCTGGGTTTAATGTTTGCTAAACACCCTGTCACTTCCACTTTAATAATTCCAGCCCCTGTGCTTTGTGGGACAGGACAACTCTCTGCTAACAGGGACCTCAAAAGCCAGGGCTGCCCAGGCAGCGTCCGTGGGAGCTGGGGTGGGTGCTTGTCATCTGGGTCATCTTGCCTTCGCATTACCTCAGCCCCTGTGCTCTCCATGGGCCCTGGCAGTATTAGTTTCACAAATTCATTTTCCTGCACAAAAGCTTTTGGTTACTTTGGGATTAGGGACTGTTTAGAGTTCACTGTTTTCCTGAGATGCCTTGTTTTGCTGTAATGCTGAGACGCCTGGGCTGCAGGAACCTAATCCCCCTCCTCCTCCAGCAGCCCCGCTCTGTGAAAATCTGTTCTCTGCTTAAGTGCAAATTGTTGATGGGAGATAGCAGCGGGTCTTTCTGCTTTCATTTAACGTGTCAGCAGAGAAAGACATCTGCTTGCAATTATGGGCATGGCCTTGCTGAAGGATTGGCTGGGTAGATTTTATAAGGTAATAGGAATCTTTATCAATTCATAATTCCTGGTGTCAAAGAAAGGAATATGTTTCATTTAAAATTTTCATCTTTTATTTTACAAAATTGTAGGATAAAACATGAGATTGATATCAAGGGAAGAATCCACATGCTCTCTGTGAAGAGTGAGTTCTGGGTTTCCCATGCAAAAGGCTCTGAGTGGGCTCTGCTGCTGGTCCTTCGCTGCCTTCTGTGAAGGACATGCTCCCACCCTGCCTGTGTGTGCCCAGGGACCGCAGCTTGGGGACCTGGGGGAACCCTGGGACAGGCTTGTGGTCGCAGGAAGGGCTGCCCAGTGGGCTGGAGAAGGCTCCCCCTGCACTCTGCTCCATCCAGCTGTGTGGGAGTCTCCTGCCTGGAGCATGGAGAGGGGGCTGCTCCCTGCCCCAGTCCCTCCATTTGCCCTTGAAGCTGCTCCTGGCAGGACACACTGTCAGCATGGCTATTCTTGGCCATGCTCAGCCCCATTTGTCAGCCCACTGAGAGTCTGCTGTAATTTCCTCTATGATTAAGGGTCTTAGGCCATGTTCAATATCATTAAAGAAACAAGAAAATAATAACAATAATGATCTGTGCTCAGGAATGCTCCCAAGAGGAGGTGGAATTGCATTCAGTGCCTTTCAGCTAAGAAAGCTCCTTATGCTTCAGCCCTGGTAGATTCACAGGGACAGCATCCCTGGCTCTGGGAACTTTGTGTGCTCTTTGGTCCATCAGCACCAATTCCTGCTCCCTGCTGTACACTCCCGTGCTTGGATGTGGAGCTTCCTCTCTGGGGAGAGGTTGAGAAGTGTGTCAGACTGCAGAGACAGACATTTCCCCAATGAATGGCAGACAGATGCAGATGCCCGTTGTCCAGAGAGGCTGTGAGGTCGAGGTTCTGGCAGCTGGTCTCCTTGCTGATATGGAGATGCTCTCCCTTGTCACAAGATCACTAAGGTTTGGCATTGTTCTGCCACCACATCTTGTCTGCTCTGGGGATGGGAAACATATCCTGGACTCCTGGGCTGATGGCCCTGCCCGTACACGTGTGTGAAGCATGCACATGCTGCCACCAGCCCCTGACCATTTTCCAGCCCAGGGAAATCCAGAGAAGCAGCATGGGATTCAGACAGACTTGAGAACAAAACAAAGAAATGAGAAGGGTGGAGAAAATTCTGGGCCAATTTCTAAAATGCCATGAATTTCTGGGAGCAGCTTCAATGGCCAGATCTTTGTTAAGGCAAGGAGAAAACATATGGCCAGGGATGCAGGCTGAGTCCAAGGCCATGTCCCACAACAGGACAGCAGCTGTTCTGCTGGGGCTCCCGTTGTCTGCGCAGCCCTGGGCCCAGCTGTGTGTGCCGGAGGCTGCTGGGTACACACAGGATGGATGGATGTGCTTGTTCCTTGCAGAGGAGAAACAGTCTGGTTTAATTTTAAACTCCCAGATATTTGTTGTGTTACCAGAATTTCTTTTAACTGAAGCAAATTCAAACTATTCATCTTTAAGTTCTCAGACATGAGACATGGGGAGGTTTGCTTCTCTACAGCTCCCAGCTAAGCCCTGGCCTGGTGGGATGTGCTGTGGATGTGCTGTGGCATCCCACTGAGGGCAGACCACCTGTCCTGGTGCATCTGCAGGGTCTCCACATCCCGGTGCCCCTGGTGTGGGATGGGTGTCTCATGATGCCTGCAGCCATCTCCATTTGGGCAGCACATTCTGATGGGTGGGCTGGCTCTTCCCTCTGCAGCCCCTCAGTGGAGAAGAGAGAGACAGCCAGCCATGCCCCACTGCTCCCCTGGCACGCAACTCCCCAGACACCCACATGGCTGGGGACCAGGCTGTCAGTGTGGACCTGCAGCTTGGAGCTTGGCTTGCAAGTGGGTTCTGGATGTATCTGGAGGTGTTCCCAGACTGCAGGGTCTCCCCATTGTCTCTGTCCACCAGCTGCCCTCCAGCAGCACCAGGAATGGGAGGAGATGCCCTGCAGGATGGCGCTGGTGTGTCATTGATAGACCCCTGTCACCTGCAGCACTGCTCTGGTGGGAATTCACCAGTCTCAGTCATACAGTGGGAAAACATCCCAAGAGCTCTGGGCTTTGCATCGTGTTGCAGTTCTGGGGATGCTGCTGGTCACAGAGGCACAGGAGAATCTTCCAGAGCCCCCCAGGGTGCTCTGGACTCCCTGTACCCTGGGCTGGCAGCCTTCATCTGAGGTCTGCAGGTGATGCACCCAGGGAAGGTGCAGGCTGGTGGGCTTCCTATTCATCTCCTGCTGATTTGGAGCATTAGACTATGCAGGATTGAGTTTGACTTCTTCCCCTCTCCCCAGCTTTTTAGTAGCTGACAGTTGTTACCAGCGTGAGGCACTAACTTCTTATTTTGAACGCATGAGTTCAGGCTCGTTAATCACTTCCAAATGTCCCCGTCTAAGGGCGATATTGTTTCAGCTTTCAGCCACTAATTTTTCGAAATCTCTGAAATAAGACTCTGCTCTTGAACATGTGCTGGAGAGTTGTTCCTTTCCGCTGTATTTTAAAAATATACATATGGTTTAATTCAACAAGAGGGCTAGAGGGGACATTTTTCCTCCAGTTTTTTCCCCCTCTTTTTCTTTAGAGCTGTATCTGCCAAACCACCCAGCTCTGTGCCAGCAGCAGCCCCTGGATGATCCCAAATGCATCTGGGGGTTAAGAAGTGTGTTTCTGGGCAAGCTCAGTGCTGCTGCCCTGCAGTACAGACTGAGATGTACCCGGGGTCAAGGACAACTGCCACAACTTGGGCCTCATGTATCAGACACAAGGAGAAGGGTTGGGCTGATGGCAGCTCCAGAGCATGGGCCACTGGAGCAACCCTGGAGTCGTGCTCCCTCACTCCTGCAGCAGGGAGGGCTCTGCTTGCTTTGCCAGTCTGCTGGACAAGACAAAACCCAGCTGTGATGGGGATTCAGGCTGCTGGGCTTGGAAAGTCAGTGAGCGCTGCAGAGCCATAGAAGAAATGTCAATGCCTTTCTGTGGACACTCACGGCTCCAGCAGGGACTGAAAATCTGTGGATATATCGAAGCAATGGGATATGATTATTCAATAACGTGAACTGCAGGAAGGAGTCCTGCCAGGCCTAAAGCCCTCAAGGAACTTGGTTGTGTCTGGGCTCAGGGATCCCAAGGAAGAATTTATTTCTGCGACTAAACTGGCTTTCATGTGTCCTCCAGTGAGGATGCTCCGTGTCCAGCAGCAGAGTCCGGGGCAGAGATGTGCTGCAGGGGAAGATGTAGAGAGAGATGATGGATGGATGGATGGATGGATGGATGGATGGATGGATGGATGGATGGATGGATGGATGGATGGATGGATGGATGGATGGATGGATGGATGGATGGACCCTTGACTGGGCAGCTGGTGCCACTCTGGCAGCCTTTCCCTGAGTACATGTGTCTGTCCTGTTGTCACCTTCTCCATTTGGGTCAGGAAACTCTCAGTGCCTCAACTGCCACAGGTATTTGATGCTGAAAGTCCTTGATTTCCCTGTCTCCTAGAGGAGGAAGCTTCAGCAGGAGGGCTAGGAACGCTGACCAGAGTCACTCACAGGTTAAAGGGCAAAATATTAATTTAAAATAGAGATGATTCAGGATTTAAAATCTTTTTTGGGCGTCTGAGGGTCCTGGTTTGTGTCCTCCAAGCACCTGGATTTAACATATGGGGCTAAGCAGGAGCAGAGATACTCCCATTTCCCCAAGGTGTTTCGTGGCTCCCAGTAATTCTATTTAAGGGCTGGGGTGTCATTGGAGACTCCAGCAGAGCAGAGAGGAGCTTTGAGAGGAGCTTTATGCGGTTCCTCTCCTGAAGAGCAGATCCAGGAGCCAGAACACGCAGCTTCCCGCTGGCTGTAACCAGAGGAACAATGAACAAAGGGACTGGGGGGGCTCCGCGTGTCAGGCTCGGAGCTCCGGGGGGCTGCCGGAGGCGGCAGTGAAGGTTCGGCTCCGACAGCAGTCCGGGCTCTGTGGGGGGAGCGGGGGCGATGCGGAGGGGCCGATGCGGAGGGGCCATCCCGAGGCGGAGGGGCCATCCCGAGGCGGGGGCGATGCTCGGAACTGCGGCGGGCGGCGGCTGCCACCTCACGGTGATGGAGAGGAGCGGGATGGGAGCGGGGAGGGACCCCGGGAGCGGGGAGGGACCCCGAGCGTTCCCCTCGCCCCCAGGCGCTGTCCTGCGCCGCCTCTGCAGCTGCCTCCGGGTCTCTCTCCCGACCCGAACTCTCCGTGGCTTCTCAACAGAAGCAAATGGTGACAGAATCCCAGGATAGTTTGGGTCGAAAGGGACTGTAAAAAACATCCAGTTCCCATAGCCAGGGACACCTGCCACTAGACCAGGTTGCTCATAATCCCGTCTGGTCTGACCTGGAACACTTCCAGTGATATGGCATCCTCAATTGTCCCTCGAGGGTAGAGATGTGCCCTACAGCATACCGAGGGATGTCTGTGGATGTAATCCCCGGGGATCTTTGAGTGAGGGGAGAGCTTGGCTGACAGCGTTGTTTAGCAGCTGAACTTCTAAATGGTGTGGCAACAGCAACAGTTTGGATTTTAACTGCAACATCAAGTCAAGTGAAGGGTTAATACAAAACTCTCCTCCATATCCATTCCTTGGGAATGACCTCGGCAGGGCCCTCCCAGAGATACAGCTCTCTTGTCCATGCTGCAGGAGACAGTACTTACCCTGAGCCTGACAGTTCGCTGCTCTCTCCAGACATTTCCTTGGCAGTTGGTTTTAATTATCATCACTATATGGTACCTCACCTGCTCCTGCAGGCTTGACACCATGAGCTACTGAGAGACTGACAGAGTATCACATGGTGTCCCCACTGGGCTGGATAGGGGTTACTGCTCAGGGTGTCAGCATGGGAGGCTTGCTCTCATCAGCTCCTCTGGGCATTGCTTTGACTCGTGCCAGGTCTAGGTTTGGCCCAGGGAACGAGAAACACTTGCAGGAAATGCTCTCTTTCCCTCCTGCAGCACTAGAAGTGCACAGGGTTCTGCAGTTCACTCTCGTGGATTTTGGAGCTGTTTGTGCTGGTCGGCTGGGCAAGACTCTGCTTCATACGAAGCAGGGAGAAGGGCTGAAGGACACACACAGCTCCTTCCCTCTGCCTTGCAGCTCGGCTTCTGCATGGCGGTGAGCAGGAGGCAAAATTGCCCAGGCATCTTTTGCAGGCCTGGAGACCACTTGTTTCCCAGGTGAGCCCGTAGAGGTGTGCAGTCCAGAGCTCTGCTTTTTCCCCCCACCTGGATGCTGAAGCTGCTGACAGGGACACGTGAGGATTCACAGCTGTGATCGCTGTGGAGATGCGCAAGTGCTGTGTGTGCAGGACACAGGCACCACTGCCTGTTTGCACCTTTCAAAATGTGTGTTTACACCAACCTGTCAGTTAAAAACAGCCTTTTGACATAAAGCAAAAGCATCCCAAGGAGAGAAGGGAAGAATCCATTAAGTGAACGGGTTGGTTCCACTCCCTGGAAAAGAAACAAAGCCCCAGGCCACAACCAGTGCACTCTGAGGCTCTTGGTGACAGAGTCCAGATCACATTTTTTTTGGAGGAGAAAACTTACTGAGAGGTTAAAAAAAATATTACCAGAATGAAACTACTCATCACAGACTCTCAGACTGCTGAGGGTTTCTTTACACTGCTGAGAGCACCCTTCTCTCTTGGAGTCCTACACTGGAAAAAGGACTTTTTTGGTGTGCTGCAAGGTCTGATCAGCTGAGTGTTTCCAAACTGCATGGGATCTACCTCGCTTCACAGATCTGCCACCAGCAGCCCCAATGGCACCCTCTGGGCTACTGCTCTGGCTGTTCCCACCAGCAAGTCCTGCCAGTCTTACCTCTACCTGCAAGAAAAGGGTCATTGGTGTGTGTCTCCAAGCAAATTATTTTCTTCTGGCCACAGAGAGCAGCCAGTGAAGCAGCCTTCCCACCCCCATGCCCTGGGGCTGTAGCTGAAAAAGCCTCTGCTGTCCAAGTGAAAGCTGAATGCAAGCTGAGGGAAAACAGATGGTTTCAAGATCAAGCCCATCATATGAATGAGAAGCCAAACTGCTGATGGATGGGGCAGTGTTTATCTCAGGCGTGGAGCCAAATGCACTGCTGTCCTTCCCAAACTGATGACCAAGAACACAGACCCTTGGAAGGGTCCAGAAGAGCCTGGCTCTGAACAGAGAGTTGACCCAGCTGGAGCTCCTGCTGCATCCCAGCAGTTCAGCTCTGCTGCAGTATCGTTCCACAGCACAGACTTGGGATCTGCATTTACATTGCAGTCCCAGGGCTTACTCATTTGAGGAGGGTTTTAGCTGCCCAGCTGCAGCTCCATGGCTCTCTGTAGGCTGCTACACTCAGTGGGCCCCCTCCCCAAAAACGCTGTTATTGGCCCATGGTGAGCTCTTGGTAGCAGTCCAATGTCACAAAGTGCCCCGTGTGCACTGGGAAAACATGACCTTTGCTAGATCCTGGGTTGGTGGTGGGGCCAGTATTTGGAATGGCAGCAGAAGTGCCACTTGTGCTTGTGTGTGGCCGTCTGATGTGGTGACAGACACTTGGAATAGGCAGCAAGGCTGCAGTAGGGAGCTAGGACTTGTGCGGTCTCAACTGTGTGCTTCACCCCTAGCCTCAGAAAGTCTCTAAGAGGAAATTGGATTTTAAATGCTTCTGACTGACTCCCAGAAGGCCCAGGAGTGAAGAAGGGCTGAGCAAGGGTCACTCATCACCAGCTCATTAAAGGCAGAAACCCAAAACCCCAGGGAATGCGGCGCTCTGAGGCAGCCTCTGACATGGGTCATTGGCATGGGCTGCTCCATGCTGTGATTTGGCAGTTGGGAATGCACACGGCTCTGCACCCTGAAGCCATGTCCAAATTGGGATGTTTTTGTTATTTTTAGCATTACATATGAAGTGTTCCCTGTTTTCATTCCATAGGACCAAATCTGAGGTGGTGTTTATTTTTGGAGATGTAGATGCTTTGTTTCTGTACGATCTTTGGGTAGAGTTGTGTCGTATTTTCATTTGCATTTTTCATATATAACTTGATACAGAGTTTTGTGTTTGAGAGTGTGCATGGCCTAGGGGAGGAACATCCCTCAACACTGTTCCTGTGGCCTCAATGGGATGACAGTGGGACTGACAACTCAGTGGACAACTGGAAAGGCAGGAGGAGACAGAGGGATGGCTGATGCAATGGCACCTGTCCTGCTGCCCACTCGGGGCAGGATGGACACTCCAGGGAAGAGCAGAACATACACTGGCAGTTTTCCATGAGCATCCTCTCCTGGCAGTGTCAGCATCCTGCACCTGTGGGCTACCGGTGCAGGCCTTCAGCTGCGAAGTTGCCTCTGAAGGAGGATTTCCCCTTTTCACCAGGAGCATCATCCCCTTGCTCTGCCACATGGCGCAACTGCAGTTTTTGAGAAGGAAGATGGAAGGAGCCACCAGCATCCCTTCTCCCCCATCGCCATTTGCACATCAATGTGCTCTCCCTTGTGGGGTGAATTCAGAAAAAAACACATTTGCACTTGAATACCCAGCTAACATCTGGGCCAGCAGTTGATGTCTCAATCCATCTCCAAGGCTCACTGCTACAAGCACTTAACTTTACCCTTGCCCAGATGTGCCTGTTCTCTGCGCTGTGCAGAAAGGCAAAAATTGCACAGGGTGGAATGTGTTGGAATTGGCACTTTGGAAAATGCACACTCTGCTGGAACGTGCTAACATCCAGCTCACACAGAAGGGCAATTAACTCTATTTATGTTCATGAGCCTGAATCTAAAACTGGCTTGAGAAAGCAGCTCACTCACATCGAAGGGCTTTATAATCATTATGCTAAAGTACTTCTTTTGAAAACATTTTCCGTTTCTTAAACAGTTAGGATATTTATAAAATATGGCATCAATTACTACATATTTCTTTATTCACACTGATTAAACAACCTATAATTATATTTAAGCCTCTTATTTGTATATCATGGCAGCATTAAGACAAGCTCTGTGATTTGTCTGCGTGGTTTTTTTCCAAATAGCAGGGGGCTGCGGTCTCTCTCCTCCTTTGGAGCATTAACGTGGTGGTGTTGCCCAAACAGCAGCAGCCAGGTGTCTGCTGCCCCAGCCAGCTCCTGGCAAACGGGCGAGCTGAGGCTGGCAATGCATTGTGACAGGTAATGTTCGGCTCTCTGTTTCTTGGACGCTGAGTGCAGTGTTTACAGCAGCTTCTCACAGTCATTTACTCACAGGAAAACATTTTCTTGGATCCCTTTTGCTTGCTGCGAAACAGTCAGTGTTGGAATAACCAAATCCTCTCTGGCAGTGTGGGCTTAGCCCTGCTGCAGGCACGGTGCAGGGACGCGGTGCAGGGATGCGGTGCAGGGACGAGGTGCAGGGATGCGGTGCAGGGATGTGGTGCAGGGACGAGGGGCAGGGACGAGGTGCAGGGACGAGGTGCAGGGATGTGGTGCAGGGATGCGGTGCAGGGATGTGGAGCAAGGACGCGGTGCAGGGATGTGGTGCAGGGACCCTGCACTTGGCTGGCACTGGTGCAGGGCTGTGGGGAGCAGCCGGGACAGGGCTGGCAGAATGGCCTGGCTGCTGCAGCATTGCTGCTGATCTCTTTGAACTTCCTCGTTGGAAGCGTCTGAAAGCAAAGCTCCTGCTTGAATAAGGAGCACTGTGGTTTGTCCACACCCTTTGGTTTGTCCAGACAACATGCAGGTCTCAGGACAGGGTATTTCTGTGCTCAGCCAGGACTGGGAAACTGTGTGCTTGGATGGGGTGTCTGCCGAGGTAAGTGTGGCAGAGATGAGTACACCAGGTGCTTTCCCTGTGCAAAACACTCCCTCCTTGCTTTAGCTGAGGAGGAATTCCCGGTTTGTCCCAGTAGAGCTGCTGGAACACATGACTGGAGATGACCGCATAACAACCCAGACGGGACCAGACGCGCAGCTCCTTGGCCCCCCCGCAGTCGGGAACCGTGTGTTGTGCTCGTTCTCCTGCAGGGATGGTGTGTTCCCAGTGGATCAGCCTGGCTCCGTGATTGGCACTTGGCAGCACAGGGAATGGCAGTCTGGAAGTCCCAGATGGCAGTCTGGAATTTGTGCTGTGCTGGCGAGGTACAAGCCATTGTTTCTCTCTTGGCAGAGCGGTTGAGAGTCCCAGCACAGTGGAGCCGGGGACTCTCTTGCTCTGTTTATGGCTCTAACGTTTTGCATTGTTTCTGCTGACCTTTGTGCCCCAAACACTTCCCCTCTCTTGTGAAACTAGGGCTTTCTGCCTTAGAAAATCTTCGAGATGGAGAAGTCTGTACAGTGGGAGAACTGAAACAGAGTTTCATTTTTCCACCCTGTTTTTCTTCAGTGGCCCTTCAGTTATCGATGGAAGTGATACAGGTATCTAGCAGGAGCAAACAGATTGGTCCAACTGAGAACTCGAGTCACTTCCAAAATCCCTATACAATATTTCACGAGTCACATCTAATCCTTGGAGCTCCTTGTTTTCTGTGATTACACCTTCTCTGTCATCTGTAGTCATCCTGTCTTGCCTGGGGCTTCTCCTAAGTGCCCTTGTATTGGTCCTTTAGCTCTTGCTGCACCTCTGTGGTGCAGGTTTAAATACTTCTGGGAAGGAGAAGGGCATCCTTGGCTTATCCAGGTGGGCACACATGCTTTTCCCCAACAAGGTCCTTCTCCTTGAGGCAGCATACCTTAGCTCCAGCTGGGAATGCAGAGCTCCTGCTCTTTGATAAGCATCTCTCAATACCTGAACTGTTTCCTCCGAGTAAAAAGGATTCAGTGGCAAGATACTTGTATCACTTTTGTGCAAATATCAGATTACAGCCTAGAAACCAGATTGTCTGCAATTAGATGACTGAATTAATAGGAAGACAAACAGAATCCTGTACAATATGAAAGAGGTTCATTGTTTGCCTGCAGATACCGAAATTTCTTCAGTTCACTCTCAGAAAAGCACTGTTGTGTCTTCCAGAGTGGCACAGAATTTGATCTGCTCTTTCTTTCAGCTTTGGGATGGGGTCCAAAGTTAATTCCCTGCAGATCACCTTACTTTATGAATAAGAGGAGCTCCTCCTGCAGTACCTGTGCTGGGAAAAAACAGCTATGAGTGCTGCTGGAGCTGGGAACAGGAGCAATCCCGGGGCTCAGAGATACTTCTCCCAGCCTGGTGGAGGGCTGGTTGGCCAGGAGTAGGTGCTGGGCTGTGGGTGAGCTGCCAGGGGAAGGGGCAGCATGCAGCTGGTACTGCTCCAAAGCAGAATGCCCCAAACCCACTGGTTTACACTTGACCCTCCAAAATACATTTTTCCCTGTTTAAGGCATGGAGAGGAGGAGGAATTGTCTAACAGCAGGGAAGCCTATGAGCTGTCAAAGGTGGTTTGCCTGGGATTACACCTCAGCTTTTGACTTGGATAGCTTTAGGGCTGGGACATTGGTGCTCACCAGCCTGCCCAGCACCCCGACTCTCAAATCCCTGGGAGCTTTGTGGAGAAGCATCACAGAGACTGGAAACTTGGTTTGCCACTTGTGGTGCCTGTGGACAGGGTTCAGTGGTGGGCTCAGCAGTGCTGGGGTAATGCTTGGACTTGCTGGTCCTAAGGGTCTTTTCCAGCCTAAATGCTTCTCTGATTCCATGATGCTGCGATCCCGTTTCTGTGATTCCACGATTTCATGTCCTGCAAGAACCTAGGGCGCACTGTTCCGGGGAGTCACGAAGCCCCAGAGCTAGTGCCAGAGGCTTTTTCTGTTCCCGAAGCTGCTTCTGAGGGGAGAGTAGGGTGAGTCGAGTGGCGAGTGGCGAAGCATCCCCGTCCCCTACTCTGGAGGCTGCGGCTCCGAGGAGGAGCGGGGTTTTTGCAGGTTTCCATCTCCCTTAGGCTGTGGTGCCTCCTGCTGACGGCGGCGGGAGCGCCCAGCCCGGGCGGGCCCCGCTGTGCTGCGCGGCGGCCCCGGGGCAGGGGGGTCTCCGTGCCCCCGTTCTGCTGGGGATCCCGGGATTTGTCCCGGAGCCGCGCGGTGGCGCCTTTGTCCCGGGAACGGCGTCGCGGGGGCGCGGAGCGGGGCTCCACCGGGGGCCGGGAGCTGCTCCCACCGGGGGTCGGAGCGGGGCTCCACCGGGGGCCGGGAGCTCCTCCCACCGGGGGCCGGAGCGGGGCTCCACCGGGGACCGGGAGCTGCTCCCACCGGGGGCCGGAACTGCTCCCACCGGGGGCCGGGAGCTGCTCCCACCGGGGGCGCTGAGCGGCTCCCACCGGGGGCGCTGAGCGGGGCTCCCACCGGGGGCCGGTGCGGGGCTCCACCGGGCTCCGGGAGCGGGGCTTCCCCGCTCCTGCTCACCTCAGCTTCCTGTCTTTGTCAAGCGTCATTATTTTCGTTATTTATAATGCATTTGTATATCATCTGTATACATATACAATATATTTGTAGTATATTTTATTATTTTTAATTGCCACTCTGAAGTGAATCTTGGCAAGATCCATTTGCCCTAAATACCGTATTTTTTAAAGGATAAGCCTAAAAAGCAGCAGCAGTGCTTTGCTTTTCCCCTGCCCAGGTAACAACAGATAACACAATTGGTGCCAGTGAGAAATCGCTGCTGAATTCTGCACCTGTCCCGGTTTCTGGGACTGAGCACAGTTGTCAGAGTTCCCAGTCTGGCCTAATGAGGTCAGTGCCTCTCTGTGGCATAACTAATCTGGACATACGAGCTGCCGCTTTATTCCTTTCACTAATTGCTTGTGGCTGTTAAAGATTTTCATACTTTAAAAAAGTGAAAGTCAATCCCCAGAAAATTCAGGAATTCATAACAGTCTCTGAGCTGGAAGGAGTGGAGATGAGAAGACTTTTGATTCGTAACTTGTAGTCTAACAAACTAATTAAGAAAGAAAAAAACATAATGGAAGCTTTGTTGGTTTTATTTAACAGAAAATCCAAGCTGGGTAATTTTTGCTACATAACTTTAAATACAGAATGTGGGGTGCCTGAGACCTCTCCAGCCCCACTAGGGAGAGGGTGAGGAGCTCCCCTAAATGCTGTAATTAGGAAGGCAGCGATTTCCCCATGAGTTTTTATTTTTGAAGTGTTTTAAACGGCCTGGTCTCATCCACAAAGCTCCCTCCCTCCCTCCTTCCCTGCCTTCTTCCCTCCCAAGCTTCTCTAATGTGGGTCATGCCTCCATGTTTGCAGGTGGCACAGTACAGAATCTGCATTTTTCTTTTTCAAAGTTAAAGCGTCTTTGAAATATGGTTTTGCATCTAATGCAGAATGTAATAAAAAGACTTTAAAGAGCTGCTGACGCCTCGTGGAAAAGTGAAAAACATTCTGTTGAGAAACAATCCTGCTGGGCTGTCTTATCTGCTGTTCCCTTTGCTCATTTTTGATAGCAAAGGGCACTATAAATATATGTAACTATACATAAAAATGAGAAACCTTGGCAACCAAAGACAAGGTTGGCTGTTTTCTCATGTTCCTTCACTGTGGGCAGGTGGGAGAGGGTAGACAGAGTTCATCAGTCTCGTTTCATCTTTACAGCTACTGTACTGATGCTGTGGCCGTTTGTTGAATGCTGGACTGAAAGGGAGTCACGTACCAGTGGATTATTTTTTCCTAGAGGTATTTGTTAACCCTCTAAAAATAGCGACAGTGGTTTCTGGAGCACTCTGACAAGGTTGGCGGTGGAACAGAAATGAAGCGATGCTTCAGAGCCAGAGGACAGGAGCTGCCATATGGTGATGGGGGCCAGGGCTGTGCACTGCAGATTCCCGGGGAAAGGGGCAGGGAAGGCAGCAGTGCAAGACAGGTGATGGCTCCCTGCACCTGCCTGGCTCCAGGGCAGAGCAGCGCAGCCGTCCTGGTATCACACTGGGCTGCTGGGTCACTCTGGGGGTGCTGGTGGGCAATGCCCAGTGGGAGCCAGGCACACAGACCTCGGGACCACTTCCCTGTGACCATGTCTGAAACCCACGACAGTTCCTTTAACCTGCTTTGCAGAACACAGGTACTGCCTTGTGGAACTAATGGAATTGTTGTCTTCATAAACGGGACCCCACACAGATGTCTGCTGCAAGGAGCACCTTTGATTGTTTCCAAATGACTGGGCAAAAGAACCTCCTTGATCTCTTCCCTTCTGACGGCTTTTGCAAAGAACAGCTCTGTCAGAAGCCCAGTAGAGCCTGCTGAGAGGGGCTCAGCCTCTGCACAGTGGATGGAAAATCCAGATCTTGGAGCCTGGGCTACAGTGAGGAGCTGGGGTCCCCTGACACGTTGCCGGGGTCCTGCAGATGGAAGCTGCAGTGCTGCATTGCTGAGCTAACTGCTCCTTGGCTGTTAAGTTTTCCAGTAATTTTCCCAGGCAAATGATGCACCTGCCATGGCCTCAGGAGAAAATGTTTATTGCCATATCCATCCACTGTTCAGAAAAAGAAAGTTATTTTGGCACTGAAATACTGTACTCCCCTCCAAAACTGCACCTTGTTCATGCTGTCATAAATGGGAAAACTTAAACCACAGAAGGTGGGCTGAAACCTCCATCAGGTGTTGCATGATGTGCTTTCTTATCATTTGCATTTTCTGAAGTAAGAGGCCTTTTACAGAAATTCTTGAGTACATTATTAGCGAGTCATATGGAAAAGAATTGTTTGGACAAAGGACAGCTGGTTTCCAGCTTGGGTCTGCCAGGACTGCCATGAGTGGCTGAGTGATGTGTGACAGTGTGATGGTGCAGGCATCCTGACAGGGCAGGCCATGTGAAAAATACCCCTTTTCAGTAGGACAAAGCAAGCAGTTGCCTGGTAAATAAGGCAATCCAATTTAAAATCAAGGGTAATCAGGAAGCCAATATGAAAGAGGTCTGTGCACTCCAGAATGGTACTGTGAGATGGAACAAATCACAGGTAATGTTTACATGGAATTGCAGCTCTGTGAGATGCCACCCAAGGCTGATGGGGATCCTTTTAGGAACTTGGAGTACGTATGGTTTCCAGACATCTCTTATTTAATATTAAGAAAGACCCTGTTTTTTTGGGGTTTTTTTTTTTTTTTTTGCCTTCCTGCACTTGTGACTTGATATTCTTTGAAATTATGAGGTGACATACAGATATGTTCTGCACAGTGCAATCCAGCCGTGCTGGGTGAGTGGGCTCAGACATCTGCACAGTATCATTCCCCTGTCACCAGCTAATGGTGGTATAATTAGAAAAGTCATTAATCCTTGCTCAGCAGTGCTAGAAACTATTTATAGCAAGGTAGAAAGCCCTGCACATGGGGCTAGGGTGGGTATGGAAATTGCTCCTGATGCCATGTGTGTTGTGGGGCCCAAATCAAGTAGGTAATTTGCTTCCAGGAGGGAACTTCCCCTTCTGACCGTATGGAGACAGTGCAAACTGTCTCCTCTGACCGAGATAATCACCCTCTGGGCTGGCCTGATTGCCCAAAGCCCCGGCCATTTCCTGTGCCGGCAGCGCTGCAGCAACAGAGGGCAGGTAAAGCAAACTGGGAGCACCCCTCCATGTCTGCACTGCTGCTCAGGGCTGGCAGATTGCACCCGCATCCCACCTCCCCCTCCTCACGCCTGGACTGAGCCATCAGGGAGTTTTTGAGATGCTTTGGCTGGTAAGAGCCCTTTACTCAACTCTCTTCCCCCCTGCGGACTCCAGAGGCAGCTGTACCTGCTCATTTGGTGTGATACTGCTCTCTGCCTCCAGATTGATGCTGGTGGCATGGGCTGAGGTTGGTCCCCGAGTCTCCGAGCCAGAGGAGAAACCGGGGCACTGGAGATGCTCAGTGAGTTACAGGCAAGGGAAGCTGCTATTTACAGGCTTCCAGCAGGCAGCTCAGCTTGGGCTAAAGTCCATGTTTTTCCTGTACAGGAGTCAACATTTCCACTTGAGGGGTTCAATCATCTCCCAGTGCCTGAGCTTCACCTTGGTGCCCGCCCAGCTGCTGTAAGAGGGGTGGGAGGAACTCCGAACTTTCCGAAGCAGCAAAAGAGGCTGCAGTGGACAACTGCTGGATGTTGGACACCGCGCAAGGAGCCTGCGGAGCTGGAGCAGAGGCAACCACTGCTTGGAAGGAGAGCGCTGCAGGCAGCTGCAGAGGTGGATGCTGGCGAGGTGCTGGGGGAGCCGTGGAGATGTGCTGGGGTCAGCTGAGGTGGCATCGTTCAGAGAAACGCTCCCGTTGTCAAGTTAAACACTTCACTAGGTTTTGCCTAGTGAGGCACAAATAGCCTGTCTGTGTGCTGGCAGTCAGGCAGCAGCATAACCACAAGGGAAATATGTTTCTGTCTGGGCTCGCTGCATCTTCCAGGCTTTGCTGGAATGATTTCTCAAAGAAAGCATAAAATTATTTTAGCCTCTGAGATTAGCGGACCAAGCCGTGCCCTCCTCGGGAACGGGACTGAAATCCCTCTCAGAGAGGCCTGGTGGGCAGCTGCTCCCTTCTGCTGCCGCTGAGGTGGGCAACGGGGAGGAGGGAGAGGACCTGTTGGAAATGGGGCACCCGCAGTTTCGGCATTGCGGGAAGTCCCAGCGCTGGCTTTGGCTGTCAGAAGGAGCGCTCAGGCTCTGTGGTGCGCCTATGGTGTGTCTGGATCATAAAAGGTGACCTCGGAAATTGCATTTCCAAACATCTTCCCCTCTCTGGGAACGATGGCATTGTTCCCAGTGTTTCAGGCTGGGACTGCCTGGGGCTCTTTGTTCAAGCTCCCTGGGTGCTGCAATTCTAGCACAGAGCTAACGATGCTTTACCAGAGCCCGAGATCCTGGGAGGTGGCTGCGGATCAGCCTTTTGTTATCCTGAGGATTAAAAACTGCAGTTGGGGATGAGCTGATGAAATCAAAGTAACTTATCTAGGGACATCCCGAGGGCATATTTAGCACTGTGATGGAGCCAGGGTCCTTCAGGTTGTTTCAAGCAGCACGAGCTGGCAGGATGACCCCAGGACAGGGACCCACAAACCTCGGTGAAGAGGCACAGAATATTTTAAACACCTTCAGCAAATGTTGTTTTGCAAAGAATCTGCTGCTGCCTGCTCTGATTTCACTGCTGAATATCAGGAAAGGAGAAGTCCAAAGTGCCTCGTGCCACAGAGGAGAATCGGAAAAGTGGCTGTCACAAAGGCACAGGGACTGCCCAGGGCTGCTGGCAGCAGCTCTCTGGGCACGGGGGTGTGTGGGCTCCTTGCTGTATCACACCTGGGCAGCCCCACATGTGCTCATGGCCACAGCATTTGGGAACTCCAATGCTAAGTTTTCTCAAGCCTCTGTCTCTTTCCTCCAGATAAGCCCAGGAGCTGCTGTGCCCAGTGCCAGTGCTGCTTTGTGCTCTGCATCAATCTGCCATCTCTGCTCTTAATGGAAACAGGAATTGGATTTGGGAGTGGCATAGAACTGGAGGTAGCTTTCATCTGCCCACAGCCAGTTGCACCAGTGGCAGCGGCTGCTCTGTTTGTTCCACATCGTGTTGGAAATGAGGTCTCAGTTCAGGCAGGGTTTGCTGCAAGGATGCTTGTCTGATAAACAATGGGCAAGTAACTGTGCCCTTGTTTCATCTCCTCTTCATTCCCCCATGCCTGAGAGTGCAGGAAATGGAGCCTGGAGAGCACTGTATAGGCCAAGGGAGGGAGGGGAAATAGAAAATGCCATCAGGAACACCAGATGCTGCACGGTGAAGCATAATTTCTCCTCTCCTCAGAATTCACTCTGAATCCACAGGCTGACATTGGATTGTTCCAGGGGAAGGCCTGGAATGATGTCCCCTGGAGTATGTGGCATTCACCACGTGTCAGTTGTTTTACTGGAATGAGATAGAAAAGAGATTTTTAAAGTGCAAGATGCAGCTCCTTGCAGCAATCCCCCTCTGTCTGAAAAGGTGATCTACTGCCAGTCCTGGTGCTGATGTGCTTGGGCAGGTTTTGCAGTGTCCTTTGGTGGGCTCTGATGTGCAGGCACTGGGCTGTGAACGCACACAGGAGCTGGGCCTGCCCCTGGCTCCTGAAAACCCCAAGTATTAATTTCCCTTTGCTTATTTCCTGTCCAGTGGTGCCTTTGCCATGCCCAACCTGTGCCATGGCTGCTGATTAAGAAAATGGCTTTAAAGAAGTCGGTTTCTCTTTTTCTTCCCTGGGGAAAGGGGGGTTAAGAGCTTTTACACAAAGGCAGATGGATAATCCTGCACAGCCTGGTTCTCTGTTGTGCTCTGGGCTCCTTGCTGCCCCAAGGCTGGGGATCCCATGTGGGGAACCCCCACAATGCTGCTGTGCTGGGTATGGGCTGTGCATTTGGGCCTGCTGTGGGGGTTTGGCTCACTGCACACCCTGATGTTTAATTAATGTAAATTAATTTACGACCAGATAACAGGTCCATATATAATCTGTGATTGAAAAATATTTTGCTGAGAAGCCTTGTGAGGTGATGGTTACTGGACCATATTCTTGCCATGGGCAGTGCTTAGCTTGGCTTTTGGGAGGAAACAGAGCTGGTGGAGGAGTCAAGTTAATCAATGTGACTGCCCACCAGAGTAAAACTAGAGAGAAATAGATTTTTTCTTATGGAAGGAAAAAATGTGGTGTTCCTATAAAAATACAAGGAATCTGAAATAATTCATAGCCATAATGTGTATGAGAGGAAGGGTGAGCTTCCTCTGAACGAGGAGGTTTGATGGGAAATTCAATTCCTCCCTCAGCTGAAAGGCTGTGGACGTCTGCTGTGAGGGAGGGAGATCAGTGCCTCCTTCTCTAGGCAGAGTAGCCCAGACCCAGGGAGAATTGGAGATTATCCATCTGTGTGTCCTGCCGGGTCCTGGCAGTGAGGGCATGCAGCAATGAGCTGTGAGAGCAGAGCGGTCACACGGGCAGTGCTTGCTGCTGGCCATGGGCTGCACCTGGCCTGACCAGGCTGCTCCAAGGTGCAGGACAGCCTGGCTGGCCCAGGGTGCTGCATCCATCGGGCTTGGGGTGTGTGCAGAGCCAGGCTGTGAGTGCTGGGAGCGGAATGCCATGCAGGTGGCACTGGAATGTCTGGAAAACTGGCCCAAGATGTTATCAGAGCATTTCTTCCCCAGCCAGCCTGGCAAGTTCACTCATCTGTCCTGATCTCCTGCATCCAGAGGCATTGTCGGAGGCAACACAGCATGGCCAGAGCCTTTCCAGGAAGAAATCAGCTCCAGTTTGTGATTTGCTTTGTTCCGTGCCTGTGGTAACCTCTCCTTCTTTGGAGAATAAGATTTTAAAGAGCTTATGAAAATGATCAAACCCTTCAGCTTCACTACTGTGATTAATCAATCACAGCTGCTGCTTTACAGCTTCTTGTTTTGATGTGTTTTGGGTTGTTCCAAAGTTAGCCCAGCTCAGGGCCGGGAAATATATTCCTGAGCCCTGCAGGGTGCTGGGATAGAGCAAAAGCAGAGTTTTCAACAGTATTTCCAACATTTCTTGTGCCGATGCTGCCATTTATTGCCAGTGAGCATGGGATGCTCCTGGGAACTATATAATCCCAAAAAAATGTGAGGAAAAATTTAAGAACCAGCTCTTCCCTGAATGGCAGCTGCATCATTGCAAATATTGTCTGATCTGCCCTTCTTAGCACTGAAGTATCTGAGACTCCAGGTGGCATCTCTAAAGAGTTTGTCAGTTTTGGAGGCTTAGTTGCATGGCTTAAATGCTCCTTAGCACTTATTTTTTTACAGCTAAAGAGCCAAGCAGGATCATGAAGCTCAGGTAGTTTGCAAAACTGCTGTCAAGCAGATTAAGCTGGAAATGGAAAATTTGCTGGTGAAGTCTTTTCTTTCTAATGTTTGTGTGATGGAGGGTGATTTAAAGTCCATTTCACCACTGAGGTGAGGCCCCAGGTATCTGGTAGCAAAAACAAGAGTGTGCTCACCTACAACCTGGGCTTCCAGAACTGTCAGTCTGCATTCTGAAGTGGCTTTGCCTGGGGATAGTGTGCACAAAGATAAGGGAAATCCACCTTCTTTCCAGCATTACTGGATTTCAGAGTGGGGAGACAGTTTGGTTTGAGCCTGACTTTGCATCAGACTCCCAGGCACGTGTGCCTGGTGCTGTGTTGGGGATCGTCTTCCCATCCTGTAGTGTGCAGGGGTCTGTGTCCCCCCGATTTCTCCTTCCCCTGTTTATTGCCATGCTCTGATCCTTGCCTTGCTCCTCTGCTCTGACCCTGGCCTGGGCCACTTGTTCATTGCCCACTGCCTCCCCTGAGGCCGTGAACAACCTTTGACTGAAGACGAACCCATCCAGCTCCCTTTGGTATTCCCTCTCCTGCAGCCGCTGCTTTCAGGAAGCCGTTCCTGCCCGTGCAGGAATTTGCCTCCCACTGTCCCCACGTGCTGTGTGTGGTGGGCGCCTGCAGTGCCAGGCATGCTCGCTCCATAAATCCAGGGTATTAAAATGAGTGTGTCTCATCTGCAAAAGTAAGAGTCTGGAACTATGTTCTCCCTGGTGACTGTGATACCCTTCACAGCCTCTGCCCTGCAAATCAGATGGGCACATCCTTCTGTTTTCACAGTGGGGAAAACTACCGACTCACGGAACGGCTTGGGTTGGAAAGGATAGTAGAGATCACCCAGTTCCAACCCCCTGACATGGGCAGGGACACCTTCCACTAGACCAGGCTGTTCCAAGTCCCGGCTAACCTGTCCTTAGGCATCTCCGGGGATGGGGCAGCCACAGGTTCTCTGGGCAACCTGTGCCAGGGCCTCGCCACCCTCACAGGGAGGAATCTCTTCACACACCTAATTCAAACCTTCCTTCTTTCTGTTCAAAGACGTCTTCTCGCGCCCTGGCGCTCTCTGCCCGTGTCAGACCTGTCCCCCGGGTGGCGGCCAGAGCGGACGGCTCCGCTCTGCCCCGGCCTGCCCGCGGCGGGGGCTGCGGGGCCGGGGGCTGCGGGGCCGGGGGCTGCGGGGCCGTGAGGCCGGGGGCTGCGGGGCCGGGGGCCGCGGGGCCGGGGGCCCGGGGCTGCGGGGCCGGGGGCTGCGGAGCCGTGGGGCCGGGGGCTGCGGAGCCGTGGGGCCGGGGGCTGCGGGGCGGGCGGGCCTGCGGAGCGCGGCCGAGCCAATGGCGCTGCCGGGGAGGAGCCGCGGCCCCGGCCCGGCCCCGCCCGCCGCCCCCCGCCGCACTCGGCCTGGGTTCGCCGGAGCGGCGGGAGCCGGAGCTGCGGCTGCGGCGGCCCCGGATCCCGGGGGAGCGGTCCCGGCGCCCGCCTGGAGCGGCCCCTCCGCGCCCGAGGCACCGGCCCGGGAGTCACTGGCCGTCGCCCCCGGAGGCACCGGCCGGACCCGAAGGTACTGGCACCGACCCGCCGGCTCGCGTGGGGGCTGCTGCGGGGATCTGTTGATGGGAGTTGGAGGAAAGTTTGCAGAGGAACCGGGGCCTGTTAATAGCGGTGTCAGTGCGGGCCGTGGGAGGCGAGCCGGTACCGGCTGGGAGCGGCGGCCGGGGCGGTTCGGGCGATGCCAGCGCTGTTGCGGATGGAGCCGGGATGCGGGTCCGACCCGTCAGGGAGCGGGCGGCTCTGCCCCGGTGCCACCCCCAGACCGCGGCGTTGGTCGGTGGTGACTGGCGCACGCCCTGCGAGGGGTCCAGACCCGCGCCAAGCCTTGGAGTGTTTTCCCGGCGGAGTTTTTGCGGAATGCTGCATTCACCTGTGAGGCGGCGGCCGGAGGCAGCCAGGCCTCTGGGTGCGGGACTGTCGGGAAGCAGCCCCTGTGCTGGTGGTTGCTGCAGCTCGGGGCTCCTCGCCGGAATGAGCTCCGCACGGGCGTCCCCATGGTCCGGCGTGGGAACGGGAGCTCCCGGGGCTCTTGGGATACGAGCGTGGATGTCTGTAGATGCAGCAAAACAAGCCTGTGTTGTTTGGGAAGTTTGGAGAACTTCCTAAACCATCAGGGCTTGAGGAGCAAAGGCACGGTTGCGTGGAGGCAGCTGAGCCGCGGGCCGGCGCCGCCGTCCCTGGGAGCAGCCCCGGGCGACTGCAGCGGCTGCTCCGGATCGGCCCGAGCAGCGCCCTGGGGCTGCCTGGCCCCACGTGTTGCACCGGGGGTGTCCGCAGGTCAGAGCCCAGCCAAAGCTGTCCCTGACACAGCGTGAGCGAGCTTACACCTGCTTTGGGCTGTGTGAAGGATCTCTGGCAAATGACCCTTGAGCTGTCTGGTTTGCTAGTATTTCGTATACCTCAGTTAGTGATGCTGGACTTGGGCAGTGCCCCCCTGGTTCCTGATGCTAATCATGCTTGGGTGGCTGCCCCTGAGGCGGCCACACACTCCTTTTAACCTCCCTCGATGCTGAAGTGACCTGAGTGTGTGATATTTGGTGAAGAACAAGATTTGCGGAGCGTTGAGTTAAAAATCATCAGTTTGCATTTTCTGCATGAGGTTGTGCTGTTTGCTCTTGCAGGAGCACGTGCAATCCCTCTGCAAAACACAACCACCGGCCCCGGAAGGTGAGAGGTGAACGGTGAGCAGGGGGATGGTCTTGGGGAGGAGCAGCTTGGAAAGGGGGACGCTGGGCAGAGGGGCTTCAGCTTTGGGGCTCTCGTCATTCCACAGGAAGGGGATGGTGACCTGGAGCATTGCCTGACACTGCACTGTGCTGTGGGGCAGGGAACAGCAGGGACCTGATAAACAATAAGAGGTGTTTTGCTAAAGGTTCTAGACAGTGACTCATCTACTGTAGGAAGGGACAAGAAGGAGAGGTGGCTCAGGAGCTTTCTAGAGTACAAATGGGTCTTTCCCCCTTTTTTTTTATCAGAAGCAGGAGGTCAGGAATCCTTTATTACTCCCAGAACAGTGTGGAAGTGTATGTTATAAACCTTCTGATGCAAGTGTCCCTGTACCAGCACCTCCTGCATCCCTGTCCCTGGGGAGGATCCTGCCTTCGGATGCCACCACATCCTGAGGTGGGACTGTTTCAAAATTTGGGGTGATTTCCAGCCCTCACAATCGATTTTATCTGATCATTCTTAGTCACTTCTGAGTCACTCCAAATAATTGATCCTTGTCCATACATTGCACCATGGTTCTGCGTGTGCCTGGCTGGCTGGGGTGTTTCAGAAGTCATTTCCCTTGGCACTGAGTTGCTCAGTCTTAACTTTTCTTCTGCATCCAGCCTTCCTCCCTTGGGCTTTTCTGCCTTCTCCTGCCGTGGACGGCGCAGAGGAGGTACAGTGCTGCTGCCTTTCACTTCTCCAGGTGTGCTGCACCCTGAGAGGCCTCCCCAGCTATTCGCAGCATTGCTGACTGTCCCCACTTGAAAAGATGTCTGTGTAAGGAGTTGTTTTGCTGATATTTGCCTGGATTTGTTTTATTTGCTCCTTCCAGTTTGCAGAGGAATTGGTGCAGCCAGTTGGTCCTTGCTGACTGAGCACCTTGCTCACAAGGAGCAGCTGGCTTCCTCTCTCTGGGGATTTATGGCTTCTGCACCACCTCTCCCCCTTTTCATGCTGGGGATTTACCTGGGAATGCTGATGGCTGGGCTGGGCTGGTGGTGGATTTGTAATTCCTCCCTGCAGGGGAGGGAGGAAAGATCCCCAAGCCTCCCAACAGACAGCCCTCATGCCTTATGTCAGTGGTTAAGTGCAGGCGACAATAGCGAGGATTTGCTGAGAATTATTCCTTTGCAAGAAGCAACTTTTGACCAAGAGTTGGCATCTTTTTGAGACCCATGAGTCTCTAATCATACTCTTTTCCGTTGCCAGGTGTTCTTTCACGATTGGGAGGGCTCTTCAAACCCTGTAGGAAATGGCTGTGGGGTCTGAGAGGGGTCCTGGGGTTGGTCCTGGCTGGTCCTTGCACTGTTGCCCTGGGCACTTTCGAATCTGGGGTTCTCACTTTATCTGGGTTAAGCTCCCAAGGAAGGAGGTGTGACTTGAGATCCAGAACTGGTTTGAGAGATCAGAACTGGGCCAATTTCTAGGCCAGAACAGGGCTCTGGGTGTCCCAAGGGCAGATTTGGGCACAGAAACAGTTGAAGGTCAAGGTTCTCACCTCCCTTCATTGCACAGGTGCCTTCCTCCACTGAACGTGGAAGGGGTTATCTCCCTGGCATCTGCTGGGCAGGTAGCAGCACATATGGCAGGACACAGCTTTATTATTCCTTTCGAAGCATGAAAAACACCCCTTGCTGAGAAGTACTGGAGCTGTGAAATGCAGACGCGGCTGCCCCCAGGAATAGCAGCAGCCTCAGGGAATGGAGAGAAAGCTTTTCTTCGTGCCGTACCACCTCACCCTCTGAAGAGAGTGTTCACTGTGTCTGCATCCCCCAGAGGAAGGTTTAACAGCGCCAGGCTTTGCTGTAACCCTCAGGCACCGTGTGGATGAGCGTGGATGGAGAAATGGCTGAATGGGACAGTGCATCTTTGCCTCTTTGTTTCAGTTCTCGTGCGATTTCCTGAATGCTTTATTGTTACCACACTTCATGTCCCTTGCCCTCTGCCAAACCGTGTCTGCCCTGCCAAACGCTCCTTTGCAAAGCTGCTGGGGTGCAGGGAGGCAGTCCAGGCAGTGTGCAGGTTGTGGGGCACCTGTGGGCGCTGAGGGCTCACTGTGCCCTGCCTGGGGCACTGCAGGGACTGATGTCCAAAGGCTGCCCTGCTCTGTCCTGCAGCAAGCTTGAGAGGTTTAGTTAAGGCATGTATAGGAGTATGTTTGTGAGTACATTTTAAAAGTCAAGAGGTATTAAATATATATATTTTTCTGGGTTGTGGCTTGTATCAGAGCCGTGCACAGAAAAACAAAGGGTTTTCTGAGGTGGCTCATGCTCTGCTGTCGGCTTGTGCCTGCTCAGCCTGGCTCGTGCACAAGAGCATTTGGGTCTTTGTGTTTCTGGTCACCTTGCAGCAGATGCAGGCAGTGGTTTCTGTTCTCCCTTTGCACCCTGTTCTGCTGACACCTGCATTTTCCTCAGCCCGGAGGTGTGAACGCTTTACCTGCCACCGCTTCCTGCTCCTGCAGAGCAGAAGATGGCATTTTTTAGGGAACCGGGGGGAGCCACGCCACTCACTTCTTCCTTATTAACTAGAAAGGAATAAAGTTGCAGAGGGATCAGATTTCGAGAAAGATCCAGAGTTCTAAAATGCTCCCAGAGGATAGATCCCTAATTACTTTCTAATTGCATTTGAGTTTAATTTGTTGTTGTTTTTACTGTAATGTTCCCATTTTCCTCGACAGTTTGCTTTGTTTCATTAACTAGAAATGGCTGGAGATGAATATTTGCAATATCAAAACTTGCCTGTTGTTGCAGTGCTTGACAGGTTTTAGGCCTTTACGGTGCTGTCAGGGGCGTGGGTGACTTCACCAGCCCTGGCTGTCTGGGACTCAGATGCAGTGCTCACCCAATGGCAGCATTTTGCCTGTACATGGAGGTTTGGCTCTGGGAGTTTTGGTGGCTGTCCTGCTTCCAGGAGACACGGAAAAAGCTGAGCTGAGCTGTCCCCAGAGCAGCTTATGGGCAGCTGCTCTTCAAAAGACTTGTTTAATCCATTTCTCCTGAGCACAGCGGGGAGCAGGTCTGGAAATGAATCTGGGAAGCTTCAAAAAGGGTTTTCAGGAGCTTCATTTAGAAAGTGATAGGGGAGAAGAATATTGCTGCTCTTAATTCTGAAGCAGAAATATATTTACTTTGCCTCATTTAAAGGGAGATGGTGTAGAAGGTATAGTTAAGCTTAGACCTGGTTTTTGCCAATTCATCTTTGTTGGTGAAACAAATCCTGAAGGTGGGAGAGTATAAATAAACCTTTCCAGTCTATCAGCGTCAGCACTTGAGGCCTTAGAGGTGTCACTTGTCTCCTACTTTTATATCACATACATGTTACTTGTGTGTGTCACAAAGGGCACCTGAGCAAGGTCCCTGCTTCCCATGAGCTGGGTGTGATGGAGCTGCATGCACAGCTCTCAGAAAGTGACATGAACATGAGGAGACATGGGGAACCACTCTGTGAACTCAAAACTGCTCCTAAATTTGATCCAGCCACTTAAAAACAGTGGGTGGACCTGGTGGTGAAGTGAGACATTGGTATTTAAAGCTGACTTGAAGGATGCAGCCAGAGACATGACACCCAGCAGCGAGCTGTGAAGGTGAGACATGCTCTGGTTTCAAAATTCACCGAGAAAATGGGAAGAGCTTGGAGTGCTGGATCTGCAGCACCTAGAGTGGCTTGTCAGAAACCCCCAGGAACGGGATGGAATTGAACACCCACTGCATTTGAAACCATAAATTAGCCGGTTAAACCCGCTGTTGTACAGAACGCTGCACAAGCCCCTCTATTATTTGGTACGTAATAAGCACATGTGAGCTGATTGTGTTATAGGCAGAAACTCTTGTGGCCTCGATGTGTGACGAGGGTGCTCAGGCTGGCAGTTCCCCTGCTCTCAGCTGTAACCCTGTATCTCGGGACACTGGTGGTGTCTTCCACTTCTGTGCTTGCCACCTCCGAGCTTCAGTCTTGGCTGCAGTGACAGCACGTGGCGGAGGGAAGCCAGAGTTTAGTTCGACTTAAAATGAAAACTAATTAATCAATTCTGTGTTTTCCATCCTACAATGTCACTAGTGAAAGCATCAAGATGATAACTGCAGATTCAACTGCTCATTTGAAAATACTGAGCAATTAGACAAGTTTATGACAATATTATTTCCTGCCACCAGAGATGATTCACGATACTACTAATTGTAGCAATAATTAATCCGTCTAATTTTCAAGCACGCAGCTGTAGTTCATGGTAGTCTGGCAGGGACAGGAGCCACACAGAGTGTGGGGACCTGTTATTTTCTCTTTATCAGAGGGTTTTACTGCACTTGCAGCTTGCTGTGCCTTTGTGGGGGGGTGTCGGGCTGCTCCCCTCACCTGCTCCCGGGGGCACAGGCTGGGAGGTCCCAGCAGATCCCCACATCTGGGGACAGGGTAGTGAAGACAGAGGGATGTGAGGAGCCAATTTGTAGTGCTCTGCTCTGACAGTGGCTAAGAAAGGTCATTACAAAGCAGCTGGGATGTTTTTGGTTTTGCAGAACATACGAGAAGCATTTTTGAGCCTTTTTTCCGCCTAGCCAGGCTGTAAGGCTGACAGCCGTGGTTGCAGGATAACCTGCAAACTCCACTTGGAAAACTGATGCATGAGACACATTAACTTGTTTTAATGCCTTTCTGTTGCTTCTGAGTACCACAGGGATGCCTAATAAATACTGTAGGAATTGGAGTCGTCAGACTATGCAGGGAAAGGGAGACCTTTCCAAACCTATGAGTCAGAGCTGGTCTCTGAAAGGAGCAGCCAGTGCCCACCCCGGAGCATGCCCAGCTCCAGGCTTTCTGCAATGGCAGTTTAATTTCTCACAAAAACAGAACAATTTGCATTTCTGGAGACCCTTTGGCACGTGGGGCTGGAGCACTGCAGTGGGCATTGATGAACCATTTTCATTGCTCATCTACTGGTAAGGGATGGAATGGTGTTTTTTTCCAGAGGAAAAAATGAAACATGAATTATCCAAGTGTCTTGCTGAGATGCTCCCAAGCACAAGGAAGGCAGGTCTGACACAAAAGTCAAGCATGCTTCTGCTTAGTGTGGCCAAGAGTGGGAGATGCTCCTGCTTCTTAGAAGAGAGCAAATGCAGACAAAAGGAGGGGTTTGTTTTTTCTTTTTTAAACCAAGGATGGGCAAAGATAAAGAAAATGCTGTAGGATGTAAATGTTCTGTATTTTACTTAAGATAAAGCTCCTTGTTGTTTGCTGGTGCTCACAAAGCTAATTGACAGATTACATGATAATAAGAAGGAGTTTAATGAAATCTGCTGATATCCTTTAGAGAATGTGGAATTTGAATGTGCAGTTAAATGAGGCTAGAGGTTTAGCTGCTCTGTGCTAACTGGGGGACTCTGGAAACATTTGCATTCCTGGTATCTTGTTTCTACATCATTTCACCGATGACAAGAAGCTCTACTGTAGCAGGGCAGAGTCCATCAGTCATCACAAGCAGGGAGGGTTCCTAGCCAGGGTTGCTCAGCTGCCTTTGTGGCACCCGAGCTCCTGTAAATCCTCACCAGGTGGCACTCGGTGAGTCATCTCTGGCTGGCAAATACAGGGTGGGAGAGGAACCATCCTAGGGAGGGGAGAGGAGCTCAGCCCACCTGCTACACCTCGGCTGAAAGCTTGTGGATAACCAGCAGAATCTCTGCCTTGGCTGTCTCTAACTTGGTTAACCTCTGCTGGGCAGGGAGCATTTAGTGCTGTCAGCATCGACAGTAAACTGATCTGGGGTTCGTGCTGCTGAAGCTGGTTGTGGTTTTGGGAAGAGGTGCTTTGTAGCTTGGCCAGCTAGGCCAGCATGCAGGCTTTTATCAGGGATCCAGAATTAAAATAATCCCCCATCAGCGATGGACAGATTTGTTCTCTGGAGGCTTCTTCTAAGTCCATTGCCACCTTACATGGCTTTTCCTCTTGGGTTTCTGAGCTGAAGCTGATGGGGACTGACAAGCCCTGATTATGCAAAGTACCAGAGGCAACGGGCTGCCGGCTTGGGATTCAGTTTGCCTTGCTTCCTGCCATTTTATGTGTTATTAGGGAGCCACTGAAAAGAGTAGGTCCTGCTTATCCAAAAATAAACGTGTTGTCCTGATGGTAACTGCGGAGAAGGGTTGTGCGAGAGCCACTCGCTGTCTGCTGCCCTTGCGCCGCGGGGCCTGGGCCGGGCGGCAGTGACCCCTGGTACCGGGTGCCCACAGCCTGGCTGAGCCCACGCTCGAGGAGCGCAGAGACTATTTATGCGTTTTTTTGTGAGAAACCACCGTTTCCGTAGCAACCATGAGCATCACATGGGAACCCCAGCTCTGCAGCGTGTGAGCCCGCAAAGCACCTCGCTGCGCCCTGTGCTCCGGCCCCGCGACGCCCGGCAGGGTCCCTGGGGAGCCTGGGTCCTCAAGGGGCTGCAGCAGCCAGTGCTCGTGACCAGGGGCACTGAGAGCTGCCAAAAACGTGCCCTGGGTGGTGGGATGGGAGGGAGTGTGGAGGGAGAGCAGTGGGATGTGGAGGCGAGCGGGAGCAGGTGCCAGGCTTTCAGACCAGGCTGTGCTGGATGAGGCATCCTCCCCAGGCTGGGATTTGGCCAGGGCTTAGTCAAGGGGAATCCTGCAGTAGCTGGGTCCCGGGTCAGGGTCCCTCCTTTGCTAGCCATCCCAATGCAGGTGACTCCCTCCCCTCTGCATCTGATTCCAGCAGCCCCTCTGTCTTGAGTGTAGTCTCTGCGAAGCCTGCACAGGTCTGCTTTAACCCTTATTTCAGGAGGTTTCCGGGCTGTCCCCACTGCTAAGAGTTGAGCTGTGCCACCTGGCCATGCTGGAGTGAGTGACCGAGCCCCGTCCTTGAAGTGTGCAGGACGCAGAATCAATACCCGGAGGCACGAAATGTGATTGCTCTCCCTTGAGTTCCTACAAACTGTATTAAAACAGTCACAATATATCAATCTCTTTTTTTAAAATGTATTTTTATTCAAATCAGCACATGTTTGCAATTAAACCCTGCTACATGATGTAGTGTGAATAATTAGAAAACTTCATGTGCTTAACGGGATACTTGGATTTGTAGGGAAGGAATGATGCTACTCCCAGAATTGCAGTATGGCTCCCTCTAAACTTGGCAATGTCCTTCCCTCATCTCCTCTGAGGCAGTTTGGGGCATGGAGGGCTTGTCTCCGCTGCATGCCCAGATCTGTCCTCTGCTCTCTGAATCTATGTGCCTGTAATTTCTGTTGCTTGCCTTTTGTTCCCACTATCAAACAGGCAGTAGGTCAAAAAGTCACCGTCTGGATTTTAGTGCCACACTTGAGTCTCTTGCTTTTGCTTCCCTGTCAGGTGGGTGCTGTGCTGCCTGGTGTGGTGCAGGCAAGGGCTGCAGGGCACACCTGGAGACTTGGCCCCACTGTTGTTCTGCCTGGAGGGCACTGCCTCTCTGTCCTGGCTTCCCTCTGCCAGAGAACACTGCTTTTCCTGATGTGTTCATCAGGCTGTTTTCTTACTTGGTTCTATTTATATAAATGGTACCTTGATGATTAGGTGAGGAGATGGGAACATCTGGCAGCTTTCCCCCAGCCCAGAGCTCGTGAGTCTTGGGAATTCAGTGAGACATCTCTGGCAATTTCCTCCCCACAGTGGCATGAAAGCTGAGAGGCTCTTTTCAAAAACACCATCTCCATCCATTGAGAGGGCACTGTTGCTGTGTGACTGTGCCTTTCTTAGTCCTGGCAAACGCTGAATCCCAGAATGGTTTGGGTTAGAAAAGACCTTAAAGATCATCTCGTTCCAGTTCCCTGCCATGGGCAGGGACACCTTTCACAAGCTGAGGTTTCTCCAAGCCCTGCCCAGCCTGGCCCCTTGGGCACTTCTATCAAGAAGTCAGCCCCAGTAAATGAGCAACTTGCCTGCTTACACTGGGGGAAATTGTGTGAAGTTAGGCATTTGGGGTGCTGAGGTTGAGCCTCATCTGCACTGAGGCTCTGTCTCCCCCTTGTTGTTCTCCACAACCTCTCCTCTCTGTGCTGACACATGCAGCAGCCACGTGCAGGATCTCTCCTGCTCCCCAGCTCATGCCACACACAATCTTGTTCTGATTTTCAAGGCTCCAATAAAGCGTGTCAAAATGCATCAAAGGCTCAGTGCAGAAGTGAAGCAAATTGACGCTGTAGAGGATTTAGGGAATGGAGGGAGTTGGGATAAACCCCAAACCAAACAAGAACTGCAGGGAAGGTGAAGCATGGTAGAGGTGGCAGATGTGCAGCACAGCTGGAGGGACGTGGAACATCTTTGATTTGGCAGGAGAATGGGAAAAACCGAAAGTAGCGCACACGTCCTCTGGAGATGCGGCTCATAGGGAGCTCTTTGTGGGTAGGGACACGCCACCATGACCTCCAGGACATGGGATTATCTGGGCTCCATTATGTTGCTCTTGCTCCACCTCTCTGGGACTGTGGAGGGACAGCAAGGAAGTTCAGATGGTGGTACAGGCTGAGGCTGCAGATCCCATGGCTGTGAATTTGGGCTCTTGCATCAGCTCAGGGTGGGCTGCGGAGAGTCCTGTCATCACCATGGGATGGGTTGTCCTGTCCTGTCTGTGGCTGCCAGGGAGAGCCAGCAGCTCAGAATTGCCCCGGGCTGCCTCATCCCAGCCCTTTTCCTGCCTGCTGTGGCCTCCAGCACCCAGACTATCTCAAGGCAATAAAAGCAGGGAGGAGAATGCACTCATGGAACAGGCTCAGCCATTGTCTTGTTGTGCTGGGACAACAGGCACTTCAAAAGGCAGTTTTGCATTTCTTTAGATGCCTCGATGTAAGTGCAGTGACAGAGTTGCTCAAAGCACATTAATTATTAGTAAAGGCTTTTTTTCTTTTTATTGCAAGACAAATTAAACAACAGACGAAAACAGGAGGTGTTACACGAGATGTTAATCCATGGGAGAGTGACAGCAGCAAAAGCCACAAATAATTCATAACATGGAAATCAGGACATTTAATTTTTGGCTTGTTGTTTGCATTTGGTGTTCGTGCACGTGCTCAGTTGCCACTTCTCTTGTGCTGCAATATGGAGATTTCAGAAGCTGTTAATTTTGGAAAAGGTGATTATAGGCCTTCAAGAAGTCAGGTGAGTGCTGGTGCTGGATGTTCAAAAACTGGAGTTAGTCTGATCAAATTGGTTTTCATTGAGGTGTTACAGTCACTGAAACTGCTGAGAAGAATCGCAACCATATGGCACAAGGTATTGCAAACGAGGTCTCCTGTGACACAATGAGCCATTCCTGGAGATGCTGAGCTGACGTGTGCAGAGGCCATGGATCTGGAGCAGGGAGGGGACTTGGCACCGGAGTGTGGCACAGGAGGCCATAATAAACCCCACTGAAGGAGACAAAGTGATTGGCATTTTTGATAGAAGCCCTGTTGTGTCCCCACCTGAGGAGGAGGACACTTCAGATATTTATACCTCAGTGTGCAGACCAAGTGCTTCTGCTCAGCATGGCAGTTTGTGTCCCAGTGACAAGGTTATGAACCCCATGTCAGTTCTTCAATTCTCGGTAGGAAAAGTCTCTCAGAGTGTTCAGGGACATGTCCCACCCTGCTCAGCACCTGCGGTTGTCCTTGAGTGTCCCTCACAGCCAAGGACATGCCTGTGGCTGGTGGCAGGGAAATCCCTCCCTTCCAGGCTGCCTTTTGACAGATGGGCTGTGTGGTGAGGTCAGCTGAGGGCTGGTCAGTCCTGGACTCGTTAGGCATATGTGGGCAGGGAGAGTCACAGTGGTATTAAGTGATTAGAAATACATGAATATTAATTGCTTATGAACTCCCTTTATCCCACTTGCAGGCAGAAGAAGTTAATAAATCACTGCTCGGATTAACCCACAGAAGAGTAATGCAAAGTGTATCTGAGATGAGACAGAAATGGGGAAGGGAGCTTTCCTGGAGAGGGGGAAGTGCTGGTTTTAGGCCAGGCACTCACAACACAAAGCTGTGTTCTTTTTCCCAGAGTTTCATATCTTGAGTCTGCCTCTTGCTGCAGAGGGGAGCCCTTGCAGCTCTGCAGAGAACCCATCATCCAGCTGGTGCTTGAGTTTAAACTTGTTCTGTCTTGGTTTCAGTGGCAACTTTGCAAGGGTGATTTCTATAAATGGGTGCTGATAGTGGATTGCTTGTGTGGAAATCTTCCTTGCTAAGGTGAATCTATTATTTTTTTGTCAAAATTTAATCTTGCCTAGAGCAATTATTGTTACCAGAGCTTTCTAATGATTTTAAGTAGCCAAGCTTACATATGCTTGAATCCTCATAGAAGTTTAGCCTAATATATTAATGCAAAAGAACGAAGGAGGCATTGCTTCCATTTGTTCTTTTGTTCTTCTTAATCCCCATTCCTTCCTGCTCTGCCTTGCTGTCCTTTTCATCACCGTGAAAAAGCAATGCCTGAAAAAAGCAACAGTGAAGCCCTCTGCCAGGATCCTAGGTGTGAGGACACCCAGTTACATTTCTGCACCTGGACAGGGGCACCCTGCCATCCTGCAGGCTCTCTCAATCCCGGGCTTGCTGTGGTTCCTGGCGGCACAGGGAGCTTTCAGGTAACCAGGATCTGCTGCTGCTCCCTGGTGCATCCAGTGCTTGAAGCCAGGCAAAGAGAGCTGGTCCCTGACCTGCCCTGCAAGAGAAGGGTCGCCCCATCCTTCTGCCAGTGGTTCCACGGAAGCATGGCAGTTTGGAGACAGTGCTGGTATCCGAGGAGCTGCTTGGGGAGGTCAGAGCGACCGGGTGCCAGGCTGTCCTGCACAGAGAGTGGGATGGAGGCAGCTCGGAGCTGTGCCTCACTGAGATGCTCAAGTGATGCCAGGCAGAGCAGCGGGGAAGATGCACTCGGATTTGGGAGCAGGGCAGGAGAGTGGGAGCTTCTGTCATGTGTAACTGTGCTCTGGGTGCATTATTTGAGGGTCTCCTATTCCAGAGAGACTTTATTCAGTAACTGCAATGTTTACACATGAGTCGTGGTACACAACAGTCACATCATCCCATCACGTTCTCCTGGTGCTGAACCTGTGATATCAAGGGGAACACATCCCACACCTGTATCAAAACTTACCGCTTAGAGGAAATGCCTGAGATCCAGTTCCTGGATAAGCCTGTTCAGCCCCTGCTGCTATAAAGGGGGACAGATTCCATTTGAGGAAAATAGACTTAGGCTCTGTTACCAGAGCACAGAATGCTGAACTAATACTGAGAAGCTTTTGATTTACGCTGATTTTTGCAATGAGGGTTTGTACTAGCATTGCAGGCTGCATGCAAATGAAGGTGATGTTACCTGTCTCTGGCTTGGTTGCTGGATTGAAGTTTAATGAGATTCTTTGGTTTGCTTTGTGTCAATCTGTTGGAGTTAAGTGAGATTTCTTCCTCCCACTGTTTTGCAACACTTCTTGTATTCCTAAAAGGGTCTTTTGGTGTCTTTGAAAGTTTCTCAATGCAACATCTCACTGGACAGAGTAAATGAAGATTAAAACTAGGCAGATAGCAAAAGAAAACAAGCAAATGTCTTTGCAGAATCAAACAAAGAGCAAGTGCAGCAGCAGAGGAGCTCTGAGATCTGTGTCTTTTGTGTGGTAAACCAGAACACCTGAGCAAACCTTTTCCTGAAGCTCGGACTGACTGGTCTCTCCAGGCTGGCAGTCTCTGGTGTCAGCTCAGCTGCTTGTTTTCATAAAATATGCAGGGACCACAATAACAGTGGGATGGCAGGACACTGGGGATTTGGCACAACCACCTCCAGCTCCACTGTGCAGCCCGGCACTGACTGACCTTTCTCCACCTGATTTGTCTGCTGTTGAGATCTCAGTCTGTTCATTTCCATGTTATTTTTCTTCCCAATCAGTGGAATGAACTCTATAAAACCTATGTTATCAGTCTTCATTATGTTCAGGTTTGCTATGATTGTGAATTAATAGATTTTATCTTGGCATTAGTCAGAAGGCACCAGCCTCTCTTTTCCCTCTTACTTTGCATAGGGGTTGGTTTTAAATATTCTCTCTGTGTAGCTGCTTCTGTTGTTTTTTGGCTCTGCTTGGGTTCAGTCTGTTTTAAGCCTCAACCTTCCTGATACACCCCTTGATTGTGAGTTCAGAGCTGTATACCTGCACTGGCACAAGGAGGAGGCTATGAACAGAGGAGCAACGTGTTCCTGTGAATCAGGGCACTCAGCAAGCTGGTTTTAAAGGTGCAAGTGTCCTCGTAGAAAGTTCTGGGGCACACATAAATATTTAAACAGCTGCTGGAGAACAGCACAGTCCAGTAAATCCAAACAATTTTCTTCCACGTCTAAACTGAGAAATACGGAAGAGTGCTCTTCCAGCTTAAAACCACCTTCCTCCAGGTTGTGATGCTCTTTGTCTTCTCTATAAAAGTCTTTGTAAGCTCTTTTATATTGTATAACATAAAAGCATGTTTTGAGCTGTGAGTGATCTCTGCTACAGCTGGTTCTGTGCATGATGTTTCTAGATAGGAAAGGTAATGAAGAGCAGCCGTTCCCAGGTAGCTCTCAGATGGATGTCACGGCAGGACAGCCATGCCATGGAACCTGTGCTGTGTCCGTGGCTGAGGGCGTTCAGAGGATGGGTGTTGCTTGGGTGCACCTGGCCTCTTGTGTCCGACTGCTCCCACTGCAGCAGAGAAGGGGCCATGCTCTGGTCCCCAGCAGCGCCCAGGAGCTGCCCAGGGCGAGGAATGAACACTTGACATGGGCTGTTGGTGCATTAACCTGGGGACTCTGAATGGGAGATATTGGGGATGTGGTGGGGACTGTCTGTGTGTCACGTTTGCACCTGTATAGTATTGGTTTCATTCCCTCATGGTGACAAGAGCTGCTTGGCTCAAGTGTTGCCTTGCCCTTGGCTCTATAGGAGCCTTGTCAGACACATCTGCCTGCTTTCTGTAACTGATTCTGCTTCTTGTCTCTTCTCTCTGCCATGAACAGATGAAATCCTCTGACATCGACCAGGAATTGTTCACTGAAAGTTACTGCAAGGTGTGCAGTGCTCAGCTGATCTCTGAATCCCAGCGCGTGGCCCATTATGAGGTAGGATGTTCTTGGTCTGTCCCTCCACCATTGCAGTTCTGCTCTGAAGACTCAGGATTCGAAGAACTGTTTTTACTGGTGGCATCTTACTCTGTCAGTGATGTCACTGCAGCGGTGTCTGCTGCGTGTCTGGCTTTTTCTTCTGTTTTTGCCAAGTCAGCCTGCAATTTGATCAGGACTGAAAGAAACACAGTTAGCAAGGAGAGCAATTAAGAGTGCAGCAAAACAAGCTCAGGTTGTATTAAATGTGCTGCACTGTGGTTTGCTGAGTAGGAATCACTGATTGTGCAAGAGAATAGATTAGAATTTGTGAATGTATTTAAGCACTTAAGAGGTAGCAAGCAATGAATAATTAGAAAGGATGGGTTATTGGAGACATGTTAGAACAGCAATTAACAGCACTGCATATCTTCAAAACAAACTTAAGTACATTCCTATTAAACAAGGAGGAAATTATGGAGGGGTATGATGCTGTAAAATCCTTCAGGAAAGGAAACCCACTGCCTGGGTGTAGATCCTGCCACGCTGAGGGGCTCTTGGTGTTCACCTGATGGGAGCACGGAGATTTTCAGGTTCAAATGCAGAAGAGGCGCAGGGTCACTGTGTGGTGGCTGTACACAAGGGACTGTCCTCCCCTGGGGGCACATGAGATGGTCCAGCCTGTCCTGGAGGACTCCAGAAGTGATGCATTATCTATATTACATAGCGTGTGTATAGAGAATAAACTGTATTAACTCTGTATAGTCATCATATATAATATGGAGATAATATGAAATAATTTGGTTTGATTTGATGGTCTTGGATGGTCCAGCCTAAATGGTTCTGTGATTCTGTGTGACGAGCCGGGGGATGAGGGACTTCTGCACTCACGGGAGGTGTGTTTTGCTTCTGTTTTTGGCTGCACGGAGACTACCAGTGTCTGCAAAGTTCCAACAGATGCAGAGTTTGTGCACAGGGACCTGGAAGATGAACTTAGCCCAAGTGTTTGCTTGACTCAAGTGTTTTGCAATTGATACACGAGGGAGACGTGCGTGGCCAGTGGGGAATGTACGGGAAGCTTAATGTACATGATCTGAGGATCCTGTGATGCATTAATTAACAATGGGAACAATAATGCACGTTTGCTTGTAGGGCACTTTACATGTCTGTTTTGGTGAATTTCTCAGGAGCACTTCTGTAGCTGCTCCTCTGGCTGCCCTCTGTGTGCAGCAGAGATCCCTGGCAACTCTGTGAAGCTGAAGGCTGCAGTTTTAGGGACACCTTCCAGATCTTGATACTGGGCACCACAGATGCCAAATTTTGTCTACAGGAGGCAGGAGCATTGCTGCAGAAAGAGGAGCAGTGCCTGGTGAGCCACAGGATGCTCAGCCAATCTTGTCTCCTCTGCGCCTGTCATTGTAGGTATGAGCTGAATCATTAATTCATAGCAGATGTTTTTGAAATGTGGAAAACAACACTGTTTTCTGTCGTATATTTTAGTGCGAGGTGTTGTGCTCGTTTGTCATCCGCTGTGAAATCCCAGCAGACACTGTAGACGTTCAGCACAATAATGTCATTCCCAAACCTTGCTGGTGGGTTGCATAACACAGAGCAGAGGCATGGAGTGAGTGAGCTGTAAAGACTAGTTAGGACCCCCTCTGGTGGCCCAGAGGCTGGGAGTGCCCCTGCCCCGTGGCTGTGCCACACTTCGCTGCTCTCGACAGGGAGCAGTGTCCCTTTTGGGCATCTGTTCTGGTCACCACTCCCGAGCATGATGCTCATTCTCCTGGTAACCTTCTGGCACCCTGGTCCCAAGAGCCCACAGGCATGGTGAGAGGCTGAAAACCTGCCCTGAGTTTTTTTGGCGAGGTGGAGTTGGGGGCTTCATCCTGCCTGAGGCTGCCAGCCCTTGCTGCAGGCCATTAGTTAATAGTAGAAGTGTAAAATTCACTGTTTCTTTCTAATTATCAAAGTAGCTGGTCACAATTTTCACACCTGTCTTTTTTTTATCTTCTTACTTTTAAAAAGTGTAAAACTGATTCTTTTCATAAAGGAATTATCAACTTCAGAAAACTAAATTTTCTCCAAATCCATTTTCAGGGGCCCTGGGGATGGCCACCCCAGCTACCCACGGGCGCTGAGGGCCCTCAGTGATGGTGCAGCCGGGGATGCTGGGTGCCAGGGCTCTGTCTGGGTTTGTTTTGGTCAGCAGTGCCCTTATCCTTCCTGAGCGAGCCTGGAGAGAAAGGGAATTGATCCACTGCCTCACTAGCGCAGTCAAGTGAGCTCTACAGCCCTTGTGCCAGGGACTGGAATCTTGGCTCTCTGTGCATGCAAAATAAGACATTTCTCTGTAAGAAAATAGAGGGAAACAGCCTATGAAAGGGGGACGTTTTTATCTTGCCAAACAGGAATAGTCAGTTCCAATCACTGTCTCATCTCCAAATCACCAACCAATAACTTTTCTTCTGTGCTACTTTGCCAGGAATAAAAAATGATTTTATGTCAGTCACGCAGTATTAAGCGATATTATTTCCAAGGGCAAGTGTAGTGGAAAAATGACAAAAGGATCAGAGTGTTTGCAGCATATTTTTGCTTCCAATTTGACATACAGCAAATACTGCCTTTATTACATGTGCTTTTTGCAACTGTGTTTCTGGCTTTGTCTGATGTGTCTGATGCACCCTGGCTCTCCTTCCCATCCTGGTGAAACTGCCAGGTCCTGCCCTCCTCTCCAGGGTTCACCCCAGGACAGAGCTGAGCCCAGTAGCTGCCTTGGGATATTGACTTCCAATGATGTTCCCGAATGAGGAAATGCCTTAACAAGCTCAATGCACACTGCGGTGCTGAGCGTCTCAAGGGGTTGGTGCTGGGCAGCTTTTGTGCAGCTGCAAGTAGGAGACGAGACAAATCTTACTGGTTGGTGTTGATGCCCAAAAGAGTGTACATTTGCATATTTTAATTCTTAAAGCAAATTAATATCTTAATTTGTCCCTTGACATATCAGAAAACTCTTTTCCCATTTCTGCTTCTGGAATAAAGCAGTGAAGTACAGATGCCTGAGACAATCCCTGGGTGACACTCACGGTGCTGCTGTGGCATGCCGAGTATCCCTGAGGTACCCTGGCTACCCCCCTTTCCTGGAAGGAGCAAAAGGGAGCAGGGTGGCTGTTTGGGTGGAGAATCCGTGTGCTGCAGGTGGTGGCTGGGTGCCAGGGGGGTGGTGGCCAGACCCAGGCGATGGCCAGTGCGGGGAGGGTATTTCACACCTCACGCTTGCTGCAGTGCCACTGGAAGTCTGTGCCCCAGAAATTAGTTTTTTCTTTTCTGTATCTCTGCATCTTTCCTTCCTCTGGAGCCGGAAGCCTCTTTGCTGCTGGATTCTCTCTGGATCACCTATGATTGAACACTTCCTTCCAGCTCTGTCTTTGAGAGATGTTGTATTAATCGCTTTGGTGAACTGCTCTGTAAATTAAAAAGCTAAAACAAAGAGAGCTAAGGTTTCTTAGTTAGCTCTGAGTCTCATCTCTGTGTAGAAGTATTCACAGCCATTAGGAAGATGTTATCATTTATTTTCATGTTTCCCCTTGAAAATCCTGCAGGAAAATTACCTCATATACAAAGTTATTCTCAGATTTCACCCTGAGCTGCACATTCATCACCACATTTGCTCCTCGAGCTGCTGTAATGCTTTTCTCCATTTTCTCCATAATCTTTATTGCTTCAGGTGTTCAGATAGTGCTTTGCTTTTCCATTTAAAATAAAGGAAGATGCCAGGTCTGGAGGAAGAGCAGCCCAGGAGGGGGCCGTGCAAGTGTCGGCTCACGTTATGGGATGAGGAAATGCTGCTTGACTGCTTGTGGTGGAGCAGCAGGGGAGGGCAGAGGCAAAGTGTATTAAAATTCAAATGCAGAAGAAACTGGGGAGAGCAAATCAAGTGCCATGCCCTTTGGCTCCTCTCCGGAGCTGAGTGCGCTTTGGAATTTCTCACTCTGTCTCCGGAGTGAAGCAGGCAAGCGATATCGACAGCCTCATCAATACTCCTTGTCTGCACGGGCTGGAGTGGTGCTGGGGTTAATCTGCTTCCAGTTGGGCTGTCCTTGGCTGGAAATGGCATGAAGCAATGGCTTGTCTGAAGGAATAATAAACATTGTTTACTATTGGCACATTAGTGCCTTAAGGATCAAGATGTGTGTGCTCAGAAAGGCAATCCTGTGTCTGAAATATTAATGCGCTGCAAGAGAACATACTCTATTTAACAAAATAAATGCTGTGCTAGAAAGCAAGGAGCTGGAATGTTATGTTTCTACTCCCGGCTCCCTGTGTGAGATGCTGCAGGCATTTCCAGGATGGAGGAGTGGAAAGGATGTGCTTTAGCTGAAAATAAAGGCTGCACAGGGCTGTTGTGTGTCAGGTTCTTCTGATGTCAATGGTCATGGAAGGGAAAGTGATGTTTGCTGGCCACGATCTCTCTTGTATGTTCTGCCACTGTTGCTGCTCACCTGCCGTGTTGTGTCTTGCTTTGGTGGCAGTAACATGTAAATCCTTCAGAGGATGAAGGAGGAGGGGATCCCACCCATTGTTCCCATGTCCTTCCCCACCGCTGCTGGAATCTGCTCTGCTGTGGTGTTCGTGGTTTTTGGTGGCTGCTCAAACATTACTGTTACCCTACAGATTGTGCTGCTGTTCGATAGAAAAACCTTGGCTTGAGGAGAAAAAGCTAAAGAGAGCATATTTGTGTTGCAGAGATGATAAAGGTGCTACTCTGTTCTTTTTGTGTGCACATGCAAGCCTGCTGCAGATATTCCTGGGCAGTTTGTGTCGTGGTAACAGCCCCAGTTAAAATATGTTGAGGTAAATGTGGCCACCCATTGCAGATGAGGGAGATAGGTGGGTGCCAGGGTTTTAGGGCACAAGGCTCGTGCTGCCTTCCTGCACACAGGGCAGCAGCAGCTGCTGCATCACGGTGGGCTGTGGGAACCAGTGGAGATGGGATGGGACTTTACAAGGCTCTATGTTACTGCTCTGTTGTCAACATTAATGGCTGAACATTATTTTTAATGCACTCCCAGTGTCAAAATCTATTGCTAAACAGCAGCAACAACAGAGCAGATGAAGCCCTGTGCGCAGCTCCCTTCCCAGGTACCTCTGCACAGAGGCCTATTGCTATCTAAAAATAGCTGGAGTTAAAAGGTCTTTCCAGAGCAGCAGTAAAACACACTGGGAAAATGGGACCCCAGGGTTAGCAGTAATGGAGAGGCATAAGGGATGCCACATAAAAGCTACATGGAATGAAAGCAAAGAAAGGTTGCACTGGCTCACCCTGACCAGTGTCCCCCAGAGACGAGTTCCTGCAGCTCTTGCCTTTCTGCAGCATTCCCTTCCTGACCCTGCTGCACAGGAGGGCACCTCTTCGTTCCACGTATTCACTCTTGCTTGTCTTTAATATTTTAAACTTGCAACCCGTGTTTGGATTGGGGTTCTTGGTGTTTGAAAGCAGAGTCTTTAGATCTCATCGTGTGTTGTGACAGACCCGCCCCCGTGCGCTCGGGGCTGACGGGCTCTCAGGAGTGACTGGCACTGACGCGCTCTAGCAGGGATTTGTTTCAGACAGTGAAGATGGAATGGGAACAGCAGCATCGCTGCTGGTGCTGCCATGCTGTGGAGCTGGTGCTGGGCAGCTCACATGCACAGCAGACATTGTATTTGTGTTAACTCTTCTGCTGCCTGCCTGGCACCGGGATGGTGTGGCTGTACCAGCAGTGAAGTCCACCCACACCTCGAACATCAGTACCCAATAGCAGCATGGTCCGAGAGGAGGGACCTGAGCTGCAGCTGCAGGTGAGCAGCAAGAATTTAGCTTGCTGTGTGGAGCACATTTCAGAAGTTCCCAGCCTGCTCGCTCTGTCCCTGCATCCCCTTTCCCTTGGCATGTTTACAGAATCGTAGAATGGGTTGGGTTGGAAGGGACCTTTAAGGGTCTAGTCCAACCCCCGCCAAGAGCGGGGACACCTTCAGCTCAATCAGGTTGCTCAGGGAGGGACATTGCCTGGAAAATCCCTTAATACCAATGGAGAAGTAAATGCATGGTTGCATTAGTGTAGATGTAAGATCCACCTGCAGAAGGAACGTGAGGGAGTGATGTTAGAAGGGACTGCCAGTGGGTTTGGGGAGGAGCAGGTGCCTGTGGTGGCCCCGGGTGTGGGGGGCAGGTCTGTGGGCAGCAGCACCACGCGAGCCAGGCGCTGAATCCAGCCGCTCCTGCCGTGCTGCTCTGGAAACAGCCTCTAGGGAGGGTTACTTCCTCTCCACAGGGCACCAGCAGTGTGTTGGACAAGAGATACTTTGACTACAGTCAAAACCAATACAGGAAGCAGTAAAGCTAAAGATCACAGCTGAAATGATGATTCCTGAGATAGAAAATTCATGCTCAGGACCTCCACATGGAGCCAGCCTGGCAAGCCAGGTGGAATGATCACAGATGTAAGGAAGTGGAGCCTAGTGGTTGCTTGGCTGTATAGATCCTCAGTAGTTGCCTTGATGTGTAAACAAATCAATGTCCAAACCAATAACGTGCCTCCTCTTCGCTTTGTAGCAGCCGGTTCAATGGGGGTGAGAATTCAGCTGAGCACTCGGGAATTGCTGACACATATCTGTGTGCCCAGGAAGGCAAAAGCATGAGTAGACACTTTTTAAAAAATTAACTCATGGAGGAAAAAGGGGAAGTTGATAGAGATGACCATAAATTATAAATGAGGCTTTTCAAAAATTACAAAGGGAGAAAAAGGACATTGGCATCCAGCAGTGTCTGGAATAACAGCCGGGAGTTCAGCTCTGCAGCGAACCACAGGGATCTTGACAGTGTTTGCTGTGTGGGTAGTAGAGGCAGAAAAGGGAAGGCATTTGCTGAAAATACTTCTCTTGTCTATTTAAAAAATGCAGAGGATGTTGTTATATCATAGAGGAAGGAATAGATTGGTTCCATTCCAGTAGAAATCTGGAAGGTTGTTAGGCAGCAATTACAAATTCCAGAATGATGCCGTTTAGGTCAGCAGGTCCAGTGGGTGCTTGAAGGGCACTTGCCATGTGCTGTGCACTGTCACTGCTGACCCTCTGTGGGCATGGGAAAGTGGAGGAAGTTTCCAGGAGGAAGCAAGCACAGAGCCAGGCACGGCAGTGCCGGGGGTCCCGTGCGGGGAGCCGGAGCCATCCAGCTTGGCACAACTCCTGGGCACAGTGTGCTCAGGAAAGGGGCTGGAGGATGATGTAACTGGGTTTCTGCTCAAGGTTTGGAGAACTGGGCCAGGCAAAATAACTTTCTCTCTTTTGATGAGATTACAAGCAGGGCCAATACAGATAATAAAATTGGTATAATCATGTGACTGCACGTTGCATGGCAATTTAATTAAGAAACTGCCAGCACACAAAAAAATCAACAGTGTGCACTAAAAGGATTAAAACCCAACCAATGGCCTTCTGAAGAATAATTCATTACAAACTAAGAGAAGCTGCAGCCATTTGGGCTGCCATGGTGGTTCCTTCCTTCATCTCGCACCTGTGTCTCTGCTGGTGCTTGATGCAGCCACGTGCTCTCCAGTGTGGGGGTCCCTGGCCTTTGGCTGGAGAAGAGGTCACAGAGGAGGAGGAGCAGGAGAGGAAAGGTAAACTGCCCAAAACCATAAAGCTGCCAGCACAGGAGGGAGCAAGGATGAAGGGATGTATGGGAAATAGGGAAATGAGATGATATGCTAGCACAGCCTGAGGGAAGCTGCAGAGATAGTTGATTCGAACCTGATGATGGAAGATGGGGAGAAGGCCCTCATAAGGAAAGTGCTTTAGACTGCCAGGTCGGCTTGAATCAATGGTGTAATGTGGGAGCAGTTCTGGGGCCATGGTGGGGTGCCTGAGCTCATGCAGCTGGTGAGAGGACTCCTCTCCCAGAGCCCTGGACAAAGGCAGGGAAGGGAAGATCTGTATGTGTCTGTGTGAGCTGGCAAGCCCTGGGCTATAATGCCTCAGCTGGCCACTCCTGGCTGTGTGAAGGGAGATGGGTCAGTCCTCCCAAGCTGTTGGTAAATCCACAGAGCAGGGATGAGAAGCCCCTCCATCAAGCAGGGCGAACAGGGCTGCACATCCCAATCCAGCCCCATCCGCGGCTCCCAGGGCCCTGCCATCTCCCGCAGAGACTTCACTGCCTGCTCTCGCCGCTTGCTCCAGGCACAGTGTGCTGCAAAACCTGATTTATGCAATATCAAATTGCATTTCATAGCACAATTTAGCTCTGCTTTGCCCTTCTGTGTTTTAGGGTTGAATTGCCAGAACTTTGCTGTCCCTGCCATGATCTTCTGTATTAGAGTAGATTTGATAGAGATAGAAATGATCCATTTATTTACTTTTATTGATGAGCCTTACAGTAGCAAATGAGCTTGCAATGCAGAGCTCTGCAGCAGCTGTGTGAAAACAGACTCTGTCTGAGCTCCCTGCATAGTCAGGGCCGGTTTTCAAGCCTGCAGTATTAAACCAGACTTAGTGCCTTTGAAAGGTGCTGTTCCCACTAGACAGGAAACTGAAAATGCCTTTGGCATAACACTTTGTACAGCTACAAAAGAAATACTCATGGGCACAGAAACACCCTTATTTCACCCAAAATGAGGTTGTGGTAGCTTTTGGAGGTGCCTCCAACAAGGCAGTGTGCTTGTTCCTGACTGAGGATTTACAGATGTGGTTTTGTCTTTCCTAAGGCTAGCGCATGTGGTGAAATGGATCAAAATGGGAGCTGGAGGTGCCCTAATCCCAGTTTATCCCAGTTTTCTAGCTCCTGTTCGTGGTTCCTCCATTGGCCTTTGGTTCTTCCCCATGTGTCTGGCACTTGCCCTCCTTGTGCGTTGAAGCTGCAGATTTTCAGTAGGGAGAGGATAACCCGCAGTGCTGTTTGTGAGCAGCACGCTAAGAATAATCACTGTGCTCCTGCCGTGCTCCTGCTGGGGTGTTGGGATGATAAATACACATGTAAATGTAGAAAATGCCAGAGATAAAATGGATGACAAATGGGCTGTGCTTCCTCTGCTCCTCAGAGGGAAGGAGATGCTCACCACATGCGTGCGGAGGCCAGGGATGATTTTAAGCTCTGCTTTTATGACCGTAAGATAATAAGGTTGCATAAGGAGCTGTGTAGTTTTAAATTATGCCAAACATAAGTTATTTCTTTGCCTTGGCTCTCACAAATCCAAACAAATGCGTCAAGAAAGGTGAGAGGTGTTTTACAGAAGGCTGAAGCTTTGCTGTCTTTTAACACCGGCATTTGGGCATCATTTATGGTCCAGCTGAGCGCCACGGAGCAGAATCGTAAAAATTATTCCTCTTAACATCTTTGCAGCTTACACACACCCAACAGCCCCTCCCAAATTTTTTACCCTCTAAACTGAGCAGGCTGTGGCTATGTGCGCGTGGGCATCGTGACGTGCTGGATGAACTCAACCGAGGGAAGAGCCTCGTGACTATGGGGAGGATGACTCGAGGGAGGCTGACTGCTCTGCAGGGTGTCAATGCTTAGGGAAGAAATTCAGCTGAAAAACTCTGGCCACACTGTCTTTACAGTATGTTTGACTGGCCTTGTGTGGCGCGAGGGACCCGCCAAGCATCACTTCAGGCAGGAAGTTGGGACTGCAGCCAAGCACCAGGAGTGGCATTGCACCTCTGTCCTGGGCATTTCAAACATCTATTTTGTCATTTTCTAATTATGCAGTTGCTGTCTGGGTTGCTCATGTGGTGGCTGGAGCTTTGGGGTTTCCTGCACTTAGCCCTGACCATGGTAGGTCACATTTGCTAAATGCAGCAGGAAGGCAAGCTGGGGAAAGATATTTGACATTATTTATCTTGACTGATTTGCTCTGTGGAAAAAATTATTGCATAGTCACATTTCTGCTTGCAAATACAAATATAGCTCCCTGCAAATTTAGCTCCAAGTTTATACCACAGGAAAAAGAATGTTCCAGAACATGCTAATGATAATTTAATATTTTTAAATTGCAGCTCTGTGATCTGAAATTATAGCATTACGGTACTGTTGTTCTGTGGGGCAGTTGGAAATGGTGGTTCAAAGGAAACATTTGCATGGTTACAGCTCCTCATTTGTCTGCTGCCCATGTGCTGGGTGCAGGTATTTTGTGGCTGCAGGTTTTTTCCCCCTGCATCTGCTGGAAGACAAGACCTGATGTAAGTCAGGGTTTTGAAGGTTTGTCTGTGCTCTTCCTGTAGAAGCTTTAAAATCTTCCTTTAAGTCTTGCAAGTCCCAAGGATTTGCTTTGGCTGCTGCTGCTGGGGTCACCAGGGGATCTCCTGTCTCTTCTAACCTTCACCTGCCAGTGAGTTCCAGCTGTGCCCAAAGGCAGCATGAAACCTGCTCGTGTCTCCCTCATGGGAGACTTTTTACCCCTCTTACATTTAATCATTCTAGAAGCATAGGAGCTGTGGATTTGGTTTGTGTGTGTGCCTCTGACACCTCAGGATGCTGTTGTGTCTCTGGCTGAAGCTCGGTAACCCTCATCTTTGAATCTGCCCTGCCATGGAAATGGTCTGATAACAAAGGCTGTCCTTCCCTTGCCGTCTGATCCCTGCTGTGTCTTGGAGGGCCTGCAGGCAGCGGGACTTGGGGAGGGGCCGGGGTGGACCATTTCTTCTGCTAATGGCAGTTTTCATCCCACAGCTCACTTCAGCCAGGTGCAGAGCTCTGTGAAAACTCTGAGAAGTGCAAAGGCTCCTCACCCGGATCCTTCCCCCTTTTCTGCCCCGGTGTTGGATGTATGTCAAGGGGATGTGAAAGCTGTGGGTTGGTGCAGTGAGCACAGCAGCAGAGCCTCTTGCTCCTTGTAACTTCAGTTCTCCTTTTTCTTTTTGCATTCCAGAGTCGGAAGCATGCCAGCAAAGTCCGCCTCTATTACATGCTTCACCCCGTCGATGGAGGCTGCCCGGCGAAAAAGCTCCGGTCAGAAAATGTGGGTACAATCCAAGTCCCTGTTTATTCAGCTGCTTTGTGAATCATTGACTCTGGGCTACAACATTCTCTCTGTTACAGCCACAGATGATCAGGTGCCCGGAGGTAACATTTAGATTAGCCAAAATGCGAAGTAACTGAAAATAATTTTCAATAAACTACACAAGAATTATTATGTGCATCAGCAACAGTAATTGCATTTTTAGTTATTCGAATGTTCTTTCAGAGGAAAAAACATGCTGATAGCAAATACTCAGGGCTTACTCCATTTCAGTGTGATGGCTGGGTTTGCTGGTGAGCAGCTGGGGCAGGTGATAGGGGTGATGCCTGCAGGAAGCTCCTGCCTCCAGGTGTGGGGTGGTGGCCACTCCAGGGTGCTGCTGGCAGGGCCTTTGTGGTTGCTCTGTGTGGAGCAGCACTGGGGTCACTTCCAGACCTCTTCACCCAACTTCCAGCGTGTGACACCACTCTCAAGGGTGCATGTGCACCTCAGCATGGGCTATGGAGGACAGAGAACCAATCAGACCTCAAATAAGTCAAAGTTGAGCTATTTCCCACTGCTTTTGCAAAAGGCAATATGGAGAAGGAATGTAATTCTGTGCTTGCTGATGCTTTTGCCAAGGGCAGCCCTAGTGGGGGTGGATTAACGCGTCCTCATGTTCTAGGTGAATGCTAGGCTAGGCCAGACCTAAATTCTAAAATTATTTGTGTTATAAAAATATAGCAGGGAAAATCTGCCAACATTTACAGCTCAAAGTAGGCCTGTTGCTGATCAGATATTATACAAGCCTTTGCATTTAGAGAGAGCAGAACTATTTAGGACATCTTCAGTGCTGCACAGTGACATCCCTACCATGTGCACGTGCAGTGCCCAATCCCGGCAGTGTCACTCAGGCCATGGCACAGCGACTTTAATGAGCATTATAAACAATCCGTGAAAACCAATTAAATTCATGTAGAAGTATCTGCAACTAAAAAGGGAGTATTAGCCTTTTTTTCATCAAAACTGTTACATGGCTGTCTGCCATTGGGTTGGTGTTCTGCTGACCACAGAACTAACACCTTGTCCTTCTGCCGGGTGGCAGCAGGAGGGAGAGGTGGCTGCAGTTGTGGATACTCCGTGCAAGGGGATTGGAAACAGCATCTGCTTCCTGACCTTTCTGTGAGGCAAAGAGAGGGATTGGCTGTTGTTTGAGGATTGCAAAAACACTGCATTTCCAAAACACCCATTAGCCCTTTGGAGTGAGAAGTAGAAGGCTTATACAAGTAGTTTTCCAATGGATAACAACTCGATTGTTGTGCTCTTCATTATTGGTTTAATTTGGTGTGGAGGAGGGGGAAAATCGTTATGTCTTGACCTTTCATTTTAAATTTCTGCTTAACATTTCAACTGAAAGTAATCTGAGGAGGTATAAGGGCCCTACTGAAATCAGGAGTTATTTCTTTAAGTCCCAGTATTGGTAAATTGGGTTTAAATCCTGATTCTCACTGCTTTTAACCCTGTTTATGATCAGAACAGACATGGCGAAAATGCCTGATGTGATACGAAGCACTTTTTTTGGGATGGGAGGAAAGCTTTCAAATCCTTTCTAGTCCTGCTTGTACTGTAAGACAGTAAATTGCTTTAACCAGCTTTGTCTTCCTTAAAGAGGAAAGGGCTTATAGCAAGGGTGAATGGTTTGAGGGAAGGTAGCATGATAGTAGATTCTATTGCTGAGGTGATGTGTGTCCTGCAAAGTGGTGCTGGGGGTGGTGAAGCCAAGGGTTTGTGCCCCTCTGCGGCTGCCTGGGGAGGCTTGGCCTGAAGCAATGAGGAAATCAGAGCATTTGGTGCTTCTGGGGCAGATTTTACCGTGTGCTGTAGCTGAAATCTTCAGCACCTACCCTGAGACTGAGATGTAGCAACTGATTTTAGGGCCAACATTCTTACTGTGTCTTTTGTACCCAACCAGAGGTTTCTAACAAAAGCATTAGGTATTGGTTTAGTGAAAGAAATTAGCAATGGAAGACTTCAATTCATTCTCTGACAGGTTTAAATGCTCACTGAACCACATCTGGGCAGTGGCAGGTGGGGTATCCTGGGTCACCCCATCCTCCCCAGGCTGCCAGCAGCTCTGTTTCTGCTGGAGGGGGTGCTGTGGGACACGTGCTGGCCTTGTCACACCTCCTGCACTTCACTGAGGGCTGGTTGTTCCTCAGGATGTCCAGGCGTAAGGGGCTCCAGACTCACTGTTTCAGCTTTAGAGAGCCATGAACGGGCGCTTGCTCTTTGCTAGTACCATGAGAAAAACAGGCTCCAGAACAGAAATGTCCTGAATTTCCTATGGAGCAGTACAGAAAGCAGCTCTTTAACAGCAGCACCTTCGTGCACTGAAAATTAATTCAAATTTTAAAGTTACTTCACAGCACTTTAATGCTGTGGTTTATAGTGTTGTGTTCTAGGGTTTGTATTATCTTTTCTTCTTAGTAAAACCTAGGAAATGAAGACAGCAGATTTGTATCTGTGGAATAAAAATCTTACTTTTCCTGTGGATTTCTTAAGGAACATCCAGAAAAGACTGCAAGTGCCTGGCCCTGTGTGAGGATTATGCCTTTTAGCAGCTTGTTAACAGGCAGCCAAATAACTGAAGTTAATTCTGTTGAATATACAAGACTGGTTTTGAAGTTTCTAATATTAGAGAAAGAAGCCCTATAAATTAGGCTGTCTCAGTACAGCTACGGAGCAGGGGAAGAGTAGGGATGTCAGTGTTGAGAGATGGATGCTTTAACTCCAAGCCAGTGATGTGTTCTGTTGTGCTTCAGTTTGTATGAAGCCAGTGGCTTCTGTGCTGCATTGTAGTGAAGGCTGGCGAGATGGGATCGGCTGGAGAAAGCTGCAGAATCAAAATGCAGAAATATTCCTTGGCTGGGTCTGGCAGCACAGGGTTAAGGAGCTGCCATGTGGATTTACAGAAGCTCAGTGGAGCTGTTAGTGCCTGTTCACTGTTTCAGCCCCGGGAGCTGGACAGTGGTGAGGAGGGATGGGTGGGTACACATGGTGCAGAACATCCCCGGGGAGCAGCCACTGCCCTGTGTGGAGCCCTGTGCCTCAGTTCAGGCATCCTGGGTGAGCAGCCGCGTGATTTCAGCACCTGCACAACCCTGTCAGCACGGTGTCACTCAGCGGGTGACAAAAGACACCCGGATCAGCTTCCCCCAGCCTCTTTGGTTTCAGGTAAAACAGCCTCTGACAAATGAGAAGGCATAATTACCCTTCAGGGCTGGAGCAACCTAGAACACCTCTGTCTCTGTGCAGGGGTTTGGTTGGTGGAGGAGGGAAGGGAGGTGATGCTGGTAAGGGATGATACAGAGCTTGGAAAATGCAGAGCCCAAATGCCTTGTGCATCCTGCTTACAACAAATGGCACTTGGTGTATGAACCTGGCTGTTAGGGAGCAGAGGTCTGTCACACATGTGCAGAGGGGCTCGCAGACCCACCAAGGGTTTGGGGACACTCTTCTGCTGGTGGCTGAACTCTTACCCACACATCGAGGTACTCACCCAGAGACTTGGGTGAACCCAGATGAGCTGCACAGTGAACTGTGGGTCAGTGTAAACGAGACCCTGAACTCTACATGAGGTATTGGAGGGCTCTTTGAGGGGGTTTTAATTTTTTATTTTTAATTGCAGTCTAGCTGAGAAAGTAGGTTGAAAAGGAAAAAATGTCACTGAAGAGCAGCCCTGGCAGAGGAAGAGACCCTGGTGCATTAACACTGAAGTATCAGCTTTTCAAAAGAGCTCTGTTGGAGGCTCTTCATATGTTGCCACTGATGATCAATAGATACTGGAAATTTTCTACTCTGCTCTTAACTTTCAAGTGATTTCCCTTTGAAGACATAAAATATCTTGAGAGAAAGCTATTTAAAAGAAGTGCAAATTACACTCAGAACAGTACTAATCACCTCTTGAGATTTCTCCCTAAGGTTTGATTTACAGTTATCAACAAGAAAAAAAGTGATGAAAATCAGTCGTTTTTCTAATAGTGCTTTTTTGGGGGAGAAAATGACCTTCAGTGGTGGGTCAGGTGTCCACTCTGTGTTGGGTTCGCCCAAGGCTGGTGCTGAATCCTGCTGGAGGGACCTGTGTGATTTCAGCTGCAGAGACGAGGAAGGGAAACACTTGGCAGCCGTGGCCTTGGCATAACAACCTAGATTCCTCTCTTCTATTCTTCTCTTTTTTCTCTGTGGCTGTGCTTAGTGGGCTTATGCACCTCTTTTTTTTGTCTGTGTTTTTGTCTCCACCCAGGGCAGTGATGGTGACTCAGTGGATAAGAACAAATGCTGCACACTATGTAACATGTCCTTTACCTCAGCAGTGGTGGCGGAATCGCATTACCAAGGGAAAATCCATGCCAAAAGGTTAAAACTGTTGCTAGGGGAACAACCAGCATTAAAGGCCACAGGTAGGTCCAGAGGCAGCGAGCGGAGCAGGAGGGGCTGGTGCAGAGTGGTGTGGGGCTCACTGTGCCAAGGGGGCTTGGCCAAGGTGCTGGCTCGGTGTGTGCGGGCAGAAAATGGATACAACACGGGCAGCTGAGCGGTGGCTGCTGGCAGAAGCAGCTGTTCATTTTTGTTGCTGTCATAACAACCTTTAAAAATTCCTGATGCTCATTATTGTCTGCTTTATGTAGATTAGGGGTTTATCAGCTGGGACTGGCTCTGGTGCGAGAGTCCTATCTGGTTCCACAGTTCCAAAGTGTTTTCTCGGTGGAAGACAATGTCTCCTCTGGGTGCAGATAGCCAAGCCTGACTTTAATTATCAGCAGTTTAATTATCAGCTCAGCTAATACGTTTAATAAACCTTTGGTGTTACTGTACAGTACAGAGCATCATCTGGTCTTACCACAGAAGGAAGTCGAGGCTTTAAAAACTCTTGGATTGATTGTTTCTTGATTTTTGCCCAGATGGGTTTCGTGCTTTCCTCTGCAGTGATTCTAGTAATGCAGCCTATTAACTTTCACATTTAAAAAGTCAAATGTTGGAATTGGACAATTTAACCATCTTATTGTTTGCTTAACCATAAAGTCCCTGAAAACCACTAATAATCTGTGAAAAAAAATTCCTCTTTGGTTGTGGAAGCAGAGAATGCTCGAACAAAGCACTCCTCGTTCTCTGGGAAGGATTGCTGGGCTGAGGTCCTGCAGACAGATGTGACCCAGAATTGCTGCCAGTGCTGCCACTTCCTTCAGCACAAAATACAAATGGAGCTGTGTGTACTGCACCCTGCCTGGCACGTAAATCCTAGATGTGATTAGATAACGAGGATTGGCACTCTGTGTGAGTGGTTTTGTTGCCTTTTTAACTTTACAGACTGTAGATGCTGATACACAGAATATAATTTGTCCTTTGCCAGGGTGGGCTTGGGACCTGCTGGCCCCTTTGCTTGAGGGAATGTGGGGAATTGTGTTACGTGGTGGTTTGCTCGGTTTAACTGGCCACACTCGGGCACCAGTGTGTCCTGTGGGAGGTGAGGTTACAGCCATGGCAACCTGGGGGACCACCCCTGGGTCAGCCAAGAGGAAGGCTCTCACATGAACTATCATGGTCTTTCACTCATGTCGGGCTCCTCAGGCTGTTCTCTGCAGCTGGCACACGGCTGCAAGGGCACAGAGAGCAGCAGGGACTTGGCTTTGGTGTTTATTTGTCCAGGGCTTGCATTAGAGCTTGAACCCCGTCCCTCACATGCAGCCTGCCAGCAGCTCCTCCTCCGGCAACAAAGGACCCACCCCAAACCCTGGTATTCCTGGATAAGTCCAGGTGAGCTGATGTTCTCAGGAGTGCTGGGTCTCGGAATAGTACATGGACTGATTCCCATGTAAGTTGACAATTTGGATTCACCCTTCAGCTGTGGGGCCTGCCCAAGGCAGGGCTTGCTAAGAGCTGCAGCCTTACATTGTGATTTTTGTCTCACATTTTGATCATCTAGATCAGCTTTACAAGGGTCTAAGTGAGCCATGCTGTGTGCTCTGGAGTAATGGGCTCTTCAGCCATCCTAATCACTAGGAAGGAGTAACTCAAGGACTCATCAGCTCTTACAGGCACTTGATCTGGAAGATGAAGCCGAGCTCAGGAATACATTAATAAGCACCTCCTTGCTCTCCATGAGCTCTCAGAAATGTGTGCTTTGGACACAGCATTTCTGGGCTTCCTGCAGTCACCCAGCAATTTTCACTGGATTTTTGTCATAGTCCTCTGTGGCTGGCACTAGGGAGCTTTAAGTCTCTCAGAGAGAGCTTTAGAGACTCCATTGCTCATGAGTCCTGAGAGCCAACCAAGCACAGCCCTGAGTGTGCTGGATGCTCCTGGGGAGGATATTCTATAGCTTGATATTCTGGGGTTTCTCTCTCATCAATCCCAAACAAAATCACGTCTGTTCTTAGTCCCCTTGCAGAGATCTACATTCTCCTTCACTGTTACCATACGGATGGAACACAGATGTCTCATTCTGTGCTGGTGTTTTCAGGAGAAGAAGTGGCCCAACAGTCGGGTTTCTCACAAAAACAATGTCTCATCATGACAGTGAAGTAGTTGTGATCTTTCCTGTTGCTCTGCTGTACAAGGTTGTAGCCCTCAGAGGCTTTATGCCATCACTGTTGCTGACGAATTCCTCTAGTCATTTCCAACATCCTCTGTCAGCTTGCCTCCCATCATCACCACGAGTTACAAACCAAAGAATTGGGGGGGAAATGGCTGCTGTCGCCATCAGTCCAAGTGCGAGGACCTGCAGGCATCATTCCAGGAAAGTGGCAGTGGCCTTGGCTTTGGGACATCAAAGGGGACTGAGTAAGTGGTTTTTTGGTTTGGGTGCAAGGATCTGTCCAGCAGCAACTGGAGTCTGTCTTAGTCCTAGATTTCTGGGATTTCTTCTGAAGAAAACTGAATTTCTCAGTGCCCCCTTGTTGAGGCTCACTTACTTTCTTGTCCTTGTGCTGAGTTCCTGGAGTGTGCCAATGGGAAAAATTGGGTGCCATTTAAATCCAGCTTGGAATAAAAAGTTTTGGATGTGAGAAAGAAGTCAAACATTAGTTCATTGCCGGAGTGCTAAAGTGTTTCTAACTTTGTGTTTTGCCTCTTGCAGCAAAGTAAGACTTTCTCACTTCCCTCCCACAGCGAAAGGGAACGTAAGGCAGACTGTCATGAGCTATTTAGCATTTTGAAATACTTGAAATAGTCAAACTCACAGCTTTTATGTTTGTGTTTTAGATGGAGAAACATTTTTAACATTTGACGTTTCGTGAGTGTTTATTATTAATTTTTGTGTCGCTGCTCAGGGAATGATGGCATTTGCTGTTCTGTAGCAGTTATGTAGTGCATATCAAAATGATAAATTCACATTTGCGCAGAAGTCAACTTTCATCTATTTCTCTTTGGGAGAATTTGGTAGACTTGGGATGTTTTCATTAATTGCCAGGCTGGGCTCGTTGCACCTTAGGACTGGTGGGGGTTGTCAGTGGGCCCTGAGGAATGTGACTTTACAAGAAAGTATTTTGTACTGTGAGTGCTAAGAGGAAATCCTTGCCCGTGGCAGCAGGCAGGGGGTCTCTGCTGTGGAGCTGTAGCCCACGCTATCATGGGAGCCAGGTGTGGATGTGGGCTTGGAGTCGGGCTGGGGTGGCCATGGGGGGCTCTGGTGCCATCCCCTGAAGCAGGAGTGCCAGTCCCCCTGCCAGCCTCCCTCCTGCGTGGCGTTCGGGGCAGCACAAGCCACCAGCCTCGTGGAGAGGAGCTCAGAGGCGCAGCCATGGGGCTGCTGGGCCGGCCGCTGGCTGAGAGCAGAGATGTTTCTGTCAGGTTTCCTTAGTGAGCGGGAGATGTAACTCCTGTGGACATCACCAGCTCCGTGAGCTTCAGCCTCCCTGGTTCCCCTCCGGCAGCAGCGTACATAGAAACAAAGAGAAAGCTGACCAAAAGATTGGATAGATTTAACTTTATAGCCTGGGGCTTGTGGAACAGCAAGTCAGATCTGTCGCAGAGCTCCTGGGCTGCTGAAATTGCTGGTTGTTTATAGTGGTCCAAACATCTCTGCAGCTCAGTCTGGTTCCCTGGACTCAGCCCTGTCCTGGGGTGCTGCAGAGGGCTGGGTCCCCCTGGCATCGCCAGGGCTGTTCCAAGTCCCTGTGGCATCACCGGGTTCTGAGCCTGGACCCCTTCCTGCAGGGAGGCTCCTTGGGGAGCGCAGGAACACGTTTGCAATGAGCAAGCTGTGCTTGCTTTTCCTGAGTCAAGCACATGCAAAGTCTGTGTAATCCCAGTTTGAACAGGCAATATTGCAATTCCCTAATTTTCTTCCTAATGACTGTGCTGGCCCCTGGCTTTGCTCTCGGCTCGCACTGGCAGTTCTGCCACATGCACCTTGGAGGGGCTGGGCTGTGTCTCTCTTGCTGGAACCGTAGAAAAGACTTTTTTTTAGGAGCAAATTCCAGCCAGACCCTGCCTGGCCCTGCCCAGAGCAGCTCTTGAGAGGCAGTGTCATCTCTGCTGGAATTCTGATACCCTGGCAGTCATCATCGAAAACAATAGAAGGTTATAAACTCCTGGAAATTGATAAGGTTGTAAGTAATGTTATCTCTAAGATAGAATTTCCTTGAAGGGTGTCCCTTACTGAGCAGGTCAGCAGAAGATTTATAACAATATTAACTTTCTCAAGCCATGGAGTCAATCTCAGTGGGCTCCAGGCATAATTATATGTCTAAATATATCCCTGTGTTGCTGTTCCTGGTGTCAGACACTGAGGTGGGTTTGGTATTTGGTGCCCTGTGCACTCATCAGGGCTCGGCTGGATCATCTCCTGATCAAAGACAGCCACCACACGCCTCTTGCCATCTCCAAATGTGCCTATTCTGGTACCATGGAGAGAGCAGGTTGTTAATTATTTAAAGAGCAGACATTTCATCTGGAAAAGAAAAGAAAAGGAAAGCCACATAAAAGGGAATTTTTGAATGAGGTGTGATAATTAAGTGTTAGTCATTGTATATTTTTGTATCCCAATGTTACCTGAACTTTATTTTGCTTTAAACTGTTTTTCCATGGGCTTGTGACTTGTATTGTATGAAGCTGGGAAACTGTCGAGCAAAGTGCACTCCATTATATAAAGACTAATCACTCACTCTTCTTTGGAATGATTTGGGGGTCATGTTTGTGTTCCTGGATGAGCTTTTGACGAATCTGAAGGAAAATGGAGTTAAATTAAGGTCGTGTGTTGCTGGTACCTGATAATTCACAATGTGAAGATCTTTGAAGGATGGGACTGAGTATTGAGTATTTTTTTTTCATCTGTGACAGTTTGCAATGACTGTGGCTTTCCCCATTCTTTCTGAGACCAAATAAATTGAAAAATAAGAATCCTGAGATAATGATAAATGTCTCTTTATCCTGAGAAGGAGATGGCTCTGCATGGTATATTTATTCTCCACTGATGATTTTTCCTGGGAGTAGCAATTCAAGCAGGATAAGTTTAGCAGATTTAGTCAGAATAGCGATAAGGCGTGTAACTGCACTGAGAGCATCCTCCTTCCCCAGTTAGTGAAATGCAGAAAGCTGAGGAACAGTCCTGGGCTGTCCTTTCCTGATGCTTTTTTTAATGAGAAATGGTAGCTTTCCAAGCAACACCATCCAAAATATCCACTGGGACCGTGTAACTGCAGCTAATTATTCCCCGTGTCTAATGTGGGACCTGCCTCAGGGTCTGGTGTTCCTCAGGCAGCACGGACCTGGGAAAACTCATGTCTGCACATTGCCTTTTGCAGAAGCTGCTCTGGGCTCCCTGAAGCCGCCGCACACGGACAGTGCCCCGGTGGTGCCGTCGCCGCCGCAGCGGAGGGACTCAGACAGGTACTGCCAGCTCTGCACAGCCTGGTTCAACAACCCCATGATGGCACAGCAGCACTACGACGGCAAAAAGCACAAGAAGAACGCAGCCAGAGCCGACCTCCTGGAGCAGCTGGGGAAGACCCTAGACCTGGGGGAGCTGAGAGGTGAGAGACCTGCACATGGAGAGGAGGGACCTGCTCCCTGTGGGATCCAGTGACCCTTGCCCATTACGGTAACCGGTGGTGCAGGGAGCCCGAGATGCTGTTACTGCTTCCTGAGGTTCCCAGTTGTGTAAAAGAATCCCCTGCTCTGGAATGTCAGCCTGCAGTTTTAGCAGCATTCTTTCAAAGTTGTTTCTTGGGTGTCTCTTTCGCCTCTTCCTAAAATAGTCCTTTCCATTAGTGCACCTGTCCTCAAGCAAATGTGGCCTGTCCCTGGGAGAGGAGAGCTCGTTACAGCTCGACCCCACGCGGAAGTGCAGATGGGAGGATGTTGCTGGAGGCAGAGCACTCCCTACATCTCCCTGCTAGAGAGCAGGACAACTGTCTTCCATGTTTTAATTAGGCTTCGATGGCCCTGGGTCAGCAGCAGCAAGAGGAGCTGAGCATTTGCTGCAGGGATGTTAAATGCAAAATTTTGTGTTCCTGCTCAAGGGAGAGCAGCCTTTCTTCGTCTGTCAGTCCATCCATGCTGGCCCCACAGGGAGAGACTCCAGCACCTGCGGGGTCCCTGTGGGAACTGCGCCCTGGGGTTGCGCAGATTTGGGCCTTGCACCCCTCTGGGAGCCACCCTCAAGCAGAGCAGAGACAGCCACAGCCAGGCCAATAGTCGCAGCAGCTGGAGCCCCCCAGCATCCCTGGGCCCTCCTTGTGATGGAGAGGTGCAATTTGTGTCAGCTGAGGATGTGTCCAGGACTGAATCTTGTCAAGTACCTGTTTACTCTGAGGTGTAGGTGTGGGAGAGGCACGAACCTTTTGTCTCCACGGTCTGGGTTACCATCCCATATGCACACAGGGACCTGACTGAGGCAGCTGAGGAAGGAGGACAAGTTTGATTCAGAACTACATGGGAGAGCTCTGGTTTGCCAGTGAGGCTTTGCAATACCATTTTGATACTCCTGGGGTTTTTTCCTTGCTAAATGAAATAATTTTTCTTTAGATACTAATGACTATACAGTATATTGGGCATTTCTTGATCTCCCATAAAACCTCGTAATGGTTATCTAGATCCTCCTGTGCTACCTAGTGTGACTCAGTGCCATCAATGATTCATGTTGGCTGAGTCACTGCTCACTACTGGAAATATGTGGGAAGAAAACCTGGGACAATAACATGGAAATACTCAGTACTTTGAACTGTGCCAAGCTCAAGAGTGGCTGAGGATATCATTAACTGTAAATAAATCAATTGAGAAGTGTTTTATTCATTTAGCTCCTGGGAGAGTTGTAACTGGAGGCCTTCACAGCCTCATCAGCTGTTGGGTTTTACCTTCACGGTGGTGCTGTGCGTGGTTGGGGTTTGCACTGGATCCAGTGTGGTCCTGCCGTGTCTGTGGATGGCAGGAGAGGGGACAGCAGAGCTGTATCCTGGCTCTGTGTGTGCCTGGTGCAGGGGAGCAGGTGTGGTCCTCTGCTTGGACACTTCAGGGTGCTGTTTGGGGGTTCAGTCCGCAGTGCCCAGTGCTCCACAGCTCCAGCGAGGTGTAGTCAGGCCCAGGGAGCCAAGGAGGCTGTCCCTGAGCCTGCCAAGCTGGGAAATCTTTTTTCAGTTTTTCTAACTAGGTCGTGACCATCTGTCCATCTGTATCCATCTAGAGATGCTCTCCTGGATGCATTATCTGCAGGATTAGAGCACATCTTTACAGGTGTTGAAAGCACTGGCCAGCATGGAATGATATCCACCTTGTGCCCGAGCAAACAGCCTCACCTTGGCAGGTAACATCCTGTCTGACTGCAAGGTAACAGTGGCAGCAGGACTTGGCCGTGGTGGGGACAACATCCCCATACACTCCCTGCTCCTCACTGTCTTTGCTGCCTCAGTTTCCCCTGGATTGCAAAGTCATCTCCTTCCTCTGCATCCCCGGTGGCTTCTCCCATCACAGCTTAAGTATTAATTCTGTTTTGACTAGTGTGGGAGATGAACATTTGATGCATTGTGTGAGCCTGGAACAAGCAGTGTCAGTTGAAGTACAACATTTCAGCAGCCTTTGATGTTTTGATAATGGCTGTAATAAAATATTTATTGATAAATATGAATGTGTATTTGGAGAAATAAGAATAGAGATATATTTTTGGACAATTGATATTTATAGGAAAAGAAAACATTGATTCTTCTCACCAAGTGCTCATCCTGCAATTTTGAAGTCTTATTTTCTTCTCAGAAATAAGAATGAGGAGAGGGAAAAAAAGAAAAAAAGGAGAAATGAGCATTGTTTCTACAGTCTGTGTTGAGTTAAAGCTGCAGCACAGGGGAGTGCGTGGGCACACACACATCCCTTTCCCTTGGCCGAATGGAGTGCAGGGTCCAGCCCACTCTCTCAGAGCAGTTCTGTGTGGCTTTCCAGCCGTGGCACAAAGCTGCTTTGGGACTCACCCCGCTCTGTGGCTGACCTGGAATCCCTGCTGCTCCTGCTGGGCAGGGAAGTGTGTGAACATACCCTGAAAGAGGAGGAAATTGTGAGTTTTGTTCCTGCAGAGCTGCCTCCCCTGGCTGCCCCTGCATCCTGGCACAGATCATAGGAAGATAAAACCTGGTGGGTACCAACCCCCAAATTCCAGGCTCTGCTCTGACATCTTGTGTCTGTTCAGCAGCACGGAGTGGCCATAGCTGGGTTGGAGGCAGCGATGTGGCTCCATCTGGTAGCTCTCTCTCTCTCCAGCCTGTGCCAGGCATGGGGAGGAGGAATGTCAAGTTTGCTCCATCAAGGCACATCTCACCAGTTTTAGTTCATGTTTAAATGTGTCCCCCATGGCGAAGCTCTCCAGCTCCCTCTCCAAGGCAGGTGGGCTCTGCAGTGGCAGGTGCTTTGTAACAGGCTCTGCCTGGTGCTGGGGCCGAGATGAACCCTGCAACAGGTGCTCTGAATCCCTAAAATAAAGCACAGCAGTACAGATGGACAAGGGAATGGAGATGTTGTCACCTGGAGCCTTTGTGTTCTCAGGTAAATCGTGGTGTTGGAGATGTTTTCTTCCAGAATCAGGCAAAGAGCTGAGTTTCATTTGTCATCTCAGCTCGTAATTCCTTGGTATGCCTTCTAAATACTTCTCATTCTGTGCTGTCACTTGTGGTTAGTAAGAATCAGTTTAACAAGAACTCCCCTGGAATGGGTTTTAATGCATTTTATGCAGAACGACATTAATAACTTGACTTGTTAATATTTTATTTAATGGGGATAGGAGGACATTCAATTTTACATGAATGCATGTCACGCTGCAGGGGAGGCAATGGTGATGTGTCTTGAGGATGCAGAAGGAGATGAGAATGCAGCCAGAGCCCAGCAGCTGCCAGCATGGTCTGCTCAGGCTGCGACCACCTTCCAGTCACGGATGGCCCGTAGGGCTGAGCTCAGCCCCAGCACACAGGTTGGGGAGTATTATGAAACCAGTTTCAGCTGAGTAGCAGCTTTGATGAGCTCCAGTGAGGTTAAATTCTGGTAATTTTGATATCCTGGAAGTGATTATTGCGTGTGGTCTCATCCTGCTGTTCACTTGAGGCTGCTTTCCTTTCTCCATCCCAGTTCATGGGATCAGCCCAGTCTGCGGCTGCGTGTTCCAGCCTGTGGGAAGAGCTGCATCAGGGAGCAGCACTGAGTTCCCCTGCGCAGAGCACAGGGAGGGGGAACAGGGTTCCCCCTGCTTCATCACTGTGAGTAGCCTTGACATGCTGAGGGAGAAAATCATCATCCCCAGTTAGGAGCTGTATTCACTGAAGGCGTTTCCACCTACACCAGTAATTAAGATTCACTGAGGCTGCTGTTAATGTGCTGCTAAATTGGCTGAGCAGCAGACCCTTAGTACCTTAAATTAAAGTATTACCTGTTTCTTAGTTCCCCAGTCCTGCTCTGCCATGTGGAGATCCTGGTGTGGTCCAAGTTCTCAGTCTGCTGCAGTGTCCTGACACACCATGCACTGCCCTTCCCACCTATTCCTTCCCATCCCTTCCCCTGCATTGTGGTAGATTCATGTGGCTTCTGATGCCAGTTGGTTTAATGAAGGAAACAGGAGCTGCCAGCAATGGATAAAGGGTGTGACTGTAAAACCATCACTGCTCTATCAGGAATAAATTCTGTAGGGACAAAATCCATATGCACATCTGTAAATTGATTTTTGTTCTGTGCCACATCATGACATAGAAATACAGAAACTACTTAAGTGCCTCTACAGCGTTGCTGGCTTGTTGTTTTCAAGCACTCATCTGAGTGATTTTTAAATATTATTTAAAGATTATTTTCATGCTGTGTCAAATTCCTGGGTGAGAAATATTATGAAGTGTTTGAGAGAAGTAGGACTGTTGGTGTAGCTGGTGTCTGGAGTTCAAAACAAGACAAGGGATTTTTTGAGAGCCTGTAGGTCCAGCTGGGGAGGGGTCAGTGTGTTTATTACCTGTGCAGTTAATTATGGTGAGCATGGACTGATCAAATTTGAGAATGCCACTCATTATTTGTTCTAAATGAGTTGTTTTAACAATTTTGGCAAAGAAACAATTCTGTGGAAAGCCAGAAGAGACCATTACAAGGAGCATTAGAAGGGTTCCTAAGGAGCACAGCAGTCCCTGCAAGGAATCCCATGGCTCCAGTGTTGTTAAGCAGAGCCCTTAGTTCAGCTGGGTATGGTCTGTCCCGCAGCCAAGAGACAACCAAGAGGTGAGAGAGCTCCTGCTTTGGCTTTGGGTGGCTGCCTGGTGCCCCTCCTGTCTGCCAGCCTTGACCTTCAGCCAGAGGCTGCCGAATGTGGGCTGTCGGAGAGCAGCAGCTGTGCTTGGCTGGTTCACTTTGGTGGATAAATCACAGTGGATCCCTTTGGGGAAAAGAGAGTTCCTAAGTGATCTGGCTGCTGAATTTGCTAATGGGGAATTGCCCTGAATTGTGATCACTACCAAAAACTAGAGAGATAAATGGCGCCTTGAGTGCTTGTTAGTGTGAACGCAGCGGTGATGCTCTGAGGAGGGCACAGGAGAGAGGTGCACCACACTCTTGGGGGATTAGCCTTTGAACCTGGCTTTCTTCTGCTCAGTTCTAAAAATAGCTCTTGAGGTTTCTCTAATGCTTGAATACCCTGGCCTGGAAAAGTAAATGGATGGGTCACTGTAAAGAGAAATGTCTGTGAAAATGGAAATGAAATGTGGGATCCAAGTGCTATCTAATTAACTAGAAGTTTGCTTGGGGCATAGGTTACTGCTTTTTTTTCTATTTCTCCCTCTTTCTTCAGTCATTTTCACTTATTTGTGCTTTCTAGCTGCCATGGTGACTCTGAATAGTCTGTAGCCCAGGCACAGGAGTGTTTCCCTCCTGGTGCAGCCCTGTGCTTCCCTCAGTCTCACCGTGCGGCGCAGCCGGAGCCAAGGGTTAATCAACACTGGGTTTTCTTCACAGGCCTGAAGCGCAGCTACACCTGCAACATCTGCAACGTCACCCTGAACTCCATAGAGCAGTATCATGCACACCTGAAGGGCTCCAAACACCAGACCAAGTGAGTATCATTGTGCTTCTCCCAGTGTCTGTGTCTGCCAAGATGGAATTGTCTGTAACAGTGCTTTGCATCCAACTCCCTGTCAGTTGCACTGGGGGGCTGTGCTCTGGTTGCTGGGGAGGCACAGGTATCAGAGGCACCTCCAGGTTGAGGAATGCAGGGCCAAACCCACATGGGCTTCCTGGAGTCCCACTGATTTGTGGTTAATGATACTGAGTTCGCAGCTTCTTTCATGTGTGAAAGCTCAGAAGAGACACCGTGAGCCTAAGGGGATTAGGTGTTTCCCAGTGAAACAGTGTTTTCTGTGATTTAGAGTAATTATGCATTACCCAGCTCTGAGAACTGGGGGGAGTCTGCTCTGTCAATTACTACAAATTATTAAAATGAAGTGATGGAGATACATGATACCAGAGACTAGATTAATGAACTAATTGCTCTTAATGCACTTACATGTGAGCTTTGGGAACCATTTCAGGCTGAATCACTCAGAACTGCCCAGATTAGGAGAGGAATATAAAGGGATATACCTGAAGTGCTTCAGGTAGCTTTGAGGGCAGTCTGAAAAGTGAGCAGGATGAGCAGAACTAGCAATGACTGCCAATGGCTCATTTTGCTTAAGCCAGCAAAGGATAAACCCAGCCCTTCCCCAGCTGATGTCAGACCTTCACAGATTCCTGGTATTATTTAAGTTAGCTCTAGCCTATTTATTCAGGGAGCATTGGAATGTCTTCCAGATGTAGTGATCCAGTGCACCTGCCAGTGTAGGTGTCGTGGAGCAGTGGCGTGGGGCCATGTGAGGAGCCAGCTGAGGTTTTGGGCTGTGCCACGAGCAATCTGTGACCTCTGCTGCCTCCATCACCTGCTCTTCAGCACATCTCCCTGATGGGGGATCCCTGCCCAGCCAGGTTGTGTGGGAACACTGGGTCAGGATCCATACCCAGTGCAACTAATTCCCACTGCTGGAAAACAGAGCTGAGAGCTCTTCCTCTTGGAAACCTGGAATGACAGCATCTGTGCTATGCTGCCCTGGCCCAGAGCTGCAATTTATCCTTCCCTTGCCAGTCCTTCCAAGTCTGTATGATTTTTGCTGTGGTTGCTGTTGGTGTTATTGTGAAGGATAAAGGAGTTTATCTCAAACCAGAGCAGCCTCATGGATGGGAGCTAGAGATGTGCAGAAAGATGTGTCACAAATTCCCCACACCAGAAGGGTGCCTGGTCCTCTGGGTTATCCCCACACCTTCTGCTCTGTTTGTGCAGTCTGCTACAATTAGCAGAGATTAAGAAATCTTAATTTCTAGCGCTGTGAATGAACACCTTGGGAAGTTATTCATGCTGTGACTGTTGTAGGAGTGACCGATGGCACGCACACCCTGGGCTCAGCCCATTCCCAGTGCAAAGGAATGTGCTGGGCAGCACAAACAACAGATTTTGGCAGGGCTGTATCGATGTTTCTCTAGCTTTTCCAAGCAATTACTTCTATACAAAGAAAGGGACTTCGGAAATCCAGACCTGGTTCTTTGCTGGGTTTCCGCAGCGGTGATGTCCCACTGGGTCCTTGCAGCACCGTGGCTCCCAGGTGTGCTCTGTGCTGGGGGGCAGGTGAGGGTCGTCCCCTGCTCATTCTAGCCACTGTTCTCCCACTGCTTTCTGCTGTTCTCATTATTGTTGGTTAATGTCAAGACTGTCCTCTGCCTCCTAACTCAGGCTGAAGCCACTGGCCTGCAGTTGCCAAGGCAACAAAACATTTTATGTAGCTGTCATTCTTCATATAGTTAAACACTAAACAAACCTGAAGAAGAGGGCAGCAGTTTGTGAAGGACAGGGATGAAGAGATACAGGGATTTTGTTCTGGCACATGAGAACAGGGAACAGTGATTGCAGGATGGAAACTGATACCACCTAAAAAATACTAGGCAGATGAGTTTCCTGGAAAGCTGCTTCAGGAGAGAAGAACTTTTATGAGGAATGAGCTGCATTGTGGTTATTTATTACTGTTCCCGAGAGCTCTGCAGAGAGCAGCATGCTGAGAGCCCCAGTTAGAGCTGCCTTAAATAACCCACCATACACACTGTGAGCCTGGCAGCTGTGCTAACCAGGACCCTGGCACTGCCCCGTGGAGGGCTGGGGGTCCTGGGGCTCCATGGGCAGCACACAATTTGAGCCTTGTACCCTGCAGCTGAGCTGCTCTTCCTTGAGTAGTCTGGCCAGGAGAGATGAACCATTCAATGGAACTCCAGGGGCTACCCCAAATGATTCTGCCTGCATTTGTTTGGACCAAAAGAGGGGGTAAATAGGGCTTAGTGAGGAAGCTAGAAGTGTCTTGGCTGGTATTTTGGTGTTGAGTAAAAGATGCAGGAAGAGGGAGCTAATACTGAGCCAGTCCTTATCCCTCCAGCCTGTGCGTACACAAAGCAGATGTATCTGCCAGCTCTCATTTCTTTCTCCAGGGTGCAGGTACTTGAGCTTAATTTGAAAATTAAGGTTAAATGCTGCATTGGATGCATGGGGAGTGCAGGGCCCAACTCAGGCTCTGATGAGTGATGCTGCTGGCTGTGAGCACGTGCTGGCACGGAGCAAGTTTTGGAATGTGGATGGACTCTGGAACATCTGCAGCAGGGAGGAGCACTAAACCTTTAATTAGGGATTTATGAACTGTGTAGAGATGATTGAGTCATTGTTTGACTTGCTTTCCAGAAATAGATGAGGGCTTTTTTAATCTCCTCTCTCCTTCCCTCCTCCCGCCATGAAGCACAGAGAAGCAGCGCTGGGCAGGGTGCCAGGGAGGGGCCAGTGCCCACTTTGGCTGAACCACGGTGGGCACCAACAGCTCCTTCCTGTGGGGACCAGCAGCAGCCAAAATCCCAGTTGTGAACGTTACTTCTGAGAGATTGGGAGGGAGGCACATGCCAGCCTTGCTCCTCACTGTTTGCCATGGGCTGGCAGAAGGAAAACCTCCCTTTTTCTGCTTTATGCAAACTGCAAAGATGAAAAATCACTGCTCAAAGTGGTTTGCAACAAACAACGGGGATTAAAGTCCCAGATAGCTGTGAAAGGAGACAGGATATTCAGTTTCTGGGGTCAAAGCAATGCTTTTGTAGAGTGTTACCCTGGGGCTTTGCAAAAAGCGCTTCCTGGGGAGGGGTTGGGAACAGGCTGGGAATGGGTGCTGGGTCATCACTGCAGCCCAGAGAAAATAGCTGCCTTTAGGGAAGATACTCCAGAGGGCCTGGATCTGAGTCTGAAGTACCTCCCCTGGGCATGTGGGTAGAAAGACCAGAGGTGCTTTTTGCAGAGCAGAGAGCCCAGACCCACATTTGGGGTGAGTATCATCCCTGGGCAGCCGTGGGTCTGTCAGGCTCTGCAATAATGTGCTGGAGAGCGAGAGCTGAGAGCTGTGAGTTGAGAGCTGTGAGCTGTCCTCCACTGCTCAGGCTGTCAGCGACGGAAGGCTGAGATCCAGCCCTAGTAATTAAGAGTCTGACTGTGTGGGGATAACGATTCCCACTTCCAAAAAGAAGAATTTTATCTTCTCACCTTCGTTTTGTCTCTTTGATCAGCCAGACCTCTCTGCCACATCTAGAGCTCACAAATGTATTCCAGGGTTTTATAACTACTCATTTACACTTTCATAGATGCTAATACACGTAAGGGTTTCCCTTTCAGACTCAGGCTTCCTGGTTAATTTCAGGATTTTTGCAGCGAGGGGACCCAATCCTGCAGCCATCATTGGGGTAAAACCAATTCAATGGTCAAAATTAATTCTGAGGGGTTAAGAATGGTCACATCCAGTAGGGGAGGTGGCTCTGCAGCCCTTCTGCACAACTCTTAGCCTTGACTTTGGGCTGCACCCTGTGGAAGCCCAGGTGGTTGTTGTCCTGCTGAGGAGCAGAGACAGCAAGCTTGGGCCTGGGCAGGCTCTTTCCTCTTTTCTTTTCTTTTTTATTTTCAGGCTGAGAACACAGATGTCTAATTGGAACAGGGTATTTATCAACATAAGCTGCATGGCTATTCAGGACTGAGCTAATCAAAATATTGTAAATATCGTGCCTGGAGAAATGTCACCCTTTCCCGTGGTTGCATTTACGTCGCTTTTCCCATCTATTTAAGAAAGTGTGAACAAATATTGACAGCCTGTTGTGGCTGAAGCATGTCCTGGGATCTGCATGTCTGGCACAGCCAACACAGGGGTGGCTGCAGGGGAGGCTCTGGGGCTCCACTTGGGTCTGATTTAGTGCCAAATGTTATTTCTGTTTCTCCTGGATGTTTCCAGCCCTGACCCCAGTGCCAGAAGGTTGAGCTCCTCCTGCACATCCTCACTGAGAATGAAGGTGTTCTTTGATACAAGATTTCCACTAAATTTCTGGAAATTAGAGTAAATGAGTTGTGTCCTGCACTTTATACCCAAGCCAAATGATTTTGTTCTTACCTTGGTGGCTGCAGTAACAGTACCACTTGGTAATGGTAACATTTCTATGTGCTTTTTGTAATATATAGTGGCTTTTTGTAATACATAGTGGCTTATGCCTAAAGAAGCCTTTAGAGCAGTAGCAACTCCACGAGATGAATAGTTACAAAAGGTAGATGAAATTGATAGGCATTTTAATTTGTCATATTTTCAGTTCCAGAGAGCAGCTGAATAATTACACTGCCTGTGAAGAGAGAGAATGTAATACTTCCCCTCATTATAGATCTAAATTGTCTCCCTTCCCTTTTAATGTAAGTGAAAATAAAGATATCTCTGATATCTTCTGTTTTGATCATAATTTGAAAGCCCCAGAAGGGCCCATACAGCATTGTGTTGTGGTGTTGGATGTACAGATTAATTATTTTAATGTAAAACCTAAACATTGGGCTAATTGGTCAAAGCACAAACCTGAGCTTGCCAACGCCAATTCCAGTGAGGAATTCCTCATCAGCTGAGCTGTGCTGGGCCATGGAGGAGGCGAGTTGGGCAGGATTTGTGAGGCTCTTAAATTCAAATTGAGGACCTAAAGAAAGGAGACTTTTTCCAAATTTCTATGGTGTTTTTCTTTCATAAAATACAAGACTGTCCTTAAAATTGTAAATCTGCTTTAGGTAGAAAGAGTTTGTTTATGTATTTTTTTAGAATGGAAGTCTCCTGGTGGCTCACATAGAACATTTCTTCAGTCATTCTGTGGAGAGCTGCGGATTTTCCCAGTGCCAGGTCCCCAGGCAGAGCTCTGGAGCAGAATGGAGCCACCAGGATGGAGCCTGATTTGGGCTTCGTTTCTCTCTTGCAGCCTGAAGAACCAATAGTAGCTCGTCAGTGGAGAAGAGGACAAGCACCAGCGCTGCTGCTGTGGAGGCGAGCGGGTCAGCAGGAGAGGAGGCTTGCTTGGACAGTGATCCTGTGTGGATTCAATAATTAACATGTAACTAACCTTCGCTTTGGACAAATACATGGATTTTTTTTTTTTAATTTTGTGGTGAGTTAAAATATTTTGATGGATTTTTTTACCCTTTCAAGACAATATTTATTCAGCACAGAGTCTAGAGTATGATAACTATCCTGTAAATACAGCACTTACTCATCGCTCATCTTCAGGGACAGTGGAAACAAACTATTTTACTTTTTCATATTTATTCTTAGATTTCTCCCAAGAGTATAGATTATTCTACTACATTATCCATGATAGTGATGTAATCAGTCTTCAATCAGAAATAAACACACTTTCTTCACCTTCTCCAGCATGGTTTGTGTCAACACATAAAGAGCAACAGCAGTGAATTGTGGGGATTGTGTAATGGATGAATTTCTTCCTTCCCTCTTTGTCTCTAGAGAAACAAATGGTTCCATGAGTAAAGAACACTGAAAAGAAAGTGTGAATTCTTTTTCCTGCTGGTAGGATTCCTGCAGGCTCAACAGAAGCAGTTTGCTTTATTGACTTTGCTGCAAGCCTGAGGCCGGACCCTGCTCTGCGCACCAGCCCTCCTGGAGAGCTGCAGGAAGCACGGTGGGAGCAAAGCCGTGGCAGAGGCTGAGCTGGCCAGGCCGTCCCACGCAGGTAAGGTTGGTTACCTGTGCACCTGCAGGGAGGCAGCAGAGACACGGAGTTATCCCTGCCTGAGTCCGGCTCTGACTCTGCCGGGCACCAGCCAGCAGCAGCTCACTCCCTCTGCCTGGTTTGGGCATCTGAGCAGAGAGAAGGAGCCGAGCTGCAGGAGAGGCCTTCACTGTTCTGTATCCCAGGGGCTGCCCAGAGCTCCCCTGGTCAGCAGCCTCAGCCCCCTGAGCTGTGCTTGAGCCTCCAGTCCTGTGAAGGGACAGCTTTGCCGTGCTGCAGCATCACCACTTTCACTCTGTGGGACAGTTAGAGCCACTGCAGAAGCTCTGTGTGATTAATTTGTGCTCTTGCATCGATGCCTTTCATGTGTGGAGGAGAATGGGTTTTTCACAGATGAGTAAACATCTCCTTGGGTTTCATAGCTGTGGGGCTGTTTCATTTATTGTGTTTTGGGTAATAACACAAGCCGCCAGTGTTCCCGAAGCTAAACTGCCTCTTCACAGAGAGAATGATTTACAGAAATAGGGCACATCAGTCATGTGGGTTCAAGCCTGACTTCTCTCCCCCAAGCCTTCTTTCCCCAAAGGAACCCTCCCCCAAGCAGCATCCAGGGTGCTGCAAAGGCGTTTTTGTCAGGAGACAAACCCAAAAATCTTCTGTGTGCTCTAGTAATCACTACAAGCTAATTGCAGTAAATTAATTACAGCACAAACACAATTTCTTTCCCCAGGCAGGTGTGAAGACAGCTCTGCAGTGAGCTGGGTTGGACCCAGCCTCCGCTCCCAGCCCGTGCTAGGCTGGCTGTTCTCCCCTGGGTCTCCAGCCTGGCCTGGAGCTGGTGGCACTCTGGCAGCTCTCAGGTAGATGATGTTTCTTGTGGCACTGCAGAGCAGGAGGGATTCCCACATCCCACCCCACACCGCCCAGCCCTGGCGAGCGAGAGGCAGCTGAGGTGCCCCCTCACATCCCCCTGTCTCTCCAACTTGTGCCTGGAGTGACAGAGCAGTGCAATATTTCCATTTGTTGCCGATATTGTCCTGGTCCAGTCAATCAGGCTTTGGTCCCTAAATCCTTCTAATCTCTTGCTTTTCCTAAGTTCATTAGGCCTTCAAAGCAAGACATAAAAAGACAAATCTCCTCATGGTAAGTCAGTGATCCCTGTAGAAGTGCCGCCAGATCTCTGATGTCAAGCCTGGTCCAATGACCCCAGGCTGAAACATGTGAGCAGCTGTAGTAGAGAGCTTTGAAAATGGTTCAGTGCAACCATTGCATCCCCCACGGTTACTTTAAACTGAAGGGTGAAAACATTTGTGTATATTTTCTTAAGTTAAAAAAAGCCAAACACATTCAGTATTTTTTAATGCAGAACATCTATACATAACAATTTGATTTTGTCTGTTCTGGCCAAATGTTTTTCTGGCTTAAAATTCTGTGCAAGATAGTCTGTAAAGAAAGTAAATCTCAATAATTTATCATCAGTCTGGTTGGGTCTCTCCCCAGACTCACTTTACAGACAGTGCTGACTGGAATGCTGGTGGCACTGGGAGACAGCTGCAAATGTGACTGCCAACACTGAAACTGAAATGTTTTAGATGTGTTTCATTAGAGCTCGTAGCCCACACTAATGCAGCTCTCTGGGTTCTGGTGCGAGTGTGTCAGGTTGTGTTTCAGGGGCAGGACACTGACCTTCAGTGGTGTTTTATGCTCAGTTATCGGGCTCCTTGTGTGGAGGCAATGGAGCTCTATGGCAACAGGGTGTAACATGAGGCTGCCCTGAGACATGCAGCTTCATGCAGAGATTAATCATGGGAGAAGAATGCTCCTGGTACCTAAGTGGTGCTTCCTTTGTTAAGTTCCTATTGCATCAATTTCATTAGCAAGCCCTGACCTTTAAAACCACCTTCCATAATCTTCAAATCAAGTATGTGGAAGTCTGATTCTTCCTCTGGGCTGTGCTGGCAGCTTCCTGCACCTCTCTGAGGTCACTGACCTGACCAGCTGCCAGCCCTCTCCCAAAGGCTGTGGGGAATCCCCAGGGCTGGAGCAGGTCTGGAGACAAGCAGGACCCAGTTTGGGGGCTGAATGTTCGAGATCTCGAGAGATGTTCATTAACACTGCAGTGTGTTCCCTGCTGAAGTTACTGCACTGGGCTCGAGTGTGAGACTTCATGAAAAATTTTGTAGTGGGCCACTGCTCCCTAATCGAGCCCTGTCGCCCACTTGCAGGTCTCTGACAAAAGCCTTTGTCTAACATGTTTTTAATCAGTGTGTGCATTTCAATTTGCATATTAATAGCAAGGAGCTGTTATTACAGCTGCTGTTGATGAGATGGTGTCAAGCCCATCTTCCATCTGAAGAAAGAAACTGCATCTATTATGTAAAGAATGACATTGGCAGAAAACATGTCTGAGGATCGTCCATTCTTTGTCTCTATCTTCCTTTATCTCTGCCTTTATTTTGCTCTTAATGGCTCATATGGATGCATTCATTAAACTTCTTTTTTTCCCTTAGAACAAGGATCATTTAACAGGAGACTAGGACAGGATTTTGTGCCTGTTGTGACAGCTCCAAGCTAAATACAACAGTTTTATTCAGTGTTTTTGACTTGTAAAATGGCAAAAGGTGGCCCTGCTCTGGGAGTCGTTTCTTGCAGCTGACCCAGAAGAATAATTACCATGCTGTAATGAACCATGGCGCTGCTCGCTCTCCAGGCTCCAGCCTTTTACAGCTCCACAGGTGTTGGCTTCACCATCCATCTCGGTGCCAGAGGCTGGGCCACCGTGGTGCTGATGGCACAGGAGGCAGATGGGGCACGGCCGCTGTTCCACAGAGGATGCACAGGAGGAATGGGATGAGAGAGAGCTCATGGAATGGCTCAGAGCAAACCCTGAGTAAAGGAGAGCTACAGAAATAGAAAACACAAAAAAAAAACCTCGAGGAAAAAGCACTGCCCTCCAGCCCAGCTCCACGAAAGGAGCTGAAGGAAGAGCAAGCCCTGCTGCAGCGAGGGGAGTGCTGCACACACACATTTGTTAGGAGCAGTGCTGGTCTTAACAGACAAACAACCTCAGTTCACCCACTGCTCGGTGCTACCAATTCAATAGCTTCTCCTGATGAGGAAATTATTCCTGTGTTAGGGAATGTGGAACTTGGCAGGTGCACAGGATTAAGTAACAGAAAAAAATCTTTGCTAGTGCCAAAACCATGATGGTGCCATGTCAGGGATGGGTGGGACCCTCGAATGGATGCTGTGAGGATGCTGCCTGATGTTCGCCCTCGCAGAGCGCAAAGATGGAGAGGTTTGTGCCTCTGGTTGTTTTGGTTGGGGCTGCTGGGAGCAGCACTCTGGTTGTAACAGGAACCACTGTGGATTCTTCCCTCAGCCTGCCCTCAGAAGTGGCACGAGGCACAGGCTGCTCAGGTGCTGCCTTTGGCTGTCCTGCAGGTTTAGACAGCTGCAAATTTGGAAAGGTCTGTCCGGAGTCCAGCTGGCATTATGCACCTCTAAACCATGGGAGTTGTATCTCGATTGCTGCCACCATGGCTCACTTTCTAATGCAGATTTCTAGATCAGTAGTGCAGTGATGCATTAAAATAGATCTCAGCAAAAAGGCAAAGCTAATTATAAAAACCCCAAACAATTCCCCTCGCTTTCTTGTCCTGAGCATTTATGGCCACTGACCAGGAAGTGCCTAGGGGCTCTGGAAACAGGAAGGTGAAATCAGTCTCTGCTCTTGTGCCCAAAGGTTGTTTTCCTCTCCAAACATCCTGCCTGCAGCCTCTCCCTGGCACAGCTCAGGTGGTTATTTCAACCTTCTAATTAGTTCTATGTAATTTACTATCAGTGTTGTAGTAGTGAGGATCTAAGGCTATAGGATAATTAGGTTTATAGTGAAATTAGAGTATCCAATAGATTTAGAGACCAGACAGGCTTTAGGGCAGCAGATTCTTCTTTGGATCTGGAATAGGAACAAGCTTCCAACTAGATCTAGACTAGAAAAAAATTCAGCTTCAATTTAATGCAATTATGGCAACAAATTGGATTGTTTGGGGGGAAAAGGTAGTCCCTGTAAAATTAAGTAGTGTAAACCTAATTTATTATTTCAAATTTGGGAAGTTTAAATGGTGTTACAATCATCACCTAATTTCACAGGGTTTGAAATAAATTTGTTGTTTTGCACTGGACAGAAAGCTGGAACTGCCAGTTGCCAGCTGCGATTGCACATGTTGTGGGTTGTGTTTGGGGGTTTGTTCAAGCCTCTGTTGCCATTCAGCGTCGTGCATTTGTACGTGAAAATGCCCAGCGTGGTGATTTCTGTTCTGAGAACAGGATATTTGTGTCTGTGCCAGTTCTAAAGCAAGCACAAACATAGACATGCATTGCAATAAGAATGTTAAAAATAAATTATTTTAAACTGTGCTATATAGTTGGATTAATTTCGGGTTTTCGAGGATTTTTTTTGGTTGCGTCTCTTTTCCCCCAGCCAAACCCTGTTCACCTCAGAGAGGCTCTGGCACAGTGGGATGCCTGTTTGGGTCTCACCAGTCTTTCCCTCTCCCACCTGCTTCCCTCTGAGGTTTCCTCTTAATGCAGGAGCCCAAATCCCCCGGATCTTCCCCAGCTCTGCGGGGCTCCTGCAGAGGCCGGACCTGCACAGGGCTGGCAGCCACTGCGAGGGGAGAGGGAAAGCAGTGCTGGGAATAGCAAATGGAGCTCAGGAAATAATCCATCACCCTCTCAGCACTGAGAGCACCGTGGCAAATGTGCTGACAGCCCGCCCAGCCCTGCCTCCCCTCTTTGCCAGTTGCCTCAGTATATTCATGGTGAGAAATAAAGTAATATTTTAAATTCATGCACAATGGTTCAGACCCATTTCTCTGCATAGCAACACCAGGCTCCTGTCCCAGGAGGGGCGTTTAGAAAGGCCTCAGAGACATTTAGGAGCATTTTCTCTTGGAAGTCAATCTAGAGAACAGCTCTGAAGCACCATTCCCTTTTGGTGGGCTTCAATATATTTGTTTTAAATAGTCAGCTGCTGTGTGAGTTTAATATAAAACACGAGTATTGTATTTAATTAAACACGCAGTTAAAGAACATATGCAGTTTGCAGAGGGATGCTCTGTGGCTCCTCTGCCCCTCGATGTGTCACCAGGGTACTGCTATCTCCTTCCTGCTGAGCAGCGCCCTTGGGGACGGCGCTGGTCTCCAGAGCAAGTCCCTCCCCTTTGCTGCTGAGAAGGACCCAAGACTTATTAAGTCATTTGGCCTCTTGGGAAGGTTTATTCCTGTGACAGTGTGGATGACGTGGCTCTGCCTGTGCCGTTGCTGAGCCTCACACCCCAGCAGGGCACCCCTGAGGGCTGGAGGTGCTGTTACCTCTGGTGCTGTGTCAGACTGTCAGTCTGTGTCATTAAATATCTCCCGGGTGTTCTCCCCTCACACTTCTCCTCATTTTTCTTGGCCAGGCAATTCCTCCCACAGGTGCTTTTGTATTTCGCACGTTTTTTCACTTGCTGCCTTCCAGAGAGCAGCAAAGGCCACACCTGGGGATCTGCAGGGCGGTTGGCTTGGTGGTGACAGACACTGTGGCAATTCAATGTGTTGTGCTGTCATATAGGCAACACAGATGCTGGAGGACACAGTCCCTGAAACTTTGACCCAGACTGGCACCAGGCAGGGTGATAATGACCCAGCGGGGCTGACAGGGGTGTCTCTTTGCCTGATCTGCTGTAGAACTGTTGAACTCATTTGTTTCCTGCAGGATGCAGGTTCACTGCTCTGGCTTCTCCACTGCAACGTGTACCCAGAATGTCCCTGGCCTCTCCAGTTCCATTTCATAACCAGCAAAGCAGAAATAGTGCTTTTATGCCTCCTGCATACTAGCTTGGGTGACTTGTGTAAAGAAAACATTAGCCAGAGAATGAATCCAGAGTGCAAAATGTGCTGGTTTTTATGTGCTGTCTGTGCTAGTGTTTAACCGTGCCTCAACCAAAAATAGCAGACCTTGGGGATACTTGGTAGTTCCCTGCTCGTGAGCTCGTAACATTCCTGTTCCTGCTGTCTAGCAGAGGCTGGCTGAGCTGCAGAGCAGTTTCTGCCACCTGCAGTAGTGTGCAGGCAGAGCAGCGGTCCTCTCCCTGCCTCTTGCGGGGCGATTCCTTGCTCTGCCTACAGCTGTGCTGGCTGGGAGTGCAGGGTCTGTGTGAGTGCTCCCACCAGAGAGTGCCCTAGGCTGGGCCAGTGAGGTCACAAAACCTAAATGACTCTGGTGTGCAGGCACCATGCACCAACCACTCATACAAGCCCCCTCAGCAGCTTTTGCTTTGAAACTGTGAAAATTATTTTGCATGTTTAACACTGCTGTAATAGCTGCAATGGTATTTACAATCCCAGTCAGCCGAAATCTCTGCCAGAACTGCTGTGAGTGGTGGCCTTCTAAAGTCAGTCTCTGCTTTCACTCAGGAGTGAGAACACGGTGCTCTCAGGGGTTGCCACGTTGGTCACGGCTGTACAAAGAAATGCTCATTAACTGGCTTATCCCCCTGAACAGGCAGCAGAGTGTCTGCCAGGCACTTGGAGGCTCCAGCTGGCACAGACAATTCTGCTGGGCTTTTGCTGGAAAGACACAGGATCAGCCCTCTGGAAACTCCTGTGTAGAGTATTTCTTGTCTGTCCTCACCATAAGTCACTGCCACAGAACTGCAGCCAGGCTCTCTGGCTCAGTCAGGAGAGCACTGGTGACAACACCTGGTTTTAAGCCTCCTGCTCTGACTGGGAGCAGCGCTTGTCTCTCTGTGAGGTGGGGGACTGGTGAGCTGGAGCAATCCATGCTACCTTGCAGCCCAGTTCCCTGTTGCTAATCACTTGCAGTAAATTGAACAGGTGGAATCTGTGTGACAAGTCAGGTGAGAGTGATGCAGCAGATTTATCAAGGTTGCAGAGGGAGGGACTGTCTCAGGTATTGCTGTGCTCCATGGGGTGACAGGCAGGTGACGTGATGAGCTGAAAAGATCTGTGTTTGTCTGCACGTGCATTTTGCAGGAGAAGTATCTTAAACGGCAAACCTGCAGGTCTCAGACTGTCCTTGCAGCTGGTTCTCTGTGCCTGTCTCTTTCCAGTGGAAGTGCTATGCTGAGATGTCTTTAATGTTTAGTAAATTATCTCGTTTGTTTTCCCTCTGACCGTATCTGTTTGCCAACACACACTGCTTACTGCTCCACAGCAGCAGGGTCCTCCTTTTGGCATGTTTATTTCAGTGATGTTTTGGTTTTTACTCAAGTGGATTCCCAGCAATATTCCCTGCCCATGGGTCATGTCTCCACTGTGTGTGGACTTGTGATAGTGCTTGAGTGGAGGCAGGAAAGCCTCTACTCAAAAAAAGTAGCTGCTGCTTTTTCACTGAGGTGAGCTGGGGTATGAGAAAGCAACATTAATGCTTAGTAGTTTTTAGGCATCAAAGTTTGTAGATCTACAGTCTAAAACTTGTCCAGGCAGCAAAATGAGTTTCTGCAGCCTGGTTTGCTCTGTGCCCCTTCAATCCATTAAAACTCATGCTCCCTGTTCCCCTTTGCTTCCAAATGCCTCTATCCTGCTGTGTGGAAAGCTGCTGTGTTTTGTTTTCCTCTTGCCGAGCCTGGTGCCTCCTTAACAGACGAGCGGGCTGAGGCGAAGCCCATCTGGGTGGGAGCTGAAAGTGAGGGGAAGTGTGGGAGGAACAAATGCTTCTCATCATGAGATAAACTCGGTGAGTTTGCCTTAAAAGCTCCCCGTGGCTTCAGCACACAAAAACCCAACCCAAAACCAAACCAGCCTGGAGATCTGTTAGCAGAGTGCAAAACCTGGTGAGTCTCACAGCCTGGTCCCCACAGCAGCCCCAACCCCGTCCCCTGCCCTCTGTGGGGCTAAGCCAGCGCCAGGCACTGTCCCTGCAGGAAGATGGGTTTTGGAGAAGGAGCCGAGGCTGAGCAGGAGAGTGGGAGGGGAGATCCCTGCTTTAGGGAGATGCCATAACATTGCGGGGGGGAGCGCAGCGTGGAGAGCTGATGGTGATGAGCCTCTGCTGGCGAAGTACAAGAACATTTTGCAGTTATCTGGAGCCTTTCACCTCAGGCTCTCAGAGCTCCTTAGAAATATCAGCTAATTAAACCTCCTGTGTTAATTAACCACACTTTGCTGATGAGAATCCAGTTTGGAGAGCAGCTGTCTGCTCTCCAGGCACTGCCAATGCCCTTGTCATCGTGCAGCAGTGAGGAAGGCCTGGGAAGGAGGATGTGGCTGTGTCCCACTGTGGTGGGACCTGGAGGTTTGGAAGCCTTCCCTTTGCTTTGGAGAACTTCTCCCAGAGGAGCTGGGGGCTCCTGTGTGGATCAGCCAAACTGGAGTGTGGGAAAAGCCCCGTGGTGGGATGGGACATCCCTCTGGGTGATTGCTGCAGCAGCGTGGAGAAGTCCCAAGTTAATGAGAGAGCAACTGGATATGGAGCAAGAGACTGAGAGAGATGAGAAGGTCATTTGTACGAGGCTATTCTGAGTCTGTGCAGGGTTACTTATTTCTCTCTGCCAAGGTCTGGATTTGGGGTGATATATATTGTTCCTATAGCAAGAATGAGTGTCTTCCCTCCTGGTTTTCTTATGAAAATATCTTCTATTCATAGCACTGCAGAAAGTGTGATCTAATTTATCTGAACATACAATCAGAATTTTTTTAATATTCCAGAGCTGTAGTCAGCAGGGATTGTAGTGGTTAATATTCAGGGCCACAAGCCTCAAGATTTTGAGTCACAACTCTTTCTTAGTGTATGAGGCAAGAGAAGTTGCCCTGAGTGAAGAGGGGCAGGACAGCTCCTGGCTGCCCCAAGGCACCCCAGCTTGGGTGTGTCCATCCTGCCCTGGGCTTCCTGATGGAGAGGTGATGGGGCTTGGCCATTTGAGCTGGAAACCCTCTAGGCAGGTCTGAGCTTCCTTGTTCCTCCTCCTTCTGGAGCCTGGGGAGGGTGCTGGGGTGAAAGTTTCCCTGCTGTGTCCTCCTGAAGTCCCCCTGTGGCTCTTGCCTTGGGGCCCAGCTTTCCCTGAGCGTTCCTGATGACTGCCCTTGTTTAGTGTCAGTGATGTCATGGAACAGAATTTCTGGGGAAGTTCCCTAAAATCATGAATTGAATTCTTTCCAGCTCAGGGCTTTTACCATTGCATCTCAGAATTTCAGGTAAAACAGATCAATCTGTGAGCTCTGCCATAACCTGTGGTTCTCATCTTGCCTCCAGCGACAGTGTGACCTCATTTTGAAAGGTCTGAATAACTTGCATTTGGCCCCTGGGTATGACACAGACTCCTTCCCTCTTTATTATACCTGTGGCAATAATTATTCTTCCTCTCCAAACATAGCATTTTCCTCTCTAAAAGGGCTTTTTCTCATTCTCATTTCCATCCTGGAAGTGCTGGTTTCTGTTCTATTTTTAATGGAAAGGCTGGAGGGCAAATGCAATTAAACCACAGTGCATGAACTGTAACTTGAAATAGATTTAAAAAAAAAACCCAAACACCACCTTGTCACTCGCAAAGGACTGGCTTTCTAGTCTGGGCTCCATCACAAGTCCAGGTTTCAGTTTGTGTGGTCAGACCAAGTGAGACCAGGTCACAGAGGATTTGGGGCAAAGTGAAATGAGTGTGTTCATGAAGGAGCTCCAGGCTCCAGTTATCCCAGAGCTGGAACTGGACGACAAGGCAGCGCTCAGGATCCCTCCTGGTGTCATGGGGTGTTTTGACGGGGAGCCCAGCTGTGTGTGAATGTGGAGCTGCTCCCCTCGCACCTGGGGTTATCAAGGTAAATGTGTTATCACCACCCCAAATGTCCCTTGTGGCCAAAGGCATGTGGCTGTAGGATGCACCTCCCTGAGGCTGCTGATCCCCTCCTGTGCAGACCCCGTGCCATGGGCGAGGCAGCAGCTGGGAAGGATGGAGTGACCTGTGGCTGTTGCTGATAGATGGGATCAATGACAGGACAGGAATCGTCCTTCTTCGTGTTCTCATCACGTTGGAGGGGCAGAGGCCACTGCTGAAGGCTGTGCTCATCTGTTATCGCTCCTGGTTTACACCAAATGTTACATTTCTGCCGTGTAAAAAATGGGCCACACATCAGTTGCTGATCACATCTTGGGCTCGGTAACCTCAGAGTGCCTGCTCCAGAATTACTCCATAAGATCATCTGCTGCATTAGTGATTTATCCCACAAACTACATCGTGATGACTCAGGCTGGTTGTTGCAAACAGTTAGGAAGGTATGGCTGCTTCACTGAAATGGCGCATTTTCCATGGAGAAGTGTGAAATTATTATTAAAAAATAGTTATTGGGGAATAAAATCTCAGCAAGTGCTGGGAAAAGAGCATCCATTTAAGTTACTGCATTGAGCCCTTGCTCAGCAGAATATCCAGGATCTCTCGGGAAACTTCCTTGTGATAGTCAGGACTCTGGGTGGGCCTGACAGGACTAAAACCAGAGACCCAGCTTGCTCCATATCTCATTTGGCATCCAGGGGCTCGGCAGGAGAGTGCAAGCCCTCAAACATGACAAAAACCGGACACATACAGAATGAAAAATAGAGTCCAGCTGTGCCCTCCAGCCTGATGTGATTGCTCTGCTGGTGTCCTGCTGCTGCCTGAGCCCTCCTCACCTTCTATTTCACTGAATTTAACACCTCTGTAGTTACTAAAAGGAAAAGTGTTTTTGTAAAGTCAATATACTTTAAGGCAGGAAAACAAATTTGTCTGTGATTCTCCTAAATAGGATGAAAACTGCCTGTCACTCAGCTGTATGGCTGTTGGATTTTGACACTGGGAGCTTCAGCTCTTTTATTAGCTGCAACTTTTCCCCTGCTTTAATTTCTTTCAGCTACAAATCCTCTTCAGGGACAGAATCCTGCAGCCCTGTATGTCTCCCCATTGCTCTCACCTGCTTGCAAGTGAGTTTGATCCCTGGGGAGATGTCTCTGGGCTGTGGAGAGGCACAAAGCAGGGGGTCAAAGAGATGTCCTGTCCATCCTTTGTCTTTCCTGCTCATACCTTATGGGTGAGGAGACCAGGATGTGCATGTTCAGTGGGGATTGCTCCCGATAATTTCCGGAGGTGTAGTGCTGGCTGGTCAAATTCTGACATGTTTAGACAAAGTCAATTACCAATTCTAGAAAACTGTCCACATCAAAGGTTAAAGAATTGTACTAATTTAATAAGCAGTCGCTTGTAATACCTTGTTACTTCCCCAGTTCTAATGATGCTTATCAGTCCATGCTGATAATTAGTGTCACGTGCAAGGCAAGAGCTGGGGCAGTGCCCGGGGAACAGATGGAAATCTCTCACTGTTGGGGCTGGAGAGATGTGCCAGGGACAGCGTGGTGGCAGCCAGGTGATGCTTTCTGGGGTGGGTCACACTTCCACCTGCAGCCCCAAGGCAGCACAGAGGAGCCTCAGCAGCACACGGCCCCTGCTCCGTGCCCGAGATCCCTGCCTGTGACCATGATTGGGGGGTGAAATTAGATGAGCTTTAAGGTCCGTTCCAACCCAAATCATTTTGGGATTCTGTGATAACTCAGCCACCTTCTAATGCCATTAAGTCGTGAAAAGGTTTATGGGCAGCTACTGAGAGGTTTTATGGTCATGAAAGCTTTTGTAGCTGTAAGACCTTGAGACCATTGAAGCCACCACCCAGTGCAGCTGTTTCTGAAGGTGTCCAGGGTGGTTCCTCACCTGCCCCATTCTCCAGGAGGGGTCTGTAAGTGCAGGTGCAGAGGGTCTGGGCTACAGCAGTGGTGCTGCTTTGCTGCAGTGCAGGTGAAAGGCAGAATTGCAGGAAGGTAATAAACTGCCCCATTTACCATCCGATTAAACACCTATTTAAAGCCTGACTTGGCTGCTCAGGCAGCAGAAAACAAGGTACAAGGCAGTACAGCCTGGAACAACTGCTTGCTGGCCATTCTGACTGCAGCTTTTCAAAAGTTCAGGTGCTGTTGATCACCAGAGTATGGTTTTATCTGCCTGCAGCAGCTGCCTTTTGCATGTTTTTCTAATGTTTATAAGATGTTCCTGTTTTACTTAAAGTTCACAGCATTGAAATCATGTGTTTGAGCAGATTAAAAATAACACAAGATGCCGCCTCTCTCCAGGCTGTGGGAAAGATTCCAGTTAACAGGAAAATCTCCCTGTTCACCCTGCTGATGCTAGACTCCCCTCCTGCTGTACTTCATGCCACTTCATTTTTTAAATTGGCAGCTTATTGAAATTGCAATATTGCATTTGTGTGTGTTGTCAGTAGCATTTAAGCCATTCACTTTTGGAAATCTGCTGGTTCTCCATGGGGCAAGCACAGGGATAAGTTCCAAATAATAGGTGGCTGAAAGAGCTTTTCATCCATATAGCGAAATCCCTCCAAGAAGCCTGCTTTAGAGGTAAAAAACCCCTTAAAAGTCATCCAGAGCAGCTTTCTGGGATAGTTTATGTTTTTGTGTAGTAAACAAAATTATCTCAAAAGAGATGCATTTAAGTTGGAAGTGTGCTGCCTTCTGTGGGGAGCTCTTTAAGACCTAAATGAAAACCTTCAGGGACCCACACTTACCCTGCAAGGTGATGGTGTTTTCTTGTCTGGAGTAAATGCAAATAACCTTCCTAGTACCACAGGTCCTGATTACAAATCTCTCTTGCAACCCCTTTTGGCTGAACTGTGCTTTTCTGTCCCAGCATCTGGAATTTGCTGCTTGCTTTCTCAAATCTCTTGCTGCCATGTTTGTGCAGCATCAATTGGAGGCCACAGAGAGCAGGTTTGAGTATCACTGCCAAAGGTTTTAACACCTCCTGCTGTTGGCGGCACAGACATGGTTGGTCAACTTTTTCATGGCCAAACTTTGATGCCAAAATTCATTTATTCCTGAATAAAGGCCATTTCTTGTGGAGCTAGTGGTTTGGGGAGGGAAGTGCTGCTGACCCAGTGCATGGGGCTCATCTTTCAGCCAGTTCAGACTTGTTAATGTATTTCTTCCCTCATAATTAGCCTTTCCTGTCATGACTCAGGGCACGTGTATTATCCCCCACAGGGCCCGCAGGCTGGAATTGGTGTTTTCCTGCTGGTGGTGTAGCTTTGCTGGAGGGGGGGTGTGGGGGGTGTCTCCTCAGGTTCGGAAGCTGCCAGAGCTCAGCTGCAGACCTCTGGGAAAAGGGCTTGGAGGAGAGGATATGCTGGAAAGCAAGTCACACTGTCAGGTTTGGAGTCAAACAGAATAAAACTGATAGCTTTTAAAAATTCATGGTTGTGTTAATGCACTCAGCCAAGTGTAATTAAATGTAGAGACTCAATGGATTCATATAAACACTCTGTGGGAGCCTGTCAGTCTTCTAGGGAAATGAACCCCCAAACAAATGAACAAACCTTTAATATCTTCAGCTCTGCCTCTTTCAAGAGCAGAGCTGGGGGCTCTGGAGAAGCATCCAAGGGTCTCTCTGTGCCTGCATATTTCCAGGGGAGGTGCTGTACCTGCTAGTCTGGAGGGCTGAGGGACAACCCCTCACACCTTCGTGCTGCAGCACAGACCCACAAATCTGCTGATCAGAACATGTCCTGGGCTTTGAATGCCAGCAGATGGAGATGCTGGGCTTGGCACTCAGCTACACCCACCAGGAATTCCTCATGCCCCTGCCTTGTCCTTCAGCAGCTGCTGGAGGTCCAGGACTAAGAACTGCTGGCCAGTGCTTTGCTGTAACTGGATCTCTCTGCTCTGGTCCTTTACCTGTCGAAACACAGAGTGCCTGGTGCAAAATAATTGTCCCAGCTTCAGGATCTGAAAAAAAAGAAGAACCAAAAAGGGGTGGGGGAAGATGCTGCGTGCACAACTGAGCAATGGATGGCTGTCCCAAAGGTGAGCATCTCCTCCACAGGAGAGGTTTTCTCCTACAAACTGCACCTCACTACCAGTAAGTGTTGGAAGTCAGGTGTGTGCAAACGGCACTGAGACACAGAGGAACCCACCTGGGCCCTGGTCAGCTCCTGCACCACAGCAGGGGCTGGGCAGTGCTGGGTTTCTGGCAGCTTGTGGGAGCAGGACAGTGCCCTGTGCCCTGCCCGTGTCTCCATGTCATGTGTGCCGAGGGCTGCAGTGCCTCTTCTGGTTGCAGGGCACTTCTGGGGTATTTCTCCTAAATTTCTTCTCAGGAATTCCTCTGTGGTCATGAGCAGAATTGGGAAAATCATCTACAGCAGGGTGAGAAAGGGAGGATAAGACAGTGCTGAGCTCATTTTTTCCTATTTGTAAGGGATTTTTCTCTTTCTTTTTCTCAGTTGAATCCTCACCTTCTCACAACAGTTGTTGCATATCACTGTAAACTTCATTTAATCCTTTTGTGAAGTTAAATACGAGTGAAAGACAAAATACATGCTGTACTTGATGTAAGACTGATGACACGTCCCCCAATTATCTTCAGCGGTGATACAGCTATAATCAAATTTAGAGAGCAGCTGTGTTACTCAGCACTGCTGACAGGGATGCAGTGAATTAGAATTGATGCTGCCTCTCGTTAATCCAGCAGCAGACCCATGGCACCGGTGGGGATGTGCTCACCCTCGGCACAGCTCCACACAGCACCAGCAGCACTGGGCCATCACCAGGGTCTGCTCTGCCCCTCACCCTGGCACTGGCCCACTGCTAATCCTCTGCCCCAGAGCTGCTGCTGGGTCCTGCACATCCCTAAATGTGGTGGGAAGTGGGACAGAGCTTCTAGGCATCTTGTCCCTGCTGGGCTGCCATGCCCTTCCGAGCCATCACCTTGCATTGCCCATTCCTGACAGCTCCAGGAAAGCAGGGAATTTCTTCTGTTGGCCTTCAAAATCAGCCAAGCACCTGAGCTCCTTTTCTTTTTATTTTTTTAGCTGTAGCACAAATAGTTGTTTTAGTAGAGGACTCATTTCATCTGTCTGTTTTCTCAAAAAAAATTAAAAAACTCTCTCCAGCTCCCTGCTGTCCCGGCTGCAGCAGGACGCCGGCCGGAGCGCGGCACCGCAGCGGGACGTGCCCATCAGCTGCAGGGAACCTGGTGGTTTAATATCCCCAGAACCTTCTGTGGTGCTCTTGGGTTTTCACAGCCAGTCTAATAGTGGTGTTCAAAATAATTGCTGTAGAGGGAAAATGTGCCTTATCACAGGGAGCAGCACACGGACAATGGAAGTGTTTCAGAGCATATTTTTAGGACAGAAAAAAAAAATCAATCTAAATCTTATGCTTTTTCATCATATGCCTTGAGCAGTGAAAAGGGGGGGAAAGGGATCAGCATTTTTGCTGGTTGTATGGGGCTGTGAGAGACATGGTCTGGAGGAAGGTGTCCCTGGGGTCAGCAGGGGCCAGGGCAGCAGATGCACCCAGCAGGAGCTGCAGTGGTTTTGCCTCTCCTTGGTGCCTGCTTGGGAAAGTCAAACGTTTATGTGTAACCTAAAAGAAAAGCTGTTCTGCTGGTGTGAGCTATTGGGTAATAAAACGAGGAAAGGCACTGCAGTCAATAAAAGTAAATTAATAACTAGAGACAACAAACCCTGCTTCTCTGACTGGCATAAAGCAATCCTGTGCTGAAGGAAGAAAAAATGTCACCGTTTATGAGGAGGCAGGTCAAGTCCAAGAGGAATGGGCCATAGCATTTTGTTGGATATTTGTGATAGGAACTTTTTCTTCCTAAACCTGTGGTGTTTATTTGCATTACAAGCCAAGCAGCTCCACAGAGCAGAGGAGATCCAGAGCCCCTCGGCATGGTGGGTGCTGTCCACAGTCACTGCAGGGCTGCCCACACCTGCCCTTGCAGTTGTACTGCTCATGCAGCACGAATTAGGAGGCTTGATTATTTCAATAGAGGTTAATTACATTAGTCACTACAGCAAATCTCCCGTTCATGCCATGCTTTCCACTTCATTGAATTCATTACCCCCTGTGACAGTAAATTTCTGCATAGAACTGCTCTTTTATATCCCATAGTGATCCTCCATGTTGGCCCTTCGCTTGCTTTTGCTCTTGTTTCTCTCAGTGTTCCTGGTGGCAGTGACAAAGAGGTTTGGTGGGAGCAGGGGGGAGCAGCCTGGGCCGTGCTCTGCCCCAGGGGAAGGGGGTGGGTGAGCAGCGCCGTGCCCATCTCGGCATCGCCCTGTGGGGACAGGCTGTGACCCCCACACTGTGTGCCCTGTGCTGCAGCTGAGCAGATGGTGACTCTGGATCGTGCACGTCATCCCCTTCCCTCATTGTGTACATCACCCCCTTTCCCTGCTGTGTTTGTCATCCCCTTCCCTCGCTGCATCTTTGCTCAAAACCAGCACTGGCAGATACGCGTCCTCTGCCACCTGCCAAGCAGGTGCTGTGCTGCGCTGGTCTTTGCCCATCAGCCTCCTCCCTCCTGACTGCCCTGGTACCAGACTGTCCCTCATGGGAAATTTCAGCAGCTCATGCACCCCTTGCAATGATTCTGAAGGAGCTGTTCCTCACCATTTAATGTGTTTCTGTAAATGGCAGAGTAAAGTTCTTGGATTGCATTTAATTAGTTTTACTGTGCCTTCCCTACTCGGCAGAGATGTATCATAATAGCTGAAGGATTCATGAAAAAACATGTTTTAATCAGAAATTCAAATGCAAACCAAGACAGAACAACAAAGATCTGAAAATAAAAACAGAATTTTAAAGATTGCCCCTATGAAACTCACTGCCGCAGGCACATGGTGCTGCTGTTAGAAGTTTCAAACTAGTGAGCTGCTCTCGTGAGCCAGAAGTCCCAGGTCTGACCCAGCTAATGCTGGATTGCACAGTTAATCCTCTGGAGATGTGGTGACGTTGGGGAGGGCATTGGCCAGGCTTCTGCAAAGGCTCACAAGAAACTGTGTAAAGCTGGTCCCGAATTACAGTGAGCTTGGTGCACGCTGCCATTCATTGAAGTGCGTTTGTCATACCCTGGGCTGAGCCCAGAGTTTAATATGTGACCGTGTCCAGGTGCCCAGAGCCAGCACAGGAAGGGTGTTTGCCTTTCCAAGGCTTTCCAGGGCTGCCGAAGCCCAGGGAAACAGGAGCTCTGTGCTACTGCCTGGCTCCATCTCTCCTTGTTCTCTTTTGTTTTTAAACTTACTTCATTCCTCTATCACTGCACCTGGGAATTCATCACTCATGTGTCTCCAGCTTCTCCAGCCCCCTGCACACGGCGTAGGGGGAGATTTCTACAGTCGTGTAGCCCCAGTGCCCAAACTGTGGCTGCTGACATGTGCAAGGGGGAAGTGAGACATTTCCCACCTGTTCAGCTCATTTGCGGCTTGGTGGGATAGTTCCTATTTTTAATTGTAGCTGCAGTTTAAGGAATAAATTTGTGGAGCCAAACATAAGGTAACAACCAAAGGAAGTAGTTTTTTAGCTGCAGATCTGTCTGATTTAGTACCTGGTGAACATTTTCTTTAGCATAACGATACTTCTTAGGGTGCATGGAAAAACCTGCAGCAATGAACAGACACTGTTTCCAGTTTTCAGTCTCATTGTTAGCATTTTGCTATCATTAACCTGAGCGTGATAAATGGCTTATAAAACATATTTTTTGTTGGGCATTAGCAGGTCTAGTTGTGAGGAGGGATGTGGAATTTGGTCTACAGAGTTTTGCATTGTGAATGTGAATTGTGTGTGGTTCTGATACTCGAGGTCAGGCCAGTGTAAATCAAGGAAATGTTTCCAGATTTTAATCTGAATCGAGACTTAGGGATTTAAAGATACTTAAAGTCCCAGCCAGGTGTTTACTTGGGCTAGGAAACAGCCTTGCTGTCTGCAGGTGGAGGGACCTTCCACAGAGGTGGAAGCTGCTGTGGCTGTTGCAGGTAAAACTCTGCCCTCTCTCCTCGCCTTTCTGGTATTTTAGCACTTTTCTTCTGGCTGGACTTTTGGAAATGCTGCCTGTGCATTTTTGTCCATGTGTGCCAGCCCCCGTGGCTGCTGGCATCCTGCTCGGAGCGCTGCAGGGCCAAAGCCCAGCCGGGATGCTCACTGGGATGCCAGCCTTGGCTGGGAGCACTGGAGGGGCACACAGAGCACTTCAGCTGCCAGAAAATTAGATTCATTTATTTGGAAATCTGTGGTACACAAAGCACTTTAATAACCACATTCATCTAAAGGCCACATCAGGAGAAACAGTACTGCCTGTTCCCTCTCGGATGCCAGTTTGTGGGGAATGCTGCTGCTAACATTTAGCAGGAGCTCCAGGTCACCTTGATAAAATCCAGCTAAGACACATTTTAATGGCTGTTTAATTAGATTTACCATAGGGAAGGTGCCATGGAAGAAGGCTGCATTTCTGCTTCCAATGCTTGAGATGGTGGCTGGTTTAAATAAAAATGCAGATAAAAGACTGCAAGTGATAGACAAAGATAAGGGTATTTTTTACCCCGGTTCAATATAATTTTTTACCTTCATTTGAGGGATGTGTCTGCTCTTTCCCTGCACTTGCAGGGCGGGAAAATCTCACACCCCCGCAGAGTGATGCTGTTTTCTGCCTGCCACAAAAATGGAGGTTCTCCTCAATGTGTGATTTTCTTTTAGGTGACCTGAGCTTCCAGCACCTCACTGTAAGGCTCCCACACTCCTCAGAAGCTGCCCGTGTCATAAAGCAGAAGGGAAGGAATCCATCTGATTTCCAGCAGCAATATCCAAATGTTATGGCAAACTGGTCCCTGTATTAGAGAACAAATAGCTCGTGTTCATCTCACACCAATTTTGATTCCTTGATGAGACTGTGGGAGACTCCAAGGAGCATTTTGTATAGTGGCCAGTTGCTCCTCCGTAGGAAATAAAGCATTGAAACATATTGCTATAAAGGATATGACATCTCTCCCAATGGATTTATTAAGAAGACCACGAGAGTAAAGAGTTATAAAAGCCGATCCAGTCGGCAGTTCAAGCTGTGTAATTGATATCCATTATTTCCCATTGACTGCTCTGCACGAATTTGCTTTCTGTAGCATCAACAGATTCTGCCTCTGAGCTGCTGGGGCTCGGCAGAAAGCACAGCCAATAGCAAACCTGGGGTATGAATCCTAGGAGAGAGCTGAGGTGGTTTTCCTCAATTTCTTCACATAAATACACACCTTTATCCTAATTTACACAGTTTCTCAAGTCACTACATTTGCACAGGGCAATACAAATCCACTGTGGCTTTGCTGAGGCAGAGATTGGGCATCAGTTTGGTTTCCCCAATGATACAATTTCTCATCTGCTTCATTTCATGGCAATTTTATATTCTTTACAGAAATAGGGTTATTATAGTAATGAATTTACTGAAACAAAACAGGTAGAAAAGGGCCATCCCCACAAATGCAGATTTACCCTGTGCCAGAGTAACCCCAGCTCGTCCCAGGCCCATCAATGTTTGTCTGTCCTGAGCATTTGTCTGTCAGCTGGCAGGAACAGCACATTGCTCCTCAGTGCTTCCTCAGGTGATTTCAACATTACCTTTATTTTTGGTGGATGTGAGAGCAATCAGGAATAACTGAGGCTGATGGTGACTGGGTGCTGGCTGTCCTGAGGGCTGGTGTCTGCTCCCTGGTGCTGCAGGATCCCTGAGGAGGCTGAACACAGGGAAAGGCCACATGCCTGTGCCAGCCTCCTGCCTGTGCCCCCACGCAGGTCAGCATTAGGCAAACTGATAACTTTCCCCTTATTTCTCAAAGCTGTTCTATGCTACTGACCTCCTGCCCCTACCTCCTGCAAATCATTTGCTTTTCCTTGTACTATTTCTGTTGGTTTTTTTTTCTTTCTCCTCATCTCACCTCAAGGAGGAGAGGCATTACCTCATTTCCTCTGCCTCGGAAATAAATCCTCATTATGGATTTGTACCTGGGGAAGAAGAAGCCGATTTCCACTCCCAGCCAGTTCTGGGCAGATATTTGAAGGTAATTGTTCAGTCCAGGGACATCTCACTTGTCTAATAACTATAAAGAGCCCTTTTATTAGAGCTGGGCTTGGGGTTGGGACTGTTGAGAAGATATTTATGGGGAAGATGTCATTTCAGAAAACTAGAATATGGACATCAAATTCATGTTTTTATTTTAAGGTGGAGCAAAGGGAAGGACCTAACACAGAATAAATGTCTGAATGCTGGTGGGGGTCTCATTCCTAGGCCCGGGTGGCTGCACTGCACTGCCCAGAGTGCAGCTGCCTCCACCACAGTGCTCACTGGATTGCCTCAGGTTTGTTCAAAATCATCCTCTGAGGTGGTTAAACCCAGCAGTAGCTTTTCCCTCATGCTGTAGTTGTAAAAACTGAAATGAACTAGCAGACACCAATGGTGTTTTTACTCAGGATCCAGAAGGTACATCTAGGTTCTGCCTCCCTAAACGTGCTGCAGCACAAGGCTGAAGTGACAGTGTGATGGGGCCCTTTTTTCCTGGCTAATTGCTGCAGGATGAAATAAGGGTCAGAATAAAATGTGGTTATCTGCTAAATGCTTGCTGCACCCAGCTGTCAGGCTGTTTGCTGGAGCCCAGATTATATTGACTGTGGCAGCTTTTGGATGCTCCAGCTCAGGGCAGAATTGCACAGTGATTTCTCTGGACTTTGACAGAGCTGAGGCTGAGCTTCTGCCACAGAGCCATCAGTGATGGACTAGACAGAAATAAACAAACAGCCCATGAGAACTTTCTGGAGGAGAAACCGCTTGGTTCAGTGTTGCAGATTTACCCCAAGATACACCCAGATGAGCAGAGATGTGTGACAGACGTCCCCAGTTCTGAGGCTCTGGAGCTCTGGCACTCGCAGTGTCTTTGTGAATGTGCCCTGCACTGCTCTGCTGCAGCTTGGGAGGTGCAGGGACCCCTCAGCATCCAGCTGGTGGTGAAACTTTGATGAAAGTTCCTTAATGATTGATGAAGAATGGCATCAAATTAACACAACTCATTACACTGTGGGAGCACAGTTGTTTAGCACTTGATGCTTCAGGACAGTGAGTTCTCACACCACGAGCTTCTCCCCAGCCTCTGATCCCACCCGTGGCAGAAGACACAAGGATTTGTTTGTACAGGTCCTGATCCCAGTGAAGTGGAGAAAATGTAAATCAGACTGAAGTGCCAAAAGCAAATGCTGGCCGTGCTGTAAGCACACAGCAGCCTTTTCTCCCAAGGGGCTCCAGCCACTGAAGAAAACCCTTCCCATGCCTGTAACACCCGGGGCCATGGGAGCAGGCATTGGGAAGGCGTGATGTCTGGTAATTAGCTGCTGTCTCGCATGATTGATTCCAGCAGCTCTTTTCTCGTGCTGCCAGTCTTGTTGAACATTTTCTGCTTCTGCCACTGCCCCGAGCAGGGCGGGTGATTTATCACCAGCTGCGGCTGTCGGTGAGGTGCCTTCCTGCTGTGCCCAGGGGTGGATCTCAGGTGCTGCACGTGTCCTGGGGCTCGTCATTACAGATGAACATTGTCCAGCATGGGCTGTTGTGATGTTGCGTTGTCCAAGGCCTGTATAATTTTGCATTTTCTAACAGCCTGTACATAAGAGGAGTGAGCATTAGAAAGGTGTAAAGCTGGATATTTTAAAGTTAAACTGAATCCCAGTCATGGTTTCCTTCCCATGGAGCAGTTTTATATATAAAGAAGATGATAGATTAAGTTATGTTTGACTGACAGATTTAAACTGGGGCTTCTTCCTGCAGCCTCCACATCCATACTCTAAATAGGAGGCTTGGGATTAGGGCCATTAAATTACTTAGTTTATTGGAAAAGTAAAATATCAGGAACAGATGAAAATGAAAAGAGAGAGAAATGCAAACTGAATGAGTGCTAAAAAATTATTAAGGTAAGGTAGCAAATGAAATAGAATAGCACTAAAACTAGATGACATGTAAGAAATTCTCCAAGTGGCAGCACTGTGGAGTTGGGCTTTCAAACTGGAGTTAAAGACAGGTGAGCTTGATATTGCCAAGAGCTGCTCCGTGCACCCAGGCTGCCCAGTGCTCAGCTGTCTGCCCGTGGGGATGGGAGAGGGATGGAGAGAACTAAAAGCAGGTCATGGATGGAGCTGATCCTCCAGCTGTGCTCGTTGGAGGCAGAGATGGCTCTACCTCTCCCGGTCCGTGCCTGGGTCCGAGGGGATGTGCCCCAGCAGCGGGTGGTGGGTGAGTGGCCTCGGTCCTGCTCCTCAGTTTCCACGTCTCCCCCAGATCCAGGCAGAGATGGGTTTCTGTCTGCTGGCTTTGGATAACTTCTTGTAACCTCTCTGAGTCTTTGTACCTGTATTGCCTCCTTCCCTCCTGTCAGTAATCACTTACAAGGCCATGGAGAGAGATCAAATCCTGACCTCTCCTTTGGATCCTTGAAATGGCCTCTTACTGCACTCTCGAGTCTCCTTAAAGGAAACAAAACAAGCTGCTGCAGATGATTGCAGGTAAAGCTGTACTCCTGAGGACCTGCCTTTTCTAGATAGCCCTGTGTACAAGGAGCAAAACATTTCCTGGAGATTTGATTTCATCTCAGGTCTGGGGAAATTCTGCAGTTCCACATACAATCCATCAACACCTGCCCAGAGAGGAGCAATAAATTAATCTTCTTCTGGAGCAGCAGTGCAAACTGCCTTCCCTGCACGTGGAGAAGAGCCAGATTTGGGTCAAAGGAGCAGCTTTCAGCTACTCTTTCCCCTCCTACCATGATCCATTTGAGCCCGGCTGCTCTCCCACCAGCTCTGCTCCCTCATGCCCATACAGCTGTGCCGGTTGGCAGCAATTGCTACTGGCTTTTCCACAGCCTTTGCTTTAGACTCATTATGATAATAGCTGTTAAATCTCTAGAGCAGCAGTGAGTGTCCACTCGGGTGGTATCAGTGTTCCTGTGCTGACATGTGCAGCCTGACTCAGTGAATGTCACTGCCCTCAAATGCAAAATGCCTTCGGGTGAGCACAGGACTTGTGCTCTGCCCCAGGACAATGCTTCCCAGGGAAACGACCTCCTCCTCTTCCTCCTCATCCTCCTCTTCCTCTTGGCAGGGCCAGCTCCTGGGACCAATCACAGCCACATGCCTGGGGGGGCTGGATCTCAGTGAGGTGGCAGGTGATAGAGAAGAGGCAGATGCTGCTGAAGGACAGCGTTGGTCTGTGACAGAAGGACAACTCCACGGCCACCAGCAGAGCGAGAGGATGGAGATGCAGCCTCTGCACCTGGTTTTAAGTGGTTTAATGACATCACAGCACAAAGGGAAGAGTGTGAGAAAATGGTGTAAGAGAACATATTCTCTCGTGTTAAATCACCACTCTAGGTCCTGTTGCCATTGGCAGCCTGAGGGATATTTTGCAGAGATGCTAAAACACATTGTAAATTAGGAAAACAAGAGAGAAACCAAACCAAAACACCATATTGTCTAAGATCATATCTCTTGATACCAGAAAAGCTTCTCAGAATGAACCACCTCATTCATGTTTACTCTTGTTTGTTTGGGGTTTTTCATTTGAAGAAATGAAAAAGATCCCATTTCTGTTTTTCTATAAAAATAGGTGTTGTCATCGATGTCACCTTTGTAGCCTTGCCTCGCTGCCTGCAGAGGTCAGCAGAGCCGGAGCCCTGGAGGAATGTGAGCAGCCCTGCTCCTTCCAAGGCCAGGAAAAGAAGAGAAACGTTTCATGATCCTTAAACTTGTTAAATGTAAAACTTGAAAAGTCTCACACTGAAATCTCAGCAGCCCCAGGTAAGTTTTATTCAGCCAGCTTTGTTCTTTCTCTGCAGAGAAAGCTGGTTAAGGAGGGATGAACCCAGCCCATAACTACTGAATTCCAGTCTGTAATTCCTTCAGTAAACAGCAGAAGTTCACTGGAGAGCACTCAGGCTCACACTGAAAGGAGGGAATTGCAGGTGTTTGCGCTTTTGGAAATGTTAGAGGGGAATATGCAAAGAAGGCCTGGAAAAGAAGACGTGAGTGTTGGCAGCACCATCACCCAGGTTGGTGACGCTGCTGGCAGCAGCCAGGAGAGAGTTCAGAGCACAACCACCCAGGGAACCCAGCAAAAACAGCAACAACCTTCACATGCCCTCAGCGTGAGTGAGGAACCTGAGGAGTGCCAGGGAGAAGAGCTGCTCCTGAGGTGGGAGCCCTTGGTGCTGGATCTGTTGTGGGTTCAGCTGTGGTGGTGGGAGCCACAGGCTCCAGGGAAGGGAAAGGCTACACAAAACACAGGCAGACACTGCAGCCCACAAGCAGGTCCCTGACCTCCACTCTCTGTGGTTGAGCTGCTCTGCCATTAAAGGCCACCTCCTGCTGAGACCTCATTAATGGGGAATGGCTGAGGCAAACTATAAAATCTTAAAAAATAGTGTGAGGATACAATTAAAAGCAGCATCTCTGAACTGGAGCTGCTTTGCCATGAATTGAACGTGCCTAAACCTAGTCATGGTTGAGCAGAGCTAGGATAAACTCAAAAGCAGAGTGCCCAGGATCTGATTTAATTTGAAGGACTACAAAATTATATTTCTCTGCTGATTTTCCAGGTGGCAGGATTAGATTAAGAGCTTTTAGTTTTTCACTACTTCCTTTTAACCTAATTTGTCAGAAATGGCTTTTGGTACAAGGCAGAGTTTGCTGGGTGCTGCAGCTGCGACAATGGAAATATCAGAGAAATGACAAAGCGCAGTTGGGGGACATCATCCCTCTGTCTGGAATGCACGGGGTTTGATAAACCATGAAGGCCAAGTTTTCTGGAAAAGCATAAATCAGGGAAATTTGCATCTCTAGTGGGAAGTTTGCTGATCCACCAAAGCAGCCCCTCTTTCTGGGGAGACCAAGATCTGCAGCAGGATCTGGCAGATTTGGTATGTGCTGGCCTTCATGAGGACATGGGAAGGGATTTTTGCATGGTTGGCGTGAGCATGGCCACAGGCATGGCGGCTGCAGGGGAAGGAAGGGTGGTGGCCAGAGATAGTGCAGCCACAGGGACACCCTGCCACAGCCTGCAGGAACGGGAGCTGCCCTTCCTCTCGGCTTTGCTGATTAAGGAGCTCCTTTTCTTGGCAGTTTGAGCTGGAATTAAAATATTGCTGGGAGAGAGACACTCAGGGGCAGGCGAACAGCTTGTTCCCAGCTGGCTCAGCACTTTCCTGTTTGCAATTCCACCTACCAGAGCTCATAGAAGGCTCCCTGAAGGCAACTGGGTGCTGGACTGGCAGCCCCCTCCAGCCCTCGATCTCCAGCAGCCCCTCAGCTGGAGCGTGCGGGGGCATCTCTCCTCCTCCTTTTGGGAAGGCAGCAGGGCTCCCAGTGTGCATCCCAATGGAGCAGCCTTGGAACAGAGGTGGAGGCACCAGAAGGGCGTGCTGGCATGGAAGTTCATTTTGGCTGCTGGTGTTGCTGGGTGCTTGTGGGGGTCCTGGATGCTTTGTCCCCTCTCCAGGGAAGAAAGGGGATTTTCAACCTGACCTCCAAAGTGGAGGAGCTGGGGACCTGTCTGCCCCAGAGGGACACCAACTGGATGGTTTAATAGCCACGTTACTTGACTACTCCTTTTGGCCCTCTCCCAAATCCCACTCCCCTCTGACTGCTGAAGTGATGAGCTCCTCTGCGCTGTGGGAGAAAGGACAGACTTGGGTTAATGACGCCGTGCACGACTCCCCCTGCTCTCCTCCCGGTCATTCTGCCAGGCTCTCAAGAAATGGTTTGCCTGGGAAATGGTCTGTGACTTAGCAGGCAGCGTGCTTGTGAGAGGCAGGTTTCTAATGACTCCTCAAACTGAGATTTTATCCCTGTAAATGCAACTAGGTCTCAGTGTCCCTGATTAGTTTCTTGTGACAAATTCCACCTGTCTGCCTGGGAACAACAAAGACCTAAAAAACCTGAGCCCCAGCCATGCAGCCAACTGCTCCCATGCTGGGCTTTGTCATCACAGGAAATCACTTACAAAACAGGAAACTCTTCCTTGTTCCACTCAATTTCTTGGGACTATTTGCCATGAAATGTCACCTTCTCAGATGAAGGAATGGGATTTATCACAATTAAGGGAGGCTTTGACATATCCCTTTAAGTGAATTAAGGGTGCTTTAATTCTGAATTTGCCCAGGGCTTTGTTGGTGCAGTGGGAGTCCCTTGCAGTTTATAACACTTGGAAACATGCACATTTTTGGGCAGTTGTTGGTGTGATTTTGCTGCTCCCGCCAGTGTGGGCTGCGACAATGATGCAGCAGGTTGACAACGAGCGGCTCCTTGTCAGAATGCTGGCTCTGGACATTCCTCAGGAATGCAGAGGGAGAACACTTGTGCTGAGTTGTTGATTGATTGAGCAGTTTCCTATATATTTTGGATTTTTAGAGTCACAATACACCTGCGTCACTGCCCTCGTCAGTCACCGCTTTCCTGCAGTGCGATTTTTGGCTGAGACACGGAGGAGCCGAATCTGTGACACGCAGGTTCTGAGGCACACGGGTTTTGCTCCACAGGTGCTGGTGCAGTGGTTGCAGGGCCCTGGCACGGTGAGGGGGTAGGTGGTGGGGGGCTTCCAGCAGCACTTCCCACCACGGTCTCACAGCCTCCTCCTGCCCTGGCACTGATGTCACTTGTTCTCCCCTCTGGCCTCCACCTGCAATTCCTGTTCTGCAGCTGAGAGCTGCGTCACCAGCGCCGTGGCCTTGGCCCTACGTCCGGGGTGTGGCAGCAGCACTTGGACCTTGCTGGTGTCCTTGCACAGTGCCTGATGTGGCCGTGCATCACCCCGAGCCCGGTGCCAGAGCTGGGTGTTGGGCTCGGGTGCTGATGCTCCTTCCTGGTCTCCTCAGTGTTGCTTCAGCAAAGGGGGATTAGCACAGGAAACACCCCACAAAATGTGTTGCATTTGCTGTTGCCATAGCACAAATAGGAGACCTGGAACATAGAGTGGAAGCTGATGAGTCACTGGTGTGAAGCATTTATCCCAAACCTCCTCTCTTGGAAAACTTCTGGCATGAACTTTACAGAGCCAACAGCCCTTGGTGGGAGTTACTGGGAGCAGTTAGTGTGTCCAGGCTGCTCATGCCCACCTTACTCTGGAGTTACCTCTCTGGTGACTCGGTGATGTTTCATCAGATTCTGGTGCTGCTCCAGCTCGAGAGGTTCTGCAGCCACAGGAGGGCGGCACCACCAAAGCCCCTGCAGGCACCGAGAGGCCACCAGGGCTGGGCTCAAAGCTGCTGCTCCATCTCCTGCTTCACTCAATGAAGGAAAAGTTATATAAAAGATGTTGAAATGTGGCATTGCTGGCAATACTCGGCTGATGTTTAACCTGATCCCACTCAGGTGAATGGGATTTGCCTGTCTGAGGGGCGTGTGAGGCTAAGGCCAGGCCAGGCCCGCTGACGTTTTCTGCGGCAGAAGATAACGTGGGTGTGCTTGGTCAGGGCTCAGCCTGCAGCAGGGCAAGGGTATTACCTTCCAAAAAGGCTTGTTTGGTTGGTTGAAGAGAGATGTTTCTGAGAAAGATCCCTGCAGCTGCTCGAGGTTAAACTAAGAATTGGCACGAAGTGACAAGGGACTCAATACCTGAACTAGCCAAACCCTGAAAAAAGAGTCCAAAATGGAATTCTTTTATTAGCTTTTCCCTGGCACTGACACCTGCAGACTTCTATCTGCAGCTGTGTGGAAGAGCTCACACTGCAAATGTAATTCCCACAGGATGGGACTTTGAGGAATCAGACTGTGTTTCAACCCATCCTGGAGAAGGCCCCGAACATGCTGACTAAACAACAGATTGCAGAGAACAGTGTTGCTACAGACAACAAGATTAGAGAACTTTGAGGAGCACTTGATCTAAAACAATACACAAAGGTATGATTTTTTTTAATGTTATGGTAGGGAAAACCTTCTCTACACAGCTGAAAGCAAGAAGGGAGGTGAGCCCCAGCCTCCAACTTCTGCAAGTGTGTGATGCAATCTAGCACTGGAAAATTGCTAAAATATATTGGGGCACTGCTTCAAGTTTGGGTTATGTCTGAGCTTTAATATCTTACAAAAATTAGGTTACATTATTCAAAATCAAAGGGTTTCAAAGTCACAGCAAAGCTGAATTTCACTCTGTAACAGCAGCCTCAGGTCATTGCTGGGTTTTGTGCCAAACCAAGCCGGGTTCTGTGAGGAGACTCTGAACTCTGCTCTGCCCCGTGACAGAGTGGGTGTGTGTGGCTCCAGGCATCAACCACAGGCAAAGAGCAATAATTGCCCCCCTAAAGCCAAGAGGAGCTTCCTCATCTCCCCCTGCAGGGAAGGAGGTGGTGGGAGGTGGTGGAAGGTTTCTCCAGCGGTGCTGCCACAGCCTGTCCCTGCTGCAGGGAATTAATGGGGCTCTTCCTTTCGCTCAATTACTGGGTATCCACCTGTGAAGCTGTAAAGGGTAGAACAGTAAATCTTACAATCAAATATTAAATTATACCTAATTTATTTGCTTATGGCAAACTGCAAGCTCTGCAATCAAGTGTGTAGACAGGGTTTCTGTCACAAACTCTCCTGGGAGTCAGGGGATGTGCCTGGCAGTGCTTTGGGGGCTGTTAGCTGAGCCTTGCTCCAAGGGGACACAGGCAGGGATTGACCACTCTAAACCCAGCGTGTCCCCATCACAGAGACCCTGGGGCAGCCCCTCAGGTAGCCCCTCAGCATGGGCTTGGGTCTGCCTGGTCCTTCACTTTGATGAATGTCTCTCCAACCTCATAACGCATTTTTTGCATACTTTTACTGTAGCTAAAACATGCGGTGTTTAGGAAGAAGTTTATTGTTTGAATCAGGATGAAACCAGCATGTGCTTGGCAGCACTTTCTGCATAATATATTAAAGGTGTTTTACTTCTGTATAAAATCCTTCAAGTCACCTGGAATTTTTCCATGGACTGCACTCTGCTCCAGGTTTCAATTTGCCTTAGAGTTGTACATTTGTCCTTGTCATCTCTGGCAGCCCTGTGCCACCATCCTGCAAACTGGCTCAGAAAATGGCACCAGGGTGAGGGTGCAAATCAGAGCCTCCCGGAAAGTCTGGTGGAGAGAAAGGGTCTGACGGCTCCCAAGCATATTTCTAAATGAAAAATTGTGTCTCATACTTTACCGTTCAGGAAGAGGGGGAGAAAAAACCGTGTCTGGATTGGAATATTTTCAGCATTTGGGATGGCAGGTGAATTTTAAACAGAACCCAGCTGGAATATGGCCAGTCTGGGAAGCACAATATGGCATTTTTCTCTTCCCTTTCCATTATGGTCCAAGCAGAAACAGCAGCAGGTGGAGAAAGTACTTTGAGTTGTGTCAAGTATTGTGAGGTGTTTGTGTCAGATTTTGCCTAATTCCTTGAGGCATTAAAGCATCTCTACTTTGCAAAGACAGTGGAAATCCACTTTTCCATGTGCATGAGCATTTTAAAAACGGAGTTTTCTGACGATGTGGGAGAGCTGCCTGCTACCACTGGGAATTCCTTTCCCCGGAGCGATGGGTCCCGGCCTCCAGGGCCAGCTCCAGCGTGGTCCGGCAGTGTCACTCGGGGGGACGGCAGGGAGCAGGCAGGGCTCCGGGGAGCAGCACAGCTGCCTGGTGTGCGGCTCCACGGCGCTTCCAGACGGGTGTTTTGGGAACTGATGGCTGCAGAATGAATCAGTGACCCGCCCCAGACCCGGGGCAGCGCTCAGTCATTGGAAGAAGCGGGTTTTCCACGGAGGAGGATGCAGGACGCGGTGCTGAGCCCCAGCAGCTGCCTGCGCTCGCTCGGATGATTCTCCCGATGATTCTCCCGATGATGCTCCCTGTGCGTGGGCGCAGAGGACCCGTGGTCCGGGAGGTGCCGCTGGCTGAGCTCTGATTCACTGTCCAGCCCCCCCGGCTGGGAGCCATGAACCAGAAAATGTCACTGCTTCCCACGGCAGAACGATGTTCGTTCCATGCCACCGGCACCGGCTCAGGGTGCAGCTCAGGGGGAATAAGGACTTTTGTCAGGCTTGTGTATTAAGATTCTGGTCACGGCCTGAGTTTTGGTTTTTAGCAAAGATAAATGGTAACTGTGCCATCTCCCATTGCCTGCAGTATTTTAGAGGCTTTCCTTCTCATAAATAGCCTTGTCTATCCCTTCAAAGTGACACTGGAGCATCATTTTGCTGCATGTGTGGTGTTCGTGCTTTGAAACCCCAGACCAGCTCTTTTCTGTGAAAACCACACTAACACATCCACAAATCTCACGCTTTACAGCTTGTCACTCACATTTAACCTGCTTTAGAGCAGAGGTTTCCCTCGGCAGCTGCAGATGAAATATGCTTCATCTGTGACGGTTTTCACAAGCACAAGGCACCCCCTGTGCCAGTGTGAGCCAGGGCTGCCAGGGACACCCAGGCTGTTGCTCCACTGGTTTGCAAAGCAGAGTCTGTCCCTCTGGGTGAAGCAGAGCAGGAGCTCAGCTCAGCAGTTAATTTTTAACTTGCCTGTTGCTCCATGGTGTGGAAGGGAAGCTTGCCAGGGAGGTGTTGCTGTTGACCAGGGCACCCTGTCTCCCCACACACAAGCACGGCTGGGCGAGGGCTGGCCCAGCTCCTCTTTGGACTCTGCTCATGCCTTGTGTGCTGGATTTCACCAGAAACTGAAGGTCACAGTACTGGGTGTTCAGGTGCTGGGGAACATCCCCATCTCCTCCTGAACACTGTGGTCAGGCTGAGCCGGGTCACTGACTTGTTCCAACCCCATCTTTTCATGGACAGGAGGGTTGCAAAAGCAACCCTCCATTTTTTGGAGAGATGGGGATGGGTGTTTGATGAAGGGACAGAGGGTGGGACCTCTATGTGGTCTGCTGTCACTGACACCCCCTTTGCTCTGGGCTCTCTCTTTCCAGCACCTTGTGAGTTGCTCCCCATCTTCCCCGGTCTGTTAAGCCAGAGCTTCTGCCAAAGGTCTTGTCCTTGGTTTCTGTCCTGCCTTTCCATGGCTTCTCCCCGGCCAGCAGTGGTGGTGGGGAACCACCAGCACCCTCCCAGCATGGCTGCTAAGCAGGGCGTTGGACAAGCTGGATAAAATTAGCTGTTCAGATGCATATTCCTCAGGATGCTGGGACAGGGGGACACCCAGTACAGCCAGTTTGACTCATGGAGAAGAATTAATGGAAACGCCCGGCTCCTGGAGGGAGGAAATTCCTTGAACAGCCTTTTCCTCTGTTTGTTGTGTGGGGAGGCTGACAATGGGCCCTGCGTCTGGCCGGAGCACAGCCGGGCTGGCTCGGAGTGCGGCGTGCGCCGGCCACAGACGCTGAGTCTGCGGCACCGGGAGCTCAGGAAGGGCCCGGTGACGGCACTGCCGGGTGCCAGCACAGCTGGGTGACCTGCCCTGCCACACCTCTGTGCACACACCACAGCAGCGCTGCAGAGAACAGCACAGCCTGGGCACCCTCACTGGCAGTGCTTGGCCGTGCCCTCCCTGACACCTGGGCTGCCACAAACACCGAACCAACAGGGATGGGTCCAGGTGCTCTGAGCCCTCCTGGTGCAGCCCTGGGGATAAGCAAAGCAGCAGCACAATGTGAGCAAGGGCCCTGGGATGGCTGGACATTCGTGTGTCTAACTCTTGTTGGCCAATGTTCCATGAGAATTCATTGCAGTTTTTGCTGAGCCCGCTGTAAGACACATTCCTGGAGCACAAACCTGCCAAAGCAGCAGACAGGCTGCAACCAAGGAAAATTTACTTTTTCCACTGTAAATATCCAATAATCACATAACTTCTTAGTAAGTGGCCTTTATTTATCAGGGATGCCACTCGGGCTAATAATTTCGATGTAATGAGACAAGAGGGACTATAAAACCCCCAAGTCAGAGGATCTTATCAATCATTTCATGGAAATGTTGTGAACAGGATTGTCTGGGCAATCCTAGGACATGCCAGCAGCAACCACTTCAGTGGGTGTTGATTTCAGTCTGCCACAATCATGGCTTCTGCCAGATTTGCTTCCTTCTTTTAAGGAAAGGCTGTTGGCAAATGATACCCCAGGCTGCCCAGGTCACTGGTAGCACTGGGGAGCTGGGTTTGGTTTTGGGGACCCAGAGAGTGACAAGGCTCTGCCAAATCCAGCACTGGCCCTGGCACAGGGGGTGCATTGTGGACACCCCAATGGTCCAAGGCAGGGGAGCAGGGAGCAAAGCCCCAGCAGCAGAGTGAGGGCCCTGGGAAGCAGCAGGACAGTAAAGAGCTGATCTGGTCCATGCGGGGTGTTCTCAGAGCATCCTTAGCAGCAAGGTCATCGGGTCCTGGCAGGTAACGCCCCAGAGGCAGCTGGGCCTGGGGGTCCTTGCCCTGCTGGCTTCTGTTGTGAGTGTTTGTGGCACAAGAAGCTGCTCTGATGGGAACACCCACCAAAGGCAGGAACTGCGTCCCATCCCAGGGCTGGGTGGAGCAGAGCTGGGCTGTGGGCAGGCACTGACCGGCCCTGTTTGGCCTTTTTTGGAAACAGCCCATTTGGAGCAGTTTTTGTCACTGTGGATGGTTTGTGGGGATGTGTCACCAATGGGCACAACAGCTGCAGCGAGTGTGGGACACCGCTCTGGAGGAGGTCGAATGCTGGGAAATTAGCAACTTCCTCGGGGGCAAACCTGCCCTGAGACAGATTTTTCTGAGCAAGGGCTGTTCTGAAAAGCCTTCGGAAGCTTTTTCAAACAGGTTCATCCCAAAACAGTTTACTCTCTGGTCTTCCTGGGAGGGGAAATCACCATGCATCCCATTCCAGCTATAAATAATTATAATTGCCCATTCTATTAGGTGACTTAAAGGATTATTTCCAGTCTCCCTGACTTATTGGCAATTTAGTGTTCTTACTGTAGGCAAAAAAACTGTAGCTGAGCTATCACTCTTCCAAGCTGCTTTATCTTTGTTGCTCTAAGCAGAGTCATGGGAATGTTTTTATCTAAACCATCAGGTTATTAAAGGACAGACTTATAAATAACCAGTCCTTGCTATTTTTAAGTACTTTCAGCATTGTCTATCATGATACTACAGCACAACCTGCAGAAAAACAATCCAGTTCTGCTGCCAAAGCTTCATAACTTTCTTCTGTTTCTTTGGGTGATGAGGAGCCAAGTCCGGGTTCCTTCTCTGCTCTGCAGAGATGGCAAAGGCTGACGAGCCGTGCTGCCCACCCTGGCCCCGGATCATCATTTTTCACACCTTTCTTTCCTCATTGCAGAAGATGTTGTTCTCCTTTGTAATAGGAAACTATTACTGGAGAGCAAACTAATATTGGAGTTGATTAACAATAAATTTGGTGAGGCCTTTCTGGGGAAATGAGATGGTTGCCATGGCAACTGTGGGCCAAACTGGTGCTGCCAGGGGGAATAGTGGGGCCATGGGGGAGCCAGGGGCTGCTCCATATCCTGAGAATGGGCTGCCAAAGCCACACCTGGGGAATGAAGGAGAGGTGCAGGTAGTCTGCTCCTAAACCAGATCTCTATGAATTGAAAAAAAAAGTCTAACCCCCACCGCTCCAGGAGAACTGAGCATTTCAGACAAGATAATTTGTATTTACTTAATAATTTATTAATTTTCACATCACTGTATGCAATAAATTATAGTCAATATAGTAATAACATTGTCATAAAATATTGCCATGAAGTAAGTACTCATTTAATAGTGACTGAAACCTACACAGAGAAGAACTGTAGTTATTATATTTAGATTTTTAGTGTTAATGGTAAGTGAGCACAATATTAGGGAACTTCACAGTAAATTCAGGGAAATCTGTCATTATTATTGCTTCTGTGCAAATGTCTTTTACTGCACACACACAGCTTGGGAAGGAAGGGCACAGTTGTGCAGAGTGTCTCTGGAGCAAATGTGCTCCTGGATGCTGAACTTACTGCACCACACGGTGCATTTGTGTGCATTTAACAAATGCAGAGTGACCGTGGTCAGCAGCTGATCGGTCTCCAGAGCCTCCCGCCAGCCACAGCACCAGGGCTCTGCACAGGCTCAGGCTTTAAGGAAACAAGTCTGAAAAGGCAAAGCACACAGCTCAAGTCAGTAACACCAAGTCCATCAGAGGGTCCCATATCACACCCGGGCGTGTGGTTTTCCCCCCAGTTCAGTCCCACAGCTGCCCAGAGGAGCTTTTCTGCCTCCCGCTGGAGCTGCTCCATCTCTGTGAGCCTCTGGCCACCAAACTGCCGTCCACAGTGATGCTGCTGCGGGCACTGATCCTGCTGTCCACACCAGTGCTGCCGTGGGCACTGATGCACCATGGGCACTGATGCTGCTGTCCACAGCGATGCTGCCGTGGGCACTGATGCACCATGGGCACTGATGCTGCTGTCCACAGCGATGCTGCCGTGGGCATTGATGCTGCCGTGGGCACCGATGCTGCTCTCCACAGCAATGCCGAGGTCAGCTCGCAGTTTGTGGTGGGGCTGAAGCCCTGTGGGTGGTCTGTCCAGTCCCCAGTCCCACGGGGCAGCGGAGCATTCTGAGTGTGGTAGGAGGTCACAAACAGTCCCATCACAAAATGTTCTCCATTTCTGCTCCCTCCGCCAGTTCAGTGAACTTTAATGGAGTATTTCCGAAATGTCAGGAACTGGAGCAGTTTATCTTTTCTCCTCTGCTTTAATGCCATTAGTGCTCTCGTTTTTTCCTCCATGTCCTGGTCGGTGGCGAGGATTATCTTGGCTCTTTCCTCCGCCTTCTTGTCTCCAGAGTTTCTGAAGAGTTTCTGCAGGGACTCCTCGTTGATGCTTTCGAAGATGTTGGCTGCGGCTTTCTTGCGCAGAGCCGTGTCGAAGCGGTAGCCGTGGACCGAGGGGCTCACTCGCAGTGATGTGGACATGGCTGGAGTGCTGGAGCTTGTCTTTGCTTTCATCTATGTGGGTGCTGCCGGGTCTGCCGTGGGCTCCAGTCGGAGGAATGGGTGCTGTGCTGGCTCCAGGACTGGTATTTAAAGGCAGGCTGGAGGAAAAGCTGGAGGGCTCCGGTTACAGTGGTGAGATCACGATGATGTCAACACCCAACAATCACAGGCGAGTTTAACAGTTAAGTTGCCAACTTTCCTGTCCTGCGGACGAGATGAAAAGTTCTCTCTGCTTCTGTAACGGAAATGGCTTTTTTTTGATCCATCACAGAACAAACAGGCTTCAACCATTGCTGTGGGACTGAGCCAGCACAGCCCAAACTCCACTCCTGCCCTTGCTGCATGTGAAAAGCGCTGCGTGCAGAAATATCACATCATAAACAGGTAAAACTGCAGGTGAGAACTGTTGCAATGCTACCAAGAGGCTGGAGCCTGTGCAAACAGCCAAGAACATCAACAGGTCCGCAAACCTGCTCCTGTCTGGGCACGGGTTCCTTTCTGCTGCTTCCCAGCAGACGCAACTCATCTTCAGTGCACACAGAGCTGCAGTTTCTTACTGACAAGTGCTGTCCCAAAGGCAGGTGATCCATAACATCCTCTGAGGTGACTCCCCTGGGTGCTACACCCTCGGCTGCCCAGCTGCACATGGCAGTGGTCTCGGGGGAGCAAGAAAACTCATTTTGCTGCCCTGCTCCTGCCTCCAATGTCCTTTTGCTTAAATTTCATGCTCACTGGTGCTGGAAAGGAAACTCACCTCTGCTCCAAAAGAGTCTGTGCTCTCCACGCCACCCTTGGCCAACGACAAGCCCTTGGGCTGAGAGGACTCTTAGTCATATGGGTTAGTTTTGGCTCCTGTGAGGAGCAGGGAGTTGGACTCAATGACCCTTATGGGTCCTTTCTCAGTCAAGACATACTGTGGACAGGGCATGGCTGCCAGCAAGGGGCTGGCACTAACCACCAGAGCTCCTGCTGGGCTGGGACACCTGGTGTTACTGAGCACAATCAAATCTGGCCCAGAATAGCTGTGGGTTCAAAAGTCACTTAAGGCCAGGAGCCAGAGATAAGTGTATTTTGGTTAATGTTTTAAAGCAGCCGGATGCTGGAGAGGCTCTGTTTGGAAAACCAGAAGCTTGTTTACTGTTGTCATTGACCTTGTTACTCACCCTTGCTGAAAGACTCCAGGAGCAGCCTCTGTCCCCATCCCACTCGGACCAGGGGTTTCCCTTATTTACCAGAGAGCTGCGGAAATTACCTCTGACCACATTGAAGAACAGATCCAAAGAAACATCACCCAGATTCCTTTTATTCCACATTCCCTTTCAAAGTTCAGTTCATTTGGATAGAGGGAGGGGAGGTGTCTGAGCCATACACCCCTCTCTGATGGTCAGCGGGTGCCAGTGCAGAGGTGGACACACCTGAAGCCCACGTGTAGATGTTTGTGCTGGCTCAGAACAGAGCAGGGGATTACCTGCGAGTTGTTGCTGACCAGGTGAAGTGCGAGCAGGGCAGGCAGCTGCCTGGGTCCCAGAATGACTGGCAAGCCCAGTTCCATCCAGGCCCAGATCAAGTTCCAGCTGGCCAGGGCTTGCCAGGCTTTTATCCTTAGGAGAGGGAGTGGTCTCATTTCGGTCTGGCCACTTTCCTACCTGGGACTTGGGACTCATCCATTGGGGCTGCTGGGCACATCCTGAAACAGCCCTGCACCCTGCAGTCACCATACCCTGACAGGACATGGGTTTCCCCACTGCTGCCAGGACTTTGCTCCAGCACGAGCTCTCTCTGCACGTGCCATCGCTTCCTGTGGTTCTGCCATTGTGTGAGTTACTTTTTACAAGTTTTCCCAATTTCTTTTGTATGTGCTGGATGTTCTGTGCTTCAGTGTATAAACATGAGCTTTGCAAATCCCTGGGATTCTTCCTTCACCAGCCAGACACGCAGCCTCTCACCTTGCCATGGTCTTGCCACATTGGTGAGACCAATTCATCAGCTGCTTGTTCAACATTTGCAGGGCTGATAAATCCACCCTGAAAATAGGACGGTTTCAGTGTGGCTGGGTCTCTGCCTGGGAAAGATCTCATGGTTTATAGACTCCACTAACACGAAATGCGATGGGGGAGCAGAAAGAAGCAGGGCCACATGTGCTGCCCAACCCTTCCTGCTCAGAGTTGCCCCGAGCACAGGGGGGAAAACCTGCCTGAAACACGTGTCTGGATGAAAGGCTGGAAGTGCTTTGCTTCACAGGACAGATAACACAGTGTCAGGGTCCTTAGGGCAAAAGTCAGTGCCAGAAGATCAGCCAAGATCTTGTGGCTGAAGAAAACAAACTGTTTTGTGTCCCCTGGTCAAAAACAAGAGCTGAGGCAGATTCATGTGCACCTTGTTTTCACCACTCCCACTGCACATGGAATCACTCTGCAGGTATTTGCAGAGATGTGGCTGACAGCATAAATTAGCAATATCTGTGGAAGATACAAGCTCAGAAAAGTATCTGCCATGGAAACCGAGACTAAAGCTGATGCTTTAGGAGTAAGACATCAGAAAGCTGCCAAGATCAAGCACGCGTTCCTTGTGAGCTCATCTCGCACAGAGCAGTAACAAATGTCTTTGCCCCTTCAAGCTTATCTGCCCACTTTGTATAAATTTAGTTGTGCTTGGCTCTGACAGAGCAATGAAGCATGCCTCGTCTGGTTTTCTTCCAGTAATTTTTGTTTATATCAGTCTTTTAATACTGCTTTCCCAGTAATGCCTAGGAGGAATTATTCATGTGTTGGATTGGAGAGCAACTTCAGAGAAGATGTGATTTCTATCATCGTCCTCCTGCTATTATTGTGTAATTGCTTTGTGAGACACAAACGCTCCATTTCACCCATTAATGGGAGGATTAATTCCCATCCCCACCGTCTGCAGAGGGGCGCAGCCACATCTCGAATCGTGCTCTGCTTCTCCCGGAGTGACGGGCTCGGGGCACTCCGGGCACGAGGGGCTCTGCTGCCAGGAAAGCCCCAGCCTGGCAGCCCCAGCCTGGTCAGGGAACCCAGGGCAGAAGGGGGAGGGAGGCTGGGGCTGCCCTGGGTGCAGGGGCAGCTGGGGCAGCCGGTGCCTGTGCCACAAACTCTTGCAGAGAATTTGCTTTGCCTTAATCTAACCTCCAAAACCACTCCAAAGAAGGTAGTCCGGGATGCGTGGCAGTTCCCTGGGGCATGTTTTGCATAGCTTTCCCTTCACTAGCTGCTGCCAAAGCCTGCACGGTCTGTAACAACCATTCGGGATCAGAGGATGCAGCAGCCCCCACGGAGCATCGGTGCTGCCAGGACCTTCCCAGCCAGACATGGGACATTCAGAAACTGAGGCTTTGGAAGGGCATCAGGGAGGCTTTGGAACAGCAGATGGAAGTTTAATTATTGGCTTAAAATATGGGAGGGGGGGCAGTCACTTAAGAGTATAACTTGATGATCCTTGTGGGTCCCTTGTGACTCAGAATATCCTCTATATCCATATCTCTTATACCTGTGAGGTATAAGAGACAGAGATAGAGATAGAGATAGAGATAGAGATAGAGATAGAGATAGAGATAGAGATAGAGATAGAGATAGAGATGAGATAGAGATATGGATATAGATATATTTGTTTTGTCTCCAGATCATTCAGTGAAAACCTAAGAATGGGAAATGTCCAGGAGCCTCCAGCCAATCTCTGCTCTTCCCATCCTTTCCCTGGCTTACATGGTCTGGAACTCTGGCTCCTCACAGCCTGCAGCTGTGGAACCTCCGCCCTTCTCAGGAGCCAGAAATGCCCCTCTCCACTGGGAAAGGTTTCCGAAATGGAAAGGTTTCCGAGGCTCTGCAGACACAGCTGTGGCATGGCTCTGAGGTCAAGAAGGAACCAGTTCATTGTGTTACTCTTGGAATCCAAATTCCTGGGAGGTTGTCAGACATCCAGGTCATGCAAATGGCAGTGCCTGCCCTGGCTCCAACCTGCTTACAGCCTCTTTCCACTGGGACTTGTCTGCCTCTGGGACTCCACCTGAGATTTCTGTTTGTTTGGCTGTTGCTTGGGTTTTTCTGTGGTTGTTGTTTCTTTAATAGAACATCTGGGAGCACTTGTACAGATCTCACGGCAGGACATTGTACCCTTTGCTCACAAAACCAAGAGCTTAACTTGGCCATCTGTGTTCCTTGTGACTCCAGTTCGGAGGTGCAGGACAGGGCAGGCACTCGTCCCCACTTCAGAGGTACAGGAAGGGAGGGATATTTGTCCCCAGGTCAGAGGTTCTGGATAAGGAGGGTATTTTAAGGGCACTTCTGTTGCAGTTCAGTTGCTGGAAAGCACAGGTATGTCTCAGACAATCCTCACACAGCTCCCTGCCCGAAAATAGGAAAAACATACGGGTTTTCAGACAACAGAAGTCATGATTGTACAATTAAGCTGGTAAATTCCATCTGAAAATATTTTAATAGGGGAAAAAATAAGGACCAGCCTAACTGAGGGGAATGCAGCCCCAGAGCTGTGCAGAGCAGCCCTGTCCTGCTCTGGCCCAAGGAATGGCTGGAGCTGGGTGAGTGCTGGCTGAGCCCGGATCGCTCCAGGCAGGGAGACCATATAAGAGTAAAGTCTGTGGTGTTACTGATAATGAATGTCTCCTCATTTCTCATAAATTCTCTGCTAAATGTACGATCACCAAGTTAATAATGCAGTGCAGGACATAACAGATAGCCAGTTACAGTAAGTAAATCATGTCTGGTAAGAAACAGAAAAGAAACAGAAACTTCTGGCACTTCTACCAGGCAGAACCCCTTGGAAGAAGCTCTGCACGCAGCAAGGCAGAGCTGAGGACACATCTGGTGTGGATGTTTGCTGCCACAGGAGACAGGAGGGTCTGGGAGGGTGAGGACTCACTGTGTAAGGAAGCCACGGGTGCATTCTCTTGGTGCTTGAGACTTCCAAAATCCATCTTGCAAAGAGAAACTCTGGCTGTGGTGCTCCCCATGTGTCATGGGAGATCATTCCTGCAATACAGTGGCAGGTTTCCAGCCAGAGCATTGTCACAAAAAGAGGAGCCATGTCTGTGGGGATGCAGGCGAGCAATGCTGTCGAGGCGTGGGGCAGGGTAGGAGTTTTAGTGGGATAACTCCATCAGGTTATGGAGTTATCATAACCATATCACAACCAGCAGCTTGAGACAGCACCAACCCGTCCCTCATGCAGCCCCGCTCACCACGTCCTGCTATTCCCACAGGAGCCAGGGAAAGTGTTTGAATACCCTGACTTCAGCATCTTCCTCCCAGGTCAGCAGTGGAAGTTTGGACTTTCGAGCACGAACAACCTTTTTCTTTTTCTGCCCAATTTCCTGTTTGATCTTCCTGAAGGTCCCAAGGACCCGTCGCTGGAGAGGGGCGAAGGCAGAGTTGTCTCCAGCTGTCAGACAGCTCATTGTCTGCGGCCGAGGGGACGGGCCCACGGGAAATCCTGCAGTGGGGCTGGGCCGAGGGGCTGGCTCGGGTCATTGTCACAGCCCGACTGGCGGGCGACAGTGCCCGACACACGTATGGGCCCCCGTGCCCCGCTCCTCAGGGCTCCAACCTCTCTGGAGCTGCTTCCTCTGCCGCAGGAGGGGTGGCAGACAGGATGTGCCTTTGTGCCTTTGGGCCTCTCCAGCTTCTGGGGGTCCGCAGTGCCCCCAGTCTCCCAAAGCCTCCGTGGCTGCGCTGCTGACGGGGAGGCGGGATGGTGGCAATGCCCGTAGTGAGGGGTCCAGGGGGCGTTGAGGGTGATCTGGGGTGCCTGGGGAGGGCTGTGGTGGTGCAGAGGAGATGCTGGGCTGGGCAGGGGGACAGGCTGAGGTTTGGGGATGTGTAGTTGAGTAACACAGGGAGAAGAAAACCAGGAAGGGAAGGATGGAAACACCAAAGCTGCGCCTGTGGAGATTTATCAGGGAGTCAGTCATGTGGGAGATGAGCTTGGCATTGTGGAGTTATCAACCTCGTAGCTCATTTCTCCACTAACAAAAGAGTTCCTGGGAGAGAACAGATGGTGTTTGGCTCCTACCACTGCCTCTGGTGGCCCAGCAACTTCACTTTGTAGCTGCTAGAAAAGCAATTTCTGTGATCCCCTTCCCATCCCTGTGGCCGTGCCTGAGCCACAGGAGCTGCTGGCTGCATCCGGGTTTTGGGGGTATTTTTTGTGTGCTGAGGCCCTGCTGCAGATCCTCCCCAGGTTCAGCTGGGGCTGGCTGTGCCCCTGCTGCTGCAGGGGGAAGGGAGCTGCTCATGGGTGTCACACAGGTTGTGCCTGGGCCCTGGCTGTCCCCAGGACCACCGCGGCTGCTCGCAGGTTACAGCAGGCGACTGAACTTCTGCCAGTGGTTGTTTTCCCCAGAAAACTGCCATGAGCTGCACACGTCAGCCTGCTCAAAGAGCAGCAGAAGGGCTGTAAAGCCTATCTCTGGGACAGGCAAGGTTGGCTGTTTCAGGCGCCTGCCACAGGTCTGAGCTGGGCAGAACTGGAGCAGGGACTCTCCCACGAGCCGTGAATCATCTGTGGGGCACAGAGCTGCTCTGTACAGTCACAGAGGGCTTCCCCTGTGTCCTGGCCCCAGTCAGACCCACCAGCCCAAGTGCTGTCACCGCGATACGGAGTAGCAGCCCACGGACAGCCCCTGCTCCCAGGCGTGTTTAACTCTCACAGCAATGAGAGTTGTGCCTTCTAGATGTTTCCCCACAATCAGTTACAGTCTCAGTGGCTGATGCCTTGTTTACATGGGAGCCTTGTCTTTGTTCTTGAGATCTGCCCTTGACTTGCTGTCAGGTGTCAGTGTGCGGGGGCTTCAGGCTTTCTGTTGGGTTATTTATGCAGCAGTTCAGACAAAAAAGAGCCAGTTTAGAGCTGCCAGTAGATTTTAGTTCTGTGTGGGAGGGGAGGGGAGGGGAGAGGAGGGAAGGCGAGAGGGGTGATGCTGTGTGTATGGCAAGCAGTGCTTTGCAGTCCCTCTGGCAGGGTCTGGCTGAGCAGCAGAGCCTGGGCTGCGACAGCTCCCAAAGTGGCTCTGAGTCCTCAGTGGCTTGGGGTTGAACCAGGAGCCCAGCAGTTTGTGCTCTGGAGTTGCTGGCATCTGCCTGGGAGAAGTAAATCAGATTTGACTTTGTGTCTGCCTTGTGGAGAGAATCTGCCCATCACAAGGGTCTGCGTGAGACTGAGGGAGCCAGGGGGTTGTGGGTCAGGGGACACATCGGGAGCCCTGATCTTACCACTCTGATGGGCACAAACAGAAATAAAATATGTTTTCTGTCAGTAAACAGTGCCGAGTGTGACGTCAAGTTATTGAGGTCACCTCCAGGACCCTCTGTGCAGAAAGCTGAGTCAGTTCCGGCCACGATGAGCTTTGTGGAAGGAGGGTTTTCCACTGCTGTTTAGGAAAATCTTATGGAGAAAGTAAACAGATATCTGACCCCAAAACCCTGCCCCTCTGCAGGCCTCCCTTATCACAGCAGCAGCTGGGGAAGAGACTGCTGGTGCAGCAGAGGGGATCCGCACACCTTGGGGCAGCGTCAAGGTGCTCCCAGCACTGTTTGGCAGCCACGTGGTAAACACCAAGTTTCTTGTTTGGCAAATTAATTGGGGAAGAAAAAGGATTAACAGCCTGGCCAGCTGCCCCTGGGCTGGTGGGACTGTGTCCTGGCTCTCAGAGATGGTGTCCTGATGTGCCTCATCTGCTCGTGGGGAGTCCCACCACACGTGAGCTGCGTCCCACGTCCCCTCAGGCAAATAGTTTCCTCGGGGACTTCTCTCCCCCCCGGACTGTGGGGCTCCTCTCTGTTGAGGAAGTGTCTTTGATCAGTAGAAATTAAACCCGGAAAATATTTTCCATTCGTGTCAGGGTAAAAATGGCTCAAGGCAGGCATGATTGATAGCTCAAAAAAAATGGGAGCAGCCCCCGTGCTGTTTCGGAAGGCTTCCCACTGTCCTTGCTTACAGTAAACACCGAATATATTTAGCTGCAGATCCCAGCATGACACAGCCTCTTACTGCAATAATAGCAGCGCCTTATTTATTTTCCTTTTTTTTCTCTTTTCTAAGAAATGGGATTGACTAGAGCTCCTAGGATGCCGGGTAGCGATTGCCTCACGGGTTCACCGTGCCTCCTGCAACTCCAGTATCTGTGTTTGCCCTTGTTTACCAGGTCTAGCAGCTGTGGGCTGTGGTGACTAACTTGGCAAACAGGCGTTTGGGAGGCCATGGCGCATCCTCCGTGTGGCACCGGTGACGTGCCACCCTGCAGGCGCTGGTTAAACCCTGCTCCCAGCGTGACTGGGCACCCCAGGCAGCAGAGAAATAATGAGACCTTTGCCAGGACCTGCCTGTGTCTTGTTCCCACCCTCTATTTGCCCCACACTAAGCTATTTTTATTCTAGTGCCAATGTTTGGGTCTCTGGTTTCTTTATTTAACGAGAGCTGTAATAGTGCAATGGTTTACAAACACTGGCCAAACACCAAGGATTTTAGGGAAAAAAACCCCTTCCCAAAGGTCCCTCTGGGCATTCTTTATCTGATAATGAGGACTTTACCATTTCCCAGCATCAGCCACCCATGGGAAAACATTGACTCTGGCCATGCCATCCTTTGGAAAGAGAGGAAAGCACTGGATGGAGTGAAGCAGGAGAGGCAGACGAGGTAGAGACATTCACCTGTCTGGTAAGGCTGGGAAGATAAACACAACAAAACAGAGAGTTCCTGGAGATCACACAGAGAGCATGAATAAACCCACTCCCTCCTGTCAGAGGCTTGTCCACAGACTGCTCCACGGACTGCCCCAGGGACACGCGAGCAAAGAGCCTTTAGGACCAAGTACCAGAGTATGGGATGCTACAAATGGCAAAAAAACCCAACGTTAGCAAGAGGTCCCTGCTGTCTCAGGGAGCTGTGTCACAGTCCCAGCACAGCTGTGCTGGTGGCTCTGGGCTGGAACAGCTCGGTGTCATCCCCTTAGCAGTGGTGGCTTCTCAATCTGTTCCCCAATCACACCCTCCATATTAGGTGTAATTTAGCAGCTCCTCTCTCCTCCTCCATGCTGTAACTAGCATTTTTTGGCTTGAGTCATGGCCTGTAATCATATCTGGCCTGCAGACACCCTGCAGAGGTGAGCCCTTCCCCAGGTACAGATAAGCCTCTGCTTGTGCCCAGCTGAGTGTTCCGAGGGACACGGTGCTCCAGGCACGCACGGATGGACCGGCAGGTCTGGGGCAAGTGGCAGCACCAGAAAGAGGTGAAGGCAATTATTTCCTGTGCTCTCACATCCCTCCCAATGGGGAATTACAAGGCAAACTTGGTTGTTATTTATAAATTGCTTAGAGACCTGTGGCTGAGGTGTGCAGGAAAGGAGCCCGACCAAGTGACAAGGAAGTGTCCCCACAGAAGAGCCCTGGGATGGCTCAGGGACATTTGGGCCACAGGTGTGACAGCACTGGGGGCTTGCTGCCTTTCCAAGGTACAGCAAATGGTTCTGCAGCAGGGCAAAATTTGGGACGTGGCATTCGGAGCCCCTGGGTGCTCCCGGGAATGCAGCAGAGCGGAAGCTCTGCTCCAGTAGCACAAGTGAAGCAGGAGCTGGGGCAGCTGCTCTGAGATAAATTCACCAGTGAATGGAGAAAGATGGAGATAGAAATGAGCAGTCCTGGCACAGACCAGGAATGCAGGGAGAGGAATAGCAACCATGGCTCGGGCTAGAATTGGCCATGGCTCCAATGGGATCTTCACAATCTAACAACAGCCTGGGGACCCTGAGATGGGGCTGCAAACTCCCAGATGCTTTAGAGAGGTTGATCATGAAAGAGTTTATAGCTTATGAGGAGTTTGTAAGGCAGCCAGGACCCAGATAATGGGGGATTTTAATTACTTAGATATTGATGGATATAATAAGTGTGCAGCAAACCACAAAGGGAAACCTGTGGCTGGAGGGGAGAGTGAGATTGATTTATGCACAGCATGTTAAATCACTTAAATCATTCAGAGCCTCTTCTGGCCCCAGCTCCAGGAGCAGAGCCAAGTATGATAAATAAGGCCGGAATTGGGAAGTGTCTAGAATCCAAATGTTTGTATTCCTGTTCGATTTCAAATATTCACAGGGACAAAAGCAGCAAAGCACTTGGCTGAATCTGCCTGGGGGCTGTGGGAATTCCTGTGGGCAGCCCAGTGCCAGGAAAGGGCTGCCAGGCCCATGGGCAGCTCAGGAACTTTTGCACAGATTTGTCTCAGTGGAAGGTGACTTGGGTGAGACCCGGGCATGGCAAGGAGGGAACCTGAGGCCAAAGCGATTGAGAACGATGGAAAGTCTGAGCAAACAGTGTGGGTGGGATGACGGGCTGGGCATGGCCCAGGGAGCGGAGGGAGCCTGGCAGGCAGGGCTGGCCACCTCCTGCAGGCTGGTCCCAGGGCTGGTGAGGCTCTGTGAGGTTTGGTACATCGAAGGTGTGCCCAGGTGAGGTCTCCTCCTGCCACCTTGGGTGTGCGCCAGGCTTCCTTCTCCATCGCCCAGGTCTGACCCTCAGATATCACGGGGAAATCTCTGCTTAACAAAAGCAAGGAGTCACGAGTCAGGTGGACACTCCAGAATGTGGCTGGAAGAGCTGCTGGGCTGCTGGGCAGCTCTGAGCCCCACAATGGAACATGTGCCTCAGTGCTGCAGGGACAGGGCCTGGCTCCAGAGATAAGGGAGATTTCTGTGTGGGTGGCACCGATTTGGGGCTGGAGCTGCTGCTCTGGATGTGGACGAGGGCTGTGACATCTCTTCTGTTTTTCCATCCACTCCCTGGCAGGCGTCAGTCCCAGCTGACCCAGCAGATATTGCTGGGCTCAGGGAGATGGTGCAAAATCCCGTCCTCAGTCACGTGGATCCTGGGCAGCCTGTGCATCCCAACCTCACTTCCAGATGTACCTTTGGGAGCTGAGGTCTGAGGGGCAGCACCTCTGAAAGGGGAAGGGAAGTCTGCTCTTTTGCTGCTTATTCCGTGCTGAAATAACATTAATTCTATTACAGAGCTGCAGAAATGATCTTTCTGTTCCAGTGCAGGGGATCTTGGGTGTCCCCTGTGCTCAGGTTGTCCCAGTTGGGGTCTGACTGAGAGAGCAGCAGAGCCTGGACATCAGGAGAGGTGATGGGTAGCTGTGGCTGGACTCATCCCACACATTCCAGGCTCCCCCAGTGCCTGCCAAAATAAACCCTTCAGGACAGAGCGGGGCCGCAGGTTGGCAGCCTGTGGCAGCACAGTGCCCACTGGCGGGATGCAGCACGGATGCCAAGGACATGGTTATCCTCAAACACATTGTGCCATCTTTAGGCATAGGCATAAATTATTTAAATGCCACGTGCTTCCAGTCAGAATGCACCTGAGACCTTAGATGTCTGTGCCTTGTGATCAATGTTAGACAGCAGTGGTTTGAAAACAGAGAGAAATCAAAGCTCCCTTGGAGCAGCTGTCCCAGCCTGCCAGGAGAGCACATGGGAAAGGCCCGTGCCTTACTGTGCCTCACTGCCTGGGTACTTCCAGAGTGGCAGGATCCTTATGGAATTCAGTTCCAAAGGAGCTGCAGCTGATTGATTGTGAGCTGGCTGTGACAGAGCATTTGGTGGCGTGAACTCAGGCATGGGGAGCCTGTGCCCTGTAGTTTGCTGGCCTGGGAATGCCAGAGCTGACTCCTGCTCTGCAGTTTCTTAGGCACCTTCCTTGCTCACCAGAAGAAGGTGAGTGTGCCCTCCAGTGCAGGGAACCCCCTTGGCTCTCCAGAGCCCTCCAACACCTCCCCCATCTCCCATCTCCCATCTCCCCTTTTCTTTTCTGAGGTGACACAAATCCATCCATGCGCTCCTAAGGACCTGCTCCCAACCCCAGTGGCATGGGGCAGGGACAGCGAGTGCAGGGAAGGGAGTTTGCAGAAGGAAGAAAACCCACCTGGCTGGGGGCCCTGTGGCCCTTCCTGGCACCGGCATTGCTGCTGCCCAGCGGGGTTTGGGCATTTGCAGCATGTGTGGAGCCCCCGTCCCCCGCAGGGCCAGCCTGCCCCAGCTCCCTCCAGTCCTGGCTGCATTTCTCATTTAGGTGGAGTGATTTTTCCCCTGGTCCAAGTTTGCTGTTTTCCTGAAATGGTCTGAAATGCAATAGACCAAGACAATCATCGGGATGAAATATCTCCTACATGAAATATGCAGCAGCTATTCAGAAATGAAGATCAAGTGGAAGGAGCGCTGCCAGGCAAAGATTTAAAGGTGCTGACACGTTCCCGTGGGTTGTTTACTGAAGTCATCTCTGAAGCCCCAGTTTTAGGCCTGCATTCAAAAAAAGAGCACAAAATACAATTTAGCAAGAGTTTAATAATTCAAGCTACATTGTGCTGAGCTTCTTTTTGCCCTTATGGGAATGACATCTCATTTCAAAGGACCTTGACTCTCTTCTAGTAGTGCAGAAGGGGCACTGCCAGGACTATTTTTGCACCAAGACACTGATTGGGTGTGAATCCTGCCTCTGGTGGCTGTGCCAGCAAAACCTGGGGAGGCAAAACAGAGCCATATGGCCTGATTTCCCTAAAGATGCAAATTCCAAGGAATCTGACTTGCGAGAAAAGGGTAATGTGGGCACCTGGCATTATAAAAAAAGCTTTAGCACCGCTCTTGGCACAAGGCTCTGCCCACTCAGCCCAGCTCGGTAGTGCGAGGTGAGCCCGTTCTGCAGCCTTGGGCCAGCACAGGAACTGCTCGCAGGTCTCGCTTCACCTGCACCGGGTCTGTGTCAGAGCAGCCTCTGGACCAGGCCGGCCCTGGCACCAGGCTGCGTGTTCTTCTGCTGCCGGTACAGAGTGAGGATCATGGGTTTGTCAGAAGTATTTTTCCCATGCTGGCCCCTTGAGGAAGCCATGGGTTCCCATGTCCCCAGGATTAGCACTGAGACTTAAAGTGAAGCCCGTGTGACCCCCAGAGTTGCAGCTTTGTCCCTGTGACATCCCGAGCCCTGAACGAACCAGGAGGGGCTATGAAGAGCAGCCCCTGTGCCTCGGGGCAGCCTCACCCGTGAGCAGCAGCTTCCTGGACACCCCGCATTTATCCCACAGCCTAGCTCCCGTCTCTCATCCACACTCCTCTCGCGGCTCGGTTTGAGTGGCTTCGGCGCCACTCCTGTGACGAGAGAGTTGGTGTTTGTTGGAATTCCTGCGGAGCAATCACGGTGCCCCTGCAGGTGCGGGGCAGAGGAGCCGTGTCCGGGTGCCGGAGGCTGCGGTCAGAGCGGGGAGCTCCTTCCTGCCCTTCGCTGCCCCCGCAACCCAATCCCCGCTGGTGCCCCCTCCCCACCCTGCTGCCCCTCCGCTCTCGGCTCCGGGAGCGGCTCGGCCGCCGCCGAACGCGGCTTTCTGCCGCCACCTGGTGCTGCAGGAGCGCTGCGAGCTCGGCATGGACACAGGCCCGGCCCCGCGGCTGGATCGGCAATCGCTGCTTTATTCGTCCGTGTAACCCACCCGCGTCTATCCGAGCTGCAGCCCCCACGGGGAAGAAGTGGGGCTTGGAGGGACACGGCCCGGCCCTGTGCCCGAGGGTGAGGTGCTGGTGCCGGTGCCGCGGGAGGACACCGTGCCCGTCCCGGGGCCAGGGGGGGACACCGCGCCCGTCCCGGTACCACGGGAGGACACCGTGCCCGTCCCGGAGCCAGGGGAGGACACCGTGCCCGTCCCGGAGCCAGGGGAGGATGCTGAGCTCGCTGTGCGCATTCTGGGGGCGGCAGCAGCAGCGCTGCTCTCTGTCACCAGCCCCGAGCGTGCTCCTCCTGTCCCACACGTGCGCAGGTGGGAAGGCTGCTGCTGATGGGAGGTTTTGGATCTTGGCTTGTGCATTGCAGACAGACACCGAAGCCCCTTGGCGTCCCGCACCCGCTTTGGGCAACCCTCAGGGTAGGTCAGGCGCTTATCATCCCCTCCCTGGTGGTGTCCCTGATGCTCTTCAGGAAGCTGAAGATGTGGGAGCCGCCGGTTCCTTTGGCCTCCAGGGCGGACGGGGGCTTTCCCCCGGAAGGGCCAGCCCTGGCACTCGGCTCTGCCCGTCCGGCCTTGGCCTTGGCCGCCGCAATGGTGATGTACTTGGTGACGATGGTGATGTGGTAGGACCTGAAGTCTGCCAGTGCAGACACGCAGCGATTGAAGGCGGCGTGGAGCCGCACATCCCCCGAGGAGAGGACGTGCTGCTTCAGGGACACGGCCCGCTGGATCCCCTCCACAAAGGCTCTGTGGCATGGGGGCATGTAGTCCCTCATCCTGTGCAGGAAGGCGGCTGCAAGACACCAGCAAAGGAAGGAATAAGTTGTGGGTAAACCGATTAAAGGCCTTGACCCTCTACAAGAGAAGCTGGCCTGGAGCTGGCACAGTTTGCAGGGACCACTGACAGCCTGCACAGCCTCCTCTGCTCTGCCTCCAATTAAGTAAGAAAGAAAACCCATATTAGGTCAGTGCTCCATTAGGGCTGGTGCTAACCCTAAAAGGCAGGGTTTAGCCCTGCTCCCAGCCTTTTGGTTTGGGGTTTTTTTTTTTTGCTGGTAAAGTGGTTTTGCTAATTTCTGGTAAATATTTCTGTTGCAGGCTGGACTAATGTGGAGCTCTATGAATGGATGAGGTAAATCACTGGCAGAATGTCTGCACGCTGTGCTCCCTCATCTCTGGGCCCATAGAGAACCTCAGCAAAAAGCTGACATGCAAGATGCCAAATGGGTTCTTTTGTGAATTTATTGTGGTGAGGAAGCACCTGCCAGAGCCACATTTATAACCTTTCTCCCTGGAACTGGGCAGAGCCTGGTGCCAGCCAGACTCTGCAAGGATGAGATGGGCTCATGTCCTCCTGCCTGACAGAGCTGGCACAGTCGTGGGAATCGCTCTGGCTCATCTCTTCCCCTGCCCCTTATTTGCTTTGGAAAAGGAAAAGCTCGTGGCTCACCACTGTCCTCACGGTGGCAGATGCCCAGGAACTCATCGAAGGCGTGCAGGACTGTGCTCTGTGCCGCGCTGCCCCCCGAGTAGGCCATGGGCTCCGGGGACACCCCCTCATAGATGAGCCCGTGTGGCATGGCAGGGTTGTCCTTCCAGCTGAGCGGGAGACACGGCAGTCAGGCAGCGGCCATGGGGACAGGGGCCTGGCAGAAGGGACCCTGGGCTGGAGAGATTGAGCAAAACTTTCCTGGCCCAGCCCATGGATCTTCTCCTCCAACTCAGCCATGTCAGCCCTCATCAAAGAGGAGATAAACTTGGAAATCAAATACTGTGCCAAGGCACACGATGATGAGGCCGTGGGCGTAAGGAGAAATCCTTGATTTTCCTTTGCCAGAAGCATGTTCTCTGGGATCTCCATGCCCTGGTGAGCACCCTGTGGCAGGGTGCTGGGACACATTGCCCTGCCTGGCTGCACCTCCTGCTCCAGTTCAGGAAGGTTTCTGCAAGCAGAGCTGCCTTGGGTATGCGAGAGGGGAGGGGGCACTTGTCTGGGCAACAGTGGCACTTTACATCAATTCCTTGAACACCAGTGGCCATTTGGAGAAGCAAGTGTCACCCAAACACTCCTCTGAGCCCCTGAGGTTTGCATTTTCCTTTTTTCTTCTTACTCAAGGTGATGTCTTTAAAGGTATTTAGAAGATAAATAGAGGCCAGGCCAGCCTGCCTCTATTTATCTCTGCAGATAACAAGGCAGGGATGGGGTTTCCTCCCTCTGAAGCTGCTGGTCCTGGGCAGGTCGGGAGCCAGCACTGCTGGTGCCTCCCACATACACCCTGAACTCAGACCCTGTCAGCCCCCCTCGTGCCGAAATGGAGAAGTGCTCGCACCCAAATGGAGACAGAAGTTATGATTTCGGGGAGATAAAGTGCCTGGCACAAAAATATCTGTTGACCTTTAGCAGAATGCACCATTCCATGAGGCTTTCGGTGCTGGCTGCAGTGTCTGTTGGGCTACAGGAACAGATTTTACACAAACTGCAGAGAAAATAGATTCATTATCAAATACCAGAATATTTTTAGTTCTCCCAGGATTGTATTTATAGTAACCTCTACTAGTGGGAAGTTCTTATAAGCAGAAGGGAATTTAAAAGGCATGTTTTCCCAGGCTGATGACCATCCAGACAAGGTCAGCTTGGATAAAAAATGAGAGAAACCTAATCACGATGCATGGAGCCTTTTACTCGGGAATGCTGAGATATGATGGAGAGAAATAAAAATAGAATCCCCCTGAGAGGCCTGGGACTGAGCGTCTGCAGACGCTGCAGCCCCACAGGGATGCTGAGGGATGGCAAATGCGCCGTGCTGGGCTCTTGGGGCTGTGGTTCTGCCGTGCCCAAATGGCATTTTCAGTATTTGATGGGGGGGGGGAATTTTGTTTTTTTCCACTGACAGAATTGTAACAGAGCAGCAGCAAGAGGCTTGTTATGGATGTTTCCTTAACACGCAGTGGGAAGAGCTCCTGCTCAGCTTTGCAGTTTTGTGTACACAGTGTGGAAGTAAAGAGAAATTCCTCTTCTCCTGTCAAAACTGCTCGGCCAAGAGCAGGAATGATTCATTTGTGCACAATTCTGGCTGTTGGGGCCGTCAGGACTGAGCTGAAGCGTGGGATGGAGAGAAGCTGGAGGGAGGCAGACCCCAGCCCTTGGCCACAGTCCCTGCCCGACTGATCCAGTGCCTAGGAATTCCTGAGGGAGAGGATCATGATGCTCTTAGGAGCATCACTGCCAGACAGTGCTGGTCCCTACCCTGCCCTGGGGGACCCCACATCCCATCTGGGCTGCCCCTCCCTGCACATTCCCAGCTCCCCCCAGCCCTGGGAGCTGCCAGCACAGCAGCTCTGGAGGGAAACAGGCTGCACTTACCCAGAGAGAAAGATCCGGATCACAGTGTAGAACACTTCTGGATCCACATAGTCTAGGAGGAAGTCAGTCAGGTCAGAGGCAGCTACACCAGCGTGTGAGGAGCTGCAGCACGCGCCGGCACCAGCTGCTCTCACCGTGCATCCGCCTCAGCGCCTCGCCCATGGCCTCGATGGCCCCTGCCAGCTCCTGCAGGGCTCTGAGCAGGGTCTCCTCATCACACTGCAGGATGGCACAAAGGGCCCTGATGATTGCCTGCGAGAGGAGAGGAGGGAGAGCACCAAGTGACAAAGGGGTAGGATGTCCAGTGGCTCTGGACATTTGCTGCCACCCTTGCCAGCTCTGCCCCTTCCCCAGCTGAGGTTTGGGGACAGGAACACCTCATGGGTGCACCTCAGGCACGTTACAGGTAAGCAAGGAGCCCTGGGACACAGCAGTACCCACCTTAATGCCAGGCACAGCTGCCTTCTCAACAAGCAGGGTGACAAGGACGAAGCCCCGCAGGCTCTCTCCCCCGGGCAGTTTGATGATGGTGTCCAGGTTCCTGCACAAAGGGGCCAAGGAGAGGGACTAGGGGGGTGGTGGCTCAGGGTTTCCCTACACACTGTGGGACCCACTGAGCCCTTGGAACAAAACCATCCCAGACTCCAGAGCCTCATATCTGCACCCTGTGCAGAGAGGGCTGGCAGAGAGTGAAAGGGGAGCAGGGCTGCTCTGGTTTAGGGGGACCTGCCATCCTCCCTGTGCCCTCCCCATGGCCCATGGCCACTGGATCTGTGCAGCCAGAGCAGCCAGCGGCTCTGCCACAGTCCCTTTGCTGTCATCGCAGTGGCACTCGTGTGACAAACACTGTTCTTGTGTGCACACAGCAAGAGAGGTTCTGCCCAAGCAGTGCTGAAGAGCTGAGCCAATCCAAGCAAAACCAACACCATTAGAAAATAAATGAGCATTAACTACTTACTCGATTTCCAGAGGCCTGAAGGCATTTCGGTTATGGCCAACAAATGCACAAGAAAAGGGGGGAGAGAGAGAGAGATTATAAATTGTTCTAGTGAGAGGCTGTGCTCTGCAGGGAATAGAGGAGCTGATCCCAGGGGCTGCTCCCAGAGATACCCATGTCCCCACAGAGTTCCTGTGTCCACACCCATAAGGCCAACCCCAGCAAAGGTGGGATTCAAAGGGTTTTGGCAGAACAGGAGCAGTTTGGGAACAGTCTGTCCTCAACATCTGCTCATCACTGCTGCCCGACTGCAGGAAGAACCGCGCTTCGTTCACTGCTGTTTGCCTCTTTACCCATTGGGGTCCTTCCTCCTCCAGTTGGCCAACACAAAGTCTGCATGGCTGAGGATGGGCGGGAGGCCCAGGGCCTGTGAGACCTCCCAGTAGGGGATGGCGAGATTTCGGGGCAGGACCTGAGTGGCACAAAGCACAGGGGAAGATGGGGATGTTGTCAGGCTGCTGAAAGGTGCCTGTCTGCAGGCAGCAGCCAGGCAGGAGGGGACACGCTCCTGCTGCAGCCACAGGGAAGGGGCTTTGCTCCCATGGGATAAGTTCTAAGGGAGCAGTATCAGCTCCCAGACCCCAAGGAGCAGGTGAACCTGCTCTACCTTGCCTTTACCTGCACGGTGCCCTCCTCGCCCTCCTGCCAGACGTAGCCCATGGTGATGCAGCTGAGCACCAGGTGTGCCAAGTGCAGCTCCTCACGTCCTCGGAGGTGCTGGCTGCTCAGCTGTGGCATCTGCCAGGGAAACCCTTGGGAGCAAGGAGCAGAGCCAGCAATGCCAAAGCCCCTGTGGTGGAGGGGCTGCCCCGCCAGCCAGGGGAACCCCCCTAGTGCTTCTCCCCTGCCTTTAAGCCTCCCTTCCCACCCACTCTGCAGGATTTGCTCCTGCTGCACTGTGACTGGTTTGTGAGCAGGGACAGTAATCCATGGGATTTTCCCCAAAAAAGGAGTCCCTCTCCTGGGTGCTGGGATGCCCATGGGAGCAGCTGATCCCTGTGTGCCAGAAGGGTCGAGCCTGGCCATAAGCTCATGGAGCGCCTGTGCTCCTTCAGCAGGGAGCATGGCTGGGATGAGACGTGGTTCTTGTGACACCTAGAGGGACCCTACTCCAGCCCTTGCTGGCTGCTGAGCGCTTGGATCTGACGCCAGAGTTATTTCTGTGCCGATGTTAAGACTTTGCTGTCGCCTGGTGTCAGCCCCGGCTCAGCACACATCCGTGCTGCTGGATTGCTTTTCCATGTTTTACAGACACTGCTGTGTCAGAACAAGGTTTGGGAGAGCTCCAGAGGCAGGAAGGAGAACACCATACCTGGTGAACGCGTGAGCGGAGCTGATGGCTCATGATCAGCTGGGGCAGTTCATGGGCGATGTCCATCCAGGGGCCGTAGGGTGCCGGCAGCTCTGTCTTGGAGAGAGGCAGAGGGAGGGCTGTGAATGTGCCCAGGCTCCCAGCACCCACCCAGCCTCACACACCACTGCTGATGGTTGGTGTCTGGTTCCCCCTCCTGAAAGATGAGCCTGGGTGGTCACAAGTTAATGGATGGTGAACACGATCTGTCTGTCCCCATGCACTCCCACTGTGGAGCCAGGCCAGTAATAAATAGCCCAGACATGCTCTTCTGGTGCTCCCCAAAATCCTGTAGAGCCAAGGCCAGTGTGTAAATGGCAGAGCTCCTTCATGTCTCCTCTGTGCTGCTTGCTGCAGCTGCTTTCATCCTTTTGAAGGGTAGGGATTCATCCTGGAAACTGCCTGAGCCAAAATAGCGCCTGCCTTCCTCACTGCTCTTTGTAAAGTGTTACAGCAAAATGCTAAATCAAAGCTCCCCCAGAAAACCGCTCACCAACCCCTCTATTTTCCTGTCTGCCTCCTGTGGCATGCAGATGGGGAGGCACCGCCAGCTCCTACCAGAGGATCGGGAAGCAGGAAACCAAACTCCTCAGAGACCTGAAACCTGGTCAGTGCCAGGGGCAGTGGGGGCTCCTCCGTGTCATCGCTGGCCTCCATTGCTGGGCCCTGCTGTGGTCAGGCTGTGCTCTGGCCTGGCCCCTGCTGCCAGCGTGCGCTGAGCCAGCACTGCGGGAGCGCCCCTTGGCCTGGGGGAGTCGGGCCTGGCTGCCCAATGGCCGCAGGGCCTGAGCAAACACGGGTAAAGGTTGCTGATAAGGCTTTGTGGTGGAGCAAGCATTAACTCTGTCCCTGTGGGCACCCACCCATGGGAAAGCCTTGGGGACCTGTCTCAGGGGAAGCAGGGGCTGCGAGCTGGCTGCCCCCAGGGCCGCCCTGAGACTCCCATGGGATGGGGCAGCAGCTCGGGGACGCTGCTGCTGCTGCGGCCGGGGGTGCCCACGATCCTGGCCCTGTCAAACCCGGGCTGCTGGCCCAATGGGGACCGGCAGGAGCCAACAACCTCCCAGCTCGGGCTGGCCGATGCTGGGACGCTCGTGCTGCCACCTCGCCAGAGATGCATGAAACAGTGGCTGCTGCTGTTTTCCCCATGGTGCTGGGCGGCCCTGGGGCTGTCACTGGGTTCCCACAACCCCAGGGGGGCTCATCAGGATGCTCTGAGCAGGGCCCTCCCAAACAGCAGCTTTCTGGGGGGAAATCTGCCCTATGAGTGCTGCCTGTGCAGACGGGCCGGGGCTGGAGGTACTTGTGAGTGCAAGGGAAGGGAAGGGCCGGGGTACAAACAGCAGGATTGACATCTCTGTGGGGTGCAGGTCCAAGGGCACTGCAGGACTGTTCACACACAAAACAGAGGTGACACCCTCACAGTCAGCACCACGGCCACCACATGAGGCAGTGGCCTTCCCTGGTGCCCAGCTCTGCTGAGGAGGGGGGCCATGAGCCCCACACATCCATGGTCATGCAGGAGAGGTCCATGTCAGAGGCAGCCACAGCACCTGACCTGTCCCTGCTGGACAGTCCCCAGCATCAGGCAGCCTCACAGCCCTCACAGATGGGCAAATCCCCACCACCACCATGTGCCCCCAGAGAAAAGGGGACGATCTCAGCAGCTGTGGCCCCTCGGCCCCAAGAGCAGGGTTAACTCTGACAAAAAACACAAACTACATAAGCATAAAACCACGGGGCACTGGCCATGACACCAGCTTTGCCCAACACCTTTAATTAGTGCCCGTGGTGCTCCCCAGTGCTGGCTCCGGGGTTGGGTCCGTGTCTGTCTTCAGCTCCAGGTCTGGCTCTAGCTCTAGGTCTGTCTGCAGCTCTGGGGCTGGCTCTGGGTCTGGCTCCAGATGTAGCTCCAGGTCTGGCTCCAGATGTAGCTCCAGGTCTGGCTCCAGCTCCCTGTCCATGCCCCGGCTGGTGCTGTGGGGGGGACCTGCAGTGGTGCCTCAGCCCTGACTTGACTCAGGGAGCGCCTCAGCCTGAGGTCACCTCAGCCCAAGGATCACCTCAACCCTGGGAAATGTTCTCATGTCCCCCTGGGAATCACCCTATACTCCCCAAGGGAATCACCTCATCCCCTTCCCTCCCCTCTCCAGGGATCCCCTCAGCCCTCTTGGGGAATACTACGGTGCTCTCCCACAGCCTCCATCCCCCCAGGGATCCTACGGCAGTGCTCCCCACTCACCCCTCTGTGCCCGGTGGCTGCTGGCCATGGCACTGGCCCAGCACCTGCTGCCGCCACAGGCCGACACCGAGGGCCGCGGTGAGGACAAGCAGAACGAGGCTGGAGCCCAGCACCAGCCAGGCCATCTCCCCGTACTCCAGTGCTCGCTGCAGGGGCAGGCCTGGCAGGAGACAGCCCAGCTGGGCACAGGGCACTGCCAGCCCTGCCCATGCCATCCATCCCCGCTGCCCACACTCACCTTCCTCTGTCAGGAGCAGGCCGCTGTCCACGCTCCCCCCCCGGCGGGACCCCTTCCTCTGGCAGTCAGGAGGCTGCCAGCCCGGGTGGCAGTGGCAATTGCCCTTGTTGTTGCACACCTGGAAGACCCAAGGGAGGGGGTACAGGTGTGCAGTAAACTCACACAATCTGCCCCCCCAGCCCCAGCATCCCGCGGGACTCACGCCGTGGCCGTGGCACTTTGCTTGGCTGTCACAGCTGTAGCCCAGCACCGAGTGTGGGTGACATGTGTTGTTTATACACACCTGGGAAAAACCATGGCAGCTCCAGCCCAGCGCTGCCTCACCCAGACAGCGCTCGGCACGTCAGGCTATGGCCCAAAGGGGAAGGAAAACACACTATTTAAAAAAAAAACAAACCCAAAAAGACAAAGAAGCCACAGTTCTGCCCTGGGGCCAGGTCATGTTTGGTGCTCACACCCCACCAAACCTTTAATGCAACATTTGCAAGTTTTTACCTTGTTTTTAAATATCAAGCACACTGCTGCAAGGAACAAGTGTTTCTACAATTTTGTTAATATTTACAGTTTATAGTTGTCATTTCAGATGATTACAAAACATTTCCTTACCCTTCCAGAGCCACACTTTGTCCCTGGAGGAACCAGAAGCGGATCCAGTGATGCCGATACATTCAGGTAGTTCAGAGACACACACAAATGGTGCCGCACTCGGGCGTAAATCACAGCGGCAGCCGCTGACGGGAAGGGTTTCTGGGATGGGTACGTGCAGATTAACTTCCCACACCTGAGATCCCTGGAAAGCCAATTTGCACAGGATGTGTATCAAACACACACAGAGACTGCCTGATGAATGCTGGAGCATTAAACAGTCTGGTGAGAAAACATCAGCAGGACTGGGAAGTCCAAGGAAGGATCTGTGACATAAGGAGAGACACCGTAACAAGGAGAACACACACAGAGCTATTTATTGCATCACAAATCTCACCATAAACTGGAGTCTTGACACTTCTCTGGACTGTCCAATCCCAATTAAACACGCATTTCAGCAGAGCCAGTGCCCCCTCCCCAGCGTACCTCCAAGCACAGGGCCGGTACCCGAGTCTTTTCTTGAACCCGCAGTGCCCAAACCTGTCCCGCTGGCTGTTAATCTCCTCATAACAGACCACAGGAGCATTCTTTGAATCTACAAGTTTAGCAATAATAATTGTTATAGTTAAAAGGAACACAAAGGAACATATTAAGGTATCTAATAACTTCATTTTTCATTATTTAATTAGAGAAAACATACCTATCCCTGCCCAAACCCCCAGCAGTCCTGAACCTCAGAAATCAGCAGGGGAGTAGCAAATGGGGAAGTTCTCTGATTGAGTTTGCCCACAGAAAATAATTTTCTTTCTGTTCTTTCCATTGTTATCTGTGAAGCACTGGGGGACTCTGTTAACCAGAGCCAAAACAGAGCTTGAAATGCTTTCCTAAAGCTGTGCCTTCCCTCCAGGAGCCCCACTCTCACCCGAGATTGGTGCATGGAAGAGTACAGGTACAAAATGAGCATCATGATGCTGCGGCCACCCCTGCCCCTGGGCAGTGCCAGAGCCACCAGCACAGCCCATTACCTCTCCCGTAGAGCCGTTTGCACTGCAGGTCTAAGGACTGGCAGCGTCCCCGGTAGCAGTAGCCAGTGCCACGCCCGCAGTCGTGCCCGTCCTGCACGTACAGATCAGGGGGGCAGGAGGCGGAGGAGCCGCTGCAGAACTCGGGCAGGTCACACTGGAAATCTGCGGCCGGGCGGCACAGCGAGTTCCTCCTCTTGAACTGGAGAGGAGGAAGAGCTCTACAGCCTCCCACGCCTGCCAGCCTGAGCCCACGCAACCCCTCCTGACGAGGGCCTCAGGGTCCCCTTCGAGGCACTCAGGTGAGGTCACTGCCCAGGACAGTCTCCCGGTAATATTCCCCCACAGGGGCTCCCAAGAGCTGAGCTGGGAAGCCCAACCCCAGGAATCTTTCCCATTGCACAGCAGGAAGTTTGGCTCTATCCCTCAGCATGGGAACATATTATTTCTCCGAAAATAAAGAATGATTTTGTGATAATTATAAAAATGTGCCTTACCTGACAACTTTTACAACATAATCCAGAGGAACATCTTGCTTTCGGCTTAAATGTACATGTTCTAGTGCAGCACTTGTCCTTCAGGCATTCCTGGGGACACATGGCAAACCCACGTTATTTTACTTCTTTGTACCCCCGAGGTTCTCCTCCTTTTCCCCACATTACTTGGGCAATACCCAGCAAAACAAATGGGCAAAGCAGCCACCAAATCAGTGCCACACAGAAACAATCTCAAACCCAACATAACCCTTCCTGGGCTGCTCCCCGCTGCGGCGGGGCTCCCGGTCTCCAGGGTTTGTTACTCCACACGCACTCACAGCACAGATTCAGGGGTTTAGCCCCGATTGCCACGGCCCCCACCTGGGCTGTGCCGCAGTCGCACTGCTCGCCCGGCTCCACCACGCGGTTGCCGCAGACGGCCCCGCTCCGGCGGGACAGGCGGGGTCTGTCGAAAAGGCACGCGCCTCTGCCCTGCTTCAGGAAGGTCTCAAAGTCCCTGATGCTGCAGTTACTAAAGGCTTTTGCCCCGCTGAAATGGCTAAAATAAAGCAATTATCAGCACATATGTTACACATTCACCGCCCCTCATTCTCTCCAAAGCTCTGTGCAAGTCACGGGCTCGCCCAGACGCTGGCACAGGGTACGATGGCCCCAGAGATCTATTAATTCACCTGATCTACAGCTCATTATTAACAGAGATTGATGGGGACACCATGCAACCATCCCTGTTCCCCCCCTCATCTGCCCCAGCCCCGCGGGCAGGAACGGCAAACTCACAGCGCCTCAGGGCTCATGAGACAGACGCGCCCGGGGCAGCCGCAGCCGCGGGAGCCGTCGGAGCTCATGCCCAGGCTGTGGCCCAGCACCTGTGCCAGGAGCACCGAGAAGGACTCCAGCGTCACGTTCCCGTGGTACTAGAGGGAGGAGAGAGATGAGCTGCCTCAGCTGGGCGTTCCTTGCAGAGATCTCTGCTCCAAACGCAGATACTCCACATACTTCCATCCACCCCTGTTCCTGCGGGGTCACGTGGGCTGATGAGGGACAGGCGGAGGAAAGGTGGGACCATACCAGGGCCACTGTGGCAGCAGCATCTCTCTGACATGCCGCTCCTGGAGCCGCTGCGCCTGTGAACGCTCCTTGGTCCCTGTACCTGGAACAGAGCAGTGGTCACTGGTGGTCCCAGGGACAGCCTCTCGCTGTAGGTAAGTGGGGGACCCCAGGTCTGTACAGCCCAAGTCCTCTTGGTGCCCCCGACTGTTCTGCTGTCCCCAGGGGAGCTGGGGCAGGGTCTGTGTGGTGGGAGGTTGGTCCTGGGCAGGGACTGGGGGCTGCCACCATCCCCATCTCCTCAGCCTGGGTGGCTGGGAAGGGATGGACAGCACCATTGCAGCTGCTGCATCGCTAGGAGGAATGTCTTGCAAGAAATACTTCAAGAATATTAAGGATTTTGGAAATACAGATGTTTTAAAAAGCATTTGTCAAAGGAATCCTTTATATTTCAACTTACATTGGTTTGACTGATTGCTACCATGTAACCTTTAACACTAATGAACCTTTATCTTACCCTAAGAGAGAAGCAATGTTGTGCACCTGCGGCTCCAGAGACAACTGTTTCCACTGTAAAAATCGCTGTAGAAGGTCATCTGTGTCCCCTGCTGTCGATATTTTATCCCCCTCTGCCCACAGCTCCAGGGAGGACAGCACAATGGTGATGTTAAGGGGATTAAACATCTGAAAGTATAAGAGAGACATCTGCTCTCACACCTTCCCTTCACGCAGAGTCACTGCTCTGCACACAGTAAACATGTGGGAAAAGCAAACTGCTGCTGTCAGTGCTTCAATGACACCTGTAGCCAAAAACAATGAACACACTTGAAGAATAAAGAGATACAGCAAGAGGCCTGAGCCAAAGCCCGATAACTTCACAAGAAGTGTTAGGGGTTTGGGGAATAACTTCTCATTACACAAGTGAACCACAAGACCACCAGTGGAGTAAGGAACAGGATTGGAAGTTGGTTACAAGCACCTGAGAGTAAGCAGGTTAATTGGATCGGTGAGATCAGGGATCTGCTTCACAGAGAGGGAAGCAATCCAGGAGTCCTCAAAACTCTGGGGTTTTGCTGCCCTAAGGCAAATCCCTGTACATCTGCATGAGACATGGCCATCACATAGGGAAAGATGTTCTTTCGTGGCAGACTGACATGTCCAGAGGAAAAACCTTCTCAGGAAACATGGAACTTTTACAAACATTCTCCTAAACCTAAAGGCAGCTGGGAAAGAGGTGGCTGCTGCTAACATCAACACCCCCCTCATCCCCCATCTCACTGCAGTATAAACCAGACTTAAGAACTCACACTGTTGATTAAATTGAAGGCCTGGATTATCTTCTGTGTTGCAGCATTGGGGTCTGATCCCATATAGTTGTACTGAAAAACAACCCAAGAGGACACAAGGGCAGACAAGGCACTTACCAGGGTGAAGCATGACAGTGTTGGAATACTGAAATGATCCCAACACCAAGCCAAGGAGACATGAGTTACAAATTCATGTTCCTTCTTTCCTACAAAATCCACAGTACACATAATTTTTTAAAAGGGAAAACAAATCTGTGTAAAAGCTGGGAAATGTTACCACTTCCATGTTCACAGAAGTCAGGCAAAGACAAGGAAAAAGTGGCTGTCATGGACTTACCAAAGCCTTGTCCAAAACCACGTACACTGTGAGGTATTTGGGAGATTGTGCAGCAGCTGAGAGGGGCTGAAAGAGAAAATGGGGTCCAAAGTACAGATTCTGCATTCTCTGGTCACTTCACTGCTGCTGTTGGCTGTGCCTCTCAAGTGTCCATTCAAAGCTTCTGTCCAAGTGTCTGGCCAAAGCTTCCAGTGGGATCAGACCCCTCCTCACAGGACAGGGACACCAGCAGCACTGTGAGAACAGGCACTGCTCACCTCATCATCCCCATGGGCTTTGTCCAACATCTCCCAGGCTGCCAGCCTTCCCAGCCCCACCTCAGGGGGGCTGTGGGCCGGGAGGGCCTCTGCCATGTGCTCCTCACTCACTCGGTACAACATGTGCCGGAATGCGGGGGAGTAGCCCAGGGGCTCGATCCCGTAGCTCACGTTCTCAAACTGCAGCAAACCCCTGCCAAGGCACCAGCACCAGCCCTTTGCCCCTGGCCACTGGGACAGCTGCCCCAGCACCAGCTGCCTCCAGGCCAGGCTACCCCTGGCCCCCCATGGCAAAGTCCTGGCAAGTGCCCACGGGGAGGGCAGCACAGGGACAGTGCTGGCACAGTACCTGAGCCCTGAGCAGGTGTTGAGGGTCACTGCCGAGCTGGGGAAGCCATCGATGTACCCCCAGTAGTGGCAGCCTCCCTATGACACGAGAGAGGACAGGGAGCCCCTTCCGTGGCTGGGAAGGGGATCCCTTCACCCACCACCCAGACAGCTGGACTGGCTGCCTTGGGCAGAGACACTCAGAGCACAAATAGCCCAAATCAAGGCCAGGTTACCTCAGTGTGGGCAGAATCAGAGTGCAAAGATCCCTGCTCGCTGGTCATGTAAGTCTGGAAGTCATCAGATAAAAAGGCACTACAAAAGAAAGGTGCAAAGTGAGGCACTTCCAACCAGCATCCATTACCCACAACTTCTCAAGCTTCTTGCAGGTCCTGCAGCCACCAGGGAACCAGGCAGCTGCTGTCAGTGAGGGCAATGTCAGGGCCAACTCACTGCTGCTGCAGGTGGATGGTGTACGGCCTCCCCTCGATCCTCAGGATGTAGGACACTGCATCCTTGTGCATACAGAAAAGCAGAGAAGGGGAGAATTAGGAACAGGGGGTTGGAAACAGCATGATCCAAGGCCTGCTGTGAACACCAAGGCAGAGCACAGAGTGGGTGCTGCAGTGACACTGTTACAGCAGCCACCACATCTGTACTCCCCCAGCCCTCTTCTGCAGCTGAAGACCCCCCTTCTCCCAACCTCCCCAGAGCCCCCCCAGCACCGTGCCTGCTTCAGCCCCACAGCTCCTGTTGCGTTCGTCCCCAGCTGCTGCGGGATTGTGATCTGGGACCAAACCTGCCCACCCACAGGGGACAGAGAGCCCCATGGCTGAGCCCAGTCCTGGCGGGTGGGGGGCTTGGGGGGACCCTGTCCAGCCTCATGCAGCAGCTCCAGGAGCAGCAGGAGCAGCAGCGGTGGCATTGCACAAAGTGGCCCCATGGCCAGCCAGTAACGGCCCCACCAGTAACGGCCCCAGAGCCCACCAGTAACTGCCCCACAGGTAACAGCCCCACCGGCACCAGCCCCTCCCTCCCCTTAAGCAGAGGCCAAGGCAGAGACTTGTACAAAACTGGCATCTTTATTGCTTGTTGGGTCTGTACAAAGGGGTCGGGAACAGCCCTTTGGCCAGAGACCAGCGCGGGGCCGGCTGCGGAGGTGAACGTGGGTGTCGACCGCGGCCCCGCCAGCTCCAGACCCGCCCGGGGACAGGTATCTGTACACTTTACAAAAGAAAGTCAGTAGTCATCGTCAGTATTCGACACCAAAAACTGGAGCTATTTCCTGTCCATGGGATCGCTTCTAAAACCACACGTCCCTGTCCTCCGCAACTGCAGCTATTCCAACGTGCACGCTGGGAGTACAAAAACTCTTTGTCTCGTAAAGGCACCATTTTCAGCATAGTTTAGTTCACACACACAGCATGTCACACACAGTTAAGTACATCTCTCTGGATGACTTCATTCCCTGGATCCCCTCCTCTTTCCCCACCCTCTGACCAGGGCTGGAGATGGGCTGCATCCAGCTGCAGAGCTCATTGTGACAGACACAGACAGCCCGCCCAGGCAGAGCAGGACACAGCAATATTAGGAAGTAATTGATTATCTTGGAACAAAAAGGAGACCCCCCACCAGTACAGTTGGTAAAATTCTAGGTGACATTTTACAGATTTTAATTGTGTTATGAATCTTAGTCTAAGTTTATGGGAAACCACAGGAGTTCAAGTATTTTATTACTGCACACACTATATATATATTTATGTATGTATATACAGAGGAAAAGATTATTTTTTGGCAATATTAGGGGGATTTTACAGATTGAGCTGTGCTTATGGCAAGCACAGAGTGAAACAGCCCAGTGCTCTCTTCAGCACTTCCCTCACTTTTAGCAAGTTTGTGCAACAGGACCTCACTTTTAGCAAGTTGTGCAATAGATTCCTATTTGTGACCATGATATCCAGCTTCTATCCATGGCACCATGGGATCAGGATCCACAGCTCCCTCTCCTAGCACAGAGGACGCTGAGCACCTCTGCTCAGGAGGAGCTCCAAAACCCAGTCTAGCCCATGGTGTGGGAGCAGAGGATGGTCTAGTCTGACACACAGTAGCCCAGAAGCATCCTGACTGACACTACAAAGGTTTGGGTATTAAAAGAGGGGGTGCATCAGTCACCAGGTTCCCATTTAAAGTGCTCAGAGAACCTCTGGTGGTCCAGGCAGAGACACTTCCCACTTCCCAGTGTTCTGCAGGGACTGCTGCTCTGTCTTGAGACTTGAATCAAAACCTAACAGCACCCCATTTTTTAAAACCAGAACATGGCTGTGTCTTCTCGTACCTTTATCATCACTGCCCATCCATGTATTAGTGGGAATTAGTACAGGAGTCTCATTTAGCCACTCTCTAATTAAAAAGCATTAAACTTAGTGCTCCTATAGCACAGCTTAGTGTCAGTCAGCATGGAGTTAAGAATTTAAGTGCATTATTATGCATCTATAAACATAATATACATGCATAAACACGTTTAAAATATCTCTCTCTTCCTCTGAGATCTCATTCCATTTACGCCATCGAGGCATACACAGGAAACACTTTCCAGTCCATGCAGAGTAACTGTAAATTAACTGACCGGATCTCCTTGATTTGCAAACAGGTTACTCCAACTCCTCACTGCACAGTCAGAGAGACAACAACAAATTGGACAATTTCCTTACCAGGGCTCATGGCAGAAATGGGGAAACCCAAATCCACGTGCTGGATCTCAGGATTATTTCCCTGCAGGCTGCTGCACTCCTGCTGCCAGCCTGGCTGCAGTGGCAAAGCTTGGACAGAGCGAGGAACGGGCTGGGTGTTTCAGTCCCTGGAGCTTTGGTCGAGGTATTTATTTAGTGTAAAGTTCTACATTCCTGGTTTGGATCTCTCGTTTGCCCTGTCCCAGGCTGCAGCAGGGAGGCTGCCGGCACTGCCACGGGATGCCAGAAGGGGAACTGCAATTTCAGCCGTCGCAGCGAACGGGTCAGCTCACGTGAAGGCCCCGAGGAAGCCAAAAGCTATTTGGGAGGCAAAGGTGCCGGTCGGGACGGGAAATACTGTCCCTGAGGTAAACATTTCTGCTGCGGTGGCGGCGGTCCCTGAGGTACAACCTTCTGCTGTGGGGGCGGGGGCCTGCAAGGGGACAGAGGAGGCGCGGTCAGTTCTGCAGTGCCCACCGCCCACAGCCCTCACACATCCACTGCCCTCACATACCCACAGAGCCCTCACACCCCCATCCACAGCCCTCACACACTCACTGCCACACCCACAGCATCCCCAGCCACCACACCACTGCTCCCACCCTCGGCCTCCACACCAAGACTGGTTTCAAACATGCCACGGGCACACTGTGCCTTAAATTGCCTGAAATTCTCAGGGAATTTGTTAAAACTCACCTTTTCTCCCCAAAATTCTTTAGACTCCCCTGCCCAAGTGCCCCACCAACATGAGCTACATTAGAGTGCTCCCGCTCAGGGCCTGGCACTGCCTGGGTCTGTGTGTGCCATGCCACAGCATTGCATCTTACAAGCACAATTTAAAAGTAAGATGAAAAATAAAGGAAAACTTTCTGTTCAAAGTTAAGAGAAATGGTTTTGCACTTGGCCCTAACATTCACAAATCAGCAAAAGGACAGATTTTTGAGTAATTTGCTTTTAAAGTGGCTATTTTAACAGGCCTTTCATCCACCTGCTGGGCTAATCTTCCCCCACAGCAGCACTGTGAGCCTCGTCCATCACCACACAGCCATGACAGCGCAGGATGAATGCGCTGCCTTTCAGGGTGAAGTGAAGGAGAAACTTCTCCCAGTGAAAAGTCAACCTTGCTTGCACATAACACGTGATGGAACACCCCAGGGCTCCCAGGGCAGGACAGGAAATCCCATCAGTGCCACTGCCAACAGGCATTTGCAGTAACTCCACTGACCTGCTGGGCACCCTCTGTGGCTGCTGCACCGGGTACTGTGGCGGTGAGTAGTAGGGCTGGTGAAAAGCCTGCTGAGGGTGCTGGTTAACTGGGTAAGCTGGGACAGGAAAGGTATTTGGATGCATATCCTAGAAAGAAAATTAAAAGAGAATGTTCACAAATTGCACAGAAGGAATCAAAATATTTGCGTCACTAAACAAGTGGCATTCAAGATCACTTGCAAACCAGCCTGGCAATGTCAGAGTTGCTCTTTCCTCTGAGAAACTCAGAGGACAACTGTCCTCATTCAGAGGACAACTGCTCTGACAAGGAGAGGGGCCAGGGAGCTGGCAGACACCCCCCTTCTCATGCAGGGTGGGTGTTCCGTCATGAGGAAAAAGCAGGTAAACTGCTTGTCAAGGCAAGCACAGCCTGGAACAAAGCTTAAACTGGGAAACTGAGGAGCCCCCCACACAACCCTGAGGAAACAAATATTCTCCTGCTTTTTATCAAGGAGGAACAATTTTCAGAAATGAAGAAGTAACTTTGAAGCTTTTATTAGGGCAAAAATTATATAAACTGCCTTCATCTCTTTACTTGAGAGTAACAAACAGAGTAAAGGGAAGTACATGATTCCTACCATGGGTACAGCTCTTGGAGCATAAGGCATGCCACGGGAGAAGCCTCTCTGCTGGTAGTCCCTGGGTTCAGTGTCTGGCCGAGGAGGAGGTGACTGAAGTGACCTGAAATCCAATGGGTATGGACTGTGTGAGCACGTAACCCAGACTGTACAGGCCTTGAACCCAGGTACTGTGAACCTGACAGCTGGATTTATACTACCTTAGCACATATCAAGTGTGAGAAAGATAATATTTACCACTAATCTAATAAACAACAACCCTTTCCTGTTCAGGATTCCGGCAGCTTCCCTTTGCCCCTTTATAAAAAGATGGGACCCAAAAATATAAACACCCCTATCACCAATGCACAAGAAGAAATATAGCAGTAAAGAGAAAATTCTCTGCTCTCTTGATTTGGGATGAATTTATCTTTTCTGTCATTGCCAGAGGCAAGCTACATGTGCCACTGGATGCAGGGGTCTTCACCTGACATCCTGGGACTGGGATATGCCTCCACACTTTGGCATTGGCTCAGGTAAACAAACATCCATGGACTATTCAAAGGGCAGAGGAGAAGGCACTCACGAATGGCAGCGGGACATCAACCTCCTGAAGCATCGCTTCAGCCTGTCCCTCTTTGCAAAGGCCAGAGCAGCAGCTACGAGGAGTGGGAGGATCAGGAAAAAGAACACCAGCAGCCCGTTGCGCAGTGAGGTGTCTTTGTCTGAGGGGACAAAATCACGGAGAAGAAATAAGTCTTACATGGTGTTACCACCACCTGACTCATAATAGCAGTGAATATTTGGTAGGAATGGTTCTATAATTGTTTTCTATTTTTCATAGAAAAAAACCAAACGAATCCAGTAAGACTGCAAGATATATGCCCAAATAGATCCTTTCTGTTTTGTTTCTCTTTTAGAGCTGTACCTATCATGATACCCCCTGGGCTGCGACAGCACATGGAATTAGGAGGTCAATCCTCATTTTTCATTACTGTAATGCTTCATTACTAAAGCTCTTACAAGAGCGGAAAACACAGCTTCTGCCTTTTAGTCTGGTATTAAATCTACCTCTTCTCCAACCACTGTTTGCTGTAGACAAAGAACTTGGGTTCTTAATCTTGACATTTTTATATGCAGCAATTTCTCTCCTGCAGGCTGTACTAAAACAGCGTTTCCATTTTTTGTCTGATGATTTGAGGGATCCAATGTGCTTCTCCAGCCTGTTATTGCATCACAGTGCCTAGCTTTCCCAAACCCACACCAGCTTATGAAAAGCAGTCTTCAAGCATTCTTGCAGCCCACAGAAGTTACACCAATCCCATCTTTATATGGGATATATATATGGACACATGGACACAGCATTAAGTTTTCTCCAAATTAAAGCTTGGCTCTGACTTCCTATTTCAACTTCAAACCCTCAGCGAGCAAAGCAAGCGTCCCAGCTCTGTCACTTTGCTTTCTCTCATGCAGGAATTGTGCTTCCTTTCACTGCGGCTCCCCTTCCCAGCCGGGATACAGGAAAGTCCAAGAGGATCCTTGTTCCAAGGTGGCAGAAATCACCTGAACTAAACCAGTCCAGATCCTTACAGATCCCTACCCCAGCATCCCAAGAGAGAAGGGCAACACCTTGAGCAGAAAACCTCTGCAAGAATTCTTTGCCAGTGAAACCTCGTGCAGAGCCATCCCCCAAAATTCACGGCTGCTCTGGCACGCCCAGCCCCAGCTCTCACAGCCACTTGCCGTTGTAGGGAGGGCCACTGTCCACGCTGCCCCCGTAGCCTTTGGAGTCACAGTAAGGGGGGGCCCAGCCTGCTTCACAGTGGCAGTTCCTGTTGTTGTTGCACACCTGTATTCCAAAACACAAATACTCTGTAACTTTCATCTCTATGCATTTAAAAGTGCATGCAGCAGCCATGACCTGTTCTGTCCCTCATATTGCTCAGCCTGGAGAATTTTACCCAGTAACTCCCAAATCAATTCCAAGCAGTCCTTGGCCAGGCATCCCCAGATTTCACATGACTGAGCACACACAGCACTGTTCAGGAAGAGCTTCCAAGGATTAGCTATCCCAATGGCTCACACACCATGGCTTTGCTTGTTTCTTTTGCTTTGTGAGATGCAGAGTCAAATTTCATTAGTAATACTGGAATTGGGAATTCTTGCCTGGCAGAGAGTTTTGTCAAAGATTTTTCTGACACTACTACAGGTTCTCTTGTCTAGAGGCATTTTATAGAGTGTTTTACAGTTCAACAAAACAGAAAAATAAAGTTACTAATCACCACTTTAAACTTGCTGCCTCTCTTCCCTGCTTACCCCATGCCCATGGCACTGCTTCTCCACGTCACAGTCGTAGTTCAGGACAGAGGCACTCACACACTGGAAGTGCCTGCAGATCTGGGGAACAGAGATGCACACAGAAGAGGGATGATGGCATTTCAGTGCCCCCTTGCCTCCCCAGATCCCTGCTCCTAGCTCGGGGCTCCACAGCCATACTGTGCTTGCTGCCACAAAGCCTCACACACTCTCACTGATAATTCCAAACTCTGCAGAAACTGTTCCACAAAAGGCCTCTCAGCATGGGGCTGAGCTGGCACTGGAGCCTTTTGTCTCCAGTCTGAATGTAAAGGAACAGCAATTAAATTGTGCCCAGTAAGGCCATGTGGAATGCACATTCCTCTGCTAGGTCTAAGCTTCTGCACTATTTAGTTTAGTTGGATTTTAATTGAAAGTTGTCTTCAAGGCATTTGTGTGGGCCTGGCTCTTCCTGCTCATTCACAGAGCAAAGATTCTGGCTCTCAACAAACTCAATTTCTTTCACTTCACCTACAAGTGAAAGGCTCATTAAATGTTTGATGCACATGCAGTGCAGTACTGGGCTGTGGGGGGAATCAATGGACTCATTTAGTTTTACATTAACTACAGGCATCAAAAAATAATGGTCATAACTATTCATGAAACAGTGCAGCTGAAAATTTTATTCCCATGAATACCCTGAATTATTACATTAGGATATAATTTTTTAATTCTTAATTACCTTTCCATTACCACACTTGGTGCCTTCATTCACCATCCCTGGGTCCGGGACATCAGAGCCCAGCTGGAAATCCACCCCCCAGCATGTGGTGCCTCCGATGGGAGTTTGGATAATAGCAGGCTTGATTCCAAACACAGGCATGGCTTTCACATTTTCACACTGAAGCTTCCCACACATGGCATTCCTACAACAGCAACACAGGAACACTGTAGTGACACTTGAATTTATTCTGAGAAGGAGACTACCATGTGTTTGATACTATCTTTCCTTTTTACTGGGAGATAGATACTACTGGAAAACAAAACTGAGGCAACTCGACAAATACAACTGAACTGGGCTTCATTCCAGTGCTGCAAGAGTAGTTTATCCCTTCTTTCTGTAAGCTGTTGGAATCTCTACATTAAGGAAAACATGATGATTTGCTTGTCATCTTCCCATATGTGAACACTTAGAAAAAGCACAATCCTTGATGGGAGAAGTGGAACACGCTCTCCTCACCACAGCCCTGCATCCCTCCCCTGAGCATCCGCTGCAACATCCCAAACTGACACTACAGCACCCAAATACAGATTCCCACTGATATATTTCAGAACTTTCCAATGCACTGGGCTCAACTCACCGGCTGGAACATTTCTTGTAGTCATGGCCATGGAAACCACAGTTGCCAAATCTGTCCCCCTTGGAATTCACTTCAACAAAGCAAATGTTGGGGGCTGCTTTGGCTTCTGCAAACAACAGCCCATCCCCAGAGAGAGGAGCCACGTTACCCAGGCACAGAAACGTCTCACACAGTATCTCCTGTACCCAGAGCAACTACCCTGCTGCACCAAGTATTTGCCATGCAGCAGCGAGCTTAGGAACTTGATCAAAACACTGAAGAGGTTACAACATCAGAATTACAAGCTTCCAAGTTTAAAAGCGGAGAAAAACAGTTACTTAACCTGAGCCAGTTCTAGCATTTGATATTTCTTTACAGCCCTATAGAGCAAAAACCCCACTGTACCAAAAATGGTAAGTGCAACAGAATTAGTACTTGGATCCCCAGCACAGCACTAAGTGTAACACAGGAAGAATGCATGACCATTATGCTAAGCCATTACCACCACTGCTTCAAGTCCTCTGCCAAAGCCAGCTGGCCTTTGTTACAGAAAAGCAAGTAAATATATTAAATGAGCTTAGTGTATTCTTTAGTTACATCTCTTAGAGAGATTGTAACACTGTGCTCTTCCTTACTGGAGCCGAAGATATCCTGGCACTGTGCATCGTAGTATTGGCACACGCCGTTGTAGCAATAGGCCTCCTGGTTGTGGCAGGGGTGCCCGTTCTGCACGGTGAAGTCTGGCTGGCAGAACTGGGATGTGCCATTGCAGAACTCTGGGAGGTCACACTCATTGGTACTTGCCCGACACTCAGTGCCTCCAGGAAGGAGCTGAAGAGAGAGGGGAGGGAAAATGGCATCAGAAAACAGGAATCTCTCACAGCAGAGACAGACACTGCACCTGACTCATGATATGCCCCAAACAAGGGCCTGATCTGAAGCCCTCGTGGGGCCATGGACACGCAGGACAACTCCCTCTCACAGATGCACTGACTAAGCCAATGCTCTCCTTTTCTCAACTTCCAAACAACACCGGAGTCTCCTACCTGGCAGTTTTTGCAGCAGTCACCATAAGCACATTCAGCACCGGATCGGAGCCTGCAAGTTCCTGGCTCGCAGCACGGATCGCTTTCGCATTCCTGAGGACAGAAGTGCTGTGAATGTCACAAAACCTTCCCCTCTGTCACGTACAGTCCCCTCGGAGTGAGAGGCACAAGGCTGCCCTGGCACCACTGGGAAAACACACAGCTACGAACCTTTGGCGAGCCACAGTCACACTCCTCCCCAGCATCCACCAGCTTGTTCCCGCAGTAGGGGACGCTGTAGGTCTCATCAGGCTTCGGAACGTTGAGCAGGCAGCTCCCACCTTTGTTGAGTGTCAGCTTCTCAAAGTCTTCTGCACTGCAACTGCTGAAGTTCCTCGATCCCCTGCAGTGGAGAAAATGGGCTGAGCTTTACACTAAGCCAACCCATCAGCATCCCCTGCGTTTGCAGAACAAGGGGAACGTTTGCTTTCCCCATTACAAGCACAACAGGACTCTTTGCAAGGGGAATTTGAAGGTGAAAGTAATCCATAAAAATAAAGCACGTGGATGGGGCATTTTGAGCCTTCTTTGCCTTCCGTTGGTTAGCTACTTACGATGCTCCAGAGCTCATAATGCAGCTGCTTGCCCCACAGTGACAGACTCGTTCATCATCGTGGTTCATCCCCAAGTTATGGCCGAGCTCATGAGCCATGATAGATGCAAACATCTGGATACTGATCCTTCCAAACTGCACAGGAGCAACACAGAAGGCAGTCAGAAGAGAGCTTATATTGACAAAGTCAGTGTTTACTTACGTGCCAAGGAGACACTTTTGCCATTCTGTCTCTACATTATCAAGATTCTCAGATCAGCAGTGCCAGGTTTCCAACCAAGTGCACAGAATTTGCTTAGCAATAAGAGCCCTCAGAGAAAGCTCTCTGGGACACTACCCAACGACCTCCACTTTCCGGAGCAGCTGCAAGATTAACACAAAAACTAGAACTCTCCGCACCAGCCCAGTTCTCCTGAAATGTGCAAATTCCAGCACTTCTGTCACTGGTCCAAAGAAACCAGATTGCTGGGATTGCCAGTTATCTGAGACCAGCAGCTTGGTTCATTAAGGCTCTGCAATTCCATATAAAACACGCAGTGAAGCGGCACTGCTCAGGGAGGTCACAGCTGCAGGTCAGACAGTACAAAACAGATTTGAGAACACCCATAGCTCCCACATACTTTCGAGGCAGAGATGCTTAAAACAACACAGAGAAGTTCTCTCTGAGAAATCCTTTTGCACGAGTGCTGCACACTGAGCAGAGGGGAAGCTGAGCAGAAGACTACAGAGAAGTTGTGATCCAGATATCCTGGAAGTGTCAGAAATTGTTGGAGACAAGATAAGAGCCCCACTAAGACACTTCAAGCTTTGTTATAAAAGACTCTGTGCTTCCAGGAAGACTTCCAGAGTGCAAACTCTGATCTCAATCACATTCAGAGATCACTAAAGAAATCTCACCACGTTAATGCCTCCTGCATGGCTCTTGGAGCACACTGTTCCCACATAGGCCATTCCAGCTGTGCCACCAAAACCCTTCTTCCTACAGTCATGGAGAGAAACAAGAGGCCATCATCCGTCTGTACAGACACACAGAGCCCGTATCAGCACACCACTCCTGCCTGTGGGACACAAATCCTGCTGCTCGAGCTTTCCAAGGCTGACACAGGAGCACTGACACTGACTGCAGGCACAAATGCACCAGTTAAGCTTTTGCTTTCTGCTCAAGATTCCTTTAGTCTGTTAATTTAAGGCAACTGTTTACAGACAAAGCCTCTTCCACATCGTCCCTCTGCATATAAAGAGCTCAATGGTCCACCCCTAAAATCATTTGGTTTAATTGGCTGTCATCTGCCTTTCTGGGATGGACAACTCCATGGATTTCTTCCTTTGTCAACTTCCTTCTCATTGCTCTCTATTTTGTTCTTAGAGGTTAAGTGCCACAGCACAATACACCACATTTTACTGCAAAAGAACTTCTAAAATTAGTATTTCCTCAGCCATTTGCCTCCATCGCCTGCACACTGCTGTGCTGGGAGAGGAGGCTCCCAGCTCCCAGAGGAAGGGGAGGGCAGACTGCGCTGTGCTCGCACCTCTGCCCTTTCCCTGCTTTGGGCAGTGACCTCCCAAGGCCTGCACTATCTGCAGGAGCGGGAAGTGCACTGGGGCACGTCTCCTGGAATGGGGCAGGGAACAGCTCAGGAAGCACTGGGCTTGCTTAAGGGAGCAGGGCTGGACAGATTAACATCCCACGGCAAACTCAAACCAGGCACCAGCTTCCGGAAGCCAACTGCAGAAACAACTTTGTCTCCACTAAAATGCAACGCTCTGCCACAGGTTTGTGCTTATGTTCAAGTGGAAAAGGCCCTTGGATCCCTGGGATCACAAGCCCAGGCTGTTACAATGTGACAAAGGATTATCTGAGCCGAAGCTTTACACCATACAACACAGAACATTGTAGGACATGGGATGAGGGAAAAAAAGTGTTATTTAGCAATACATCTGTCAGAGGACGCTGAAATTAAAGAGCACAGAAACATTCTCAAAAATGCTTAACTTGACTCAGAATGTTTTCACAAGACACAAACCACTGCAGACTGCCTAGGACTCTGCTCTCTGAAATACAGCAGCCCCTTCTGGCACTACAGCTGGGCTGAGCAGGCAGGAACAGAAAAAGCTTCTTGGGGCCAAAGGGAAGGAGCTGGAACTCACAGGACAAACTGGGCACTGTCGTGTCTCCGCCGCAGAACAAGGTTCTTCTCTCGCCACTGTACAAAATTTGCCAGCACATCCCCAGCCCCTCCATCCGTGTTGATGATGTTTTCATGCTTCCAGATCTCCAGACCAACCAGCACGATGCGGATGTTCAACATAACGTACATCTGGGGAGAAAAAAAGAGGAGAAATATTTATTAATATCTTCAGACAAAAACAAGTGTCCTGGTGTTATAGATCTTACTGCAAGTATCCATTTTTTCTGTGTGGGTTTGACTCTTTTTTCACAGCGAGTACACAACTAAAACCACCAGAATGGATTTTCCCTGTGATTTAGACAGCTACAGGATCAATGCTTAAATGGCACACTGGCTACATTGTAAGACAATACCAAACAGAAATAAAAATAAGTCTCAATTCTGACAAGTTATCATGTGAAATAGTAGAATTATACTTTTTCTCTAACCTTTACAAAAGAACTGCAATAATTGCAACCATCTGTCCTGTCACTCACTGGATGCAGCACTGGCTGGAAGAGTTCCCTAAACTAATTCTCAAGGTGGATAGGTGCAGATGAATTTAGAGGTGGAAAAGCTTCCATGGTGATGCATTCCCCAAAGTGGTACCAGAACAGACCCCAAGGTGGACATTTACAAAAGGCAGCAGGGCTGCAGCACACAGCATCCCTCATACTCACACTGTCAAGGAAGTTTGCCAGCTGCACCATGTGTTCTCTTACTTCTGTTTCACTCTTCCCAAAATCTTCAAACTGCAAGACAAAGAGACTTGGTACCACAAAGAGAAGAGATAAAGGCAACAGTTACAAAAAGGAACAGAACATTTTTGCCTGGCTCCAAATCGCCCAGAAGACATTAACCAAGACAGCAGCATCTTCACTGTTATTGCTCAGCAGCTCAGTATTCCAAAAACAACAGCAAAGGCAGTTTTTACCACGTGCTTTCCTTACACTACGAGATTCCTTGCTGACAGAACCTCTCCCTGTCTTACGGCTTTCTCCTTTTCTGAGGAGGATTGCATGGCACATTTATCCACTTCTAGGGCAGCAAATTTGCACAACTTGGGTAAAGTGTCAAGTGTTTTCCAACAATCCATTTGGGAGTAATGAAGCCTGAGAGCTTTCCAGGCCCTCTCCTGAGGAGAAAAAAAAGGGAAAGCCACACACAACTCCCACCTTTTCTTTATCCACAACTATGAACAGCTCCACATATCTTGTCTGGTGCAGGACCGCCCTCTTTCTCTGGGAAAAAAAAAAACGTTTTAGACAACTTCAGATTTATTAATTCAAGTGTAAACAAAAAAAAACCTCCATGACGTTGTCAGATTTCACTTGATACCACCAGTGGTTTGAGACACCCAAAGAACATGGTGCCAAACACAAGCAGTGTAATCCAATGCAATGACAGCCTCAGTGTTTTACACTACAACTCAGCTGCACAAAGACTTCCCTTGTTTCAAAAGCAAGGGACCTGTGCACAGGCTGCTTTGGAAAGTCAGCACACACTTTTATAAAGGGGAAGAAAGATTCTACAAGAAAATGTCAATGATCTTTAAGTGAAACACAACACTTTTCATTCTCCTGCTTTCATTTCAATCTTGTTCCTGTACAGACAGTCCTTGAAGGACAAGGGGAACCTTCAAACCAAACTGCTACTGTGATGGTGAGGAGGATGGAATAAACACGACAATATTCTGCTGGCTCCTGATGCAGTATTTTGTTAACAAGCCTCTCCATGAGGGTCATGTTCCTGCCCTTAAAAGTCCTCAAAAAAAGCCTAGGAATATTCCAACCAGCTGCCCTACCCTCACTGCCATGTGCAGAAGCAGGAGAAAACTGTGGCTGCTTTGGGGAAGGAACCGAGTTTTCCAGTAGTGCAGAAACCCCCAAATCATAAACCTTTAGGTATGTGCTAAGTCCCAGGAAATCTGATAAGCTGCTTCCATATTCTTAAAGGAACTCACAAACCCCATTATGTGGGACTGGGGAGGACTTACCCGCAGCAGCTGGGTCATACTGGGATGGAGATTTCCCTCTGCGTGTTCCCCTTCCTGGCCTTCAGTGGCTACTCCACACGTTGTGGGCTCTTTCTTCACATTCTCCAGTCGATATAAAATGTGTTTAGAGCCAGAAGAGGAATCCATGGGCTCAATCCCATAGGTGACATTCCCTATTGTCACCAAACCCCTAAAATACAGCAGGGTGTGAGAAATCCAGCACTAAGCAGAGAGGACAGAGACCCACATTTTTTACAGCCAAACAAAGGAACAGTTATTCTTGGATAACCAAAGCCTGCCTACACCTCAGTTCTTGTGAAGCAGCACACTTCACTTCAGGCCTGGCCTGAAAAACTGAGTAGGGCCTTACAAATGCAGTAAATTGAATACCTCTGTAAGGCTTTGCAATGCCCCAGGAGTTACATCACAGGTCTTAAGCAGAAATACTTTAGTTCAAATACACTATTGCCACCCTGGTGCCTGGCACGACCCTGCAAAAAAATCAGTGGCACAGAATATATGGCAATTAGCCCAAAGCAGAAAAAAATTCCATCAGACTTGAGGGGCACAAGGTTTAGGGCCAATTTTGTGAAATTTGGAGACTAGAGTTCAACTTTCCATTTCTGCACTAGGTACAGTTGTCATGACCATCTCTGCAAGTTAGAAAATTAGCCAAATGTGAATTAAAACCAACTTACTGCACTCTGATAACAAACTGCATTAATAACTTATTTGATGGTACTTCAAATATCCATGAACTCCTTGAATAAAAGATGCCACAGGACCACAGCACCAAAGCAGCTCAGTGCAGCCAGTGACTCCCTGACTGGCTGAGGCACAGCTAAATACAGCAGAATTTGGTTTTGGGTTCAGCAGCCACAACGTGACAGCTGGGACACAAAGGAGGAGTTGTGCTACCTGAGCCCCGAGCAAGTGCTGACAGCCACCAGGGAATCCAGGGTCCCCTCCACGTATCCCTGATAATGGCAGTGATCCTGGATGGGAAAACAAGGGAGCATTACATACATGTTTCAGGCATTCCTGCACACCCAGGGCCATCTCTGATCTGCCACTGACCAGCAGTGATTACATCTCAAGAACACAGAATGCATTAAGTTAAATTTACCACAGCTGGATTTCTTAACTTGACCCAGGCTATCCCTCTCCTGTTCTGTCCTCCACCCTGCCTCAAATATTTCGAGGCCAGCCCCTCCCTAAAAGTTGGGTCAAATTACTCTTCAGTCTTCTGGCAAAAAGTTCTGGCTTGTCTGTCACCTCTCTGCAACAGGAGGAGGGACAACACCTGCTGTCCGCGCCAACCGGCGCTGCGCTGCCAGAGCTTTCTGGCTGCACTCATCAGCCCTGACAGATGGGGTACTTCCACTGTGTACTCAGCACATATGTATTTTGGAAACTAAGCAAGGGGCAGCATGGGGCAAATACACTCCATTTTCTCTGGCAAGGGTTTTTTGGACATTGATATAGGGGTCTATAATACAGATTCCGTCACTTGCTGCTCAGCAAGGAATGCAGAGAGCAAGGAGGGCATGTGCTAATCCTTCAGGGCCAGCGTGACTTCTGCGACCTCATGCAGAAAAAGCATTTTTCCCGTCAGAAAAAATGCAGAAACAGCATTTTTCCTATAACCACTCCCTTTTAACTAGGAAGCAAATAGTCATTTGACTCAGGTGTTCTATTTTCACGAACAAGATCCTATGAATCATGTATGACTAATACTTCCCCTTTCAAAGGAACACCACTGATCCCTAAGAGTGGAGCCATTAGAAAAGCTCTCATGCATTTTGTATCACACAACCTGCTTTTAATTCTACATTTTCAAAGGCAACATGTCAGGCAGCCTGCTTGTACAGAAAGAGGGCTGCAAACTTGCTTTCCGTGGAATAACTCCAACACTACACAGATCACATCCCTCTGAAAGGTCCTTCAGACTTGATCTCATCCATCCTGTCCAGCAGTTCCCCAATGTCAGGACTAACAGACTGCCTGCCCACTGTCAGCAGCTGTTAGCTCCTAACAGCCAGCCCTTCTGAAGGGATGGGCCAGTGGCTGACAGGTCACTGTGGCTCAGGGACCAAGCTGGAAGCTCACTGTGTGTAAAAGCAAAAGCAAAGCTGCCTGTTCAATCCCCAGAGCACCCAGCGCTGCCCTGCGGGCTCCAGGCTTGGAGGAAGGCGGCAGAGGCCAGAAGTGACATCAGCCCCACACTGGGCTGTGAGACGAGGACAGGAGCACTCCAACAATGAGATACCAACAGCGGACAGCAGCATTGCCTTTTAGAGAAGAGCAGCTTTCAATGAGACAGCAACCACCCCCACATCAGAACACACAGGTCTCTTACAGGTCAGATCCTCATCCAAAATTAAGGATTCTCTCCGGGATGAGGGCAGTTGGTTCTGAAGGTGGCCCAGTAGAAAACACAACCATCCTTTTGTAATCCCAACTCCCTCATCCCACAGATGATCAGTGTTCCAGTCACCTTCAGTGAGGGTATGAATAGAAAGAAATCCTACCTGGACATCTGGATATTCCAATTGCAACTTTCCCTCCTTGTTATAGGTATAAACTGTGAAATCTTTGGGCAGCAGTTCTCTGCAATGAAAGGGGAGAAGGAATACAAGAGGAATTTCACAAAACGACTGCTACATTGGAGGAGAACAGTAAGATGGTCCTAATCAAAAGTGTGACAAATAGGTAATTGCAATTAAATAAGGAAACATTAAAAAGGAAAACTCTCCAAAACTAACAAAGAAATTGTATATTTTCACAGCAAAATTCAAGAGACCAGAGTGGTAGAACTGCTAATAAAATCAAACCAACCATCTCACCTCAGAGAGCAGGAAAAGCAGCAAAACCCACTAAATTGTGCTAAAATCCTGTTTCCAAACAGGAAAAAAAATTCTAGCTCTCAGTCTGCTGCATATGCCTTTTCTTCCGCAGTTTAGGGAGGAAGTGCATTAGGAAAGTCTCCCACGACTAAGACTGCTGCACCATCCTGGTAATTCCATTGATGTGGTGCAGCTACATTCCCATGTTTCTGAGGGTCAGGGCCTTGGCAAGTGGCAGCTGGAGCTTCCCAAGGGCTTGTACAGTTGTGTTTCTGTCACCACGGCAGTTTGGAGCAGCAGCAGCCTTGTAAATGACCACGTGCTGCTGCTGCAAGTGGCCCTTCAACTCCAGACAGACAGCATCTATATCAGCTGTGAGTTCTCAGTATTCAGACCTTGGATAGAAAGTCAGTTTCCTCATTTATCAGCGTCCTTGCGCTACTGAGACAGGAAAAAACACAAAACTAAAACAATAAACAAAATCCAGACAAAAGTGAAAATATGTACTTGAAATACAGTTCAGCTTGTTTATTTTTAGCTGTGAATGGAAAGAGCCGTAGATTCCCTGGGTCTCCTTGGGGTAATCTGCAGCTTCCTGCTCTGAAGGGGGTTCCCCAGGGCTGCAGGAATCAAAAAACATCTCTGGCTGATGGCCAGGACACTAGGACTCAATCTCTTCCCATTTTGCAGAGCTGGGATGTACCTGCACTTCCCACACAGAAGCCCAGGATTCAAAACTCATGTGCCACCTGCCAGCTTGTCATCTGGACACAACAGTTTGAATAATTTGATAATTTAAAGAAATTCATACTTACTTGTTCTTTTCTAGATGAATTGTGTATTCTTTTCCCTCAATCTCAACAGCATATGACACCTTGTCCTGAACATAAAGAAAGGTGCATTTTACTCATGTTAATGAATAAAACATTCTTTGAAACCAAGAAAGGTGGATGAGCCTGAAATTTATTTTATAATTGTCCTTGTCACTAGAACCTAGCACCCCTACCTGTGTGACTGGGGAAAAGTCACATGAAAGAAATTGTTTCAAAATAGAACTGTGGTTTTCTTATTCCTTCCTTCTAAAACTTCCACAGAAAAGTTATGAGTCAGAGCCAGAAAAGGACAGCAGAGTTTTTTTACTGAACATTTGCAGTGAGCCAGCACCTCCCCAGCCTTGGGGCAGAGCCAAGTGCCCAGTACCTGTATTGAGGAGCTGTTGGAAGCCTCTCGCCGTTCTCTTCCCAATCTCTGTGGATTTACAACTTCGTAGGAAGTGAGCAGGGAAATCTCCTGGAAACCTGGAAAGCAGAACAGAAACACTGGCTAAAGGAACAAAGCAATCTAGAGGATGAGGCACAAGGAAGAAAACACTACTTCAGGAAGAGTCCACACACAGAAGAGCACAGAGCAAACCTCAGAGCAAAGCACACTTGGATTGCCTTGCAAGGGCCCAGAGAAATCAACACAAACAGCAGAGAAGACACCAATTTTCCCAGAAAGCTTCAAATTGAAATCTTCACTTTCCAATCACTGTCTTACCAGTACCCGTCTCATACACCACTGCTCTGCATCAGCAGGAATCAGCATTTAAAGCAGGTCAGCACAGCAAGAACTCGCTCAAGGACACCCAATGCCAAACCAGGTGTCCTGTGCTGCAAAGCTGCAGAACTGCCCCATGAAGCCTCTCTCAAGGAGCTCCAGCAGCTCCTGCTCTTCCCCATGGCACAGATTCAGCCTCACCCTGCACAGCACAGCCAAACTCCTGACCTGAGGCTGGTGTTACTACTCATTATGCTCTTAGAGAGCCCTCAAGGGCCTCATCAAAACAACTGAGGTGAGACAAATCCCTGCAACAAAGCAGCCGTCACAGATCCCTTTATTTATTATTTGCCTATGCAACATCAGACAGATCCCCTGAACCTAACGAGTCCACCGTCCAAGCTCCCTTCATCAGTTTTTGCAACTGTTTTATATTAACGGTGTAAACAACAATAAATTGTGCATGCAAACTACTTCTCTCATCAGCGGTGGCATCTGCTGGTGCCTGGCTCAGAGCCACTCACGCAGTAAGCAGGAGGTTGGTCAACCTGGATCACAGGCAGTATTCAGAGAAATGGTTTTCCTGGCTCATGGCAAGGGAATCAATGAGCTCATCCGAGGAGTCTGAGCTTCCCAACAAAGGTAGGGGGAAGGGAACAGTTATCCTCACTGTCTGTCTCCAGAAATCATCACCACATCTGGGGCAGGTGAGCAAGTGTTTGGTGTCTGAGATCCTCCAGAATCTCTCAAGTGGGACTGAGATGCTGCACCCAGTTAAAACCAGCCCCTCTGAGCACACCAAAAGCACATACTGCAGCAATCACTTCTCTACATTTGTCATTTCCAACCACACACTCATACCCAGCCCCGAGCTCCTGCAGGTTGCTGCTCTGCACTTGCTCCTTTGCCATTCCCACACGCCTGTCGTAGTGGGGATGGGACACTTGGGCCACGTTCTGGAGGCTCTCGAGGCACAGGTTACACAAACAGCAGGACACAGCCAACCCTCGCAGTGCTTGGAACACAACACATTTGCTCAAGAGCAGCTTGGAAGCAGAAGACAAATAAGTGAATCACCACATGAAGCAGAACTGGGAGGGATTTCTGGGAAGAATACAACTCCAAGAGGATCCTTTTAGAGCAACTGCACTGAGGCCAATTTTCAACTCTCTGAATGCTCTGACAGTTCTCTCCCCACTTTCCTCCTTCCCATCCTTCACCTGTTTCCAAGCCCAGTGCCCTGTGCAGCATTTCACACACCGCCAGCAACCCTCAAAGAGGGCACAGAGTAGTTCAACAAAAATCCAACTGAAGGGGCAAGTGCAGCCAAGCAGAAAGCCAACCCTGCTCCCACATTTTCCTCCTACAAAGGCCAGGTACAGTTTGCAATCAATTTTTCAGCAAGTTACAGGACTTTTAGTCCTCAGGTGCTTTCTGCCAGGCAGCTGTTGGAGCTGTACCACGTCACTGCTGAGAACATGATACGCTGATGACCCATTTCCGGATTGAGATTTTGTTTCCGAACAGAAAAACGCAACTGCATCCATGACCATATTTATCTCATCTCATTAAAGGCTGCCATTAATTACCAAGCATTGGATACAACTAGGAAGATGTGAATCATCTTCCCCTCCCAGCCCCAAATCCACCATAGGAATTCCATGCATGCTCCATGGCGTGTGGGAGCTTGAAATCCATCGGAACACATCACAGCCATAATGGCTCTCCAGACACCAGGGGAAGCTCTGGGGGTGTTCAGGAAAGTGTTCTGGGGGTGCCTGGCAGGTAAGATCTGTACTCAGCAAAGGTCAAACTGCATCCCCTGTCTTGCTAGAGCTTGGCATGTCCATGGGTCATTGGCTCAGTTACAGAATCACAGCACACAGCTACATCCACCTACACTCACTTCCACTGAATTATCATCCTTCCTGAGCTGTGACTCCTTCACAAGCCTAGCCAAGGAAGGTCAAAGATACACTCTTCAACGGAAGAAAAAAAAATTAAAAAGAGGAAGTTCAGACTGTGGTCTATTACACCACAAAACAAGCTAATTTCATAAAAATAAACTCATTGGCATGTGAGCAGTCAGCAGCTAATACCAAAACTCATTAAGTTAACTGTGGTTATCATCAATTGATTACAATTAATGGCTGAGGTCAGCTGCACCAGTCATTCCACACTTTGGCAGGGGATTGCTCACTAGAAATGCCAAAAGCATTACACAGCCATGCAGCCCATCAGGGCCGTGGGTAGGACCAGTGCCACATGGAGCATCTCCACCGGGCATCCCCGATCTTCAACAGATCAGCTCATGATGCTTCAGGCTGTACCTCTGGCCCCCAAAGGAGGTGAACCATTCATTCCCTTCTCTCTGCCTCCAATCTTTAGATTTCCAGTGTGCTGTCATACATCCCTCTTCTTTCCTGCAACTAAGGAACATCGATATTCAGTATTTCCTTACACCTCTGCCCATTCATATGAGGCTGTTCCGGCTGCCCTCTCCAGTCAGAGATAGACCTATCCCACAAAAGCACCTGGAACAGGACATAACAGCCCAGTGAGGCCTCATGCATCCCAAGACAAATGTGCTTTTTGTGTTTATGGATCTCCACAGGTTAATCTCACCTTCAATACAGACAGCACACCTGATTCACTTGTCATTTAACCTACTCTCACACTCATTTCATTTCGTGCCAACATGCTCCTGCTACCCATTTTTCACTCTCTCATACAAGTACAGACAATTATTTCCACCTCAGCAGAACACTTTGCACCATCCTTTCAAAGCCTTATTTCTGACAGATACTTCTCTCGTGCTCAAAACATTGGGATTGTTATCCCTGTCTTTAAGGAGCCTGAATCCCATCTGACTGGGGGGTACCAGCTGCCAGCTCAATCTGCATTCTCCATATCCTATTTTCAGAATCATACAGGAGTTTGGCAAGCAGTGTCTGAGGAGAAACTTCCATGACCTGACTTGCTTACATATGTCCTTCAAAACAACAGAGCCACCACTGCTGGTGGATTTCTCCAAGCAATGACACACCAGGAAAAGCACTTTTTTGGTGTGCTTGACTTGCACTAAGGTCACAGTTGTAGCAGGATTTACTCTTTGGACTAATGCAAGCAAAAACCTCCTTCACTTTCATTATGCAAATATTTTCCAAGTCCACTTAAAAACGTTTAGAGGTTTATACACAACACAAAGATAACATGTTTTCTGCTAAATGTAGGAATGTTTTCTATGGAGCCAGCAGTTCCAGCTCCTCCCATAGCTCAAAGGCTAAATAGTGCCTCAGTGGTGCTTCACCTTCAAAACACCTGGGAACATCTGGCCAGCTGTTCTTCTACAGGGCACCACTCCTTGGTACTTTTCTTTCCATCTCTCCCTCCCTTGCTCTCAGTCTTCAGACCTGCTGGGTCTCCTGCTGTGCTGGTGCCTTTTAGAAGGCAGGAAGAGATGACCAACCATTATGGCAAGGGAAGCAAATTCATCTACTTGATGTATTGCTCACCTGGAATATTTGTATAACATTAAACCTGGCCAGAACAGTTCATGACTTTTTTCAGTATTTCACTGGGGATGTTGGATGTTGATCAGGTTACGGAGCTCTTCCACAGAAATATTTCCTAGAAAATTCTTACTCCCCCTTGCTGAAATCCAGACCTATGCTGTAAGTGTTTCCTGTCTAGACTCTCCCCATTCCTTCTGCCCTTCCTAAAGCCTAATTTGTCTGCAAGACAACAGCTCCCCTTGTTCCACAAAAAGGACTGTCATGCGTGTCCACCGGTACTGTCACAACATCCTCTGCACCTCAGAACCTTCTCACAAGGAGGAGCAGGGTAAAGCTGTGCTATCCTCTGGAGCAAGATGAGCAATCTCACCAGGACACCCTTCCTGTGGGTCACTGGGCCCGGAGTCCCTCCCTTCCACCCATGACAGTGTGCCCACAGACAGGAGCTGAGCACGCCGGGCCCACTCACTTCCCCCCCATCTCACCAGCTGTGAATGTCAGCTCTGCTCACCCAGCTGAGTCCGTGGGAACCTTCTCTTTGGAGACATCGCTGGCTTTACATTTGGCCACCAAAGGGAACTGTGAAATGCACATTCTTATCTTTTTTTTTAATTTTAGCTTGAGAAGTAATAACGATCAAGACATGTAGAAATTCCAAAGTCGTGGTTCAAACTTCCTTTTTCCAAAAGCAAGGCACTACAAGAGACAGCGTTAGCTACACTGAAATGTCTTTCTTCTCTTTCCTTCTCACATGGAGGAAATAACCACAAACTCCCTCTTTGCTGAATGATTGTCCCAGATTTGTTGCAATATGGGTGAGGCAGTGCTGCATTTTCTGTGATGTGAACAAAAGAATTATCTCAACCAAACACCCTATCTCCCCAGAAATTTAAACCCAAGCATTTAGACACTTCAAGAATTGTGGCCAAGCCTGGCTGGAACATCCCGGTGCGTGTATGGCACCAAGTATCAAGAAAGAGATGGAGTAGCACACAACAGTTTCTGCCTGTGAATTTTTCTGAATTCATACAGTCAGACCTTGAAGGCTCCTATGGACACAAACAGGAGAGGAAAAGCCTCACACACAAATCCCTCAAGGCTACACATCACCATATGATTATGGTCATTCAAGAATTTTCAATTAATGGCTTCTGGTAACACTCCACTTCTGCCTTACATCTATATGTGTGTCAAAAGCACTCACATTATAACCCAAAAGTTGGAGGTTTTCTCTCCTTCAAGCTCGTACCTCAGGCCAAGGAGGTTCATTCTATTTCACGGCAGGTTTGGCATTAAGAGCTGGGACAGGGACTTCCAAAGGCAGAGAGGAACACCACCATCCACCATCAGGAATTAGCACCAGTGTTTCTTTCCTACAGGCAGGAACTAAAATCTTATTCCTCAAAACACCAACCACTCCACTGGAAGCACAAGCACCTGATATCTCAGAGATGCATAATTTCAGACTTCAGTCAGGCAGCTCCCAATTTGCTGTGCTACCTCCACCACCAGCCACCCCTCAAAGCTCGCTTTCACCTCACACAGCTCACACACCCTCCAGCAACAACGCAGCAAGTGAGAGGAAGAGATTCCAGCACAGAATCCCTCAGTGAGAGGCACACACCACATGAGCACTGTCCTCAGAATGAAGCATCAGTATCAAGTTGTATGTTCCTCAGCTGGGAAGACCTGACTATAAAAACATGCAACAGCGACAAACACAAAAGTTTTACACAGTGCACGTGTCCCTTCAGGAGGGGGAAACAATGACAGAAACATTTCTGCCATGTATGTATAGCCTTGAATCAGCACCATAAGAGCCCATAAACAGCACCATCTCGATTCATAAACAGTCCCTAAGGACAGCACAGGACCAACTCCTTAAAAGCCACGCAGAACGATGGCACTGAGTCCTGCCCTGCCTCCCTGGGGACGGCAGCCTGCGCGGTCCTGCCCCACGCCCGGCTCAGCCACCCGAGCTCCGCGATGGCCGAGGCCACCTGCACTGACAGGGCAGCCCTGCATCTCCACGGGCTTTGCCTCCTGCTCCGTGAGAGCCTGGCAGAGCTCCCGGCGAGCGCACGGCCGTACCTGGCACGGGAGGACTGAGGAGCAGAGACTGCTCACGGGACACCTCCAAACCCGGGCAGGTGGGAGAGGACCCGAGGTCACCGCCGGGATCAGCTCCTCGCCTGGAGCTCCAGGGTCCAGACAAGAGACCCCGCTGTCCTGCCGGGCCCTCCGCAGCATCCCTGGCCAGGAGCGCGCTGGCACCGACGATGCTGGGCAGGGCACAGGTGGTGCTGCCAGCCCCAGACCCTCCTGCAGCCACCGGCGACACCCGGGGACCACCGCGGGGCGCACGGGGACAGCGGGCAGGACCCCTCGCTCCGGCCAAGGCATGGGGGGGTCTCTGCCCCTCCTGCCACCCTTCGGGGCAGGGGAGGGGAAGCGGCTGCCAGACCCTCCCCAGATGGCCCCGGGGAGGGGTGGCAAGGGGGGGCTCGGCCCTCCGGAGGGGACGGGGAAGGGGGAACGGCGCTGAAAGGGAATTGGTGGCCGAGGGGGGTGCGGGCGGCAGGCCCGGCCCGGCCCCGTGCACTCACCCGCGGGCGGCCCGGGCGCGGCCGGCGGCGGCAGGAGGAAGATGAGGAAGATGAGGAAGCGGCAGACGCAGCTCCAGGCCCGGGCCATGACACTCCGCGCCCGCATCACCCCTCCGGCGGGGCGCTGGGTCCGGCCGGCGGCCCCGCGGCCTTATGGAGCCGGGCCGGGGCCTGCGCTGCACCGCCCCGGGGAGGAGCCGTCCGCCCGCCCGCCCCGGGCCCGACCGCCCCTCACGGCCCCGGCACGGCCCCGGCACAGCCCCGGCATGGCTCCGCACCGCCCCGCAGGGCCCCGCACGGCCCCGGCACAGCCCCGGCACAGCCCCGTGGGCAGCGGCACCGCCCCGGGGACACCCGGACCGTGGCGGGAAGACCCTCAACCTTTCCAGTGCTTTTTTTGGACTAAAAACTACCAGGTACCAAAAGCGATGGGGTGCCGAAGGAAACGCCCGCAAAAGGAGCTGGTGTCAGCGCAGACTGCGGCCACCGCGGCTTTGCCGGCCTTTCTCGCCAAAAAACTGCACTCCACGTTGGAAGCAAAGAACCACAGAATACCCTGAGCTGGAGAGGGCCCACAGGGGTCATCGAGGCCAGCTCCCGGCCCTGCAGACACCCCAATAATCCCACCCTGTGCATCCCTGGGAGCGGTGTCCAAACCCTTGGGGCTGTGATCTTTCCCTCGGGAGCCTGGGCAGTGCCCAGCACCCTCTGGGGGAAGAACCTTTCCATCATATGATGGAAGCACATGAGAACTCATCATGTCAGCCCCTGGCCGGGCAATACCACAGGTACAGGTGAGCATGAGAAACTCCCCAGAATGAGAAGGCATCACAGGCTTTGCCCCCTGCTACAAGCACCGGGCATATTGCCCTGCTCCACCAGCGGCCCATGGACAACCTGTCAGGGCATCTTTGGAGCTCTGTGTCATCCTCCAGAAAAATCAGGAACAAACAGGTGACAGCTCGTTATGAACAAGTAATGGCAAAGTGGTACAATATGCAGCCTAAAAGAGCCCTAAAACACAATATTGAGGGAATCCCTCTCCATCCCCTGCCGAAGCTGCACACAGCTCTTGAGTCAGGGAATAAAGAGCTTGGGAATGCCCAGTCAGTGCTTGGGCATTACCCAAGATACAGGAGGCTCCTTAGGGATTATGATAATAGCATGGATCATATTCGGATACCTCTGTGCACTGTTCAAATAATGCGCAAACATGAATCATCCTGTGGTTCCTGCCTGAGGGACATGAGATTCCCGGGTTCAAACGAGAGCCACATCCATGTCCCTTGGCTTCTCCTGTCACTCAGCACCACTTCTGCAGCCCTGCGATTCAAGGAACTGTTCACACGCCTCAAGGCTCCAGACACGCGACCGCAGCTTCTGAGCTCACCGTTCGGGTCAGATCGGATCCCTGCTCATCTGCTCAGCCGGGGGAGTGCACCTGGGACACCCACATCAGCAGGCACAGTGGGAAGTGCTCTGGGAGAAGAACCAGGTAAAACCAACCAATAAATCCTGGAGGTCTGCACTGTCTGAAACCGCAAATGAGACCTCGGAGCCGAGCACTGGATCAGGGCTGTTCGCTGGCTCCAGCAGGGACTTTGTGAGTACAATAAAGCACAGCGAGAAAACGCATCGCAGTGAGATTTCCTGGCATCCAAGTGCAGACATTTTGTCCCTCCGACGGCTCAGATCGGAGCGATTCTCCCTTAACCCGACACAAGGGGCAAACGCGGAGAGTGGCTCAGTGCAGTCAATTTACTGTGGAAAAGCGCACAAACGCACCCGAACCTAGGCGGCCTCCCACTCCCACGGGGCGAGCTGACACTGCGGGCAGCCCGGACGGGATCAGCCGCTGATGTGGCCGCGGAGCCGCCCCGCTGCCCGGTACCGGCAGCACAGAGTCCCGGAGCCTTTCCCGGTGCCACGGGTGTCCCCATCCCGGTGTCCCCATCCCGGTGTCCCCATTCCGGTGTTCCCATCCCGGTGGCCCCGGGAGCGCAGCACGAGCACCGCACGCGGCGCCAGCGCCCCGCCCCTCGCCTCCCCGCCAGCCCTCCCCGGCAGCCAATCGCCTCCTCGCCTGCCGCGCCCTCCCCCGCCGCGCCCCTTCCGCGGCTTCTTCCGCCTTCGCGCTGACTGGCTGCGGGCGGCCCCCGGTAGCGCGGCGGCGGGCGCCCATTGGCTGCGAGCGGCCCCCAGTGGAGCGGCGGCGGGCGCCCATTGGCTGCGGGCGGCCCCCGGTAGCGCGGCGGCCGGCGCCCATTGGCTGCGAGCGGCCCCGGTAGCGCGGCGGCCGGCGCCCATTGGCTGCGGGCGGCCCCGGGTAGCGCGGCGGCGGGCGCCCATTGGCTGCGGGCGGCTCGGGGCCGAGCGCGGCGGCGTTGCCGCCATGCCGCCGCCCGTGGGGTACGTGCTGCTGTGCGGCCAGGCCGTGCTCCTGCTCGGGAACCTGCTGCTGCTGCACGGCCGCGGCCTGCCGGGCAACGACACCGAGCCGCGGGACCTGCCGCCGGCGCCACCCGCTGCCGCCTGGGCCTACAGCGATCCGCGGGCGCCGCTCGTCCTGTGCACCTACCTGTGAGCGCCGGGCCGGGGCGGGGGGGGGCGCGGCCACCCGGCCGCCCTCACCGCCCGCTCCCTGCCCGCAGCCCCGATGAGTTCGTGGAGTGCGAGGAGCCGGTGGACCACGGCGGGAACGCCACGGCGCAGCAGGAGCTGGGCCACGGCTGCGTGAAGGTGAGGGCGGGGCGGGGGGGGCGGCCCCGCTGCCGGCACCCCCGGGCCCCGCCGGGCGCTGAGCGCTGCCCCCGCCGCAGTTCGGCGGACAGGCCCACGGCGAGGTGGATCACACGCGGGTGCAGTGCCGAGCGCTGGACGGCATCGAGTGCGCCGAGCCGCGGAGCTTCCTGCGGGGCAGCCGGCCCTGTGTCAAGTAGGAGAGTCCCTGTCCCCCCGCGCACCCACCGGACGGAGCCCCCCGGCAGGAGCAGGGCTGGTCCGGCGGGGGAGGCTGACACCCCCTGACCCCGCCGCCTCTTCCCTCGCAGGTACACGGGACACTACTTCATCACCACTCTGCTCTACTCCTTCTTCCTGGGCTGCTTCGGAGTGGATCGGTTCTGCCTGGGCCACACCGGCACCGCCGTGGGGAAGCTGCTGACCCTGGGGGGCCTGGGCATCTGGTGGTTTGTGGATCTGATTCTGCTCATCACCGGGGGGCTGATGCCCAGCGATGGCAGCAACTGGTGCACCGTGTACTGAGGGAGGGCAGGGCTGGCCCCAGCTGCAGCCCCTGGATGCCTCCGCTTGCTCCGAGTGCCAGCCCCGGCTCTGCCTGGCACCACGGGGACTTACAGAACTGTAACTCGGCGTGCAGAACAGTCACCCTTGATAATGACTCTGTACCAACCTTGGACACAAAGCTCTTCAGGATATATTTTGCTTGTTTAAAGTAATCTGGCTTCTTGCTGCAAATAGTGACAGCTTAAGAAATCAGAGCTTGCAAACACGGGGGGTCAAACAAACATTAATAAAATCTGGAAGAAGCTGACTCCATGTACTTTGGGCTGAGTAACCCCTTTTACAGGGACTGGGTGGCAAAGCCATGAGCTCTAATTCTGCATTATTAACACCCTGTTCACTCCTTCAGGGGAATATGGGTTAGATTTGATAAAACCTGTACCTTCTAGAGAACATTACTTTCCCCACTCTTGCTGGTGGGGAACTCAGACCTCTCTAAAGCATCACTTGTGACTTATTCATAACAGGGTTTATTTCTCTACCCAGAGCTGTCGAGAACATCTGGGAACAGCCAGAGAGCTGGGAAAGGGCCAGAGTTGCCAAGGGGCAGCTTCTGTCTGTGTGCCAGGCACTCCTCTGGCTCCAGCCCCAGCACGGGGCACCTGCAGCACCCAAAGGGTGCAAGAACCTCACACCCGAAAGAGGAAGCCCCACCAGCTGCAGGTTAAAAACTTACCAAGCTGAATAAAACGAGAAAAGGAAGCTGCAGCAAGTCCCAGCCAGAGCCAGACACAAAATCTGTGTATGCAAATGTCCAGTTGCATTTGAGATAAAACAGCAAACACACACTCCCTGGTGGGGACAGCATTCAACCCCCCCAGCAACCCTTACCCAAAATGCACAGTGCAAATGGACAGCCTGGGAAAGGAATTGGGATTTCCTTCTTTATTTAAAAACACAGGGGAGAAAGGGCATTCCAGCATTTACAAGCGAGGGGTGGGAGGCAGGTAGCCCCCACCCTGGGAGCCACGGCGCACTGCCCACGCAGGGGCCCCAGCCCTAAGAGCACTTGAAATCCCCAGCCAGCACTTTCAGAAACATCTGGAACCACGTGGGAATGTCCATGAGAACAAAGCAAACCCCTCTCCCACCACTCTGCCCCCGCAAGGCAGCCCAGACCTGCGGCACCCCCAGCCAAGCCCCGCCGCACACACTTCAGGAGGGAGCAGCTCAGGGGGATGTGTCCATCCCACAGCCGAGCCAGGAACGAACGCAGGGCTGAGGGGAAACCAGTTTGCTTTACAATAAGGCAGAGATCCATCAAGGTCTGGCTGCACCCACCCAGTCCTCTGGAATGGGAGGGAAATCCCTCCCTCCCAACACCACCGGTGTTATGGACAGCTCTGGAGCACAGCTGAGCTCCAAGCTTGTCTGAACCTCACCTTCAGCCTTTATGCTGTCCTGGGGATGCGGGAGGGCGGGAATGAGCAAGAGGAATGTCGCAACAGTGCTGGAGCCACTGGTAGTTTCTGCTCCTGGATAATTAACCTTAATTGTGCAACAAGCCTCTGCTTTACCATCCCAGGCCTGAGGAAACCGTGCAATTATCAAGCACCAGGAATACTCAGGACTCTGTGGTTCCAAGGCCTTGCACAAAGGAACCATCATCCCTCTGCATTCCCTGCTCTCCAAAACTGAGGTCAGAGCTGTTACCGAACGCTGTGACTCTCTGACGGATGGGCTTACCAACTACTAAAACATTCCTGAAACAGTGTTAGGAGCCAAACAGCAAGTCAGCCTAAAAAAAATGAAAGGTTTCAAACTCTAGTGCAAATAAAGCAAAAAAGAGCAGGAAAAGGAACAGCACCATCTAGGTTGCTAAAATTAAATAATATTAACACTCGCCCTGTACCGTTTGCATTGATTCTCACTCATTTTCATGGTCTCTGTGTTCTCCAGCACCTCCACACAATCCCCTTTGAGACCCTCTTGCCCCTGAACTTGGGGGGACCCCATTCCTGCCTCCCCCAGCTGCACGGAGGCACCTCTACTGTGCCCACCCCGCAGCAGCCCCACTGGTCCCACAGGGGACTGAGGCAGGAAGGTACAATTTGAATCGTGTTGAGGTCAGTCAGGCTAATCAAGGCTCAGAGTTCGATCTCAGGCTGAGGCTGAGGCACAGCTGTCAAACAGCTGGAGGCCCCAAAAGGGCTGGGACAAACCAGATGTTCTGCTCCTGGGGAACACACTGGGCTGAGTTTGCAGAGCAGAGGATGTGCCATGGCCGGGGAAGTGAAAGGGAAGCCAAGTTCTCGCTCGGCACCCGGGGATTGCACACACTTGCGGGGTGAAGGTATCAGACGATCTCTCTGCTGAGGGAACACCTGGATTTTCTACACACTATTTATCACACCTACAGGAGCTCATTTGGTTATGGAAATGACGATTCATATTGCTCTAGAAACTCCTGCTGGTTTCCATCTCGGGCAGGCAGCGGGTGAGTTGGCCGGACAAGTCTGCCCAGTTCCATCAGGTGCTCGATATTGGGTGCTTTTTGCTAAAAGCCCTTCACCGTCTGGCACGGCTCCCTGTGCCCAGGTGTGCGCAGTGCAAAACTGACATCATACCTGAAGATGCTCCCACCTGGGAGCCACCATCGCTCCGGCTACTTGCCATGGCGCAGGAAGTACCAGAAAGCCTTTGGAGGGGCTGAGCACCTGCCCAGGCTGGGGTTCAACAGGAGCCACAGGTATAAAAAGACAATTAAAAGCCAGCGGATTGCTGATAAACCCTTGTGTGGGCAGCGGGAAGAGCCAGTCTCTGAGGGAAAAAGTCACTGTAAGGGAGAGCTGCAGGGAGTCCCCTGTGTGGGCAGCTGCAGGCTGGTGTCTCCCACTCTGCCCTGGGGAGTCTGAGCAGCATCTAAGGGGAGAGAAACATTTTTCAAACACAAGAAAGGCCACGCTCCCCCTCATGCCTCCAAGACCTCCTGCCACTTCCTCCAGACCTGCTTTGGGGGGGCTAAATTATAAAGTTGCAGAAGATGTCCCCTCATACAGGTCCTCAGCGTCTCCTGCCCTGCACAGAGAACGCCGGCAGTGCCTGGAAGCACCTTCCAAGACATGGAACCACTGGGGCCAAGCCTGGGCAGGGGCAGCCAGGGACCCTGCTCCCTGCAGAGCAGGGCACCAGGACGTGGGTCCAGACGGATCCTGCATCGCGGGGAAGGGCTGTGGTGGAGGGAAGGGACCACCCCGCACACCCCGACCCGCCCCACAGGGATCCCCGGCAGCCAGGGGGGCGGCACGTGGGGCCGGGGCTGGCTCGGTGCCTGGTCAGACGTCGGAGGTCCGGATACTTTCATCATCCAGGTCAAAGGCGAACGGCTTCTCCTTGGGATGCTGCGGCTCCGAGCGGTGCCGCAGGCGGGTGCCGGGCACGGCTCTGCCATCGCGCTCCGCCAGGGCCGGCACCGACACCGACACCGAGTCTCTGAGCGGCGCCGGCCGCTGCCCCTCCGCCTGCGGCACCGGCGTCCAGGGCTGCCAGGAGGACGTGGAGGGGGCCTTGCACAAAGCTCTCCGCTCCTCCGCTGCCGGCCGGGGCTGCGAGGGCGCCGAGGAGCCCCCGGGCCTGGCCATGGAGGTGCATCTCACAAAGGACATCTCCTTCGAGGACAGAGCAGAGTTGGACAATCCACTAAATAAGTATCTTGTACATTGGCACAATCTCCATTTGACACTAAATACGGAACGGAAAGTACGTGACCTACCCTGGGGCGGGTTTTCAGGGCCTGGACTGCCCCTGTGATTGCCCGGATCCAGCTGTGCATGTCCTCGGGGCTGTCTGCCTGCAAACACAGCAGCCCCAGTGAGGCTCTGCCTCCTGCCCTGGGACGGACACACAGAGGCTCCGGCTGTCCTGGCATCCCCAAGGCTCTGCTCTGCCTGTTCCTGCTCTCACAAACAGCCCCTGCTATAAATAATCCCAAGGGAGAAGTGAATCCCCCTGCAGTTCTCCCTCACACCCGTGTGTTACAGCCCCGTCTGCTCGTGTTCGCTGGTGAAGGGCTGTGGGGAACAGCCCACTTCTCAAGAGCTGAACTTTCTGCCCCCAAAATTATCCAGGCCTCAGCTGCTCACCTGGATGTAGAAGGTCCTGGAGCTCGTTATGATTTCAAAGAGGTTGTCCCGCATCAGGAGGTCACTAGAAACAGTGAGCAAGAGAGAGTCACACCCCAGCAGCCACCAAGGACAGAAAAAGCCCTGTATTTATCTTCATCTCTGCAGTGTACCAGGGAGGAACGTGTTGAAGGCAAACCTTGGATGTCATTGGGATTTTGAGAAGAGTCGAGATCCCCAGAGAGCTTCAGCCAGAAACCCCCCAGCTCTACCAGCAGCTGGCAAACCCCTGCCCTCCCCCACCATAATCCACTGCATTCCCAGCTCGTTTTAAATACCAGCTTGCTGTTACTTATTAGGAATAAACAGTTGAGAGATACATTAATACATTACATCTTTACTTTAGCTGAAGAGGTTTGTTTTCTTAGGTTACTTTTCATTGCAAGTCTTTGGGTTACTTTGATTTTATCAGTGTTTGCTGCAATAACTTGTTCCCGAGACACTGCAGCCGCCTGGGCTAGTTCAAAGCAAACACCTCGAGAGCCTCTTCCCACGAGCAGCTGGAGCAGCCCAAGCTCCCACTGGCAGCTCTGGCCTGACATAGCCCGGGGCCACGGCAGGGAAACACGGGTGGGAGCATTACCCAGACTTGACCAGGCACTCGTGGGTCTTGCAAACATCTTTCAAGAGAATCGAACGCAGAGGCTCCTTGTCCTGCAGAGGCGAGAGGAGACGGCGGTGGGCTTGGCTGGCCCCGGGGCTGGCATGTGCCTCCCCCACAGGTCCCTGCACCAGCGGTGCCAGAGCCCTGCCCGCGGTCCCGGGGGAGCTGCTCACCTGCTCACACTTGTAGTAACTGATGGAAAACTCATCCAGAACGAAGAACCGCCGCTTCCAGCTCTTCCTCTGGAAAAGAGAAGGACATGGCTCGGTGCTCAGCTCTGCCACTATCTGTCGAGGTCCTGCACGCAGAGCATCCCTGGAGCACCCCCAGCCCTCGGGGAGCGGCAGCCCCGGGCCCCCAGGCACTCACCACGTTGCCCTGCTTGACGCAGAAGCCGCTCTTGAGCGGGGGTGGCCCGGCGGGCGGCTTGGCGGCCGAGGGGGGGATGTAGCTCTGCGAGCGCCGCAGCAGAGGGTGGGCGGCCACCTCGCTGCCCTCGCCGCCGTCCTGCCACCAGAGAGAACAGAGTCACCGCGAGCAGGGAGGGCAGTTCCCTGATGGAAGGCAGGACACCCAGCTGCAGGGAAAAGCCGCCTGACACAAGCCCCGAGTGAAGTGTGAGCCAAGGGCTAAACACGGGCAGGGGAACGAGCCAGAGTCCAGAGCTGATGTTCTCTCATCGTGTGCAGCTCTCCAGGCTGCTGCCTTGGTACTATTCACGCTTTTGGCAACCATGTGTCAAAAACAAGAAATCAGAAAGGCTGCAGAAAAGCAATTTGAGGGCTGAAGATAATCCCCTGCAACAGGGGAGTTAACAGAGCTCATCTGCCTGGCTCGTCATGCAGCAAGAGGTGACTCGACTGCACCACTGAAGGTATGAGGAGAACAAGAACCACCAGACAAACACAAGTTACAAAGGAATGCTTTCCATCAGGAGAAGGCAGTAAAGTCTCTGGCTCTTATCTTGATAGCAAAGTTCTCCCAAAGATACTTGGGTGTTTGGAGTTCAGGAAGAGGAGCTCTGCCTCCTCTGGCCTCAAGCTGTCCCTCCCCACTTGCAGTGCTCAGTGCTGTGAGCACAGAGGGGCTGTGGTCATGACCATGTGCCCAGCGCCCACCCCTGGCTCCCCCGAGCACATCCCAGTGCACCCCAAGGGCCAGACGCTGCCCCGCCTCCAGCATCATCCTAACAGTGCCCTCCCTTCCCCCCAGCAGCACCGATGGTTGAGATGAAACATCTTCTGCACTCAGCTTCTTCCCCATCCCTCCAACCCCTTCCTCCCGCTCAGCTGAGGTTCGAGCATTGCCATGGCAGCGGGGTGGCCCTGGCCGCTGCCAGCCTTATATGGCCCTGTGCAGTGCTGCTGCCATCCCTGCCCGCCCTGCACCTTCCAGCACCTTCCAGAGCTGCTTCAGCGTCCCCAGGACGGACAAACAGCTTTTTGTCTGGCCTCAAGGTGCAGCCCAGCCCCTCGGGAGAGCAGTGAAGCACAGCCAGGATGGGGATGCCACCCACGCCCCCTGCCCGGGGCTGCACCAGCTCTGCCGGGCATTGCAGATGTGGTGTCCAAAGCCAGGGGTGAGGACACTCCTGCAGCAGGGAGTGCCACATGCCCAGGAGCTGCGGTGATGCTGCTGGCCCGTCTGGGGGTGCGGCCAGAGCGTGGGACTCCCCACTCAGTCCCGGAGCACGGCTGGGGCACAGCCAGGAAACCACGGACACGCCCAGGAAGCTGCAGCAGGGAAATGGCCATTTCACACGGGGGAAGCAGCAAGAGCACGGAAATATTCTGGCAGCTGATGCACCACCTCTGAAAAACCCCTCTGCACCCCACAAGCCTCCGTACACCCCTGCATCCTGCCGAACCCTGCGGCCAGGGAAGTGTTAAAAGCATCTGCCAGCAGAAACTGCTGCAATGATCTAATTCTCTGCTCTATTTTTAGTGCTGCCACTGATAAGAGCTGAAGTGAGACCCAGAGCTGGACAAGTGCCCAAAGGTGGGAGGCGCTGATGGCCACGGGCACACCCAGCTGGGTGCCAGGGCAGGGGATGCAGAGCCACGGCCAGCGGTGCCAGCCACCACCCCCGGGACAGCCCCTGTGGCTGCTGTGGTGGGGGCACCAGACCTCTGGGTGCCTCAGGAGGGGATTTGCACCCGGGACATGTGGGTGGATGGCGATGGCCAGGAAGCCGAGCAGATTCATGACCTCCTCCTTCTCACACCCCCTCGTCTCATCAAACCTCAGAGCGAGACAAAGCAGAGGTGCTCAGAGCAGCCATTTATACCTACAGGGGGAAGGGTTTGCAGGCACGCTGTTTCCAGAAATGGAAGTGCAAACCAGCTCACCTGGTTGATGGAGATGGGTGTGTGGACCACGACCCCCCCAACGATCTCGGTTTTGTAGGCCACCTGGGGCTTCCTCTCCTGGGCCTGGGGCACCACCGGAGGCTTTGTGATTTCTGTGGCCGGGGGGACACTGCCGCCCTTTGGCACCTGCAGGAGAAAGGAAGGGGTGAGTGGCACAGGGTGACCCTGCTGGGCAGCCCCACACCTGCACTAGGCACCTCATCTCTGTGCAATGCAGCAACATCCCTTCAAAAAACAACTCCTTAACAAGCACCCCAGTTAGGGAGGGCGTGGAACCCCCTGGGTGGCAGGAGACACCCAGAGGAGAGATGAGAGGTGCTCAGTGATTAAGCATCCCTTCACAGGCGCCTGTGATTTGCCTCTGCAGCTCAGTGAGTTTGTGGGACACTTTCTCCTTTAATTGTCCCCGCTCTACTTACAGCCAGGCTTAATGAGGAGCTGGGTCTGGCTAACAAGGCTGAGCCCCGTGGCCGCAGCGACAGCCGGGCACTGCCTGACCCCAGCGCTGGCTGCAGCCCCACTGCGAGCGGCCCCGCACCCCTGGGCAGAGGCTGTGCTGCAGCAACGCGGCCACCAGCATTCTCATCCTCCCCTTTCCCTTCCCAGCTCCTTCCCAGGCACCCGGCTCTGGACAGAGAGGTGTTTCCAAGTTTCCCTTCCCAAGCCTGCACTCCCCTAATGCCAACCCCCGTCCTGCCTTCCCCACGGAGCAGGGCAGAGTGGCAGCATCACCCACACCCCGGTTAGCCCCGGGTTTCCCAGCCAGCCTGTGACAACTCCTCCCTGAAGGGCTGGATGAGCCGGTCGGCCAGCTGGGACGCAGCCAGAGTGGGGAAGGGCTGGCCAAAATCTGGGTATGGAAATCACCACGGTTTCTTGCAGAAGCAGAAGATGCATCTCGTTCTACTGTCACCCCAGCTCCCACCTCCACCAGCTCACCAGACTCCACCTGCCCCGCAGGCTGCCCAGAGGCAGTGACCCTGGAGGAAACTGCTGACAGTTCACCCAGACACAGAGCCCAGGCAGGCTCTGGCTACAGCTCTGCCGAGCTCTGGAGGTGGAGTTTGTGGCCAATATCAGCTGGACCCAGGAAGAAAAGGCACGAGCCAGAGCAGTCTCGTGGCTGCAGGCACAAACCTTGTCACACTTAATGTATTTGCAGAGGAAAAAAGAAAATACAAGCTAGGTCTGGTCTTGCAGATGAGATTCCCACAGTGACTACAACATGGCACTCCAGGGATTTTAAAGAAAAAACTCATTGATAGCCCTCAATCCTAAACTGTTTGCGTGATTTTTCCTTACATTTCGTTTATGTATGATAAACAACATGCATCAGCGCATGATCGAGTAAAATTCTGCTCACATTAAACTGCTCACTGCAGCTCAGCAGAAACCCCCAACTCTTTCACAGGGACCCCCCATGCAGGCAGAAGCCATCCTGAGCCCCTGGTGCAGGCACTGCCAGCTCAGCATCACCCCCAGCCTGGGGACAGCACTCCCGGTTGTGCTGCACAGGGAGGGAGCGTGGCACATCCCCATGGCCCCGAGCTCCAGGCAGCTGCGGAGCACAGACTCTGCAAGCTACTGGGTCAGTGACCATTAGCTCACGGCTCTGTGAACACACCAGTAAATGAGAGGAGATGGCAGATGAACCCCTCTGGATGCAGGCACAGGCTGCCTTGCCATGCCCCACAGTGCAGGGCATTCGCTGCGCTGCATCCCAAGAGCCGGCATTCCAGGAAGAATAAAAATTGAATAAATAAGTTATTGAAGCACAAGAAAGCCACCCTTTGACAGCCACAGTGAGGAGCTGGCTAGGCCAGATCCAGGCCAGCAGAAGCAACAGGAGGAGGAGGGCCTGGAGCAGGAGGGGATGTGGACAGCTCCAACAGGACCTTCCCGGGGCGCAGCTGCTGCTCCCCCACAGCTGGGATGGGAGGACGAAGGAAGATACGCAAGTAAACCCCAACCACAAGGGTCCCTGGGGATGGTGGAGGGAACAACTGAGAAGAGCATTAAGTAACCTACCGTAATCTTACTGGCCCTGTTCAGTGCCTCCACCCAGTCCTGCAGGTCCTTTTGGTCACTGGCTTGCAGGAAATAGCGCTGGGACAGAGCGTTGATAACTGCGGGAGAAGGGAAGGACAAGGAGAGCTGGCAGCAGCCCGAAGGATTCATGGGGCAGGCGCCCACACTGCAGCCTCCCGTGGCAGGGTGTCCCCCCACAGAGCCCATCAAGATCCCACTCACTCACCAAAGCAGAAGGGAGTTTTAGGCTTCTGTTTCGGGGTGGCAATGCTAACCTGCAACAGAGCAAGTCAGGAAAAAAATCAGAGATAACAGCACACACTAATGGTGGGCACGAGAGCTGGAAGTTTCCACCCTGCTCCCTGCCTGGGCTCTGCCTCCCTGGACAGGACCTCTGAGCTGGACCCCACGCCTGTGAGGACAACTTGAGCCAGAGCACAGCTGTGCCAGCTGATGTGAACTGGCCCATGTCAGAGCAACGCCGGCCACATGCAGCGGAGGGTGCTGGGTCCCTGGGGAAGGTCAGCATGGAGCCAGGACTTTCATCCCCTGCATCCCCTCAGGCACTGTCTGAGCTGCGAAGCAGAGGACAGAAAGCTTTCAAAGGACCTGAAAACATCAGTTCCTCTGGATTAACACAGTCACTCTCACCAGCAATTTAAAAAATTGAGGGAAAATAGTGGTGGTTTTTCCCTGAAAAGTAGGAATCATTTATATAAGAATAATATTCCTTGGGGCTCCACAAACAGCATTCATGGAGTATTTATTCTGACAGTCCTCCTCCTTCAAAGCCAGTCCATAATGCTTTAAATATGTTTTCTCAAGCAAGCCTCCGTTTTTCTGGTATATTTACTGCTGGTAGTTCCAGCCACTGACAGAACCCAACCCCGTAGTTTGTGACCAAATGCTGTCCTGCAGCAATTTTCATTTAAACTAAAACCTATATAATTTGTGAGGCTCTTTCCAAAATGGGGAAGGCTCAGCCTCCCAGCATTGCTTCATCTGCGCTTAATTTATAAATCATGATTCAGCAGGAACAGAAAGATCTGTCCAATTCTATATCCAGCTCCAGGATAAAGCTGAGCTGAGCCCGGCGTGGCAGCCACAAGCCCCCCACTCCCCCACAGCAGCTGAGGGGCCGCTTGCAGGAGCAGGATGGTGGCAGCTCCACTCTCCACACGCAGCCACAGCTCCACTGTCTCAGTCACCAGCCCTGCAACAGTTGTTGCTCGTTGCACTATTCCTGCCTTCCCATGGAGACCAGATAACACCCTTAAGACACACAAAAGTGAGTTTCCAGAAGGTCTCATCCTTCAGGGCACTGCCCTCTGGGCACAGGGAGAGCTCCTGAAGCACTGCTCAGCCGATTGCCAGCTCTGTGCCCAGCTCACGCCGATACCACGCTCCTGTTCCCACTCTGTCCTGGCCACCCCATGTCCTTCCTCACAGCAGAGCAGTTCCTCTTCCTCCTGCACCCCGACCTTGCACCCCATCCCACACCAGTCCATGGGTGAAGGTGAACATGGTCTCAGCACCAGGATCCCCATGCTGCAGGGTCCCTCCCTGCTCCTCGCAGCCCCACTCAGGCTTCATCTCTGGGAGATGGCCACGAGCTCAGGCAGGACCAGGACCAGGCCTCGGGTGCTTCCAGGGCAAGCCATCGCCTCTCCCGGGAATGCCGCAAGGATAAAGGGAAAACAGGGAGCATTCACCTTCCCTCCACCCCACCCCAGCATTACCTTGGAGATGTAGGTCAGCTGCAGAGATCCGACAGCACCTGCTCCAATGGCCAGGTTCTGCAACACACAGAATGAGCAATGGGAGCTAAATGACAGGGAGAAGGTGGCAGGGGCAATCCAGCCTGTCTTTTGTGCCCTTGGGGTCAGGCAGCAGCTGCCATCCTCAGCCACTTCCCTTTCCTGCACCTGGTTCAGCTCAGACCCCTCAGCAGTGGGACCAGCCCTGCTGTGCTCCTCGGGACAGTCCTGGAAACCACAGAGGTCACAGAAGGGCTGGAGCCTGGTCATGGCCACGCTCAGCCACGGGACACTCTGACACAGTGACCTGTGGGGACCCGGAGGAGAAGCCTCCACCAGGGAGGCCGGGATGTGCCCACAGACTCGGTGACAACTTCACAGACATGCCCGGCATGTGCCTACCTGAGGATTGTCCATGTACCACAGGAGGTGGTTGGCCTGGGTGTCCAGGATGAAATACCTCCGCAGAAACTTGCCACAGGTCTCATTTTCTTCAATGTCCAGGAAGCCACAGATACGGTTCTGTCGGTCCAGGTACGGCATCCCGGGCTCCTTCTGGCATCACCCTGTGGAGTGGGGGCAGGCAGGGGTAGGTGGGTGGTCTGCTAACACAGCCCCAGCTCCCCAGGGAGCTGCTCCTGCATCCCTGGCCACCCCAACCCAGCCCAGCCACATGTGCGGGGATACCAGCGCAGCCACTCAGCCACATCCGAGCTCTCTAGGGGCAGATGGAAGGCACAACTCACCAACCCATCACTCCCAGCCCCAAGAGCCACCAAACCCCACGAGAGAGGACAAAGTAGCCACAAAGGGTCTGACATGAGACACCAGATCCCTGAGAACCGTGGCGAAAAGTAATCCCAAAGCAGCGCGCTAGAGAGAGCCTGAGCACGCTCCCAGGAAACAGGGAACAATCTGCAACTCCAGCAGAAAATCTGTGCAGCCAGGATGTCGAGTCAGCAGGGAAAACAATGACCCATCACAGCAGGGCCACGCCATGTCCCCAGGTCTGCCAAGGGCATGGACCCCCCCCCCCCCCAGCCCTGCCCCCCACCCAGGAGTCTCCTCCAAGGCCCCTCGGCCGCAGTGGGAACACTGTCATCACTTCCAGCCCCGTGTGGGGAGCAGAAACAGCGCCAAGAGGCATGGGTGGGCAGGACATATCCCATTGCCTGGGCAGAGCCCTCTCCCCACGGCACAGGATGGAGGGCAGGGATGAGAGCAGCCGTTACCCAAAGGATGTGAGTGAACCCACTGTGGTTTGTCTGGCAGGAGAGTGGTGATCATGCAGGTGCCAGAAGCAGAGCTACACAAATAAAAGATCTCATGCAGAAAAGGAGGAAATACTATTTTTGAGCTGCAGTGGAGTGGGGCCCGGGGAGGCGAGGGTTGTGCAAGAGCTGGGGTGCAGCTGCAAAGGTAGAGGAGGCAGAAAACAAGTCAACCTGCTGTCAGGATCTCAGTTTATCACCAACATTTCAGAGATGGGTATCGGGGCTGGGCTCATTGGGAACCATGCTGCTGCAGGGTGAGAGGTTGTTTTAGACCAACAATGGTGCCCTGGTGCAAGGGTTTCTGTGGCCACTTCAAGTCTCGCTGCTTTTTTGCGGGGTTATTTTTGTGGTGGGGAAGCACATGGAAAGCCAATCCCTAGGTACCTTCAACCATACTGGCACGTTCAGACCAAACCTCATAAACTCTTCCTTCTGCTGATAACAAAAGTTTAAAGATTTCTGCTTAGAAGACAGCTGAGGAAGAAGCAGAGTGTGCCACAGGCAGCACATAAACGAGCCCCCAGCCCCACAGGACACCTCTTGGGACTCCCTGTGTCCCACCACCACCATCCTTCATTACCACGGGCTCATCTGGGAGACCACAAACCAGCTCAGCCCTTCTGTGCACACTGACCTCAGGCTGCACTTGGATATGCACAAATCTCTGGGCAGAGGAGACTGGGACTGCCCCACACTCTACACCAAGTCAGCCGGGTTCCTGTCCCCTCACATCCCACTGCCCACAGGACACAAATGGTGTGTCTCTTTGGAGCCACCAAGAACTGCACTTATCCATAAGAAAAGGATAAAAGTAGCATCTTCAGCTGTGCCAACATGTGGGCACCCTGCTCAGGAAATCCAGGAGGGACAGAAAATATTCATTTTTCTAGTGAAGCACATCAGAGACTTCCAGGGCTCTTTCCTACCTCTGAAGCAACTGACTTGTCAGCTTTTTCAGTCACGATATCCCACCAAAAAAGACACCCTTCTCCTGACTCAGTGAATGGCATGGCAAAAAATTGGGCTGCAGAAGATTAACAGCAAAACCACCCCCTTGCCTGCCTCCCGAGATAAAGGGAAGTGCTTCCCAGAGAGAGGCAGGAGGTGCAGGGCACCGTCCACGCAGCACCCGAGTCCCCTCTGCGGCCACGAGTGGCTCAGAGGCCTCGTGTGCAGCCACAGCCAGACTTTCCAGGAAGCACCTCAGGATGCCACTGCACCGCCACAGCTGCCCGTGCCCTGCTCTGTCCCGGCAGAGCTACAGCCACAGGAGCAACCCAGGAACGCTGCAGCGACGGGAGACCGACATTCGGAGCATCGCAGCCGGGAGCATCTCCTCGGCACCTCCCTCCACAGCACCCATCGCACCTGTGGGCAGCCACAGCATCCTCCTCCTCCTCCCTGTCTCCGCTCTGCCCTGCTGGCGGCTGGGGCGCAGGACGACGCCCGTTCCAGGAGGGCTGCGAGCTGCGGTGCCCGGTGCCCCGCGCAGCCGAGCCGCAGCACCACTTCCTCTTACCTGCTCCTGCAGAGGAGCTCCCGAAGCTCACGCTGCGACGGCTGTCCCGACCCACGAGCCAGACGGGGCAGGCAGCGCCCAGCAACTCGCTCCCTCTAATTCTAGATATTTGCCTTAACGAAACTATCAACCTGTTGGGGAGAAGGCTGGGTACAGCTCTTCATCCGGCCGCAAAGAGTCGGAGAACACACGGAATAGCTGCAAATCCCTTGCCACCAACACGCTTGCCCCCAGCCCCACAGACTTTCGGCGAGGATGGTGCCTGCAGCACTTCCGGAGCTCCCACGGGGATCCCTCCGCTCCCGGCGGAGCCCCCTCGCTGCCTCCCGCTCCCCTGTGCCGACCCTTCGCTGCGGGAACTGTCGAGCAGAAGCCGCTCGCACCGTGAGGGCTCGACCCCAGCCCGAGCACCGACGATCCAGCTGCAGGCACCCGAGTCTCCGCCAGGGACAGGGGGACCAGCTCCCGGAGCCGTGGGGGCACGGACGCCTCCAGCCGCTCCGCCGCCGCAGCCCGGGGAGTCGGGGGAAGAGGCCGGGGGGAGGATGGGGTCAGGACAGCGAGGGCTCCGAGCCCGCCCCGCGGGGTCCCTCGAGAAGCGCCCGAGAGCGAGCGCTGCCCACAGGACACGCGTGTCCCCGGGCTCACCCCGCACTTACCCCGCGGCGTCCCTGGGCTGCGCGCCCCGCTCATGGCCGGCGGAGCGGGCGGGGGGCGGCGGGAGCCGAGCCGGGGCTGCGGGCGCTGCGCACGCCGGGCGGCGGTGGGAGGAGGACGGACGGGCGGGCGGCGGAGGGGGTGTGCCCCTGGCTCCGCCGTCGCTTCTTTCCGGGTTAATTACGTCTGTCATTAGCAAACCCGGCCCCGGATGTGAGTGCGGGGCGCGGGGCGGCTCCGCGGAGCGGGGGGTCGGTGTCCATCCCTCCGTCCATCGCCGTCCGTCCGTGTCCCTCCCGCGCACCTGCCGCGGCCCCGGGCCGCCGCCGCGGGGCTGAGCTGCCGGGGGGCTGGGGGACAGCCCGGCGCCGATCCCGGTCCCGATGCCGATCCCGGTCCCCATCCCAGCCTGTTGCTGGTCCTCTGCGTCCCCCAGGGCCGCCCAGTCCCACCCGCTCGGTGCCTTCCCGGTGAATCCCCCCCGACCCGACACAAAACCGCTCAAGATGTGCTTGAGGCTGGCACTGATGGAGATGAGCCGCCCAGTTGGGATCGCGGCTCCTGCGGGAGCATCTCTTCGGAAAGCTGCTGCTGGAGTGAGCTCGGGGTGGATTTGGGGAGCAGGAAACACCCGCTGCCCCCCGTGCCACCCAGGGGAAGGCCCCACTTTCTCTCCGAAACTCCAGCTGGCCCCGAAGCACTTTCTCCCTGCGCGGGTGAAACCGATCCTGGTGCTGCCGCTGCCGCCGCCGAGGGTGCGCAGGAGTCTGGCTCACGGACACCCGCAAGCCCTGTCCGTCCCACGCCAGTCCGCTCCTTCCCACTGCTGGCTGCCTGCTCCCGGCATCCTGGAGGTCTCGAGCCCTGCCCCGCCACCGCTGCCTCCCCCTCTCCCCTTCCCTCCCTTTGCAAAGACTAAACTGTTCCACGGAGTATTTTTATTCCGAGGCATCTCCTGCAGCCCTTGTGACCCGCCGGAGCCTGGGGCCGCGCCGAGTTCTGTGCACGGTCACACGGCAGCGAGTCACCCCGCTGCTCGCCCTTCATTCGGAGAGCCTGGCAATTCTCCTAGATTTTCCAATGTAACCTGCCTGCGGGTACAAGCAGCCCCTGGAAGTCCCTAAGACACCCCACCAGCAGATGAAGGGTTATGAGGGAAGTCCCGGGGCAGGGCTCGTCTCTGCCCCAGGGCCTGTGGAGGTTCCACCAGCAGCCAGAGCCCCCCGCAGGGGAACACCCTTCGTGTGCCCTGGGGAAGGAGCAGGATCCACAGCAGACAGGGAATATTCTGCTTTCCAGATGCTCCCCCTCAGTGGCAGCACCCCAGCGACCCTCTTGGCTATATCAACCTTCACAAGAATATATCCACGTTCTGCAGGACTTCTGACCCTCTCACCCTCCAGCACTCACCGAGGTCTCTGTTCCAGCAGCATCCTCCAGCTGTGAGTTCCACGGCTGGATCCACACGTGGTGAATTACTTATTTTCTTCTGCTCAAACTTGCTCTTTTCAGTTTCAGTGCCTGTTCCCCTTTTCCTCGTGTGCTGACGGGGGCAGACTCCAGCAGGCGGCTGCTGTTTGCTGCTCGCGCTGCACTTACAGTTCTTGCGGTCAGATTCTCATGGTCCCAGCCATCCCTCACTCCCTTCATCATTCCCCTTTTTGTTCTCCTCGCTCTCTTCGCTCACTTTTACCATTCTCCCTCACATAAACCAAACCTCACCGAGCACTCCTGGGGGTCTTTCTAGCAGAGCTTTGAGCTGTGGGACGACCTGCAGCCCCAGACCACAGAGCAGCCTCACATCTCCCCCATGTCTTCACAGCCACAGAAACCGCTCTCCATAGCCGAGACTCGAGTTGCAGAAAGCAGCCCAAAAGCATCTCCGTCGGACCAACGGGGATGGGGGGAATCTGCGCTGGGATCCCGGGCTCTGCCTGGCAGAGCCCTCCGGGGCGGCACCAGAAGCCAAACCGGTTCGGTTCGGGGCGTCCTCCCGCGGCTTTGGTTTCCCTGTCAATGAGGGGCTGCGAACGCGGTTCCCGAGGGCAGCGTTTATTGGACTGGCGGCGATGGGACCCCTCCCATAGCGAGCACCCCCCGCCCGCGTCCCTAGGCTACAGCAGCGAGCGGCGGCGCCGGGCCGGACCCCTCAGAGCCAGCCCAGCAGCAGCGTCCCGGCCAGCGCGGTGGCCAGCAGGCTGGGCAGCGGCGGCGGGGTGACCCCCCCTCCGTTCCGGGAGCCCCGAGCCGGCCCGTTGCAGTCGTCGCTGAAGCAGCATCGCACGGTGGCCCCGCCGGAGCCGCCGCGGCGCGCCTGGTCACAGAAGGACTTGTAGGAGCAGGACTTAATGACGCTGTCTGCAAGGAAAGGCAAGGCGACACGGGGGTCAGGCACTCCCGGGAGCCGGGGGGTTCCCTGGGAGAGGAGAAAGAACACCCGAGTCCCAGCACTTTGCGGTACGGATGCGGAATAAAAGGATGCCTCTCCTGCCCACAAGAGGAAGCCACCTCCTGCTCCGCCTCGGCAGGTCCCCTGCTTCTCCTCGCCCTCCGGTCCCCAGCCCCTCTGGTCCCCTCCAAGACCCTACGGTCCCACCCTCCTTCCCCCCGGAACCCCCAGTCCCGCCCAGCATCCCGGCCCTCCAGCCAAGGGACTTACTGGGTGCGGTGATGGTGGAGCAGGCATCAGCGTACTGGGGGCAGCTGTGGGAGCCCTGCTGGTTGCAGTCGTTCTCGTTGGATGCGACACATTTGTGGCATTTCAGTGCTTTACCTGGGTGAAGATGAGGAGGAGGAATGAGAGTGGCAGCGAAGCACGGTCCCAGAGCCCCCAGTGCCCCGCCAGAGTCTGTGGGTCTCCATGGACACTCATGACCCCCAGCCCAGGGACAGGGAGTCACCGGTGAAGGCTGGCACCAGACAGAGTCGAGCCATGAGCAGGCACTGCCATGGCATGCAGCAGGACGCAGGATGGGGCCTCACCTGTCCACAAAATTAATGCAAACCTCTTCCAAGTGTGACTCAAAACGATGAGAGCTAAATTGGGCAGGTGAGCGCTGCCGAGTCCTTGCCCTGCAAAGACTTCCTGAGAGTCCTGAAATTCCTTTTACAGTAAAGACACGTAGACACAATATTTAAAAAACCATCCTAGACCTTTGTCTTCCTGTGCCAGATTTCATTTTAATAAGTATTTTGGGGGGGAGAATTCGTCCAACCTGTGGAGCAGCTCCCGCAAACTACACTGTACTCAGGAAGCTCAGCCCAAGGGGGCTGCCTGGGGACAAGCACGGTGACAGGCAGTAAAGCGCCAGGCAGATGTGGGAGTCTAAAGGACGATGGTCCTTAAAGGAGGCCACCGGCAGGTTAGAGAGCCGCCAGCCCCTCTCTCCTGTGCGCCAGAGCCGACAGTGGTGCAAGAGCTCCGGTGTGTGACTCCTCAAAGCACACACACACCCCAGAAAAACCCAGACCTGAAGATGCTGCTCCTGCCTGAAATTACGATTTTGATGGAGATGGATAAACTACCGCTGGTATTGGAACACGTCTCTGCTCTGCTGACGGAGCAGAGCCCTCTCGTGGCAGCGGGGCCGGCTCCTGCCCGGAGCTTCCACCTTCACCTCAGGGAGAGAAAACCCGTGAATGGGGAAAATTGGGATTTCATGGGGTCAGATGCCGGTAAGCGCCTGCCATTAACCCACAATGACCCGGCTTCCGCTGCTGGGTTGTGCTGTGTCTCTTTTGCTGTTTTTCACAGCATGGGACAGCCTTTCATCTGCCCTGAGCTAAAAACACAGTCGCATTCATCCTGCCTTGGTCCAAAGATCCTGAACTGTTTGGAGCTATCCCTACTCCATGGCATTTCTCTGAGCAGTGCACCCTCCCTCCTGCCTTTTACAATGGCTTTTTGTGATTATGCCTTGGAGGAACCAAGTTTTGGCAGGGAAATACAGCTCTAGCCAAGAGAGGCTGCAGGGGTTTGGCTCAGGAGCCTCCACTGGAGCCGGAGACCAGAGGCTCTGTGGTCCCTGCTGGGCACCCCATGCCTGGGCTTTGTGCCAGTGGCAGAGAGGCAAGGGACAGGGGGATTCTCTGGGCGGTATTCAGAGGAGAAAGCCACCCTCCACCCCCAAAACATCCTTTTCCTGCAGGGGTGGGAGCAGCAAGGAGCAGGGGCGCGGTGGGCTGGTGCGGCAGGTGACGGGGATGGGGCAGCAGCAAGCGCAGGAGCAGCCACAGCGATTTACCCGACCTTGTGCTGCCCGGAGCCAAGGGACACTTACTTTCTCCAGCCAGGGACGTGACGATGGCCAGGGCCAGCAGGGTCTTCAGGGCAGGCATTCTCAGCGGTGTGCAGCGCGGGGTGCGGAGCTGCTGTTTTGTCTTAAGGTCTTACAGCTAATCTGCTTGAGCGATTGCATCGGGGGCTGGGATAACACCTCAGTGCAGCCCCTGGGTAATGCCATCTTAGCTGGGGGGGCAGGACACAGCTCCCCAAGGACAGGGGCCGGGCTGGGGAATGGGAGTGGGGCGGAGCCGCACTGGTGCCGCTGGACGGGGCTGGGCTCTGCTCCGTCTCCTGCTGGTGCCCGCTTTGGAAACCATCCCTGGACATGGAACCCTGTGGTGGCTTTCAAAGATCTCGATCAAGCCCACCTGCTCTGTCCAGAGAACAACCCCTTTCTAGTTATGAGCAGCAGCCAAGTTGGGGAAACCCCTCGAGAATTTCCAACCCACCAAAAGAGAAGTGCAAGAGAACAACTGAAAACCCCTACAGGGCTGGGAGCCCAGGGGAACCATTTCTGCACTCCCCAGCCCCCAGGGCTCCATCCATCCAGAAGGATTTACCCAAGGCCACGGAGGGTTGTCAGTGTAGGGATTAGGCCAAGGATTCTCCTGCCTGACATCCTGCTGCTGCCTCAGCTCTTCCTGCTGTCTGAGCTCACCGCCACAGCTCAGCAACATCACAGTGTGGTGGGAATGGTGGGAGCCAGCGGGGCAGAAAAGTCATCCCAGGTCTGAGTTTCAGAGCACAGGAATTCAGATTTCAGGAGCAGATGGTAACTGTGCTTATTTGAAACCACCTGCCATGTAAACCACATTAATAAAGACAAGGCAGAACACAGCCCATTCTGGAAGGTAAAGCCAACTCCTCCAAAAACTCTTCACCGACCTCATAAACACCAAGAAAGCTTTCAAGAGTGATAAACACAGTTTTTACTCAGGCAATGAAACATGGAAAAAAATATATTAGTAATCATTATAATAATCTCATTTGTGTGAGTATAACTCTTACAAATATTTACCTGACATATAAAAGGGAAATTATTGTACATATAAAACCGATGGCGATGGCAGTTACACACATGGCTGGAAGCGGAGGGGTCAATGCAGAGGAAGTTCCTGCCTGGGGGAGATCACACTGGAGGGACAGGGGAAGAAATCAGTAGTTGGGGGTTACTGGTTGGCACTTGGTTACAGACAGATCCGCTGGCAAATACACACTGCAAACAGCAACAGCAGCACGGGCAGGGCCCAGCACTGCCAGAAAGGGGCATTTAAAGTCTACTGCAAGGAACAGACAACAAACACACCCAGGCTGTGACACCCTGGACAGGGACCTGCATTCCCTGCGCTGGTCACAGGGACGCTGTCACCCCGGCACGTCAGAGTGCGGCACACGAGGTGCAACCACCCTGCCGGTCTGCAAACACACACCTTCTACTTTATACAACTATGCCCATTATATGTGTACCTATATATATATGTAACTATAACCATATTATAGTTAATAAATCATTCCGTAGGAATCTTCTTTGCCCAGACTGGGGTGCATGCGGACAGGCACAGGAATGCGGCAGCACCGGGGGAGGGAGGCAGCACGGCAGGGCCGGGTGACACTGGGGAGCAGGGACAGCAGGGATGGAGGGCTCTGCCCCGTGGGTGATCACAGTGGAGCCGTGCTCTGCAGACAGCCCAGAGGGGAAAGTTGCAGCAGTGACTGTGCTGTGCGCAGGTCAGGGGTCTGGGGAAGTGCCGAGTGGTGAAACCTAAACTTCTGCAATTACCCATCAGCTCCGAGGGCCAGAGCAACGCCCCGAGGAGAGACTGACCTCAGACTGTGACACCTTGAGCCAAGACAGCACACGAGCATCACGGTCCTGAGAAAAGCAGAAGGCTGAGGGCCGCCACAGTCCCCACCTGGGACCTGCCCCCCACACCGGGGCTCCGCCAGCCTCACACGGGCACCTTGTGCAGTGCACCAGTGCCCAAACCAAAAACCAGCCCTGAACCGGCCTTTCACCAGCTCTGAGAGGTTGTGCAATGCTGCACTCCGGTTCCTCAAGACAAAAAGCCAACTGCCCAAGAAATCTCTGGGTCTCAGGGGTTTGCTTTACCTGCACAGACTCCCAAAGGGGAACAGAAACAGTCCTTGTTGATCATGATTGAAGCTTTTTCACCAGCCCAGGAGGGGGACGTGGGGAGGTCAAAGGGGTTGAAAAGAGAGGGGGACAAAAGGTTTTTCCTTTCTGCCAACTGTGCAAAGGGTGAATATCCAGCACAAGCAACAAGTGCACTGCTTTGAGGGGTGTCAGCCACTGGCCTCCGTGACCAGTCAGTCATGGGGATAACTGGGGGCTTGGGCTGGGAAGCTGTGTGCTGGGGCAGGCTGCTGACACCTTTGCTTAAGTGTAGAATAAACTCTCTCTATACATTATATAACTAATAAAATATAATCAAGTGTATGGCTCTGGCATTAACAGGTGTTTGCTCTGCATGCTCAACACAGGGAATTAGAAAATAGAAGGAAAAGAGCTCAATTCTGTTACAAAAAGGTAGCAGCAAAAAGGTTTGTGAAAGTGTTCGACAGGCTGGGCAGGAAACAGTCCGAACTGCAAATATTTCCCTTAATTCACACTTTAGGGCTATCTGTTCAAGGCAGAGAATCCTCCACCACTGCAGCTACTGCAGCAGCCACGAGGCAGCTCAGGGTTCACTTCCTTCCTCCTGCAGCCTCTGAAATGGGGCCCTGATCTGGCCATGGCACGGGGAGTCACCAGCAAGGGCCTTGGCTTTGCAGGTGTCCAACACCAGGCACTGGAGGGGCCAGGGCCGCAGGCAGGATGGCCACGGAGAGGATGGACGGGCAGTCCCAGCTCTCCAGAACCAACATCCCCCCGTTCCTCAAGCACTTCTTGGTGCAGCAACCTCCTGCCTCCCCTCACCCGCACTCTCCCTTAAGAGGACTGAAGTTACTACAGGTTATGTGACTGCTTCAGTGCTCTGGGAAAGCAAGTTGTGCCTTGTGCCAGCACTGTGCCTGACTGGAAGGAGTGAGCAGAGAGCCCAAGTGCCCATAAATGCTCATAAAGTGCATGAATGCAGAGATGTCAGCTCCCTTCCTCTGAGGCTGGCACAGCCAGGGACAGGGAGATGCTGTGCTGGGCTTCACCCACAGACCAGAGACCAGCCACCGAGGTGCCAGGCCCCCTCCTCCAGTGCCAGAGCCAGCAGCACCCCTGGCATCACCCACATCCCAGTGCAGGACCTGCCATGTGGCTGGAACTGCTCCGCTGAGCACGTGAGGACAATAAGTGACAGGGGACACAAACAGACCCAGCCCAACCAAGGGGGACAGAGCCCAGGGCGTTACCTCCCACCTGAGAGGTGGCACTGGTGCAGACGGACAGTGCGGCAGGTCCTGGGAGGGACACACAGGCCCAGGCTGACCACAGGATTCCCAGCCTGACCGCAGGGATCCCAGCCCCGGAGCTGTGGGAAGCAGACAGGGAGAGTGAGGGGAGCAGCTCTGCTCAGGAGCCACAGGTCCGGCAGCCAAGCGGGGCAGCTGGACACGTGAGCTTTTCTGCGGGGAGCCTGGGGCTAAGGCAAGGTGCTCAACGTCACGAGAAAAGCGGCCAAGTGCAGAGTGCTGGCGAGGGGCGGTGAGGCTCAGTCTGACTTTCCCAGTTTCGCTATCAGCTCGTCGCAGATCTTGGTCAGCTCCTCAATCTCCTGGTTCTGGAAGAAAAGCAGACCTTGGGGACCCCCACGGTGGCACAGGTGGGAGATAAAACCTGGGCCCATCTGCCATCAAGCCTGCCTGGGAAGGGGCAGCCCGCTCCTACACCTGCCCCTGCAACAGCTCCTCTGTGCATCCAGGCCCATGGGCTCACCCCTCCTCACCCCAGTCAGACCCCAGAGCTGCAGAGATCTGCAGCAACCCAGCCCCAGCCCACATCTCTGCAAGCAGGCAGAGCCTGCAATGCCCACTCTGCCTTAAAAAAATCCAAACCAACCCCACAAAACACAAAAAAACCCCCAAGCAAACTAAAAAATACCCCAAAACCCAAACCCACAAAACACCTTCTGATCAAAAATCTGGAGGACACCTCTGGCATCAGCAGGATGCTCAGGGCAGCAGCAGGAGCTGCCGGCAGGGCTGGCAGAGCGGCGTGGGGCAGGTGTGTTACCTTCTGCTGCAGGGCTCTCTCCAGGGACTCCACCTTCATCTGCTCCTTGCGCAGCCCCGCGTGCAGCGCCGCGCTCTCCGCCTTGGCCTTGGTGCGCACCTGGGCGATCTCCTCGTTGGCTCTGTGGGGAGGGACAGAGGGGGCTGGTGGCCAGCTCTGGGTGCCGGCAGCAGCACCACGGCACGGCCTGAGGCCATGCAGCAGCTGCAGAGCCCAGCTCTGCTGGCCGGGACACAACAGAGGTGGTTTGCCCGGATGGAAACTGGATGAAACTGGGTTGGTTAAGCTCCTCCAAGCCCCTGTACGAAACTCTGCTCTTTCAGAACCGAGCTGAACCAGTTCACCACCCACTTGGCTCGGCGTTACGTGTGCTGGTGAGCTCCTGCTCATCAGCTGAGCCCCAGGGCTGCACAGCCCCTTCACGTACCACAAACACGAGCCCTCTGAAAGATGGGAACTTGGTAAGTGACCATAAATAGACCATGAACCTCAGATTCTCCATTAAAAAATAAGCAGAGATCAGAGAATGCGTTCAGGGATTTGCTCTGCCTCACTTAAGAGACACTCGAGCCCGAGGTTGTAAAATGCAGCTTTTCACATCATTCAGCTCCTGCCTTCCAGCCCCTGGAAAGCAAATGGAGCTGCTTCCCTACAAGGTCTTGAAGCACCCAGCAATCTCATGCATGACCTTACTTGTCCAATTTTTCTTCTGCGTGGACTTTCAGGGCCTGATACCGCTGCTCTTCCTGCTTGACACGGGTTAGATAATCTTGAGCACATTTCTTCAGAGCTTCTTCATTCTGGAAAATAAAGTACATCCATCTGCATTGGGACTGGGCACAGTCATTGCTCTGATGGGATGATAGATACTGTTCTGAGTGTAAAAAAAATGCTTTAAATTAAACCAACTTCTGCTTTATGCTGGAGCCCCTTATCCAGCTCAGCAGCACAGAAAGATGGAGTGTGGCTGCACAGGAGCCAGAGCCGCGGGGAGAAAGGGCAAACCAAGGTAAGGACCTTCTTAAATCCTTCCAGGACGCCCTTCAGGTTTTCGTATCTCCTGAACAGATCTGACAGGGACCTCTCCACCGAGTTCAGGTCTGCCAGAGCCTGGTCCTTTTCCATTGTGAGCTGCTGCAGGTTCTTCTGAGATGTCATGTTTGTCCTCTGCTCATCCTCTGGGGTGGAGAACAAACAACAAGGACGCGGTGACCAAGTGGGGATGGCTGTGGCAGCTCCCTGCCCCACACACCCAGGCAGGTGACAGCACCTTACCTATCATCTGGGCAATGGTTTTTTCATACTCAGCCACGATTTTCCTAGGAGGAGGAGAAAAAAACCCAGGTGAGAGGCCCCTGATTTTGGGGACACGCACCTCCAGCTGTGCTGACAACAATCTGCCCCACAGGAGGCCCTGCTGGCCCGTGCCCCAGCACTATCAAACCCCCGCAGCAGCACGGTCACAGGGCCCAGATGTTGGGGCTGCAGCCCAGATGTTGGGGCTGCAACACCCATCAGTGCTGCTTCAGGCCAAGACCCACCTCTGCCACTGGGGCTGCCACAGCCAACGGGGTTTTATTTCTGCAGCAAAGGAACGAGCGGGCTTGACACAGCACCAGCACTGAGAGAACATCTCTGCCAAGAATCCCCACCCTGGTGAGGCTGATCTGTGTCAGCCCCTCCTGCCAGGAGCACGCAGAGCCCTGCGAGGGACAGCTCCTACCTCATCTCCAGCACTTCCTGCCGGCTCTCCTCATATTTCTTCTTCCACTCATTGGCCTCGATCTCCTTGGTGATTATCTGGGTTGCAGCAGACAGGGGACCCTTGGGATGTGCTCTGAGGGGTTTCCCCTCTCTGTCCCACGGATCAGACCCCCCTGTGGGAGGTCCAGCGAGGGGCAGCCCCAGGGACAGGGACCCAGACTGCTGTTACCTCCTCTCGGATGAGCGTGAGCACGGCTGCCTTCTCGGACTCGCTGAGGCAGATGCCAGCCAGGGGACTCTCACTCCTGCTCACACTGGGGCACTTGTCCATGGAGCACAGCCCGGGATTGTCCTGGGGGAATGACCCAGCTGGGATGATGTGGGGGGGTTCTTTTCACCCACCCCCCACATTTGGAGTGTCCTCCCCTATTTTATCACAGAGACCAAACTGTGGGGAAGGCTCAGCCCCATGGCCCAGGTACTGGTTCCTGACTGGATTTTGAGCCTATCCCTTCCTCTGGGGGGTCCTGCAGCCTGACAGGCCTCCAGAAACATTCCTCCGAGCCAGGCTGACACCAGCGCCTGTTCCTCCTTTCATCACCCAGCCGAGTGACAGCCGCGCAGCATCTCCTTGGGAACGGGCTGCCAGGCCATAAATAGAGAAGTGCTGGGAGGAAGGCGGCAGCCTGCTCCTCACGTTTTGGAAACGAGAGCACTGGAGCACTTCTCCCCTCCCCTCCTCCCCAGCTGCTGCTCAGTTCGAGCTCCCTGAGCCCTTCAGGCTCTCTCAGCTCCACTGCAGCCGTGGCCGGTGCTGGGAGCCGCCCCTGGGGCAGGTTTGGGGCCGACACTGAGGAGGTTCAGCCCGGTGTGGTTTGGCAGCAGCCTCCCACAGTATCTCCCAAAAGCAGGTGCACACCTGAGCACCTGCAGGCACCTTTGGGGTGACACCAGCCTGCCTGCAGGACCAGAGCCTGCCCAGGCTCTCCTGGGCACCAAACAAAAGGTTCACTTTGCCTCCTGTCCTTGTGGGGCTCAGCACAGCTAAATCTGCCTCACAGAAGCTGGTTTTGCTGATGTTGCTAATCTCACTGTCATCTGCTTGTCAACTCAAGCAGCTTTGGCCGCGGGCTGCTAAGCTGGCACAGGGTGCCCCCCACAGCAGAGAGGTCTTGGGGCTCCTCAGGGCGTGTCAGGGGTGCCCCAGCACAGTGGTGCTGCTTCTGGGGTGCCAGGTCAGTGTGGCTGCAGAGCCGGGGCTTTGTGACTCTCCCATCTCTGCTGTCAGCTGCCTTCCTGAGAGCAGCGGCTGAGGATCCCTAGCAGAAGCCACCAGCACGCCGGGGCCCTCAGAGCCAGCCCTGAACACCCCACATGAGACACAACCCGTGCCCAGCAGCTCATCCTCTCCCCGTGGTCTCCTGTGCCCTCTCCCTGTCCTTCAGCCACTTCCCAGTGCAGCCCTGGCTCCACACTGCTCCCACTCTGCCTCCAGCACCCCTCCCTCCCTCCCTCCCACACCACAGTGCCCACCCAGGAGGGATCAGTCTCTGCCAGGCTCCTCCAGGCCTGCTGGGAAATCTCTGCTATTTTTATCAAGTCCCTGCGTGGGCTTGTCAAGGATTTTACCTCCCAAAGAAATTCATTTCAGAAAGGAAAAAGCGAGAGGCACTCACAGGGAAGATGCCAGGCCCATCCTTTTCCATCTGCTTGCAGATCTCCTTTTCAAAACCTAAAGACAACGAAACACAACCTTTTATTGACTTGGAAACAGCACTCCAGATTTTCTGAGACGTAGGAGGGTACCTCTGAGCCTCTCCATCCCCTGAGCTTCCCCTCCCAAAGGCATCTTAGCCCCCAGCTCTTGCCCTCGCATGGAATCATTTTGGTTGGAAAAGCCCTCTAAGACCATCGGGTCCCCAGCACTGCTAAGGTCACCATTAAACCCTGTCCCCCGGTGCCACAACACGCACCCTGCCAGCCCTCCTGCACTCCTTGGAGAGGAAACCAACACTCCCCTCTGGTGGCAGCTCAGCCTGTGCCCATGTCCTGCCCATGCCTGAGACCACAGTGGCCGAGGAGGAGGAAGATGCCCAGGACGTTCTGCACTTCAGCAGGATGCTGGAGCAGACCAGCTCCGAGTAGCACAAGCATCAGCCCACGCCAGCCAGTCCCAACATCCTCCAAAGGAGCTGCCACATGGCCCCTGCTGCTCTTAACAGCAGAGAGGAGATAAAAAACATCTCCCCCCATCTGCAAGGTGTGGGACACCCTGACCTGCAGGACACTTGGCCTCACAGGACACCCTGCCTTGCAGGAGGGACACCCTGACCTGAGGGCACGGTGCTGCCTCACACAGTATGAGGGGTAATTTATGGACCAGACACGATTCATGTGTTAACCAGGCAGAGAACTGTGCATTTAGAGAGCTCAGCTCGGAAAGGAAGGAGGCACTGTAACGCTGGTGACCGCAGACTTCCCGCTGTTTCCCTCCATTTGTCCCGGTGCCAGCAGCAGCACCCACAGCTCCCACGCCACCGCTGCAGAGAGCACCGAGCCCGGGCACCTGCCTGGCCCTCTGAGACCAGCAGCAACAAACAAACCCCCCCAGCCTCTCCCCTGACTGTCAGATTTTCCTCCCCTGAGGACAAAGGACCATTCTCCTCTCCCTGGAGCTGGCAGCCCAGCACAGCCATCAGGAGAAATGATTAATAGGTTCCTGCAGAGGAGAGGGCTGCAACTGCCCTGTGGTGATCTCTCCTGCTTGCACCTAGGACTTGGCTATTGATTAAATGTCATGTTGCCTGGCTTTTAATTACTTTGTAATGGCTTGGTCAGAGAGGCTAATTACATGGGAGACTGGCAGCAGAATTCCACCAGGAGCAGTAACGGGGGTCTCTGTGGCGTTACTGAGATCTCCATCAGCCACAGCCCCTGTGCTGGGACACCACGTCCTGGCAGCTCTGCCCCTGGCACAGGCTCTAAGCAGGGACTCTGCAGCCAGGGCAGGATGCTCCGAGTGATGGACAATTGTCCTGCTCAGCTCTTGGCTCAGCTCAGCCGTGAGCACGGGTGTCAGGGGGGCACTGGCAGGGAGCACCACGGGGAGGGAACCTCGTGCCTGACCCACATCGCACTGCAGCATTGTGGGGAGAGTGCTCTGTACCCAAAGTCTAAATAAACACAGCCTGGACCATCATATTCCATACTGGAAACAGTGCAGGAAAGCAATGGGAGGTTCCATTAGAACCTGCAGCAACCTTTAGCTCTGTCAGTGTAAATAAACTCTGATGAGCCTGCGCTGCCTCAACAGCACCAATTCCTTGCTAGAGGCTGCAGAGGCTCCCTGGGTGCAGTCACAGCACAGTCCCAGAGCTGAAGGCAACCAGGATGTTCCTTACCTGCCTCTGGTCTGTGCTTCACCACGGACACGGGGACGTTTGAGCACTCAAAGTACTCCAGGTCATCTTCTGGCTCAGCCTTCTTCTCCAGCCCAGCTGGTTTCTGTGTGGAGGTGGTGCAGGCCAGCTTCTCCTCATCAGTGGCACGTCCATCCCGATTTGTAATATCTGGGATTTCTGAGATCAACACTCCTTCATCCTGCAGGATCAAAGCATGCAGTTAAGCAAGACTGGACTAATCTGCGGGCATCAGGCCACCAGGTGAGCTGCTGGATACTCCATGGGAAGCATGGAAGGCTTAAAATCCACTGGCAAGCTGCTCCCCACCAGCCCTCGTCCCTCCCTTCCCAGCAGGAACTGCCTGCAGGGAAGATGCCAGCCCAGCTTTCCCCACCACCATCCCGGCATCCCTGTGCCCAGCCCGCACCCCTGGGGATGAGATCCCACCTACCTGAGTGCTGATGTCCAGGACCAGGGGCTGTGCCTCGTGCTGCTTCACCTTGCAGCCGCTCCTGCAGGAGAGAGAAGAAGCAGCTGAGGGGGGCTCAGGGGTGCTGTGGGCGATGCAGGGGTGCGTGTGAGACGGCCCAAGCAGGGGGAGGCAGTCCCAGCACTAGCGTTGCACCCGCCGCAGGCCAGCACCCCACTCACCAGTGAACACCAGGGCAGAGCAAGTTCTGGAAGGAACAGAAGGAACAGGCAAACAAAAGACACGACTACACATCAGTTGGGTTGGTCTGACAGGTTTTTATTCCTGAGGAAGGTAAGGAGCGGAGCAAGGACCCCAAGAGGCTGATGGCGAGAGAGGCGACCGCCAAGGAGCCCGCAAAGAAGGATCTCCCTCGCTGTGCCCTCACCCTGCGTGTCCAGGCACCCGAGGCTTCAGTGCATGTTGACTTTCTGCAGGAAGAACCACATCCAGGCTGTCTCATGCCCTGTCCCTGCAGCTGCAGGTTTGTCTGGGACTTCTCCACAGCATCCACATCTCCCACGAGAGTCCGACCCGCGCAACCAGGGCAGAGTGGGAGAGCACCAGGGCGAGGTGCTGCGCCTCAAACAAACACTGTCCCAGGCAGAAGGGCCCCTCGGGTGCGAAGTTTAGCCCAAGTAGGTCTTGCAGGTGGTCCCCTTGCCCTCCAGTGAGGAAGCTGTCCCTGGAACTTGATCCCACATTCCAGAAGACACCCATCCGGAGGCCATCTGCGCAGGACTGCAGGCACGGCCGCATCCCGACACACCGGGCATCAGCACAGCGCGAGGCAGCAGAGACACGGTCCCAGTGGGAATGTGGGTGGGAGAGCATGAGCTTTTCTCCTGCATCTCAACCCCTCACACTCCACGCTCAGGCATCTCCCAGGCTCGGGGCCATGTCTGACCCCCAAGAGACACTTGCTGAGCTGGAACAGCTCGTGTGACAGCCGCCGCGGGGACCCGGGGAGGGATCCCAGCCTTCAGACACGGCACTCCCCGCCGCGGGGACACAGCGAAGGCTCGAGCAGGACTGCAGCGAGCTGCTCCCAGGTTTATGGGGCTGCCCCCACCCACTGCCACTCTCCAGCCTCCCCATCCCATCGCACACATGCGCGGCACAGCACAACCAGCGACGTGGCACGGCACACGGAGGGTTCTTTGCACGCTGCCATGCACACCTCGGTCACACTGAAGAACCGCTCTGGACTGGTCTTCTCCCTCATTCCCTGCCACAAGCAGTCAAATTCGCCATGTCCTCGCCCTCCTCTTTTCTGCACCCTCTCCTGTGCCAGGGTTATCATATCACCTGGCAGCTGGTTTGAGCTCCCCCCCAGCACCAAGGCAACAGCCCTGGATTGCACAAAAACCTGCTCCCCTCCATTAGCTGAAGGTTTTGAGCACTTGTCCACCATCAGAAGACGCTGCGAGGCGGCATGCTGCGAGGACAAGCACGGGTGTGTGCCTCTGGTGCAGCTCAGCTCAGCTCAGCTCAGCTCAGCTCTCCTCCCTCGCTCCCAGGCCACCCTGGGGACCCCGCCGAGGGGTGCGGGACACAAACCAGACAGCAGAGAGCACAAGTCAAAGGGCAGAAGGAGCTGGCATGCCATGGAGACGAGTGGGGCAGCGCACACCCAGAGAGAGGACAAAAACAGCAAAGGAAAAGAAAAGGAATACAGGAGAGAGTACTTACAACAGAAAACAGAGAAATTTCACTTGCTCAGTAGTCCTGATGCACCAAAGCACGGACAGGGAGAGAGACAGACAGATGGAGAGAAGAAGAGTGTGTGAAAAGACCTGGATGTTAACTCTGCCCTGGAGAAGCACAGTGAGCTGACTAGCTCAGTCTTTGGGAAGGCACACACACATGGGATGCTCTGATCCTGCATTTGCTGCCCACAGCAGCGGGGTGAGATCCAAACACAAACCTCACTGCCAGGGCAACATCCTGCTGCCTGTGCTGCTCCAAGGTGACAGAGAGAGAGCAGAGAATTCCCTGCTGTTTCCCATCCCCACTGGCTCTACTCACCCACAGCCACACATGGGAACTCCAGCTCTTAAAAAATGTGTATCTACCCTCGGTGAAGTATTTCCTGGACAAAAACATCCAGCACAGCCTGATTTTTGCCTGTGAGTTTTTATCTCTCTGTAAAAACCCACTATCTAATTTTGTCACTGGAGAATCCGATGGCAGAGTGAGAGTCGACCTGTCCAACCTGTTCTCCTTCTCTGATATAAAACAGAAATTCAGTGGTAGCTCACAAAATGTCTCAGCTACATTTGACCAACCACACCTGCATCCACCAGCTCCTGCACATCCCTGCACGAGTCCAGCAAACACATCGGCTCCAGCCTCCACTACGGGTTTCCTCTGACACCCCATCTCCACCTCGACCCACCAGCCGGAACCCCAAGGGGTTTCCAACGAGGTGATCTTGCAAGTGGGTCCCAATCCAGCCTTCCCTGCTCTGCCTGGCACTCAGGACAGCAGCACCGCTCCAGAACACCCATCCCTCTCCTCCCATCAGCGGTGCTGACAGGCAGAGGGGAGCTGCCCCTCCACTGGGACAACAGGCAGCTAAAACCGAGGTGTGAGCAGAACCCGAGGTGCACGGCGGGATGTGGGGCTCACTCAGGAGGCACCAGGGCAGGAGCACCACCACCACCACCACCACCACCTCCTCCTCCATCACCAGCTCCATCACCACCACCAGCGCAGCTCTGCCTGCCCGCGGGGATAACAGAGGGGGCTGCAGCCCCGGCTCTGCACACACTGGCACTCACGTTATCAAGCGTGACTTGGGCTTCTTGGGGGAGTCTCTGCCTTTCAGAGCATCATCCTGCATCTCCAGTGTCTGAGATTCGAGGATTTCATTGAGGCTGTTATCTGCAGTGGAGCAAGAGTCAGCGTCGGTGCTGGCAAGCGTCTTGGTGGGCTTGAATGGATCCACGGAGTCAAAGTGATTGGGGTCAAACTGAAAAGAGCCCTTGGGAAGAACCGGCAAATTCTGCAGTGCTGAGCTGCCACTGAGAGAGTTGAGACCAGGGCTGTCCCAGCACGTGGGACCCAGCTGGGAGGAGCCCCGAGGCGGTGGCGGCTCTGTGGGACCCCTCTCTGCATCCTCAGCTGGTTTCTTGGGGGACTCTCTGTGTCTCTTCGGTGTCAGCTTGCTGGCTGGGATCCTGCTGCCCCTCCTGGGTGAAGCTGGCTTGGCCTCCACACTCTCTCTCACCTCTGTAAAATCAGCCACAGGTTTCAGGACCTGCCCTGTGGCCTCCAGAGCTGGGTCCCCCCGCAGCTCACCGGGATGGGGAAGGCATTGTGGGGCTGCTGGGGGAGAGCTTTGTAGCTGGCAGCCCCCTGCCACAAAGGGGCTCACACTCCCGTCGTGCTGCCCAGGCTCAAGCTGGGAGGATGCTTGGGTCTCCTCTGTGGCTTCATCTGTTTTCCTCCCCAGCAAAGGTGTTTTCCCTTTCCCGAGCTGGTCCTGGGCCAGGGCATCAGCCCTCAGCTCCACCAGCCCCGTGCCAGTGTCCGCCGCGTCCCCTCTGGACATCACCCGCTCGCAGGTGGCTGTGCCCGCATGGGGCACGGGGGCTGGCTCCACAGTGGGCACAGCGGCGTGGCCAGGGTCAGCCTTGCAGCCCAGCCTGGCCAGGGGCTGCATCAGGGGCGACTTGTCAGGGTCAGTTTCCCCTTTAGCATCCGAACTGGCTTTAGGGGCTCCAATCTCCGGTTGAGCCTCATCTTTGGGGTGCTTCCCAGGCGAGCTGTCCCAGTGGGCTTCCCCTACCAGCAGGTCACCATGGCCACCTGGCTCTGAAAAGATAAAAGGAGATGGTTAAACCCTGCCCTTAAACACTCCCTTCCAGAGGGCTTCTTGTTCCCTCCTCACCGCTGCTCAAGGGTCAGATTTTATGGGGGCTCCACTGACCCAAAACTCAGCTTCCCTCCTGCCAGATGACAGGGAGTCACTGCTCACTTGAGCAGAGGGTCAAAAATTAGTGACAAGAGCTCAGGGACGCATGACACAAGACATCACCAGGAAATGTGACTGAGGAGGCCCCAGGGAGAAGGGCAGGGGGAAGGTGTGCCCAGTGCAGGAGCAGAAACAAGTGGCAGGAGGGGTCTGGGGATCAGTCCTGGTGCTGGGGCGGCAGATTTGGACGTGCACCAGGCAGGAGAAGCTGCCCGACACAAGCTGACTCTCCACCTGCAGAAATCCTGCACCAGGCTCTCCACACTGCTGTCAGCGTCTTCTAATGACAAATCCTGATCCATGACTTAATCACCATTACTCCAATCCTTTCCCCTCAATCCTTTTACCGTTTAATCTTTTCCTTGCTATCAAGGGATGTAGACAATCCTTCATCTACTGGGGCATCCTGAGAGCTGCACCCACTGAGCACCCAGAGCCAGGACTGTGGTGCAGGTGTGCCAAGGGACAGGAGGGAAACATCAGCTGTTTCTCCTGCACCTCGACCAGGGACAGCTGCACAGACTCTGGTATAAGGTGAAACAGGATGCTGGGATGCCCATCAGGGAGCATGGAGTACCTGCAGCCCTCACAGGCAGCTTTCTGGGGAGACACAGCCCAGCCAGGTCCTCCAAGGGCAGAACAGAGCCAACGCTCTCCCAGGGACCAAACTGGTTTGAAAACCTGGCTGGGAAGAGCAGCCTGGGTGATGAAAACTTGTGCCAGGGAAATCCGCCTGTCCCTGCCCCAGCCCTGCCCTGGAACAGACTCAAGCTGCAGAGGGGAGTCACCTCGAGCATTCCCCCTGTGTGGCAGGGGGATACCAACCACTGGCTCCCACAGACCCCCATCCCTGAGCACATCCAGGAAAGGTTTTTCCTATCACCAGGCATTTGCAACCGGCTCATGTTTGCTGGCAACAGAGCGAGTCACGGGCTGGCAGAGGAAAAGTGAATCAGGCAAATATATGGTCCCAGGACTAATCCAGGACGTGGAGCCAACAATCCTGACTCAGTTGATGGCTTGTGGTTTGTGTAATTGATCCCCAGGATGCTAAAAGCCATGAAAATGAATCATGAGGGTCTGTGTCCTCCCTGAGACTGCAAAAATGCTTCCTCTGACTGCAAAAAAAAGCTCCCTCCAAGTAGACATTGCCTTGATGCCCCAGAAAATGCATCAGTAAACACAAATCCAGTGGATGAGTACTTGGAGTGCAGCCAGGAAACAGTCTGAGGCAGCGCCTGCCAGGCCTTCCCATCATTAGGAACCAGGAAAACCTCCTTAACAGACCCCAAAGAAAACTTTATTACGCTTGCTGTGCTGCTCTGCTGTTTGAAGCCTTCCTGAGACAGCCCTGAATAGAAGAACAGACTTCAAAGTCAGGGCAAAAGGACTATTTAAGTGCATTTTGCGTTCCCAGCAGAAGGTTTGGCAGCCGCCGTTCTCACAGACATGAACCCATCCTGGTTTCTAACCCAAGCAGTGAGTAATTACTTCTTGAATAACAAGCAGCCGGCTCACAAACCACCTCTCCATGCTGTGGTGTCTACAGGGTGGGGAGGAAAGGAGTGGAGGCACATGTGGCCATAGCTCAGAATCATTTTCCCACAAAAATCAGAAGAACCACCCACCCAGGGTCTCCAATTTTGTGACTCCCTCATTTTCTGCACCCAAGAGAGCTCAGCCCCTCCCGCAGCAGAGCCCACCCGCTCAGCCAGTCTGAGAGCTAAGGAACTGGGATATACTGGGAGGCAGAGGCACAGGCGAGGGGCAGCTCAGGTGCTCGCCTGTGGTTTTGGAAATCTTTTGCAGTGGAAATGTCCCTCCTGCAAGCTCAGGGGGTTTTTCCCCTAGTTCCTCCCCCTCTGCATTTCTTCTGCCTTCAATGCAGCACGGTGGGAGTGCGTGTTCCTGTGAGAACAATTACACGGGATGCAGAAAGCAGAGGCCTGAAGGGCCCTGGGGTCCACAGAAAGAGCCAAGCTCTCTGCTTCAGCCCCCACAGCTGCCCAGCACTGCTGGGTACGAGCGTGGCGATACCTCAGTGCAGCCCTGGCTGTCCCCCACGGAGCCCTCCCCAACCCCGGCACGGGGCCTGCAGCTCTCCCTGCTCCTCCTCTGAATGCTCCAACATCCCCAGCTCCCGCCAGCCCCAGGCAGTCACGTTGCGAGCAGCCGTGCTGGCTCCGCACGTACTCCCTTCGCTCGTGGCTCCTGCCAGGGAAACCAGCTCGTCTCCCAGTCCCGCAGCTTCCCCCAGCCCTCTCACTGCTCAAATTCTCCTTTTGGGCCAAAACTGCGCTGAACACTCCATGGGACGCCAGGAGAAGGCAGGCTGGCAGTCACCGACCACACGCAGCTCTCCCCCTCAGACCGGCCCTTCCCACAGGCATCCCAGCAGATGCCTCCCTGCAGCATCCCGAAAAGGTGACCCTGAGGTCTCCCACTCCACCGCGGGCACTGTGCCCTGCAGGGGGAAAGTTTAGTCCCAGCATGAAAAGGGACACTGTCAGGAGCATGGCACACACACAGTGACTCCCGGATCCATCCCAAACACAGACCCAGCACAGGGCAGGAACACCCCTTGTCCCGGCTGTGCGCAGGCTGCAAACCTGCTCCACATCCAGGTGAGTACCTGGAGGGGATGCTACAAAGTGAAAACAGAGATTTTTTTACTTTCTAAAGAAAAACAGGACAGTCTGGCACCGCAGTAATAGACACTTTGTGCCTCTGCATTGTAATTGCTTCGCTTGTCTTCCTCGGGCTGAAATTAAACACAAACACCGACTCAAACAGCTCTGCAGCGTGCCATCCCTCAAACGAATGGGGAGCACTTGGCAGCGGCAGCGCTGCGAGGCAAAGGCTCAGCGCCCTTTCCATCCCACAAGGGAAGCAGCGGCAATCCCTGCGAGGCCCCTGTGCCCGGCGGGGGCCAGAACAACCCCTCCACTCCCCGGGCCGCGGACTCAGCTCCGGCCAGTGTTCGGGTGAGTCACGCACTTCCCCGTCTCAGCACAGGATATCTGCCCGTACACCCGGCTCAGTCCCACATCCCCAACGACTTTTTTCCTCTTTTGACTTCCCGCTTGTGTTTAGCAGCCGTTGATCTATTTTTAAATCTATTCTGTTAAGAATTAGCATACCGGCAAACGAGGCTGCTCACGCACCGGAAAACACGTGCCCTGCATCAGGGTAAGGGCAGCGAGAGCCTGCTCCCAGCACTGATGGCTCTAGATTTGTTGCTTCTGCTCATTTCCTTGTGCGAAACATCTACTGGCAGATAACTGGAGATAACTTGAGCAAGAGTGGGACAGAATTAGTCCCACCAGCAAGAGGAAACTGAGTGATCCTGAGTGGGCATAAACCCTCACTGCAGCCCCCTCTAGGGCTGAATTTTTGTCCCCCAGGACAGGGTTTAATGCACCCAGGTCCCCTCTTGGCTGTGCACGGAGCAGCCAGCCCTGGAGTCACAGCTTCTGTCTTACAAGTTCCTCACCCTATTTGTTCCCAAGGCAGGGTGAGACTGCAGCTATGCAGCAGACAGTGCCTGCTACTCGCTGTCCCTCCAGGCCGGGGCTGCCGTGCCTGCCCTCACACATCCCAGCACAGCCAGCAGCCATTCCCCAGGGCCTGCAGGGCAGCAGCTCACGGGTGCTGACGAGCAGCTCTCACACCGGATTGCCTCCATGCCGGAATTCGCTCCCGCTGCCGCTCCCGGGCACGAGCAGCACCGCCAGGATGAGGCCCTAACACACGGATTACATCGGTGCAGTGCTGTAACAGCCCAGGTGCCTCTGCACACTGCAGACCCATCCGCTCCCGGACAATCCTTTCCCTCCACCATTCCACACAAACTGAAAGGACACAGCCAGGGACGTGGGCAGAGATGGGCGGGAGCAGAGCGTGGTGGTACCGCGGTTTGGCTCTGCCGGCCCCAACATCCCACTCTCTGCCAGCCAGCACAGACAAACAGCTTTTGCTGGAGATCATGCCCTCGTCTCCAGAACACTGGGAGCTTTGTGTGCAGGAGCAGCTACTCCCTCGCTGCTGAGCAGGAGCCGCTCATCCCAGGACAAGGGGCACAGGCACACACGGGAACAGTGACACCCTGGAGTCTGAAGCAATGCGCTTCCCTAAGCTTTGCTGGAAATGATCCTCCTACCTGCTAGGAAAGCCTTTATCTCTCTCTCCCCCTCCCCAGACATTATCCTCAAAGTAAAGATGTCTCTATCATCCCTTCTTAAAGGGATTATTCCAAGAGCTGTGATTATTGGAAGCGTGAACTGAGCGCTCTCCCCATCAGCAAACAAACACGAGTTTTGCACAGGGAGGGAAGAGCACCCAGATCCACCCCAACAGCACAACACCACCACAGAAGATGGAGAGCCACAGCTTCCTGTTACTGACACGGTCTGCAGTGCCTGGGCTCCTGCACACAAGGACCCACGGTCTGGATCGAGCCCACGTGCTCTGAAACCACCCCTGCAAAAAGTTCCCAGCCGCTGCTGTGAGCATTCAAGGAAAGCACAGCACTGCACACCACACACCAGGGTCTGCAGCAGTGAGGGGCAGGAGAGGGCAGGGAATGCTCAGGGCAGCCTGGCCCACCACACACCGCCCTGTGCCTCGGAGAGGCTGCTCTCCTGCACACCAGCCCGAGGGCTCACAAACACCCTGACACTGCCCAGCCACTGGGAGCAGCTGGAAGGGGAGGTCTCCTCCCTGCCCTGCCCCGATAACCTCCAGTGGGTTGTTGCAGCCGTGTCAGAGCTTCAAAGCTTCCTCCCAGCAGCACAAAAACAGAGATAAACACCAAGATCAGCCATGGACACCAGCCCAAACCCCTGAAGAAGAGCGTGTGGAGACAGCGGGGAGCTGGTCCTCAGAAGGCCACGAGCTAATGGGGAGCCACACTCAGGGAAGCAGCAGCAGTGTGGGACACAAGGATAAACCAGCAAAACAGCTCAGGACCCGCCAGCAAAGGAAACCCCATGAAGTTAGAGCAGATCCCCCACAATTTCTCAAAAAATGGGCTTTAGCAGCACTGGTCTTTTGCATCTTTAACAGCAGCTACACAGTGAGGACACCTGGCACCTAACTCCAGGGGAAACGGCCTGTGCAATGAAACCCCTGACCACTGACGAGCCAGGGGGGCACAAACCTGGCATTTTGCTGCTCCTGTGCAGGAGCCAGGGGTGAGTGACACATGGGGTACACATGAGAAAGGTCCCAGCAGCCAGCAGCAGTCAGGGCAGCCCCCGGGCTGCAGAGGAGGTGTCAGAGGAATGTTTAACTGATCAAATAATTCAACAGCATCCTCAGATTCCTCAAAATCAACCCATCACAGCTCTTTGTGGAGTGCCCAGCCCAGCCCTGGCATTTGAACTGTCCAGGCCATTAACCACCAAAAGTGTGCCAGGCATTACTCAAAGTCAGCGAATTTTACTCCTTGACCCCACCCTGCCTTTCTGCCAATGGAGCAGAGCACCAAGAGCAGAAGGTGCACAATTTACCTTGGGTCCCGGCCTCAGACTCTGGTGATCCTGGTGGCTCGCAGAACTCCTTGAGTGGCGAGCAGGTTGGTGTTTCTGCTTCAGGGGTCTCAAAATTATCAGTGGAGTCCGAGCTGCCGAGGGGGGGAAAAGAGTGAGGAATTACTGCTTTCAAGGCTACCTCTGAAATCCTTCACAACGCCTACACATCCAGCCAGGCCAGAGGCTGGCCGTGGGCATCCGGGGTGGCCACTCGCTCCTGTCCAGCGGGACATGCTAGCAAATGGAAAAGGGAGAGCAGGTGAAACATCATCGTGAGCAGCCCCCGGTGCACCGCCAGCCCTGCGGGAGGGCTTCTGCCAGGTCATTCCCGAGCTGAGCAGGCAGCACGGGCCTCCAAGGACATGCAGCATCTCCCACGCCGCTCCGGAGGCTGCCGCGGGGAGCGAGCCCGGCTGCTCCGGCCCTGGGCTCCCCAGCATCCTCCGGGAAGCAGCGCCCGGCTCCGGGCCCGGCACCCCCAGCCCCCGGCGCGGCGCGGGATCCCCAGCAGCCAGGCAGAGAGCGGGGAGCGAGGGGCGGATGGGGAGAGGGCCGGGGAGGACGCGCCCGCAGCCCCGCGTGGGTGCGGGCGCCGCGGGAGGACGGGCAGGGGAAGGGGCCGCGGGTGACTTGCCTGAAGCCCAGGGCCGAGCCCCCCGCCGGCGGGTCCCGGTCCTCCTCCTCATCCTCCTCCTCGGCAGCACCGGCCCCGCCGTCCCCCTCCTCGGGGCTGCCCCCGCCCCGCACCGCCGACCAGGTCCAGCGGGCCCACTGCACCGGCGAGAGGATCTGCCAGGCGCTGAACGCCATCGGCCCGGCCCCGCTGCGCTCCGCTCGGCTCCGCTCCCCGCCGGGCTCACTGCGGCCGCGCCGCCGCCCCCATCGCTCCGCTCCGCTCCGCTCGGGCCGCCCGCCCCCGGCACCGCCCGCCGGGAGGGGCCGGCCCCGCTGCCCCCGCTGCAGCCCCGGCCGCGGGATGGGCGCGGGACGATGCGGGATGGACGCGGGGCGATGCGGGGATGGGCGCGGGGCGATGCGGGGATGGACTCGGGCGATGCGGGGATGGACTCGGGCGATGCGGAGATGGACTCGGGCGATACGGGGCAGCGCCCCCGGGTCCCCGCCCCTCCCGGCCGGAGCTGGCAGCCGCCGCTCTTCTTTCCTACGCCAACTCCCAAATTCACCTATTTCTGTCCAAAAGGCGGGGCTGGGGCTCATCGCTGTCACCCCCCTGCCTTTCCCCCCCCTCGCCACAGGAAACTCCCACATGGGAGGGCAGGGGACTGTGAAACCAGATCCGCGCCAGTTCATCCCACATTTATTCGGCTGCACCTGTGCTGTGGCAGAGCCGGCAGGACGCAGATTCTTTCCACTCTGGACGTGCCAGAGAAGACCCCACGCTGGCGGGGAACTGCCCTGAGGGACAAGCAGCTCCCAGGAATCCTCACGTCGCCCGGGAAGACTCGATCCCACCGGGAAGGCTCACCCCTCCGGGAAGCCTTGCCCAAGGAAGGGGCTTTCCCAGAGCTGAGAAGCCAAACACAGGGGGCAGGGGCAGAGGGGAGGGAAACACCTGTCCTTCCCATTTTCCAAGGAAATACCGGCCTCAGCAGCCCTGGCGGATGCTATATCCTTCCGTGGCAGCAAGTTAATTTATTTATTTAGTAAGCTATTGTTGTTTAAAAATAACGGCCAGCAGTTCCCACAGAAATCAACCTTGCTGGCCTCCCTCGGGAACTTTCCCTCAGGAACTTTCCCCCTAACGAGGGCTCCCAGTCCCAAATTCATCACCTCCCACATGCTTGCTAGAGAGAGGAGGATAAAATTACTGACACCGTGCAGCGGCCGCAGCACTGTCAGGAATGTCCAGGCCTCTGGCAGCAGATCTGTGACAGGCAGTAGCACTGCTGGCTCCGGACAGTTGGCAGCTCCCTGGAACCCTGACTGGTTTACCCTGGTCCCAGCAGCTGGTCCCAGGGATGACCTTCGACATGGCAGACAACTGAAACAAGCCTGGCCCATTGCAGAGAAGAGCTGCTGGCTCTCGTCGACCACACCAAGAGCTCACACGGCAGGCTGAGCCCACGGCCGGTGCTTCCCTGTGAATCATCAGCCAGCTCTGAGAGCTGGGAATGTCTCTGCACGGACAGAGAGGCCTCTGGGGCAGAGCAGACCTGTCCATCTGGTCTGGCTGCCTCTGACACCAGCCTCTGTCAGATGCTTCAAAGGGCTCCATTCCTCACTGTTGAGCATCTCGAATAACCCCCCTGCAGGGATCCTTTCTCCCAAGCTTCCACCTCTTGGTGTCCTTATTAGATATAGGTGTCATTCCTGCGTGCTTTTACTGCCCATCCTCCATAAATACCTCTAAACTTCCCCAGAGATTTCTCTGGGTGAACCAAAGCTGAGGTGCTGCCGGCTCCCACCACAGGTCAGCGGCAGGAGAAGCACGTGGACCCCAGGGAACACCTCGGGCACTGCACCGTGTGGCCCCCACATCCCCAGGGCCCGGGGGACACTCCCCTGCTGCTGTGACTCCTACTGAAGCTTAGCCAAAAACCATGAGGCTGAAGCAAAAGCAGAAGCTCAACATCCTGTTGCCTGTGGCTGCCGTGAGCAGAGCACAGCCCACCTCCCTGCTCCAAAGCAGCGGAGCTGATTTCTGCAGATGAATTTTACATAAGATCTTCAGCGTGAGCCGCGTTGCAGCAACGCGCTGCAGCCTGACCTCATCCTCCTCCTGCTCCCGCTTCCCCTTCCCCTTCCCACCTCCCACTGAACCCAAGGACCAGCACGCGTGACGGCAGCGTTGTGAGCAGCTGAGGAGCTCTGCCAGGGACCTCACAGGGGAAAGAGAAACCCAAGTGCAGCAGGAGCAGCAGCGGCACGGGCACAGCAGCAGGAATGAGCCACCTCCCTGCGGAGGGGAAGGAGCTGTGCGTGACAGGCTGGCTCCAACAGCCCCCCGCTTGTTGGATGGGGGAACTGGGGCACCCGAGTGCAGGAAATCAGCAGGATCTGTGCAGGCTGCACACACACACTGCGCCCAGCGAGGACCCCCCCACTCCCACCCACCAGCCGGGGAAGGAGCCGGCAGGAACAGGATCAGCAGGACTGAACCACGCTGGCTGCAGAGCTTCTGACTTGCAGGGCCCTGGGGCAGGGAGATACCAGAGCAGTGCAGGGGCAGAGCCTGCTTCCACTTGCTGTTCCCGATGAGCAATTAAGAAAATGCCTCGAGTGGCATTTTCCAGCCTGGCACCTGACCCAGCCTGGCAGCACCACCGGCTGCAAATCACCGCCGAGGAGATAACCTGACTTTGTCAGTCACACCGGAGGCTCTGCCTGCCAAACGCCGCTTGGCACAGTCAGCAAGCACATCTCTGCAGAGCAGGGAGGATGCTGACCTGTTTAAAACACCTGCCAGCAGTTTCCATCCGCACAGGGAGATGCAGCCCACACAGGCAGCAGCTGGACGGGCTGTCCTTGGCACCGCTGCCACCTCCCTCGCTGCTGTCACAGGACTCGCTGTGCCAAGCCCTGCACACACGCAGCGGCTCAGGGACAGGGGATGCACAGCCCATGGATGTCTCTGGCAGCGGCTGCGCTCAACTGCCTAGAAACCACCCACGCTTCACACACTGCCTGGGCTTTCCAGGAGGGGGAGAGCAGCGGCCCCTGCTGCACAGAGGAAAGGTGAAGACCCAGATATTTTGGAGCTAGAAGAGCCCTGGCATCACAGAAGCTGCAAAAAGAAGCAAAACCTTGCTTAGGTTTTCATGTTCATCCTTGCAGGAAGCCAGCTGCATCCAGGGATAACAGCTCTCATCCAGATGAGACCTCCCCTTCACACTGGGGATGAGTTCCCTTCTGGCCATCTGGCAGCAGTGCTTCTGCCTGGCCCCAAAAGCACAGCGTGCCCGACTCTTCTCGGTGTCACCACACCTTGGTCCTCAGGAAGGGTGCAGGGAATAACGCTGCGGAACAGGAATTGCACAGCCACGCCTGTGGCGTTTGGAGCTGCAGTGCCCCAGGCCAGAGGAAGGCGTGCACCTGGAATTTCCCTTTTCAGCCCTTTCATTAGGCAGGAGAACATCAATTTCTGGCTGTGAATTTTCTGGGCACAGCACAGGAGCCAGCACTGACATTTCTAGCTTAGAAACAGATCTTTTGTGGGGTTTCATTTCTCTTCTCCACTCCTGCCTCTCTGCTCCTCTGCAGTGGGGTCTTCGCTCCCCCACCCAGGACCAGGGTCCTGCTCCCTGCAAGCAACTCCAGGATGGGGCACAAGGACAGCAGGGGATGGTGGGGACAATCCTGAGATCAGCACACGGATAAAACATTAATCCATATTTCACTGCTGTGTAAATCTCCCCCACAGCTTGTAAAAAGCACTTTATCCACACAGCATTTATCTCCTCCAGGAAAGGAGGTCCAAGGTGTTTCAGGAGCATTTTTCTGCTGCTGCGTTTTATTCCAACCTATTCTACCGATCGGGGATCAGCATCCCCTGCGTGCGGCGGTATCTGGAGCATCCCGGGGCGTCCCGCAGTATCCCTAGATGTGACAGCCCCACGGAGCAGCTCCCGGGCGCAGCAGCATCCCGGCGCAGCCCCGGGAGCCCGGCGGGCTCGGGCGGACGCTGCTCTCGCTAGAGGGCTCCCCAGGATGGGTTTCCGAGGGCTGCCGAGCTCCCCGGCCCCAGGAGCGCCGGGCAGAGGCTCCGCGGCTCCTTGCTCTTCTCTTGACTTTGGCAGAGCCTCAGCCTGGACACTCCTGGGCACAGCCCGGACCGAGGAGAACGACAGCGAACGCCCCGGAATTTAAGGCAGACAAAACCAACCTCCTCCCATCTCCGGCTCTGCCATCTGCTCGCCGGAGCACAGCAGGAACCAGGGTGTCACCCGCTGCGGCAGCGCTCCGGGGCTCCAGAGCAGTGCCCAGCGTGGGACAGTTCAGCTCAGCTCAGCTCAGCCCAGCTCAGCTCCCCCGGGACCCTTCACGGCCCGGGATGTGACAGTTCCCATCGCTACACATTCCATCAGAACTGCTCTACAGAAATAGAAATAAAGGACACAACTGTCACACACGAGCCTGGACACCAGCAGCCAGCCCCGGGCTCCAGCTGCCTTTCCCCACCAGACTGCCAGCAAATGGATAAATACAGACATTTGTGGTTGCACTGAAAAGGACCGATGGGATAATGAATGCTCTGCTATTCCTGCATTTTTAAAATGCCAACCACAGCTTAATCTCGCTGATGCACTCGTGTGGGTGCGAGCTCATTTCAATAGGAGCGGGCTCCAGCCCCATTTCCACATTGATGCCGGATGAACACAAGCAGCTGCCTTCATCATGCAGCTTATTGACTCCCCCTTCAACTCCTTTGCTCCGTCTGCTAAAAATATCTATGCTATGTGGCAGGAATGCTTTTATCAGGTACTTGTCAGGCCTTAGATCCCTGAGTTTACTCCAGACTCAGTCATTTTGGGAAATGCAGGCAGCACCTTAACCCATAACCTGGGGGCCCAACAGCAATGGGGGCAGCACAGTGAGGACAACAGCCAGCACAGGGACCAGGACCAGGAAGATGATAAAGGGCAGGAGGAACAAAACAAGGTTTGCTCAAGGTGGAGCAAACAGGTGGGAAGGACAAACAAGTGGGTCCAATGGGTCAGAAAGAACACGCGGGGAACTCTAGGATGGGTTTTCTACCTGAGAACACCTCTAATGTCTATGTAGGAGATGACTGCAGGGAAATAAAGGCAGGACCCAGCAGTTACAAGGGCAGAACGCACTTGTTTTCCTTGTCTGAGCCCACCGTTTGCAAACAGCCTCACAGGGATCCCACTTAAAGAAAATATTTCTGTTCTCTACAGTGTTTTGGTTGATTCACAGAGAAGATGTTTCCACTTTTCCTTTTGATCCCAGCAAGGGTCTCCCCTTCAGTTCCCAGTACCCGAGCAGCTGGTGGGGACCAGCTCCCCCAGCCCAGCCCCAGCTCTCCCCAGCCTCCAGACCCCCCCAGCTCCCACCTCACCCCAGCCCGGCAACGGCAGCGCCGGCCCCCACCCCACACCCCAAGACTGGGGGTACAGAGGCACCCAAACTTCCCTCCTGGGCCGAGCTGCAGCTGGAAGTTCTGGTCTGCTGAGACCAGGGATGGGGTGTTCAGGCACCCATGGGTGGGGAGCTGAGTGTGGCTGGAGGGGAAAGGGGAAAAGGGAAAGGGGAAGGGGGAAAGGAACTTTCTCCCCGCAAATCAAATTTCACTCTCTGGTTTGTCCCCTCCGCAGCAGCGAGCCCGGAGCAGCCCCACGAGTGGGAAGGGGCCGGCGCGGGGGCTGCGGGGGGAACCGAACCCACCCGGGACCGCGACCCGCCTCCCCTGCACTCACCGGCGCGGCGGGTCCCGGGGGTCCCGGGGGTCCCGGGAGTGCCGCGGCTCCCGGCTCTGGGCCGCCCCCATGGCCGGGCTCGCCGCCGCCGCTCCGCGGTTCCTCCTCCGCGGGCGGGCGGGAGGGCGGGGGCTCGGCCGGGCTCGGGGGCGGGGGGCGGTGGGTGCCGGCTGCGCCCGTCGGGGGAGCCCCCGGCCCCTCTCGGCGGGGCAGAGCCCAGAGAGATGCGGGGCTGGGGCTGGCACGGGGCAGGCGACTGCTCTGGTGACAATGGGAATTAGAGATGCACGGGATGGCTCAGGTTGGAAAAGCCCTCTGAAACCACCGAGTCCGACATTAACCCAGCACTGCCCGGGCTACCACTGACCCGTGTCCTCAGGCGCCACAGCTACACCTCTGTTAAATCCCTCCAAAAGCAGTGACCGCTGCCCCTGTCCTGCCACGGCTGGACAACTCTTTCCATGAAGAATTTTTCCCTGTTACCCGAGCTAAACCTGCTCATCTACCAGCAATCACCAGCCTCTCACACTGCACATTCAACGAAAAACTGGGGGCTGAGCCCCTTGTCCGGGTCACCTGATCGCTGTCAAGAAGCCCTGATAAGTGCTGGTGTAATTTCTCCCCTGAGAACAGCCTCTTCCCAAATCGTGCCTTGCAGGGGAAGCCAAACAGCCAGCCCCGATGTCAGGCAGCAGCCAGACCCCTTCACGGGAGGAAGATTTAATGCTGCACTTTTAAAAGCTCAGAGGTGACCCTGCTAAGGAAACGTCCTGGTTGGAGTTCTTTTAATTGAAGTGCCTGAGAATGTATCCATTTCTGACAACATGTGGGGCTTTTTACTTTTGAGAAACTGAAAACTGGTCTATTAATCTCTTTTTTTTCCTGTCAGTCAGGGTGTTCTGGCTGGGGTTGCAGTATTTTTTGGCAAGAAAAGTGTCAATGCCCTTGAAAGCTGTCACCTTCCTAAAAAAAAAAAAAATAAACACACAAAAAAATCAACCAAACTTTCCATGGATGAAAAAATGTCCTGCCAGGCTCAACTGCTCTCCTGCCTGTGACCGTGTCCAGCTCCCACAACAGCCCCGACCACCCCAGAGCCCCGAAATGCCCCTAGGAGGGAGCGTTACCTCTGCTCCGGCGTGCCAGGGGAGAAGTCGGAGGGTGAGGTCGGTCACCGTGGTCTGAGTCAGGTGACAGCCATGTGGGACGTGGCGTGGGGCCCCGATGAAGCCGGATAATCCCTGGCAGCGAGGCGGGCAGGGGCCGGGCAGCACCTGCGCCCCACTGCTGGCCCCAAGGAGGAGCTGCACCACTGCTGACACCCGTCCTGGGGTGCCTCAGCCTCCTGGCACTGCACCACAGCCACACGGGCGAAGGAAAACCCCTCAGGAAATGGCTCTGAGCGTGGCCCAGGGGGAGGTCTGCTCCAAATCCATGCCACAGCCTGACAGCTCCTGCTGGGTCCTGCTCCGGCTCCTCCGCTGAGCACTGCTGGGAAAACTGGCCGTGCCAGAGAGGAATTCTTGGGGGTCTCAGGCTGGAGCAGGAAGCCCCAGGCCCTGATGGGTTGTGGCAGCAAGGAAAGAAGGGGAGGAGATGCTTTTGGGTTCCCAGGCCCAAGATGCAGAGCTTAGGGTGGGTTTTGGACTGCTCTGACTTCCTGCGTGTGTTACAAAGGCCAAACACCGCAGGTTCTGTGCTGTGCCACGGGTCAGTGCCTGTCTCCTCCACCCTGCAGCCGAGGACAAGCCCTGCCTCTGCACATCCCTGCTTGTGGAATGGGGCAGGAGTGAGCTCTGGGGACGGCCGTGCAGGGGCTGTGGAGCATCCTCCTGTGGAGCAGCGTGCCCAGGCGCCGGGCTCCGGCATCGGCAGAGCTCCCAGGGCTTGGCCCTTTCATTCCTGAGCCTTTGGAACCTCCTCCAGCCATTTCTGAGTGGTGTATGTGGAAATTGCTGGGCGAAGCTGGGATACACACATCTCCCTGTGCTGGACAGGAGCTGCCAGGACCTGCCTGCACTCCAGGCTGGGATGCTGTATCCAGGCTCCAGCGGCTTATCCCAGAAATCTGCTTCCAGGAGCCTTTGCTGAGCTGAGGACTGCTACCAAGCGGCAGGAATTCAGCATTTCCTACAAAGTCCATCTGGCCGGAGAAGGGATCTAAGCTGGAGGGGTGAAGCTGACCGGGAGCCAAGGCTCCAGCATACACACACAAACATTAGAAACCAGCATTAAAAAATGTGGGCAGGGCCCACGGATGTGGTGTCGGACGCCAGGCAAGCCAGGGACAGGCAGCGGGTGACATGCCAGCACTGTGGCTCCATGCACGGTGATTTTGGCCACAGCCCCCACCCTCCTTGGCAGGGTCCCCACCCTGTGAGGAGTAAACACCCACGGATCGCTGGGAAGCTGCTGGCTTTCCGGGCAGACACTGGGGGAACGTCAGGAGGGGGAAGGCACCAAAATTAAATGACAATTACGTAGCACACCAGGAGAGAAAACCAGCTTCCAAATCCAAGAACCCTGAGGGTGCAGGGTGACGTCCTTCACCACACTCCCCAGAGCTCCCTTGACCTGACAAACCGGCAAAAAAAAACTGATTAAGCTTTTCCCAGCCCCTCAGAGTAACCGGGAGGGTCAGTGTCATCTGTGAGCTGCAGCCCCGACCTTAGAGCTGAACAGGTCCTGTTCAGACCCCCAGGAGTCCCAGAGCAGCCCCCAGTCCCACTTCGGGGTCTGGAGGTGAGCAGAACTGCATGAAAGGCTTTGCTTCCCGGCTGTGCCAAGTGTCACAAGACCTTAAACAGTCACATGCAGCCAAAACCCTGCCGGGGGAGCTGAGCCCTGCAGCAGGGCTGGCAGTGCCCACAGGGCTGCGTGCCAGACTCACGGCAGCCAAGCTGCAGAGCAGCCAGATGTGCCCCAGCTGTGAGGTCCTACTCTTTGCCGGCAGAACTCAGCTCAGGTGGGGCTCCTGCGCCCCCGACTCATCCAGCATCCCGAGCAGCACCAGCGCGGGACGCCTGCGGTCTGCAAGGGGGCAGACGGTAATAATTACCCTTGTGCTAATTCCATGGAAATTTCCATGTGCCTGGGAAAGAGGCAGCCAAGCCCTTCTGCTGCCCGGGGCAGAGGTTTGCTGTTGTTTCCAGGGACCGTGACTAAGAGCCCGGTCTGTCACATGGCTGGTGTTTAAATGCCTCCTTGGAGCCGCCCATCTGAACGCCACCAGCTCCAAACCCGCCCGGAGCTGGCACCACCAGGCTGCAGCTCCGAGTGTACCCGGGAGCACCTGGAACGCCTCAGCTCTGCCCAGTGGGGCTGTTGGCAGAGCAGCAGCGCCTCGGAGGGAGAGTGCTGTGCCCGAGCCCTTTTCCACCTGCGCCCGCTCAGAGCTCTGCTGGCATCTCCCCTTGCCGAGGGTCCCCAGGGAGGAGCAGCGTGCCAGCACACATCATCCCGTCTGCCTGCGGCAGCTCCTCCTTAGCAACCCAAACAGAGCCACAACAGCGGCCTGGCGGCAGATCCTACCCGGGCCGGCACCGGGGCTCGGGGGGAGAGCCCGCAGTGACCACACGGCCCGGCAGGTGCCCTGCCCTGCCCTGCCCTGCCTGGGACAGCGCAGGAGATGGAGCTCTCTGGCAGGGCGAAGCGGCAGGAGGTTGTGATGTTCAAAGGTATCTTCCAAGGTCTGCCATGGCAGGGGGCTGGGGGAGCTGGGGACAGCTCTGCACCTTGGGCAGTCGAGGAGCCCTCGGTCTCTGCTCTCCTCCTCCCTCCAGCCGGATGCAGGCGAGTGCTGGGGGGGTATCCCATCCCTCAGCTCCCTTCTCCTTCCTACCTTTGCAGCCGCAGACTTGTCCCGAGCTCTGTCACTCTCTGCTACCTGTCCGGGGCTCCTTCGAAAGCCGCTTGCGTAAGCAGCTGCCTGGAAAGGAGCAGGGAGGAAGGAAGGGGACGGACGGGGTGGGGAGGGCCAGGCGGCGGCGGGTGTCTCTGCACCCCGTAGCCGGGGGGGAAGGAAGGAGGATGTTTTGTAATATTTGGGAGCGCTTCCACGGGCGGAGAGAGGAAAGCAGCGGGCGCACGGCGCTGGGTGACCCGGCCCGGTACCGGCGCCGCTCGGGTGAGCGCCTGGATCTCCCCGGCTCCTGCCGGGGCCCCACTGGTGTCATGCCGTAAAAATGTGCTCTTGGCTGGAATTTGGCAGCCTAGCCCCTGACGGGGAGGGAACCTTTCCGCTTACAGAGGGAGTGGGAGCTGCGGCCCTGGGGCTGCGGGGAGAGGTGACGGGGAGCTGTTCGTGAGCTGTGCGAGGCTGGGGAAGGAGGTCTCGGAGCGCCGGATGTGCCCGCGGACTGATGCCCAGGGATGCCGCTTTCCCCGCAGCCCTGAGGCCATCACCCCCCAGTTTGCCCGAGCCCAAACTTCAGCCCGGTCCCCGGACATCCCTCCAGGCAGGACTCAGCCCCCGACACGCACACGGAAATCAGGTCGAGCCACTCAGTTAAATTCCCCCGGCCTCGTCCCGAAGGGTTCGTCTCAGAAGTGCCAGCCTGGTGCGGGCTGCGAGCGTGGGATGGCAGCGACCCCCGCCCCCCCGGCCCCCCGGTGCCCCCGGCACCCACCCGCTCCTGCAGAGGGAGCGCAAGGAGCGGGAATGAGCCACGGGCTCCGCGCAGCCATTTCGTCCTCGGGAAGCGTCAGCAGGGGTGTTGCTTTCCAAAGGGAGCAGAAAACTCTGCTTAGGCGGGGAACTTCGCCTCGCAAACAAAATGTGCCGTCTGTTCCCGCAGCCCCCGGCCAGAGCCCGGTCCCTGCCCTGTGCCCTGCCTGGAATTACCTTCCCAGATACCCAGGACCCGCGGCCTCTGTGCAGGGGCAACAAACCCGCTCTCTTCATTCCCACCTCCTGCAAGAAACAGGAGGACAGTGATTGGAAAGGACCCTGCTGCACCTTCCGTGGACCAGCAGGGTGGGGAGTGACAGCCCAGGAGCCCCCATTACTTCTGCCTTATCTGGGATGCTCCCTGTCTGCTCATCCTTCCCATCCACCCGTCGCTTTCTCTATCCAGAAGGGCCAAGGGCCGCTGCCTTGAGCAGGAGGGTCCATCTTGCTGGGGTGGCTGTCGTATCCCACCAGTGCCAGCACCCACACTCGGCCAGGCCAGGCTCTGCACGCTGCCAGCCCCGCACACAGCCCGTGCCAATGCCCCGTGTTCTCCCCAGGGTTTGGGGCAGGAGAACATTCCCAGCTGCTGGAGCCTCGGAGGTCGCTGTAGCAGTGGGGCACTTGCCTGCTCGGCTCATAGCTGGCCCGAGTCTGGCCTCCAGCTCCCATCTCCCAAGCGGCTCTTTCTTTTCAGCTGGAACTTCCCGTTGGCTCTCATTTTCATTCTTTACCTCTTCAGCAGTGCAGAAAATTGGCACTTAGCGTGCCCTGTGAGGCTGTGTGGTACCAGCTTAATTGACCCTGGTTGCATCACCCTGGCCACAGCTCGGTCAGTGAGCTCAGCCTTGGGCCACATTCATTTCCCATCCCCTCTTTGTTTTCCTGCCTTTTCCAGGGGTCCTGCTGGTGTTTGGCTCCAGGTGAGGGTCATAGAGAAGCAGGGGTGGCCCAGGCTGCCCAGAGAGCTGTGGGAGTCCCTCCTGGGTCCCCACCCAGGGAAATCTGGCTTTCTGCAGTTCTCCATCCTCCTTTCTTCCCCTCATCCTCATGCCTTCCCCAGCTGGTCAGCAGGTTGCTCCAAACCCTGCACATCCCAGCATCCCACCTTTGATGGGGCGTGTGGCAGGACCATGCTGCAGCTCTGGGAGCTTCCCCAAGCATTGCAAATCAGTTGGAAACCTGAGCCTCTGGTTGCAGCCCTGACCTTGACAGTTGTTTTCCAGGAGCTGGTCTCAGGCATCTGGGAAGGGATTGCAGAGTGTGTCAGTCCAAACCAGAGCAGTGAGGACCAAGTGGCACATTGACCAAAAAGCTTATGATTAAACCAGACCCGTAGCAATCACCCAAACGTGGTCTCAGCTCAGCTCCGATTCTCTTATTGCATCCTTTGGGGCAGAGATTGCTGCAGGAGAACCTGAAATAATTGGTATTCAGAGCGTCATAAAACTCCCCGTTGTGGTTGACAATCCAGGCAGGACTGCATTAGGACAGATGTCTAGCAGGGGAATAAGATTTCCCAGGTGAATGAAGGAAAGGCATATAACCATTGTTTTGGGAGAGGAGAAGAGGCTGCTCGCTGCTCCTATGCCATGTGAGAGCAGGAGAGCACTGCCCCAGGGCTGTGCCCAGCTGCTGCTCTGGCACGCAGCCGGCAGGACCCTCCTCACCCCCGCGGGCTCTGGGGGACAGCAGGGCCACACCACCAGCAGCAGCAGGTCCCAGAAGATGTCCCTGCAGGCCCCAGTGGAGTTCCCTGGGTTGGGGTGCAGGTTCCCAGGGTAGGGCTAGGGCAGCACCTCTGACGCTGCACGCTGGGGATGCTCCATTAAAGAGGAGGGCTTCCTCCAATTGAATATCTCACCACTCAATTTGTGCTGGACCATGGAGTCCTTCCAGCACTTGGAATACAATGCGTTAGTATCTGCTGCTCTGGAGTTTGTGTCCCGGCGGAGAGCCCAGCCAGCTGGGAGCACGCTGGGACCAGGCTCCAGCACAAAGAACAATGGGAAGGCTCAGCAAGGGGCTCTGGGGGCAAGATCCAGCCTTGGTGACAGCGCTGCGTCTGGGGCTGCTCCCAGCTCTCTGATTCTCCACCAAGAGAGGATCACAGCTTCCAGACGCTCCTTTTAACTCTGCAGTTTGTCCCCTCACTCCCCTTGACGGCGCTTTCAGGCAGTGGGCTCTGCGTGCCAAATGGGATGCTGGGGAAGGCGCTGCTGCCTGGATGGGCTCCAGATGCAATGCAACTAATCCATTTTTATAGCCGGGAGCAGGTGTCTCGTGCATCACGAGCAGCTCTCTTAAAGGCCACTCTTTCTATTTGGCCACAAGCACTGGAGGGGTCCGAAGGCATCGGCCACCACCCGGTGCCCTCCAGCCCCAGAAATGCCCTGTGGAGCCACTGTCCTGCTGCACCACCCCAGGCTCACCCGTGAGAGCAGGGAGGGCTCTGGGCGCCTGCTGGCACCCCTGGCCAGGGTCACAGGACCAGAGCCCTGCCTGCACCTCGCTCCTGGGCTTGAGAGCCACAGTGATCAGTCCTGCAGCCCCCACCAGGGCTCCATGGACTGACCTGTGTGTGAGTGAAATGAAGAAATTCCTTTTTGCTTCTACTTTCCCCCAGTTCCTGAGCCTGTGCTCACCTTCCCTGCTCAAGCAAGGATGTGCCCACACGTCCAGAGACTGTGAGCTTTAGGGAGAGCCAGAACCTGCGGGGAGGAAAAGAAAATAATCTACTGTTGGAGCCGGAGATAGGAAAGGCCAAAGGGTTTATTTTCCGTCCTCAGACCTCAGCAGGGCAGCAAGCGGAGCTCAGTCAAGAAACCCCATCCAAACCCACAGCTCACGAAGCTGCTCTGGGCAAACAACACCTCAAAGGGTTCTCTGTCCTTGCCCATCCCATTCCCGCTCTGGAAGGGAGAAATGACCCCGTGCCAGGGCTGCAGGGCTGGGGACCCTCAGCAGTGCCACAGCAGGACCTGATGCGCAGCCCCAGCGCTCACTGTGGTGACAACCCCGACTCCAAAGCAGCCAGGAGCACCTGGAGGAGCTGCAGCCACAGATCCTCCAGTTTTGCTGAAGGCAGCAGGTCCTGGAGGGCTCAGAGACCCCAGAAAAGAGCCCGTGTCTGAGCGGGGCCCCGGCCAAGGAGCTTCACCGCAGCAGCTACTGACGCGCCTGGACCCGTTGGCCCTGCTGAGACAAAGAGCCATTGCTGAATTCAGCTGCCCTGGGTATTTTTTTCCCTCTTCGATGAATCACCTGCTAAAAATATTATAAATTGAGTCGCCGGCCAGACCTTTCACTTCTCTGGAAGCAAAAATATTTATTTTACTCAGGCCGTGCCTGTGTTTTAGCAGAACTTTATGATCAATTTTGGAGGAATGTGCCATGCTGTATATTCAAATTACAACTACTTTTGGCTCGCAGTGTAAGCTTAAAATGTCTTGTTTAAGACGCAACTGTCAAGCTGCCAGAAAAATGCGTTTTCAGCTGTTTTCTTCCCAAAAGCACCAGTTTTGCCCAGTTGATGGTTATTGTCAACCCAGGTGTGTGCCTGTTCCCGGGCTTGATCGAGGGGTGCAGACTGGACTGGCTTAGACTGGGAGCTTCCACTTCCATGGAAAAAACAGCACCTAGTTCCCAGCATCACCGCAGCGTCAGCTCACAGGGAGCTCCGGAGCTGCCTGACTGGTGGGGACAGATCTACTCCCATTGAACAAGGCTGCATTTTTGGGAACTGGAGCGGGACCTCTCCCTGCCCAGGCTCCAGGCTGGTGCAAACCTGGTGCAGATCGTCGGACAGGCGCCGGTGCAATGAGATCCTCAAGGAGAGGATCATCACGGAACCCCTTGGAGCCAAAGGAGCTTTGTCCTGGGAGCAGCCTCCTCCTCCTCCTCCCGAGGTGTGCAGGGGAGTCACGTCGTGGTGCCGGGGCACTGGAGCCGGGGTCTGTGCCGCCAGCCACCGCGATCCCCGCCGGGACCACGCACCACCAGCTCCTGTTGCTCTTGCTCCCGTGCCAGGCGCACCTTCCCCATAAACTCTCATTTGAATTTAGGAAGGAAATGAGGGAAATTTCTTTTTCTTGCTTCAGGGCAGAGAGAATAATGGGATCTTTATTCCCCAGTAATTAAGTTGATTTTTGTGTGGGTTTAATTTACACTCCCTTCCAGCCTCCCCTGCAAAGCGGGAATGTGGCTGTGGGTGGGCAGGGAACATCAGCACGGCTGGGCACCAGGACCAGGTTCTTGTCAGGGCATCCCGAAGTGCAGGAGCTGGGGGCCCAGTTGGGATCCTCTTCATGCCAGTATCCCAATCCCACGGACTTCTCTGAGGTCTGCCATTCCCCCGGGCACCTGCTCCGTGCCGCTGCCTTTGGCACTCTGCTGCAGCCTCAGCCCAGCCAGCAGGGCTGGGGAAACGCGTCCCGGCTCTTCCCTGCACCAGGCCAGATGCTCTCCCGAGAAAAGGCGTTCAAAGCCTTGCAGCCCCAGCAGAGAGCCCCGGGGATGAGCTGGATCTCATCCCTTCAGCCCCACATGAGGAGCAGCTTCCCCGGGAGCAGGACAGGGAGATGAAGCAGAGCCCCAGGAGCAGCATCTGGTCTCGGGGCGGTTTTGCCCGTGCCGGATGTCGCAGCCACATCGCAGCGCAGCACATGTGGGACACGCTCAGCCCACCTGGCACAGCCTCGGAGGAGCCGGGCTGGGCTGATGGGGCACCAAGGCTCCCGGGAGCAGCCGCGGATGCAGCGCAGCAGCCCCTGCCTCCGGGGCGGGGGTCGGGGCACAGGAGCATCCTCAGCCCGGCACCAGCAGAGCCAGGGCACTGCCAGACTGCAAAAGCAAGCAGCACACGGAGATAAACACACTCACATGAAATTCCCAGCAAGCACAGAAAGAGGGAAACAGTGTTTTCATCACAGACTTCGAGTACATAAATACGTGAAGCCAAAAGGGGCCGCTGCTGCGGGGGATGGCCCCAGGCGGCTGTGCGAGGACACGAGGGGTCCCTTCGCTGCCACACAACCCTCTGGCCCTCCCTCGCTGCAGGGCAGATGGAGAGGAGAGGAAAGCCAAGCCAAATCAAGCCCAAATGAGAACCTGCTGTGTTTGCTCTGCACTCCTGGGCTGCAGAGGGGGAGCAGCACCCCCTGCACCCAAACCCAGCCCCATCACTGGGGATGCAAAACCCACAGCAACACCTGCTGGACCTTGCTTTCTCCTATCCAAAGTGCATGATAAGAATTCAGACACCTTAAAATCCGCCATCTTGTTATACAAGTCACAATACTAAATCTAATTTCAATATCAGGAGTGAGTTTCCTTGGAAATGGTGAAGAAAACAACAGCATTAATTAAAGTTACAGCCTTTTGTGTTCATTCCTCACTGGTTGTCTTTTTTCCACTCTCCTCTTGTATATTTGATCTGTTCAAGGCTGAGGAAATGTTACCCACAGCTTTACAATGGCAACCGATTTACAGTGCCTGCTCAGTCACTGGGGAATTTCTCAGATTTTATGTTTTCTGAAAAAACAGAACCACCATTGGCTTGGTCAGTGTGTGGCTGACAAATTCAGACTAAGACTTACCAATATTTTATGTTTGTGGTTGGAGGTGAAATTCCACTCCTAACTTTTTGACAGTGCTCTGGCCTTTTGTACATACAGAGGGCTCTGAGCACCCTGCTGCAGTTGAAGATGTCCCTGCCCATGGCAGGGGGTTGGACTAAATGAGCTTTAAAGGTCATTTCCAGCCCAAAACACCCCGTGATTCTATGAATGCTCATCCAGGGCTGCTCCACATCCCCACACAAGTGTCGGTCAGATGCAGATGAAGAGCCCGTCCTGCAGAACAGGCTCAGGAAGTTTCTGTCCTCGGCTGAAACCCCTTTGGTGTGGAAGAGCCTGGAACTTATTACAAATCGCTTAAGTAACTGGCTCACTCACGCTGATTAAATTGCTTCCCTGACTATTCCAGAGGCTCGAAACCACCAGCAGCTCCCAGGCTCACTGTGCAAAATTAATTAAAGCAGACGATAACTTGGCAAGGACAAAAAAAGAAAGTTTCATAGTAAGGAACAAACCCAGCGCGGGGGCGTCTGCTGGAGCACGTGTCTGTGGGCGCTGTTAGGTGTTTCGGATACACCCTCACGCAGGGAGAGCCCTCAGCTCACACGTAACACCGCGTTCAGCCCTCAGTGCTTTGCCAAATCTGGGCATAAAAATAAACTTGGAAGTTCGGTGCAGAATCACAGCACAAAGGCAGGGACCCCTCGGTTTCCATAGGAAGCAGAATTAATAGCTTGGCAGAAAGGGTGCGTTTCCATCTCTGTACAAGAATTTCCTCCGCCTCCTGCAGAAAAAAAAGCTGTGTAAGAAACGCGGATTCAGACAGCTCTCCAGAACCTGGCAGTGGTTCCGAGGCATCCCAGGAGGTGCCTGCAGGACTTCCAGGTTTCCAGCAAAAACCAAGTGGACCATCACTCCTCTCTTCCTTGAAAGCTCCAGCAAGGCAAGCACAAGGAGGCTTTTTCACAGGCACCTTTCTCCTGGGCCATGAGCTGCAGAAGGGGACAGGGGCTGCGGGGCCTTTTCACATGCTCAGCTCATCCAGTGGAGGTCCCTTACAGCCCCCTGCAAGGAGGGGAGGGGGCTTCATGGTGCATGTGCTGTGCATTAAGCAAGAGCCCTGGCAGCAGGACAGAACCGAGCCTGAGCCCGACCTTCTCCCCCCTCCCCTTCCCCAGCGTTATCTGAAACCACAGCCTTGACTGGCTGCAGTTCTCATCCATCTGCAAAAGCACATTAAGGAGGGAGAGAAAGGTTGGCAGCTGACCACGAACCAAATCCCCAGAGAGGTCCTTACCTGACTCCAACCAGATGCTGTTTATCAGCCCGAGCATTCCCTACATGCCCGATGTGACGGAGACAGAAGAAATACAAGAAATGCTTGTTATGCTCAGGGCTTCGGGGGGTTTTCATCCTCAGGCCGGATATACAAGTTCCAGGAGAGGAATATGCATCCCTGGAGTCCTGGGCTGAATCTGGAATTCATATACTCTGTAAATGTACTTTATTTAATACAGGAATCAAGAAAGGGTTTGGAATTATTGCACTGGAGAGCTTGATTGCATAGTTGCAGCTTGGAATTAAGGAATAACTGCAGATCTGTAGGGCAGGGCAGCAGCCCCACGCCAAGGGCAGGATGGTGTGTTCTGGCTGCACAGTTCTGTCCCTTTTCTCCAACCACTGCTCTACACGTGCTGAAGCCTGAGAGAAAGTTCCAGTGGGGTCTGCCCTAGCCCTGCCCGTACCCCATCACAGATCTCCCTCGGGATTAAGCCAGCAAAACCCATCAGACCGGGAAGAGGCACCACAGTGACAGGGCAGGGACCCAGAGCCCAAGAGAGCCTCTCAGAGCAGGGCGAGAGCCAGGGCCGGGCTGGGAGGTGGGAGGGACGTGCTGCCAAAGCCGGGGCAGCCGTGACGTGGAACGTGGTAGCGATCCAGCCCAAGCGAAGACAGATGCGTTTGCTGGGAAAACGATGGCAGGACTCTGAGGGATGCCTGTGTGCATGTGCAAGCAGACATCTGTACGTTTCTGTAGATGTGCACGTGCCTTTTGCGTATTCCTGCGCGGCTCTGAGGGTCTCGCTGACGTGTTTTTGCTGCACCAACACGCTTTATCTGACACCTGCAAGGTGCATCTGTCCCTGCAAGTGGCCTCCTCCCCACCTGTGTCCCACTGGCAGCTCCACAGAGCAGTGCCAGCGGTGTCACAGGGCTCTGTGCAGGGCTCTGCCTGTGGAAATAAATGCCCAAAGCCCCAGTCCAGCCCTCAGAGCCTCGAGCCAGGCCATTTCAGTCACTAAGAGCTTTTTATAGCCCGGAGGGACCTGACTGCTAATTAACCAGCCAATTAATTAACAGCGTTCAAAAGCTAATCTGATCACTTCCTACATATGTGTTCCTAACCATGAGATAGATTTTGTGCAGTGTTGGGACTAGACAAGAACTGCCAGTGTTGGTGTGCTCAGGCTGACATCTGGAGCACCTCTGGAGCAGCCCCAGAGCTGGGGTGCACCCTGGGGGCTCTTCTCCCCCCAGCCTGGGGGTTAGAGTGTCCCCGGGCACTGATGCAGAGCTGCAGGCATTGACCCTGGGTGCCCCTCCTTTGCTTTCCCAAGCAGATCTGCAGGGAAGAACCATCTCCCCACGCAGCCCCAGGCCCTGCTTTGGGACCCTTGGGGATTATCAGTAAAAAGGCATTTTTCGGAAAGGCTGTGCCATGAAATTTGGTATAGTGAAAGCCTCATGTCCCAGGAGATGCCCTGGCCAGCTGATCCCAGCAGACAGGAGGGGACAACCCCTCAGGAAGGTGCTGAGGAAGTGGGTGAAGAACACTCTGCTGCATCAGTGTCTCCCGCTCCACCCGCTGCTGCGTAAATCACGTTGGCTTCAGAACCTGCTGGCAAAACATAAAGCAGTCTCCATGCTCCAGCCACCACAAGGGTATTAATCAGGCTAAAAATATAAAAACAACATGAAAAACACCATCTACGGGGTGTGCGGCATCAGACACTCGCTCTGGGAGCTTGGCCAAGTGCTCATATCTGGACTCTCATAAATACACCGCCAGGAAAATGCATTATCTCTGCAGTGCTCTTGGAGCAGCGAGATCGCAGAGCAAAACAGGCCACGGCACCTGCTGCATTTTAATGATTCTCCTTCATCACCTGTAGAGAATCTGAGATTTAAATAACTGTCCTGCCGTGCCCTGACCTTCCCACCACAGCTCTGGCAAACTCAGCCCTGGCCGTGCCGGCATTGGCAGCATGAGGATCAGCAGTGCCAGCCAGTGAATTCACACAAATCCTGCTGTACCAGCAGCACTGACAGGGGAGCACCAGGCACTGGGATGTGGGAGCGTGGCCTGACTGGGTGACAGACGTGCCCTGGTAAAAACCACAAAGGCTTCATCATGTTCAGGGAGCCCAAAGCACAGACTTGATGTAGAAAACATGCCCTTTGCACTGCTCCCCATTGCCCATAAAGCCATAAACCCCTTTCAAATGCTCCATCCCCCTAACTTTTGGATGTCATTAAACTCTTCATTAATTTACTCCAAATGTCTTCGCTCATATTCCAGCACGGCTAACCCCATCAAAAGGAGACAGCGCAGTGCTTAGGCAGCACTTCTGCTCTTCAAAGCCTGTTACTGAGATTAATTGCTTCTCTCGAGTCCTCTGTGAAGGAGGAACATGGGGATCGTTGTTATGAGTGCTGGGTGTGAGGGGGGAAGCGAGGTCCAAGGTAAAAGCAGAGATCCAAGGTGTCACAGCTTGGCTGGAAAGGATGGGCTGTGCAGGCTGCGGGGGAGGCCTCCAGGACTGTGGCTGGGCTCCACCTCAGGTGGAAATTCCTGCAGCCCCTCGGGGGACGGCAAAGCCCGGGTGGGCAGAGCTGAGACCCGAGGTCCTGGCATCTCCCACCTCCGAACGTCTTCTCTCTGGCCAGAGCTGAGCGTGTCCTCAGGCTCCCCACTGCTCCTCCCTAATCGCTGCTGCCTGCCAAGAGCCTCTACAGGCAGAGGTCCCTCCTCCATCCCAATTTATCCTATGATGTCACCAATCCCAGTCCATCCTGACATCGGCAGTGACATCACGGGTCCTTCCGCACATCCCCGGCGTGGCAGCGGGGCTGGGCAGGGGAGGACACGCGGCACCAGCCGCACCCTGCCCCACAGCGCACCCCAAGGTCCCCGTGGCACTCAGGAGGGGTTGGCAGACCTGGGGCAGCTGCTGCTCAGCCTCCCAAAACGCTTCCTGTCAGCCGCCGCTCCCGCTGGTCCCACAGCGCGGAGGATCCTGCGGGCAGCGCCGCCAGCCCGCTCAGCTGCGCTGGAGGAGCGCGCACCGCGGCCAGATGCTGAGCCTGACACGGTACATCTGCTCTGGGGTTTGGTTTCCATCGCGGAGCTCACCACATCCCCCCCAGCCGGCTGGAGGCGAGGAGGCGAACATCTGGAAGCAATCGTGGCTGTCACGCTTCAAGGAGATACTGCACCGCAGAGAGGAGAATCCGATCCCTCGCCCCAGCAGCTCCTCCCGCCCTCAGCCCAGCAGATGAGCAGGGACCAGCATCCCGCCACGAGCGGGATCCTGCCTGGTCCTGAGCCCCTCCCAGGAAGGACAGCACCCGGCACCAGCGTGGCACTGGGAAGAGGGACGGGGCTGAGCCCCAGGGAGAGCTGCCAGCCCCGGCTGGAGACACCCCCAGCTCTGTGCTGGAGCAGGAGGGACGCTGGGTGGGGAAGCTCCAGAGGGACTCAGCTCTATTTTGGAGACGGGCTGAGAGTTGGGGTTTTTCAGCCTGGAGAAGAGAAGGTTGCAGGGAGATCTCAGAGCCCATTTCAGCACCACAGATGTCCAGGGAAGCTGTGGCTGCCCCATCTCTGGAAATGTCCAAGGCCAGGTTGGACAGGGTGTGGAACAACCTGGTATAGCTGGAGGTGTCCCTGCCCATGGCAGGGGGGGGCACTGGATGGGCTTTAAGGTCCATCCCAAACCATGTCAGGATTCATTGGTCTCCCCATTGTGGCCAGGCATCTCCGTGAGCCCAGCAGAGCCGTGTATGTTTGCAAACACCCTGCCACCCCCACAAACCCCGCTCTGCGCTGGTTCCCTCTGTGCCGAGCCCCTGGTGCTGGGAAGGAGGTGCTTTTCTATTTAACTGAGTGCCCCGCGTTTCCTGTACCTCACCAGGGCTCGGGAGCACCGTCACTGCAGAGAGTTTCTGGCAGGGAAGAAGCCCTTGTTCCTTTATAATATGGAATAGTTTCAGCATTAGTTATTTCAGAATCATTCTGGTTTATGAGCAACCTGACAATTCGGCAAAGGCAGGAGGCCTGGGTCTGTACCAGGCACTAATAAAACCTTGACAAGAGCTGCAAGCCCGTGCTGGCAGCTGCCGGGGGAGGAAGGGGGATTACTCGAGGGCACCTCGGCTCCTGCTTCCTCCCAGTGCAGGCAGCAGCAACTGTGTTTCCCCCTGCAGAAGGGGATAACCATCCCAGGCCACACTCCTGGCAGCAGTGAGCTCCTTCTCATCCCACTCTCACCTCATCCATTTCCCAAAGCATCTCTGGTTACCATCCTGCAACTGTAGGAGAAGGAAGAAGAGGCAGGAGCCTCCTCAAAATGCCCAACTGGGACACAGAAGCATCTAAATAGTCACCAGTGCCACTGCCCTGGCAGGCTCTGGACCAGTAAGGGTCCAGCACGAGGTCCCAGTCCCGTTCTCAAGAGCAGAGATGGACCATCCAGCTGCTGGGGTGGCTGGTCTGGAGCAGGAGGGTTTGGGAGGAGAAGAGAAATAGACGTGGTACCTAGGAACAACAAGTGCTTTGTGAAAGCCATGGAGAAATAACGAACGGATTAAAATAGAGGATCTATTTTTGGAAGGCCTGGCATGAGATCTGACCCCGAAAGCCACCTGCAAACCTGGCCAGCACCACTTCCCTGTGCTTAGACCTGCAGCTCTGCTCCAAAGGCTGAGGCATCCCTGTCCCGCTGCAGGCAAAGCGCTCAGATGGGCTGGGAAGCAGCGCTGAGAGCTGCCCCTGCCCCAGGCAGCACCCAGGGGGCTGCTCCTGGCTGGAAGAGCCCAAGGTACTCCCAGGAAGAGCAAGGGTAGCTTGAAAAGGCTCAAGGAAAATGAGGTCTGTGGAAACAGGCTCTGTACTGTTTGCAGGCCGGATCCAGTTACAGGCCAGGTCAATAAAGGAACTGAATTTAGATTTTATGGCTGAAATAATTGCCACTGGCATGCCAAGGACGCTTTAGCAGGGCAGCAGGTGAGGCTGTGGCTGGGGTCTGCAGCCCCCCGGCCTGGACAGCACTTGCTGCTCTTTCATTCCCTTTCTTCTGAGAGGGAAACTGGAGTCAGTGGCACAAGTGTGGGTGACCCAGGCAAGCCATGGCCACCAGTCCCTTGCCCACACAGCACCCAGCCTTCCTCTCACATCTCCTCCTCCTCGCTTTTGCCCTGAAAATGTTCTTTGTCGTGGAAAGTTCCACAGCCATCAGATGTGGGGCTGGGGCCAGGCACGGGGGCAGCAGTGTCCCCTCAGTTCAGGCCCTTTGCTCCCCGTTTCCTTTGTTCCCCAGTGCCAGGACAAGGTGGGGAGCAGTGCATGCCCTGCTAAAAACAGTCAGGGCTCGTGCTGCAGCCGGGCACAGCAGCCAGCATGTCCTCCCTGCAGACAGAGTGAGATGATTAATTAAAGTGAGAAGCTGCTGCCAGCAGAGAGAATGGGGCTCAGGTGGTTAATTGAACTAAGGCTGCAAATCCAGCCAGAGAGTTTCTGCCTACGGTCATGCACACAGCATCTGCTCTGCTAAGATTCGAGAGATAAAGGCATGAGAGGTTCACAGATGTAGGAATTCCATGAGTGTCCCCATGGCAGCCCTTCTTTTGCCGGGCATCCTTCAGCTGAGGGACGCACGAGGCAAGGCCAGAACTCCACAGGGACAGAGACACCCCTTGAAATTCTTTCTCCCCTATGGAAACCCAGCAATGAGCTCTGATAACCATCACCTCGCTCAGCAGAGCCTGCAGCACTGCTAAGGGGGGCTCTTGTCCCACCCCTGCATCAAGGTCACGTTAAGATAATGCAAGTGCTGGGCAGAGCTGTTCAACCCAAAACTGACAGGAGGGAGGGCATGTGACACCCAGTGCCAGCCGCTGCAGCTCCTGCCTGCACCTTGGTGCTCACCCACACACTCGGCAAACATTGCTGGGACTGCGAGGAGAGGAGTGGCACCGGCAAGGTCGCTTCAGGGCTGGATCCCTCCTCTCCCTCCCCAAACATCTGTGCAGATGTTAAACAGGCGTGGCGTGGCTCGATTTTCGATATGAAAGGCAAAGGGTTAGAGTTGAGCTCTTGGGTAAGCGACACCGAGAAAGTCAAAGTTTAATTGGCATTCCTGCCTGGGATGAAAGCCCCCGGCTGCCGGTGCCGGCACGGGCTGAGCAGGGCCATTGGTCACGGGCCGTAAAGGCCACACACAGGCGGCACTGGGGCAGGGCTCCCCTACCCAGGGGAGTCTCAGCTCTCTCGCCTGGCGATGGGGACTGGCCTCATGTGCAGCCCAGAGTGCCCTGAGAGGAGGAGGTGCTGTGGTCCATGCCAGCAGAGAGGGAGCACCAGCTTTATCTCTGACACTGCTGTGTAAAAATCATTAAAAACTCCTACAAAGCACAAGCTTTATGTGCAAAGTGAATCTCCCTCTTTCCCTCCTGCTCTGCACTGTGCATTCCCATCCGATCCCTACGATTTCCACTGCAGTTAATGCTCCATTGCTGGCTCTGCCGGGACGCAGCTCCCTGCCCACGCTCGCTGTCCCCTCCTGCCCCTCTGCTTCTCTCCCAGCCTCCATCCCTGCCCAGGACCATGGCAACGGCCATGACGTCTCCTGCACCTCAAGGGTGATTTGATTACATGGGCTGAGGAAGTTCCCGTTGGAGCAGAAATGGATCTAATTATTGACGCTGACGGTGGTGTGGGCTCGAGGTGCGGTGCGGAGGGGGCAGGATGCGCTCGGCCACGTCCACCAGCGCAAGGTCCTCTGAGCTCAAGGTCAAGGACAGAGAAAAATTTGGAGTGTCAGGGTCTGGGCTGCTTCTTCTCCATTCCCATGCTCCGTGGTCCAGCAAAGGCTCCCTGTGCCCCCGATCCAGAGCAGCGAGTGGGAGCCGGCGCAGAGGGTGGCTGTGGCTGTGGGAGCATGAACCCCCACGCTGCAGCTCCTCTTTCAAAGAGCCTCGGATAAGGATTTTCATTCCCTTCTTCCTTCAATTTCAGTGAAACTGCAATTTTTATGCAGAAGAAAAAAGCCTTGAGAAAACAATCTTTTGGCATGTTTTAAAAGCAAAAATCCCCTTTTTCTTGGAAAACAGGCTAAAGCCTAGCCCATATTCCTTGGAAATGGGCCTTGTTCTACTTGAAAAACATCCCAATTTTTTGATGGAAAATTGGAAAATAGACCCAGGTTGGCTCTAGGAGAATGTGGCGTCGCAGCAAAACTTTCCATGAAAATGATCTGGAGTCTGCACAGAGCAAAAACCCTCGAAAGTGGAATTTCACCCACCCGGCCCAGGACCATCCTGACAGAGATACTGTGCCACCAGTCAGACCATCCTGGCAGGATGCTCCACTGGTGGGATTGTCTCAACAGGGCTGCTGGGCCCCCAAAACCTGGAGCAGCTTCCATTACTGCTGCAAGCACATTGCTGTGGACTCGAGGAAATGCAGGTGCCCTCAACCACAGCTCTCTGTTTTCTCCAACCCAATGTGAGAAGAGAATCCCCCCCCCCCCCCCCAAATCTGCCCCGTAATGCGATTCTGGCAGGGCATGTTACCCAATAGGATTTCCATTAAAATGTGATTTCCTTCTGCTTATAATTTCATTATAAGGCATTTGTGTAGAACATCGACCCCACAGGTAATATATGGGCAGGGGAGCGAGATTGGAGAGCATGGATGATTTCTAATGGAGGCTGCGAGCAGACGTGAAACAATCAGGGCTGGGTACAACCGCCATCATTCACAGGTGCCTGATGTGGAGAAATACTTCATCGAGGGGTTATTGCCATTTAACACATCTTTCACTTCTTCCGTCTCTCCTGAATGAAGTGCCCGGCCGTCCTATCCATCTCCGGGCGGATCTGTCAGCGCCGCTCCAGCTCCTGGTGCGCTGGCGCTGCCGCAGCCCCCACGCCGGCAGGAAGCAGAGATCTCCTTTATTTATCAGCGCTCGAGGTGTTCCGTGGAAATGCAGTCAGGGACACAGAGGTGGGGAGAAGACAGGCATGTCCACCTCCATCCCCATCCATGTCCCCCAGACCCCTCCAGACCAAATTCCCCTCGCCCCCCTCTCCCTGCCTGCAGACCCCTGGCGCTGGAGCTCAAACCCCTCCCCATTGCCTCAAACTCGTATAAGAACAGCCAAACTCAGAGGGCATCCCGAAATGCCGTTTTCCAGGGCTAAAGAGCAGGGAAAAGGCGGTTTCCCCCTTGCAGCAGTCTGGGGGTGGCGGCAGCCCCATCTCTGGTCCTGGGCAGACGATGCTCAGCCCAGCGATGCCACTTGGCATTCCTCCCACACCCGAGGAATAAACACTGCTTTGTTTTAACCCCCCTGGCTGCACAGACAAGAAGCACTTCGAGGCTTTCATAAGCTCATCTGCATAATAATGCTGGCGAATTCCTATCTGGAGTGATCGGAGTGTCAAAACCCGGGATCCAGCCGTGAATTATGGGGAAGAAGCGTCGCAGGGAAAATGACACCGGTGAGGGAGGGAGAGGAGCTGCCTGAGGGCTGCTCCCGGGCCACGCGCTTTTAAACAAATGTCTGAGCAAGAGGAGGGCGAGTGGAGAGCGAGGAGAAAATCTGGGGTGCGAGCAGGGCGCAGGCTGCTGCTGGAGCCTCGTCCCCTGAACCACGAGCAAATCCTTGCCTGCTCCACGGGTGGGAAGCTTCAGAGAGCCCTGAAGGGCCGCGCCGGGATGGGGCCGTGGTGCCACCAGCGCACCAACACTCCCCGCATTCGGGGGGCTCGGGACCTCCCCACCCCACTGCGTACCCGCGGCAACAGAGGCCGCGCACCAGATGGGTGATTTCTAGGGAAATTCTGATTTATGGGCAGCAAAACCTGCTAACACCATCACTCCCCGACGAGGGAGCCGTGTTTTCTCTGGCATCCGTAGGAACAGGGGCTGCTTTGAGCCGAAGCCTTCCTGAGCCCTCCGGGTGCGGGGCTGGGCGGCGATAACTTATGCAAACACACGCTGTTAGCCGGCAGCTGAATTCAGCAGAAATCACGAACTCTGGCTTCGCAAGAAAAACAAAGCCGGTGAAATGAGGCCGGGCAAATGGAACAAAAGCCTCTTCCCAGCTTGGATGAGAGCAGGAAGGCCGGCACAGGCTGCGGGGAGCGCACGAACCCGCCGGGAGATGGAGCTTGCCAGGAGCAGGGGCTGTGCCAGGAGCTCCCGCACCCTGCCCCGCAGCCCTGCCCAGGGGCTCCTTGGCAGGAGGGGGAGATCAAGCATGCGGTCATTGATTTATTCCAGTTATTTTAACAGATTACTGGAAAGCATAAAGCAGGCGGCCGGGCAGCGCTGGGCTCAGCTGGCAGAGCGCTCCCTCCTGACGGCTCCGGCGCTGCCGAGCGATCGCTGCCCGCGGACCCGCGCAGCCGAGCAGTCCTTGGCTGGTGGCAGCAGCTGGCCTCTCCTCGCCAGCCCTCCTCGCCGGGGAGGCATTTCTGCTCTGAGCCGGCTGCTGCATCCTCTGGCAGCATCCAGTTGTTGTTTGGGATTTTTTTCCTCCGCCCCCGCTGGGTTTCACAGACATTTTGCTGTGCAGGCGGAGCTCGGGAGGGGGCTCTGGGCAGCGCGATTCACCTGCAGCAAAACCCGAGAAGCTCCGGCAGGGATGCCGGGAGAAGGGGCACCCGAGCACCAACCAGCCCTGCGGGGGCTCGGTCCCCTTCAGCACCCCTGAGAGATGCCCTGGTGAGCGGACAGGTTCCTGCGGAGCAGAGGCTGCGAGTCAGGGTGGCAGGGTGCCCCCGGACACCACGATGAGCCCCACCATGTGCCGGAATCACTCGCAGCCTCGCACAGCCACCTTTTGTCGCCTTTCCACCTACTACATATTTATCAGCCTCATTTGCATCGCCTTTGCATGAACCACCGGGCCGGTCGCTGCGGAGTGTCTCTCTTGAAGACAAGCTGAAGTATGCATCTCCATAATTCTGCCGGCATTTTGACTTCCCAGGACAGAGCCTTTGTTTTATGCTATTGCCAGCAAATTCCTGGTCGGGTGGGCTCAGGTTTCCAGTGCGCCATTAGCACACAGCCGTTCCCATCCAGAGCTCCAGAGAATTTCCCTGTTCCCTTCCAACTCCAAACAGCAGCAGCCCGGATCCTGTTGGGAATCCTGCATCTTATTTAGAAGCCTGAACACAGTTGGGATGAAAACCTTTTCTAAAAACTCCAGGGCCAAGGCTCTGCAGGCTCTGCCACCACAGCTCAGGGCTCTGGTCATTCCTCACCCAGGCGCTTTAACCAAAAACTCCTTTTCTGACTTCTCACAGCTCCATTGAGTGAGAGGAAATACACTTTTGATTCCAGACCCTAATTAGGCCTCAGGAAAGGAGGTAATGCGCTCTGTGCTCACCAAAGGGTCCCGGCATCAATCCCAGCTTTGGCAGGATTCAGTCGTGGATCCCAGGATGGTGCTGAGGAGGGAGGAGGGTCTGTCCTCCCTGCAAGAGGCCCACTGATGTTTCCAGTGGGGATGGGAGGAAGACTCGCCTCACGTGGGCAGAACAGACAGGAGGTGGTTTATAAAACTTTTCCATTTCTTGGTGCGAGGCAGCCATTTCTGTACCATATTCCCAAAATCGTCTTCCACAGCACTGGTGGGACAGAGCCCTGTGGGGCTGGAGCAGGCAGTGCAGGACCCTGGGATGAGGACACCAGGTCAGGGCAATTGATTTCACAGTCCTGGAAAAGCAAAAACCCCACAGCAACAATCTCATCGGATGTTCCTGCAAATACATCCGTGTCCATTAGCCTGCTCGGTGGGTCGGCTGCCTGCAGTGCTGGCTGAGTGCTCCCGCCTGGATCGATGCTCCCCGGCTTTCTAAACCCACTAATCACCCTGATTTATAGGTAACATGTCTCGGCGGCACCCGGGGGCCTGCGCTTGTTCCGTGGGGAGGGTTTAAACCTTTCCTGCGTTTTAGTACTTTTGGTTTGGAGAAACCTGTGGCTGCTGGCTGCCCCCAGCCCCTACACTGCCCTCACAAAGTTTGCTGGAGCAGATTGCTGGGGGCTGGGGAGGCAGACGGATGCCAGCTCCTGGGGAGCACACAAATCCTGTGAGTCAGGGCTGCCTCCAGCACCATGGCAGCTCTAAGGTGCAATATCTGTGCTCTAATTGCACCCTTGAGCCTGTTCTCTGCCCAGCAGCTGGGCTGTTATCTGCAGGCTTTGGCTCATAGAAGCAAGTCTGGCTGCTCTGCACTATCCTGGGGCTGAAGGATCTCAGAGCCAGCTCCCAGCTGAAAAATCCCTCCCTGCCTGTGCCAGGGAGCTGCAGCACAGGCAAGGGCCCCTTCAGCATGCAACAACATCCCCCCACTGGGCAGCGGGAGTGGGAGCAGCATCACTGGATCCAGGGCATCTCCCCGGGGTGCTGAGCAGCATCTCCACGGAGTATCGGGAAGAATCTCCACGGGGTGCTGGGAAGCGTCTCCACGGGATGCTGCGTCTCCACAGGGTGCTGCCTGCAGCCTGATGAGCCCAGGCAGGGCCCCATTCCGCAGGCGTGCTCTGTGCAGCTCATCAGAAGGAGCTGAAGTGCCTCCCTGATTGCAGTGAGTAAGTGCCTCCGTGGGCAGCGAATGCCGGGCACTGGAGAGCTCTTCAATCATACCACGAAATAGATGGCACAGCCAGGGCCAGCAGCCAGGAGCACTCGGGGGTTGCCTGGGGACCAGCGCATGCTTGTGAGAGAGAGGATGATGGGGGAGGAGGGAGAGGGGGCAGGAACTCCATCTCTGGGTGTTGCGGGGGGCTGCAGGAGACCCATCAGCCAGGCTCAGGCACACTGACCTCATGGTGTTTCTGGTCCTCAAATCTGTGAATCCACGGACTTTTAAGTGTTTTCAAAGAATTTCCTGTACTTAAGGAGAGAGCTGCTCTGGAGTGCTTCCCTGGATGCTTTACTCGTGTCCCGTAAATAATGCATTAGTTTGCACTTACAGGAGTGAAAACAGCCCGGGTTTGTGTTACTGCTGATCTGGTGGCTGCTCCCGCTGCGGCAGCTCCTGCAGACAGAGCACAGCATCCCCCCTCCCCTGGCTCCTTCCTCCCCACAAACTCCGCTCTTCATTCTTAATTTCCCTTTTCCTATTTAATGAGTTGGTAAGCAGAGGGATGATGCCTGTCTCAGAGTGCCTTGTGCATTAGCCAGAGATGATCCCATTAGGAGCAGTCTAGCGAGCCTGGCTGGATACCTCCCGTCCCGTCCGGGGCTGTCGGCCAGCAGCCAGAGTTGCAGGGTCCCATGGGACCCCCCGCCTTCTCCCAGGGGGTGAAGGCTCTCCTGGAGCAGCGCAGGCAGCCCCACACCAAGAAGCGTGCTGGTTCACGCCAGCCCTTTCCTGGGATGGATCCGCGCATCCCTGCTCTGCCGCGCTCCAAGCAGTTGTGCCAATGCTTTGCAAAACACAGAGAGATGCACAAGTTTCCAGAAGTGTGGGTCAGGCTCCAGGGAAAATTATAATTTCAGCTGTCTGCCGGTGAGACAAAGCAGAGAAGGGAAAACAGGTTCTGCTGTCGGAACCCGCGACCTTCCGGTCCAGGGATCAGGACGTGGCAGCTCATCAGCCCCCAGCTGCCAGACACAGCAGGTACTGGGGTGTCACAGCGTCACTGTTCAATAATTCATCAGAAAAGGCCAAACAGAGGCAAGTGACGGGAGCAGCCCAGCGGTGGGAATATGTGAGCAGCCTCTGGAGTGGTCCCCGCTCCGCAGCGAGCGCTGCTGGCAAGAGCTGCTTGGAAAACTTTGGGAGGCTTCGCTTCCAGTAACATGCCTGTTGATTTTCCCTCCGTCCCTCCTGCAACTTTTGTGACATCATTTTCCCTTTATGTCCCTCTTTCCCTTTTCTATTTCCGACCGGGGTAGGAAGGAAAGCGCCAGGACCCCCTCCAGCTGAGCTGCCGCGCCCGGTGCATCCCCGGAACCCTGGAGAATCCCCGGGGAGGCTGAGCCAGCCTTGTCCGCAGCCCGGCTGCTGGGGGCATCCCTTGCCGCATTCGGTGTTCGGGGAGCCCCGAGCAGAGGCTGCACCCCGGGCTGTGGGTGCGGATCCCGCTGTCGGTGCCAGCCCCGAGCCCGGGCTGCGCCTCCGAGCCGCAGCCAAGCGACACCGCGCCCACGGCTCGCCATGGGGCGGGGCTGGCAGGTTCCCGGTGCCCATCCTGTAGGTTAAATCCGTTCCCAGCCACAAATTAGACATGTCTGTTGAGTTCATCTGAAATTACAGTGCAGGGCGGCCCTTGTAATTAGGAGTTTTGCTCTGGAAGCACATCCCTGCAGGAACGCCCAGTGCACGCTTCCTCCTCCCGGGGCAAATCAAGGCAGAGGGGCCCCATCCTGCCCCTGGAGCCCCCAGAGGGTCCAGCTGCGGGCGCTGGGGGGAGGGAAGGTGGCATCAAGTGATGCTGCCCTGCATGTCCTGCTGGATTTCAGCCCAATGTAGCCCCAGTTCCAGCTCTACAGGCCTGGGACACACGATGGCCAAACTGGGTTTTATCCCAAGCTCCAACCCCAAGCCCTCAGCTCCTCACAATGGGTCAGGCCATGCCAGGACTCCCATCAGATGCACCCCTGTGTGCCATGGGGAGGGAGGCAGGGCCGGGTCACCTCAAAGCCCGCTGGAAGCTGCACACCACAGGCCGTCCCTGCTCCAGCACCTCTGCCTGGGCAGCTGGGCCAGGAATGGGTTTGGCTGCTTCCCTCTCCTGGAGCTGCCAGAGCCCAGAGCCAAGTGGCAGCTTCCCAGGTGCCCAGGCAGCTGCAGCATCTGCAAGGATGAGCTTGGCACCGCTGGAGCCTTTGTCCTAACAAAGGAAAAAGCAAAGCACCCAGATTAAAAAAAAGCCAGCCTGGAGGAGGCCAGGAGCTGCTAGCTGGGCCTGAGCTGAGTGCGGATGGGAGAGGGGTGGCAGGTTGTTCCTGCCCCAGTGGGTCCCATCACAGCAGCAGGAGCAGCGGGAAGGCACTGGGGTGTTCCCACACTGATCTGGCCTTTGGGTCAAAACAAACCCGGACAGAACATCTGCAGATTTTTTACTGAAACTTCACATTCTCTCTCACAGATAAAATTTCACTTTCTGGTTTGTTGTTTTTTAACCAGAATAACCTAAAACATTTCAGAAATGTGCTCTGTGGCCCAGCCCCAGATGCCTCCCAGCATCCTCACTCCAGCAGCCCCAGCCCCAGCCCCGCTCCTCCCCACTGTGTCCCACCACACCGGATGCAACCGCAGCCCACTGTGGCTGGAGAGTACCGGACATGTCCCTGGGCAGTCCCCTCCTGCCCACCTAATATTTTTGTGGTCTGGCAATTGAAAGCCAAACCTTTCCCCTCTTCCCACTGCCTCTGGTTTTGGCAGTGCTGCCAGAGAGCCACTGGATTCAGCACAGGGCTCCCAGCAGGGCAGGACATCCCTGCAGAGCCCGAGCTGCTCCATCACCTGCGTAGCTCTGGGGCCCTTGGTGGCAGCGCTGTCACTGGTTTAATTCCATCTCCCCAGTCCTTCCTGGCCCCTCTGCCAGTCCCGTGCTGGGCACTCCCCTTGTCCCTCCAGCCACCAACACTGCAGGTCCCCGCTCTTCCCAGGCCTGGGAGGAACCCCCATCCTCTGCATCTTCATTCAAACTGGGCTCCACCACCACCAGGCAGCAGCCAGGTGCCTCCAGGTTGTCACACCAGATGTAAACTTGTCCTTCTAGAACGTTTGTCACCTAAAATACCCACTGTGTTTTCCTGCACACTGCTTTAGTTTGTAATTGGTGCATATAAATATATATATAAATAGATATATATATATAGATATAGATATATATATATATATATATATATATATATATATACAGAAAGACAGTGAGCAGGTCACTATTTACAGCCTGGGCAAGGAGGAGGACCAGAGCCAAGCCTGGCTTTTAGGAATGGGACACAGGTGCAAGCCGAGGACACGGCCCCAGCCTGTTGTCTGCATGCCAGGGCCATGGACCCATCATCCTGGCGTGTCCATGGGGTTGGAGGAGTTTAAATAACCACTGGCAGTGGGGTGGAGTGGCCAAGTCTGGCACCGTGGAGCTGTGGGACCCCCTGCCCCAGCTCCCCTCTGCATCCCATGGGATCGCCCTGAGGAGAAGAGGCACCCCACAGCACCAAACCCAGCAATGCTCAGTGTCAGTAGGTGCTGGATGCCAGGACGGGGGTGCCCTGTGCTGCTCTCACACCCGGGCACAAAGGATGGTGCCAGACCCCTCTCCCCGCCAGCCGAGCTCCCTCCTCATCCTTCCCGGGAATTTGTGCACCAGAAGCCCCGGCTGTGCCGTGTGGGGCTCGGCTCCAGCCCAAGCACAAACCACCTCCTGCCAGTGCGGATGCCGCGGCTCCGGGGGTTTGTGCTTCCTCCCCACAAGGGATTGAGTCAGCCCTTCCTGAGGGCACCACAAGCAGCAGCCTCTGCCAGCGCCTCCGTGCAAAGCCACCGAGCTTCCCTCCAGTCCCACCCGGCCCCAGCGTGCCCCAAGTGACCCCCGACACTGCCTCAGCTGTCCCCGTGCTGATGGGGATGGAGGCAGCAATGGGGACCCCCTGGCCCCAGGCAGCCGAGGATCGAAGACCAGGAGTGGCAGAGCTGTGCCACAGCCAGGGTCCCAAACCAGTGCTCCCAGTGCTCCCAGTGCCAGGGATGTACCTGCCGTGGGCTCCACCCCGCCGCCTGCTCGGCCAACTGGCAGGTGACGATGCCGGGGCTTTGTCCCTGCCCTATGATGTTGCCTGTGATTTATAGGTCGTTTTACAGCAGCTGTAAAGAGGCTGTAAATTATAGGAGGGGCATAAATTAGCCACGGACCCCTTTACTGGCCATAAAGATCTAAGGCCCACCACAGCTGCCTTTGGAGCTGGCACCCCGGGACATTCCCGAGGACAGCCAGGGGTGTCTTCAGCCAGACCAGCGAGGCTGTGCCGACTTATTTAGCACAACTCAAATAAATGGGGCCTTTTATTCCAGCAGGGCCGCAGAGCCCGAGCGTGACAGGTGGGGAGGGGCCGGTGCGATGGGGGCAGCCCGGGGGCTCCCTGCCCAGCCCAGAACTTTCCCCCTTGTTTTGTTGGGGGGAGCAGCATCCCCCCAAGGGAGTCCTGGTGCTGGGACCCCCAGCGCGGTCCCGGGAGGGTTTGGTGGCCCAGCCTGGTGGCCGCATGCCAAGAGGCAGCAGCAGGACAGGGCAAGGGGACGACGCCTCTGGGCTTGCAGGTGGCTCTGTCAGCACCAGGGTCCCTCCCCTTGGGCACGTGGGCCCTGCGTGGAGCCCTCCACATGCACCAAGCCCCCCAAATTCCTGCTCTGGGCCCTGCGCTGCCGGCAGTTGGTGCCCTGTTGTTCTCCGGTGTGACCCTGGAGCACAAACAGCTTTGCAGCTCCTCGCCTGTTAATTACATTATGTCTAACGAGCAGGATCAGGCGGAAGGGATTAAACCTTGAATCTGCTGCTGCGGTCCTGGAGCACAGGAGAGAAAAGCAGCTTTATCCGTTCAAAATGGGAGTCACTTTTCACACCGGCTCCAATCCCAGAGCTAATCTCCTTAGTTTGCCCAGTGCAATGACAGCTCCACACACAGGCAGGGCAGGCAGGATGCTCCTGGACCCAGCCTCGAAGTCTTCCCTATTTTTTCCAGCCTCGGAGCCTGCTGGACATGCTGGTGGTGTTGGGGCTCTGACAGAAAAAGCAGGAGACTCTGCAAGCCCTGCCCCAGCGCTTGGCATGCTCCAGGGACCCTTTCCGTGGTTTCTCTGGTCACCACAGGACAAAACAGCAGCTTTGGGGAATTTCTGGGAGTTCCCAGCAGCTCAGCATTTCCTGGGGCTGCAGCTGCTCAGTGCATGGCAGGAGCATGGGAAGTGCTGGGTTGGGATGAAACCTGTCCCTAGGTACTTCAGGGAAAACTTCCAGGCACTGGAGTCCACACACCCAGAGCACCCGTGGAGCTCCTGGTCCCCGGGACGACCCAAAATCCCGTTGCTGGGCACAGGGTGAGCCGCAGGGCCGAGGAGGGACGGAGCAGGGCAGGGAGGGCCACAGAGCAGGCAATGCTGCATCTTCAGGCTGGGAGCTGCCCAGATGGAGGGTAGGGATTGTTTTGCCCAGATGGAGGGTAGGGATTGTTTTGCCCAGCGCCTCTGTCAGCCCCCTTAGGCGGGCACTGTCCTCGGGCTCCTGGGCGAGAGATTTGCATGAATTTGCCTTTGGTACCGAGCCAGGGGTCCCCGTGTCCGAAGCTGGCGGCGCTGCCGGGACGGGGCTGCTGTGGGTCACGGCCGGACTGACCCCCCCGGCTGCAGGGTCCCCCCTCGTGTGGCTCAGCCCGCCTGAAGGGGCGCTTGGCATTCCGAGAGGCTGGAGCATCACCTGCCTCCCCCACGGCTGCACGAGCTTAGCCACTGAGCTCCCTGGGGAACTCAGAGAATCAAGGAATCATGTCGGCTGGAAAATACCCTCGGGATCATCGAGTCCAACTGCTAACTCCCCGCTGCCAAGCCGTCACCCCCCGTCCTGTGCCAAATCCAACCCTGAAGCTGCCCAGCACATTCTCCCTGCAGTCACCTGACCTTGGGGTGTCTCAGGAACAACAGGGAAAGCCTCTGCCCCCCGGCCGGACATGGGGCTTGGCTCCACGACAGTGCCCAGACTCGGTGCCCCCTGTGACATTCCCGGCATGGGGACGCGGCTGCCGGGAGGGTGACGGACACTGTGGCTGCCCCGGGCAGTGCGGTCAGCCGGGGCTCAGCTCCGGGACACCGTCCCCGGTAGCTGCAGCACTGTGAGGGGTGGGCGCAGCCACCGACCCCCGGCCCAGAGCACAGCTGTGAGGCGGCAGCAGTAAATCCGGACTCGTTGCTGGAGACCCCAAGGAGAGCATCTGCAGCTTGTTTTCAGCATGAACTCCTGTAAAAAGGGCACGGTGTCTATAAATCCATCACGGGGAAGCTTCCTGGAAACCCAGTTTGGCTTCTGTTCCTCTCATTCCCCATGCTCAGAGCCCCCAGGGCTGCAGCACAGAGGCTGAGAAAGGCTGGGAATGCTGAAGGGGCTTCACATCTCTTTGAGTCCTGCAGTCACCTCTTAGCGCTCAGAGCAGGAACGGGAGCTCCCACTCTCTGGGCACCAAACCCCCTGCAACAGCTCCCTGCGAGCCAGGAACCTCTGCGAGGGCCATCCTCTGAGCCAGGTTGTGCTCCGTGTCCTCTAGCATCAGCTAAAACAGGTTTTAATGCCTCCTTGGCAACCACAGCTCAGGAGCCAAGAGAAGGGTGAATAAAGTCAAACATTGGCAAGTGGAAGTACCAGAGGATGCTCCTCCCCAGCAAATTAAACCCAGATGAATTAATCAATGAGTCAAATTTGAAAAGCTTTTATGCACTTGTACAGCTCTTGCTCTATGTCTGCACCAGTCACCTGCTACAGAACTCCTGGTCAGGATAAGACCCTGGGGAGAGCTGGTGGCTGAGTCACCTTTCCCTGGAAGTGCCCTGCAGTCATTCTGTTCCTGGCACTGAGTCCCACCCCCTGCCCACCTGGGGATGCTGCAGGGACCTGGGGATGCAGGACAAAATTGGCTGTTTGAGAATAAGGGAAAGGGCAAGAGGATCCCAGCAGTCCTGGATGGTGAGAGGAGCCATTTACAATCTGGAGGGGTGAGAGAGTTTAGGGTCTGCCTGTGGTTTCCTTTGCCTTCCTCCTCCTCCTGTTTCCAGCGTGTGGGAGGCATCTTCATCCGGCCTCACCAGCAGCATCAGGCTCATGTGGGTTTGGCAGAGCAAGCGGGCACAGCTCTCTGCCCTGCCCTATAAATACAGTGGCTTCTCCAGGGCTGTCTAGACAGGAAATAGCCCGAGAACTGGGAGAAAACTCCTCGAGTTAAAGGGCACTGGGACTGTGCTGGGAGCCCAGGGAAAACTGGCTCCTGAATTATCCAGATGTGCCCAGGGAGCTCCTCTGGAAAGGGCTGCGGACATCAGGACTCAAAGATCTTAACAGTCTTTTTCAACTTAATGATTCCATGATACAGTGAGGTCTTGGCCCTGTGTCCACCGGGCAGGAGCTGCTGCCTGCACCTCATCGCCCGCAGCTGCCGCAGACCATGCACAGCTCCTCCTGCCCTCTGTGTCATGTGCAAGAACTTCTAAAACTCCTCCTTCTTCCCATGAATGGCAATTCAGAAGCACCTTGCTTCCAACGCCAGGGGATCCAAGGCTCTGGATGAGGTGGAGGAAGATGGGGAGGCAGCACAGTTATGTCATGCAGCCACAACCACTCCTCTGTCCTGCTCTGGCCTCCCTTCCTCACAGCCTCTCTGTTTCCCATCCTTATGCCGAGCACTACAGAGCAGCTCCAGGGACGGGATCCACTGGATCCCTCACTCATTAGAGCCTGGGAAGGGCACAAGGACCCAGCTGCTTGGGTCCTTCCTTCCAGGTGCTAAACCTGCTTGAGTTTGTTTTGCAGTGTTTTCGCTTTATACTCTTGCAGGGGAAAGTCCTCATCCTGGTTGTTTTGTCCCCAGCTGTGGCTTTTTTTCCTTGTAAATATCCAAGAAGTACTTGAAAGAAAAAAACAGCTCCAGTTAGTGGGGGAGGAATCATGGCCCGTGGGTAATGACACATAATGACAGCCCTTCTCCCACTGCAAGGAGCTGCTGCTGGGCTCCCAAATGACAGCGCACAGAAAATGCCATTAGCAGATTATCCAAGTGAAGAATCTTTGCAACAACAAGAAGGTGAAATGCATCTGGCCTTGGGAGGAAGAGCTGCCAGCACCGTTCTCAGCCCGGCCCACACAGGAATGGGAGAGGCAAATCCCATGTCCGCATAGGGGACTGTTCTTCCCCTGGCCACTCACAGGGATCCCACCAGTTCCAGGGACCCGTCCCCATGTCCCTGGTTCCCAGCAGGGAGCGGGATCGTGTGTGGGTGCTGTGGGCACTGCTGGACAGGTGCAATAAGGGGATGGAGTCCTCATCTGAGGAGAACCCCCAAGGGATTTGTCTTGTGCCTGTATCACTACAAATGCTGTAAATTACTGACATTTCTTATCTGGAGTGTCCTCCCCCTGTGAAGACAAGATAACAGCCTGAGGAGGTGGCTGTTGTTGCTCTGATGGACTTCAGCACCTTTATCTGCCCCTGGAGATCTTTTGGGGCCAATCCAAAGATAGCAGGAGGATTTCTCAGGGTGGACAGCCAAGGAGAGAGGATGGGCAGTGTCCCGGCCCTGCCCTGACTTTAGACACAGTCGCTGTCCTGGGCAGCCACCGGGGTGCCCTGATGCCACCAGGGCAGCTGAGCAGCATCTGGCCACCAGAACCTGTCCTTTCTCCAACTCACAAGCCCAAGGATGCACTGCTCCACCCCCAGGTCTCTGAACCTGTCTGGGTGTGTGGGCATTTCCATGGAGCCTGAGAAGCCTCGGCACGTATCGAGCACCAGGGCAACTGATGGGAAGAGCTGGAGGTCCCCTGGGACAGCTTATTAAACATCCCAGCCCCGCGAGCAAGCTGGGCTGGAACAGAATGACATTCATACAGCAGCTCAGCCTCAGTGCCAGAGGGGCAATGTCAAACAAACATAATTAATTTCCCTCTGCAAATCAATCGGGGGCAGAAGTCAAGCTCTCCCAGTGCAGGAGATACACTGCAGTGGATAATCATCCTCAGCAACAAGGATGATTCCCACCGCACTTCCAAGGGTACCTGCTCATCTCCCAGCAAATCAGAGCCTCCCCTTGGGCACGATCTCTTGTGCTCTCTTCGATGGAGCATCAGTGAGTAACTGCCTGCCTGCACTGCCAGGGCAGTGAGCTGAGCCTGGCAGGACTCTTGGGCAGCAGTTTCTGGGATGGATGGCTCAGTCCTTTCCCTGGCATCTCCAGGGGAAGGTTTCACCTTTGTGCCAGGAGTGGCTGTGGGGATGCAGAGCCCTGAGCACCCTTCACCCCCATCTCCCCTCTCCCTCTGCCTAGGTGGGTGCCTGTCCTGGACAGACACCAGTCTGGGGACATGCTGCAGTGCTGGCCTGGCTGCAAGCACCACTGTGGAATTGCTTGCCTTGACTGCTGTCTGCAGACACTAAAATATCATGTGATGTCTTAATGAGCCCCTAGGCATGTGACAATTGCAGGGGAGCGGAGCTCCTGCCTGGCTGGAGGGGCTGGTCCCAACCCTGGGGTCTCAGTGTGGGGACAGCAGGAGCTGCCCTGTCCCAAGCAGAGGCTGCCAGGACTCTCATCCCTGTCATGGAGCAGGGGCAGAGAGCTTTTTTCAGCTGGATTTAAAATGAGATACCACACTAATGTCGAGGAAGTGGCAAAAACAGCTGGGCTGGGTGCATTGAAGGCAAGGCTGGGTGCCACTGGTGTTCTGCTCTCCCTGGCTGAGCTTGCTCAATCAGCTCCAGTCAGGTCTCCTAAAACTACGACTGTGGCTGTCCCAAACGCGTCTGGTCCCGGAGCAGGTCCTCACCTCTGTGAAGAAGATGATGTTTGGGCAGTTTGGCAGGCAGGGGCTCCTAAAAAATGTGTTTCCCAGAGGAGCAGCCAAGTAGCAGCGGGAGGGGGAGGTTATGGTGTTGAGATGAAACCGAGGAAAGAAAAAGCCAGTTTGGGTCAATACATCTTGGCCAGACACTGGCCCGTGAGCGGGGCTCGAGTTCTCTGCGAGGGGGCATCAGCAAACCCCACCCCTGCATCCCCCTGCCGGCCTCGGGGCAGCGCGCCCGGCCGCTCTCTGGGGCTCAGATGTTCCAGATGATGGGAAGTGGTTTGCCAAGGCTGGGAAACACACCTGGAATCTCTGCAGGGTGCAGAGCAAACCCTGCGGCCTGGCTGTGAGGGGAGAGTGGGAAAAGACGGCAGTGGGGAAAGGACGGAGGGTGACACGGGCACAGCCTGCCCTTGGTGCTGGGTCCCGTCTGGGGACAAACAAAGGTGTCCTGCCTGAGCCCCGGGGCCGGGCTGCGTCCCTGTGAACACGAGCACACACATGTGCACACTCGGCTCTGCCCCACGGGGCTGGGGCACGTCCCACACGCGTGTGCTCTGCCTGGCCAGGCTGGGAGCCGCCAGCCCTGCAGCTGCCTGCCAGGAGCCCCGCACCCTGATGGGCTCCAGCCCTTTCAGGGAGAGATGGAGCTGACAAAGTCTTTGTCAGTCAGATCTGTCAGGGAAAGCTCTTTGTTCTTCAGCATTTGCTCTTGCCTCCCCCTCTCCAAACCTAAACTAGATGCATCTGCTTTTGTTTTCTAAATGCAGAATTAGGGACTGAAAGGAGCCCCTTTGTAGTGGGGAGGAGGGGAGAGCTGCAGATCTTTCACGGGGAAGGCAAGGTCAGGGGGGAGCTGCTCTATTGTGCAGGGCCTCTCCTCTGCCGGCTCAGCCCTTTCTGTGCCCCCTCTTCACAGTCCGGTTCCCACTGGAACCACTCTGGAGACGTGGGGAAACCAGGGAGGACGGGCTGCTCTCCCAGCTGTGGGGACGGGTCAGCTTTGCCTGTGGTGGATTTTGCAGCTTCCGATGCCGCAGCTGGGAGCCGGCATGTGGAGGCAGCAGATGAGGAGGAGGAGGAGGATGAAGGCCACCCCGTGGCCTTGGGCTGGCAAGCGGAGGCGGGCAGTCTGACAGCGCTGGGCGTGCAGGCGGGCACGCGTGGAGCTGCAGGGGCTCCGTGTGTGCCCACGCGTGAGTGACTCCACGCAGGGACACAGCCGGGATGGGCACGTCCCTGTGGGAGGGCAGAGCTGGGTGCAGGCCAACAGGCACAGCCCGACTGTGCCCAGTTCTGTGCTGCGGGAGGAAGGGGGGCTTGCAGGAGGCTGTGCAAGCTCTGAGAGCCATGTCCCAGAGAAGCTGCTCCCCAAATGCCTTTGTTCCTCCTCAGGCAAGACAAAATCCTCAGCCAACATAAAACTCTCCAAGCTCCAGCCTCGCAAGCCTCAAAATTGCATCACCAATGCAAATGTGTTTGTGGAAGAGCCCTGCACATCACCTGGCCCAGGAGATGGGCAGGGGCCCAGCATGGGCTGCTGATGCCAAGGAACTGCCCCAGCCCCTGCACATCCCTGAAAGTGCCAGCAGTGAGCTCCGGCTTGCTCCGTGGTCTCTGCTGCTCCTCAGTTGCAGCCATGCCCCTGGCAGACCCCCACGTGCTCCAGGAGGTCACTCCTTTCCCTGTCCATCCTGAAGGACTTGCTTGTGCACAACTTATGCCACCAGACGGTGACAGTTCATGGTCACTCCTGCGCTGAGCCCCAACATGATGCTGAGGCCAAGGATGCAGCCAGATCCTTGAGCTTCCTGGGAGCAGGGGATGGTTTTCCCCATTTTCTTCCATTTCCAAGCACCTCTATTGATAAAGGCCTGAGAACTTGGGCCCTGTTGATGCAATCATGCAGAAACCATGCTGAGGGACCAGCAGCCACAGAGGTGCTGCCTGTCGATCGTGAGGGGTTTTGGTGTAACCCTGTAAGGTCTGTTTTGGGGCCACGTCTGAGCATCGTCTGAGCTTTTCTGTTTTGAGCATAGAAAATTCCGGGACAGAAGCCCTGTGGGAGCCACGGATAGCAGGGTCCAGCAGGCGCAGGTTTCCCAGCAGCCTTGGCACCTTCAGCCCAAAGCTCCTGGCTGTTGGGCAATGGGGAAGGCAGGGCTGGGGATGGGTGACTGCACCCTAAATGGATGTTGGGTGCTTTTGTAGAGCACATCCCAGCAGGCGTGTTACCTTTCCCCCTTCTCCCTGTCCACAAATCTGTCAAATCTGAAAAGGAAATGTTCCGTAGGTCTTGGCATGGGGAGCTGAACGGTTGCCTGGAGCGGGAGGAGGCTGCTCCTGGGGATGGATGCCCAGCATTTGGTTCAAATCTAACGCCAGTGACTGACAGGGCTAATTCAGCCTGTCCTCTTCCCTCTTATAACTTAATCACTTACACATTGCCTCGGCAGGTCTTTCCCTGCCGACTGGAGATGTCTTCATCCTGGGATGCACTGACTTGGACTCACGACTGCTCCCATAGTGCTTCCTGCACGGAGGCTGAATGCCCTGCACCACCCACATTACCCTGAGCCAGTCCAGCTTTGGGGGAGCTCGTCTGAGTGCCCAAACTGGGGCTCTGTGAGCTGGGCTTCCATACTGGTGAGTACAGAAGTCGGGCTGGGCTCACTGGTGTGACAATGTCCCACTCTGCCCTTTGGCTTGGGGACTGCGTGGTCCCAGCTGAGACAAAGCCAAAAGTGCATGTTGAGAGTTTTGAGAAGCTCTGTGTCAGAGCTGCCATGTTCCTGCTCCAAACCTCAGTGAAAACAGTTGGGAAGGGCAGCAGTGGTGGCTCCTGGGAAGGACTTGGGGCTGGTGACTTGGGCCCCTTTAAACATCTGCCCTGGACCTTGCTGTGCAGAGGGGCCGGCTGGGGACTCCAGGCTGCCCAGGGCTCTGCCCGCTCTGCTGCCCGCATCCCGCAGCCCGCAGCCTGCAGACTGCAGACTGGTGCTGCTCAGGGATTAACGGGGGGTCCAGGCGGTCCCCTCGCCCCAGCCTGTACCCACGGAGCCCGAGGCTCCCCCAGTGCCAGCCAGAGCAACAGGACAAGAGTGCAGTGGCGAGGGGAGCTTCACGGCCAGCATCCCTGCGCTGCCTTCGGGGCGACCACCGCCCGCAAAACCCAGGGGGGGACGTCTGGAATCCCATTGCCGGGAGGCCACCAGGGTCTCCGGGGTGGGGGGGCGGTCCGGCTGCGACTACAAGCCCCATCAGGCCGCTGAGGAGGAGGAGGAGGAGGGCGGAGGAAGGCGGAGGAGGAGTCGCGGCTGTCGGCGGGGCGGTGCGGGAGCGGCTCAGTTCGGCGGCGGCGGGCGCTCGGCGGGACGCGGCGGGCGGGCAGCGGCAGCGGCGGCGTCGGGGCGGCCGCGCCTTCGGGAGCGCGTCCGGCAGCGGCTCCGGGAGCGCCTCCCGCCGCCTCCGCCGGCCGGGCCGGACCGGGGCTGCCATGGGGCGGCCGCTGTGAGCGCGGCGGCGGCGGGGCTGCGCCTCTTGCCCCGGCCGGGGCTCCCCTCCATTGTTCCCGGGAGCGGCGGCACCGCGCCGCCGCCGCCGCCCGCGGGGCTCCGGTGAGTAGCGGCCGCCGCTCTCGGCGGGGGGGGCGGCACCGGGACCGCGGCGCGTCGCTTTGTGCTCCGCGGGGCTGGCACGGGGGCTCGATCGGGGGACGGGGCTCCGTCGCGGCCGAACCCCCCCGGTTGCGCCTCGTTGCCCCGGCGGGGCGGCTCGACGGCGGCACCGGCGCGGGGGGGCCTCCGCTTTGAGGGACCTGGGGGTTTGCGGGCGCCGGGGCCGTCCGGTGTGCGGGGGTCGGGGCCCCGGGGCCGCTCCCGGGGTGCAGCTCCTCGGCGGGCAGCAGTTTCGGAAGGCGGAGGGTCCGACCCCGTCCATCGGCCGAACCGAGACTGGAATCCCCCCACAGCCCCGACCCCGGAACGCCTCTCGGCCGCGGGGGAGCGTGGCGGGAATCGGGGCCGTTTTCCGAGTCGCTGCCTGGCCCCTTCTTCCCGAAAAGTACCTGAGCGGGAGCCTTGCGGCTTCCAGAAAAAGATGGAGAAGGAGCTGGATTTGGTTGCGTTTCAGTTTTGGGCTCCCGGGGCGGTCAGCGGGAATGGAGGCGCTGGAATAACGCCGTCCCAGAGCTGGTGCTTCCCTTTGTGTGTCCGAGCTGGTGGGGCTCCCGGAGCCGCCGCATCCCAGCGCTGTGCCGGGCTCTGGGAGCCGCTCGCCCGCCCACGGCGAACGTGCCGGAGTGCGGTGAGACGGCGGCGGCACCTGCGATGGCCGGTGGCCGCCGGGCCGGTGCGGTGGCCCTCGGCACCGGGAGCGTTTGGTTGCAGAGGGGTTTGGCTGTGGTTTTTGTGAGTTCTGCGGCCGGCAGACATGGAGGTGGCCGCTGGCCTCGTGTGAGGACGGAGCAGAGCGTGTCCGTGTTCAGGTGACGCCGAGGAGCTGCCTCGCCGCTCCTCCTCTGCCCGGATTGCTGAGTTACTGCCCCGTGTCCTGGATCGCGGCTGGCCGGGGCAGCTCCCTCCCCGGCAATGTTTAAACCCAAACAGTTCAGTGAACCCAGCGGCTCATGGGGAGGAACGGTCGGGCTTGGAGGCTGCCAGGTCCCGGCCAGAGGGAATCTGGGGCTATGCGTGGTGGTTTGCTGTGGCTGGAGCTCTCCGGGTGCCGGCAAGCTGGATGCCAGCACAGAGGAGCGGGGCGCAGGAACGGCCCCCCCGCGCAGCCCAGGGACGCCGCAGGAGCGTGGGCCCTGCAGCCCCCTGCTCTGGCTAGCAGCCATCTTCCCCACTCAGGAGCACTTCCTCCCTTAATCCCTGTGCTGGCTGGCATGCACTGCTGCCTTTTCCTTGTGTTGCTCCGAGAGGATTAAAATAAATCGCCCCTGCCCCGGCAGGGTGCAGGCACGAGTGGTGCCGGGGTGAAGGCAGCCGGCAGGAGCATCGTCTGGGCTTTTCCCCACACGAGGTGCCTGCCCTGGCCGTGAGGGAAGGGTCACTTTCAGGTGTGAAATGGAGCTCCCTCTTTATTTCCCCACCTAAAGACATAACCTGAGCCAGGAGCCGTATTGTCTCCAGCCCCAGGTGGAGCCCCCCAAGTCCTGGCTGCTGAAAGGGGCCACTCGCAGATCCTCATCCCATCCCGACAGTCCAGCTTTGTGCCCCTTAGGGACCTTCTGCTTCTGGGCATGATGGCAAATGTGTGTCCTTCCCCTCCCGACGGCTTTCCTTGGAGGAGCAGAATGCAGTGAAAACCCATCCAGCTCCCTCCCAGGGTGGGTAATGGGTCTCTGCTCCTTCCAGGGGATAGCAGGCTGTGACTGTGTCCCAGTGTCCCTATCCTTGACCAGTCTCCTCCCAGAGCAGTCCAGGGACCAGCCCAGTATAGATTTTCAGGTACCAGTGGTTGTTCTGTAGATCTGAAAATCAAGTCTTCAAGTAGGGAGGGATCCCTGAGTGTGAGGATGCTTCTAGAACTGAGATGGTTTTATGGAGATCTGTGGGTGAGGCTGGGCCTTTCCCTGTCCTTTCTGCCCCATGTCCCAGGCTCTCCTACCACTGGATGCCCACCCACAGTTCAGTGCTAGAAATGCCCCTGGTAGCCCTAAGTCCTGGCAGCCAGCTGGGAAGGGTTAATGTGCTCTGTAGGCTGCACAGTTGGATATTTATTTTTCCAAGCATGTGTCTGCTTTAAGCATTATAGTTTTTCCCTACAGTTCCATTTGCAATTGTGTTTGCTTTTTATTTCAGCAAATACTTGGTTCCTGACCTAAGCCACAGGTTGGGGCATGGAGCACTGGGTGAGGGAAAGGCTTTGCTCCTGTCGCCCACGGATTGTGCCTTTGGCGTGTCCTTCTTCCCCAAGGGCAGCTGGAGGGCTGCTTTTGTTGTACCTCAGAGGAAAAGGAGTTTCTTTTCATGTGTTTTGGAGCTGGGGGCATCTGTGCCAGGCAGGGTGGTCTGCTGGCAGTCACCACCTCCCCTCCTGAGGGACAGGGACTGTTCCTGGTTGGGCACAGTCCCCCACCTCAGGCTCCTGATGCTGTGCAGACCCAGGAGCTGAGCTCAGACTCTTCTGCCTGTTGGATTTGGCCTGTCCCTCTTCTTTTCCTGCCTGCTGTGTTCCCCACTGGCTGCTGGCGCCAAGGCAGCCCAGCTGCTCTGGCACGGTGAATGCCAAGGGCCATCTCTGCCCCAACAGGGAGGCAGAGGCCAAGGAGCCCCCAGCCCCACCACGCCCATGGCAGTAGCCACCCCCCATCACATCCAGCAGCAGGGGCACACAGGGATCAGATCAGGGCTCCCCTGCAGATGTCACAGCATCGCAGGGCTCCGACCCTGGCTGGACACCCTGCTATGGCACCAGCATCCTCTCAGATGCATTCCAGAGATGAGCCACAGGACAGGAAGGGGCTTCCCCACTCAGAACCACTCAGCTCAGAACCATGGGGTGCATCTGCTGTCCGAATGGGAAGGTCCCGTCTGTGCCACGTCCCTGGGACAGCTCAGCCCTGTGACTCAGGGCTGTGGGAGATGCGAGGAGTGCAAGTGCAGCCCTCAGGCTCCCTGAGGACAGTGGGGGGAGAGGTTGCACAAGACTCCTCATGGACACACTGGTGTGCAATGGCAGTGTGAGAGCATCTCTCCTGGTCCACAGGGAGCTTGTGCCCCCCAAGGGTGCACGGAAGGGTTGTCCATCACCGCTCCAAAATAGCTCCGTGGGTGTAATGGCCAGTGGTAATTGCAGTTTTGGAGGCAGGTCTCCGAGAGGCACTTAGCCCTGGCTCCTCTCTAACTGCTTCCATTTTTAGTTGTTTGAGTCCACCCCGGAGCAGTAAATTGCAGTGTGCTGGGGCCACGGGGAGTGGGGATGGTGCCCAGTGCCGGAGACCCACCCTGCCTGAGTTGCCATCCTCCCGAGCAAATGGTTTCCTGTTGGGATTTATATAAAAGCTGTATAAACATGGAGAAGAGCCGTGCTGTTTGCACAGGTAGGAGCACTCTCCCCACTTCCTTTCCTCCTTCCTGTGGGGACACCAAGGAGTCATGAGGGCAGGTGTCTTGGGGTTCCCCAGTCTCCCCTTTTCCCTTAGGAAGGAGGAAGAGGTCTGTGCTACCTCTTCAGCATCGCTGAGCACTGAGTTTCCCTTGGGTGCTGCTGAACCTGTCCAGGAGCAGCGGGCAGGTCCCGCTGCCCTCCAGCAAAGCCACGGCTGCTGAGCGCTCCCTCACTGCCCTGGGAAGCCGACCATCTCTGTGTGCTCCTGCTGGGTCCTGGCACGCTTCCCTCTGTTCCTCCCTTCCTCCCTGCCTCCCTCCCAGTGACCCTCTCAGCCACGGGACAGCTCTGTGCTGCCGAGTGATCCCTACGCCATGGAAATATGCTGCTGTCAAGCCCCTGAATCAGCTGGAAGGCACCCGCTCCGAGGTGTATCTGGAGAAGGGCTCTGCTGTGCGCGAGCCAGCACTGACTCATTTTTCAGGAACTGGAGGCACTGGGCTCCCCTCCATCCCTCCATCCCTCCCCTCGGCGCGGGGCCGGCTCGGGAGGCCCACGCAGACGCTCCGCATTAGGGCATGTTCCGGGGAGCATGTGCTGTCGATAAACAAAGCCACCGAGAGACAGAAAATAATTTCCAGAAATACCAAAGACTTTTTTTTTCCCCCCTCAAAGAATTCCACCTCCCCCTTCCAAACCCTGATAAATCCTGAACATTCAATAACTCTTTCCAAGCACTACCCAGTGCCTGGGAGCGCTGGTGTCGGAGATAATGCCAGTGTTTGCTGGGCACCCTTTTCCCTGCCCGACTCCTTGTGTCAATAGTTTGGGTCCCAAATATTCCTGTGCCAGCCAGAGCCAGAGCAGTTGGGCAGGAAGGAGGCAGCTGGAGCCCCCACAGCTACACCCCAGCTGGGCTTCCTTTGGGTGCAGAGGCTCTCTGGAGAATCTGAGCCCTTTGGGGCTTGTGGCTGCTCAGCCCATCCCTGGGGAAAAGCCAGCGCTCCGGGCACAGGGAGCGCAGGGTCTCGCTCTCACACTGGAGCGGGAGAGGCAGAGTCCAGAGCTCCATGGACCGAGTGCGTGGGGAGGATGAGTAGTGGTTTATTACTCACTACGATTATTACTCACTGTTTTTAACAGTGTGTACTTCAGCCTGACGCCTTTCGGCGAAAGGAAGCGCCCGTTCCCGCGGCAGGTTGGGAACGGCACCGCAGGCGGCAGCGGGGAGCACGCGTCCCCCGGGAGAGGAACCGGGTGAGCTCGGGATGCTCGGCAAGGGCTGCGGGGCCCGGAGGTAGAGCTGTACCCCGGGAGGTGCCTTGGGGAAGGGTTTGTGGGATGGTGTTGTCCTGTCCACATCCTGGTCCATGTAATTCTCTCAGAGCTCCTGCTGCCAGCAGCGCCCTGGCCGCGGCTGTGCGGGTTGTGCAATGGTGGGCAGGATCTCAGCGGCGAGCGCTCCGGCAGAGCCCGCGGGACCATTAGCCATGGCCAGTGTCGGGACCTCATCCCAGGCTGCTGCCGAGGTGCAGATGTGGCGCGGGGGTGGAGCACAGGGGCTTGTTCCCATCCACACGGCTCGGAGCAGTTGGCCGGGGGCGGCTGGGCTCGGGCTCCAGCGTCCTCCTGGAACGTGTCTTGGAAGAGCTCCATGCTCCTGGCATGGTGAGAAGGAGGGATGGTCAGAGAGAAGGAGGAATGAGGGCCGTGGAGGGCACGCCCCCACAGCACCCTGAGGCAGGATCAGGCTCTGCTGGGCCTCCCTGTGCCGGAACCCAGCTCCGAAGCTGCCCTGCATGGAGCAGTCCCCTGAAAAACGATGGGGACCTGAGGGGATGGGCGGGCTGGAGAACCCAGCGTGAGAGCTGGCAGGGACGAGAGCGAGTTGCAGAATTGGCCGTGGAAGCTGGGGGATTTCTCCCCAAACAGCCACTTCAAAAACAGCTGTTGGTGGAAAGAGATCGGCCGCAGCTGGCTGACCCTCTGCTCCTTTCCTGGGGGCGGCTGCTGTGTGCCCTATTGATCCTATAGGGAATGGAGGGGGCTGGAGTTTGCAGCGAGATCTGCTTTGCTGGGGTGGATGGTGGCACAGACAACATCAGATTTTGCTCTGGATAAGGGATTTCCCTCAGTGAAGCCGTGAGTCAGCAACACCTGACAAAGTGCAGGAAGAGGAGAGCAGGAATCTCCCTTTCTTTTACCAGCGTTAATGTTTCTCTCACCGTTCGGGGAAATTTTGCTGCATTCGGTTCTGCTTCGCCAGCGGTTTCACTCTTGACACATCAGCGCTTTTGCACAGGGAAACATAACCCTGCCAGTCAGTGCCAGGCCGTGTCAGGCTGCCGAGGGGTCTGTGGAGTCCTGTCACCGCAGTCTGGGGACATCCCGTGATCCAGGGACATCCTGCTGTCTGGGCGGGATGCGGGAGGAACATCGCCTGTGATGGATGGTGGGATGTGGGGGAGCTGGCCCTGCCCTGACTCTGCTTTCCTCCTTCACAGCTCGTGGGGGCTGCCAGCCCTGCGGAGACCCCCCTGCGCCCGCCCGGGGCCAGCCCGGGGCCCCCATGGAGTGGGAGTTGCGGAGCCCAGTCGCCGAGCAGTAGCTGCAGCAGTGGGATGTTTACCTGGCGGTGCCTCATCCTTTGGGCTGTGCTGGTCGCAGCCGCGCTCTCCGCTGCCCGGCCGGCCCCCACCCTGCCCGACCAAGGTAAGAGGCCCAGCCCGATGCGGCCGCGCCGGGAGCCCCCGCTCCTCATCCTTTGCGTTCCTCTGGGGCAACATGACCTGGTCTCCCTGCAGCAGAGGCAGAGGCTGGCGTGTGCTCCAGCCGTGGGGCCACCAGCACGGCCCCAGGGCCACCTGAGGTGTCACTCTGGGAGCTGGTGCCTCTGGGGACATGGCACATGTTGTCCCAGAGTGGTTTGTGTGGGCACAGAAGTGGGTGTGTGGCTCCAGCAGTGCCTGGGGACATTTTAAAACTGGAGAAAAATCGTGGCAAACCCCGACCTGTTGTTCTGGAGGAGGATACGGAGCCCTGGGGGCTGTGTCTCCCGCTGGGGTCACTCCATGTCATGGCTCTTGCGCCCCTGTGACAATTTATAACCCGGGATGTGTGTGAGGCTGCTCCCACCCTGCCTGGCCCCACTGGGGTAATCCTGGGCTCAGCTGGTGGGGTCGAAGATTTGGGTGCAGGGTACTGGTTCATCTTTTGTCGGCTGGCAGTGCTAGGTGTGAATGCACCCTGCAGAAACCCTCGGGATGCTCCAGTGGTGCTCCCAGCTGGGAATGCCCAAGGTGGGGCTCAGAGCTGGGGCTGGCTCAGGTGATTTGTGCAGTCCAAATCTCTGCTCCACTGGGGCTGAGGAGTGCAGCCACTGACGAGGACATCCCCTCCCTCCTTATCACTGCTGTCCCCCAGGAGCAGTGCAGGGCTGGTCGCAGTGGCCAGGGGTGCTCCTGCCTCAGCCTGGCTCAGCTCTGGAGTGTGGGGCACCCCGAGGCTCAGTGGATGGGCCAAGTGGGTCGCCCAGCCCTGGGCAGAGCCGGCCCTGGCGGAAAGCCCTGCTCCGGCGCGTCAGAGCCTCGGCCCTCGGCGAGGCAGAGAATAACCAGACCCGGCAGTGCTGCACAGGACTTCGACTCGCTCCTTTTGGTTCTAATTACCCAAGAATGTCTGGTCTATGGGCACTGCTTTGCTTTTTAAGACTCACTCCCCCCTTCCCCCTTCCTCCCAGCAGAGCCCTGAGAGGCAGATTGCTGCTGTGGCCGGCATGGGCACGGCGCTGAGTGGTGCCCCAGGGTCCCCTGAGGGCTCGGGGTGGGAGCTGGCAGGCGGGAAGTGACCCCTGCTGCAGCCCCGGTGGGAGATGCCTGGGTGATGCCCTTGGCTCCCAGGGCTGGCACCTCTGGAGCAGCAGGTACCCTGGTCACAGATCACACCCTGTGAGGTGGCACCCCAGCAGACAGCCAGAGCCAGGAGTGGTCCCTGGGGAGCTGCAGCTCCGGAGAGGAGCCTGGGCAGAGCTTCACTCACAGGGACCATTGCTGAGATTTTTCCACTGGCATGCCTGCTCCCCGCATCTGTAAACAATGCGGTTGACAGTGGTAAACATGTTTTTCTCAGGAGATTGCTCTTCCTGGAAGAGGTTTCCTGGCAGTGTTTGGGGTAAGGATGGCTCTGTGCTGCCAGGAGAGCAGCACCTGCAGCCCCAACCCTGGCTGTGACACTGGGAAAGGTGTTGGGGTGTTCAGGCTGAGGAGAGCTGATTGAGCACAGGTGAATTTTGGGGTGTGTGAGGAGTCCTACAGCCCCTGGAGGGTTTGGGAGCAGCATCAGGCAGTGGCAGTGGAGGAGGAGAGGTTGGAGAGGAGGGAGCTGGTTCCTCGCCAACCTCATGCCAGGGCTAACAATAACCTCTGGAAACGTTTCCCGACACGGTTCTCACCAGGGCGGCCCAATTAGTGCCACAGCAGGAGCCCGGCTGGGGCAGAATCCGTCCCTTGGCTCGGGAGCCGACTGGTGGGAACAAAATGTTCCCAGCAGGACATGTGGGATGGGAAGAGCCAGTGCTGGGCCAGGACCTGCAGCCAGGGCTGAGCCACCAGCATCTCGCAGGGGCAGTTTCCGACCCAGCCCCAGGGATTTTGGGGTCCCGTGGGCTGTGGATGGGGTTCAGCTCCCATGCCAAGGGCCATCGTGTCCTGGGGGCCAACATCTTTGTCCTTCCCCCGTAGCACCGGGATTCAGGAGCGTCCCCCCATCACCCCGGGGGCAGCAGCGGCCACACTCGGTCCCCTCCGTGGTGGAGGCAGCAGCTTTCCCGGACTTTGTTCTGGATGTTTATGGGGTTTCAGTTTACTCCCGGTTCTGAGGCAGCTAAGCTCCCTTCTCAGGGAGGAGTAATCCCCCGCGGCCGGTCAGCGGCCTGGCCTCACGTGGAGGGGGGTTCAGCTCTGGCCCCCCTCTCCTTGTGGTGTGGGAGGGAGTTTGGGAGCTCTGCTTCTCAGGGGCTCCCTCCCGGTACCAAAAAATCTGGAGCAAATAAAATATTAACGGGCACTTACTGCGTTTTACAGTTACCTAAATTTGGAGGTGGTGAAAAAAGCCTGGTTAAGGGGAAAAGCCAAGAAATTTCCATGCGCAGCCTCTGTCCCTCCCTCGCACAAAGCTGCTCTTTGTCTCCAGGTTAAATAGAAACCTGCAGAAAATTGCCAAGGTTTTTTTTCCCCTCTCTCCTTGTCTGCCATTGTCCCAGCGGCTGCTCAGGCATCTCCTCACCGGGGGCTGCCATGGCCCTGCAGGGGGTGCCGAGTGGCCGAGCAGATTTTTGTGGGGAGCCGTGTCCTGGGGGCGGGGGGTCCTGCCGTGGGCAGCTGGTTTTGGGGCACACCGAGCCCCGAAGCTGCCCCAGTGCAGCAGACACCTCCCCGAGGGGTGCATCTGCACTCGAAAGCATGGGGGGCTTGGCTGCAGCCCCCTCCCCGTGGGGCAGGGCCGGGGGCTGCCCCATTTCCCAGGGCTGCTGGCTGCCCAGCTGGCCACAGGCTTAGCCCCCCCGGCCATCTGCGGGGCCAGCAGGGCCCTGGCTCCCGGGGCTTTGTTGTCCCCAGCTCCTCCAGGGGGTCTTGCTCCGCACCCTGCAGGAGCCACAATTCCGGGCCAGGCCCTGTGCTCGGCCCGGGTGGCTTGGGGGAGCCCAGCGTCCCCACAGGCAGCGCCACGAGGGCCCTTGGCTTGTCCCTGCCGCTTCCCAGGGCACGGCTGGCCCTCGGCTCTGCCCCCCTCCCCATTTCCCTGCTGCCCAGTCCCCCCTTGTTTTTGCAGCTCTGGGTGTCTCCCGCCCAGTGCCTCGGGGAGCCCCAGGGGATCCCGTTTGGAGGCGCTGACTCCTTGCTGGAGCCCCACAAGCAGCCCAGAGATTCCCTGCCAAGCCTGAAGCCTCCTGCGCTTCTGCTGGTGGTGGCAGCAGCCCGGGACTGTCCCCGGAGCTTGGGGGGCCCAGCAGCATCCCCAGACCCCACTGCTGCAGCCCGGCTCCCCCAGACAAGGCTGTGTCCTCCAGGGCATCAGGCGCTGCCTTCCCCTCCCAGCCTGTCGGGCCGGCATTGTTCCCTCCTCCCGCCTTTCCACTCGGATGCTGTCACTCCGGCCCTTAATTGAGCAGGGAAAAAAGAAATACGAGTCTTTGGGAGAAGCAGCCGTGCTCTGCTGGAGCCTGGGCAGGGGAGCTGTCCCGGGGTGAGCGGAGCCGGGCCGGGGGGAGCAGGAGGGTCCCCGAGGGGCTGCGGGCTGGCAGCTGCGAGCCCCCCCTGAGCAGCAGCCTGGGGCTGAGCAGGAGGGATGTGAGCAGGGAACGGCCGGGGCCGGGCAAAGCCAGCCAAAAACTGGACTGGGGTGTTCTCTTGTGACCCCCGTGTGCCCCATGCCTGGGAGCCGAGGGAGAGGTGCCTGTGCCCCAAGCCGCTGCCTCCAGGGCTCTGAGCCGCTGCCGAGCTCTGGGCATGGCCGGGGGGGGCCCGGGGGAAAGGGGTGGGTTTATCCTGACAGCTTTGCAAACTCCCAACACGCCTGTTAATTAAGTGCTGCTTCATTTGCAGTGCAGGCCGGGAGAGCGGGAGGGCCTGGAGCGGGAGGTGAATCCCCCTCTCCCTGCGGAGGAAGCATCCGGGGAGCGGCGGGGTGGAGAAACCCGCGGCCCCCGGGGCTGGCTCGGGCAGGAGGAGCTGGGGATGCCCTGGGCAATCCGGGTGTGCCTTGAGCCCGCGGTGCTTCTCTGCTGGCATCTCCCTGCCGCAGCTTTCCCTGGGGGACGCAGGGATCCGCACGGCTCTGGGAGCAGCTGGAGTACCGGGATGTTTCCCCTCGGGACATGCCCCCGGCGCAGCCTGGGCTGGGGGCACACGGCAGGGCGAGGAGCTTTTTAAATCAAAAAGAAGCCAATCCCCACGTCCCGGTGAGCGCTTCCTGTTGGGATTAGTGGGGCTGCCGGGCATGTGTGTGCTTTTTCTTCAGGAAATACCTTCGGAAAGCCCCGCTGGGGTCTCCAGGGCAACCGGCGCCTGCGGCTCGGCGCCCCCCGCCCGCATTGTCCCCGCGCCGCTTTGTTGGCCCCTTTATTGCCATCGTCACCATCGCCATGGCCAGCACGGCCTGTGGCTTTCGCCGCTCGGAGGGAGCACCCCGGGCTCCTCTCTGCGTGTGCCCAGCCTGGGGGGCACCATGAACCATGCAGCTCCTGTCCCCAGGGCTGCCCCGTGTCCCTGTCCCTGCCGGGACAGCCCCAGGGCAGCCGGTGACATTTATATGCACTTGGTGACACTCTCCATCTGCCCGAGGCTCGCCGGGCTCGGCTCCGCTCTCGGTTCCATTTCAAAGCTAGAATAAAGTAATAAACCCGTGGTGGCTGCCCCGGCTGTGGCACTGCGCTGCTTCTGGGGGTGCTCACGGAGGCTCCATCGGCTGGAGCTGCCCCTCGGCTCTCTGGGGACCTTGGGGTTCCCCACGGGCATGAGCCCTCCTGTCCCCTGGGATGGGACGAGGCCTGTGGGACTGGTGTTGCTTTGCTCTCCTCACTGCCACCCTGTTTGCTCAAAGCGGCTGTGACCGACCCCACAGCTCCCAGCTGGGGTGAGAACTCCCACTACCCGACCTTTGTGCAGTGCCAGGAGCACCCGGAGCCTCGGGGATGAGAGCCAAGTGTTTGTCTGGCTGATGAACCTTTGGAGAGGTGGCCCATGTGGGCCTGGCTTGTGCCCATGGGGGGCAGCCGGCCAGGGGCTCTGGGGGGTCTCCATGGGGCTGTGCTGTGGGGCCGTACCCGGTGCTGTGGATTAGGTTTCGGGAAAGCAGAACATGAGACATGGATGTATCAGGCTAATGAGCCCAGCAATCATTAACCGAAGTGGAGGCCACGCCAGTGCCACGGCTCACAGTGCGGTTCTCAGTGCCCCTGCTGCCATCCCGCTGCCATCCCGCTGCCATCCTGCTCCTGGAGCCGTCTGTGCCATCCCGGCAGCCGCGGTGCTCTCTGCCTGCCAGGGCCGCAGCGCTGTTGGAGCGCCGCTCCCACCGAGGGGCCGAGCAAACCTGGACATGCTCATTAGCCTGTGAATTCCTTCCCAGGCCGTTCCCACCATGCCGCGTTTTCCGCCTCATCCCAAGTGCCAGAGGAGTGCCGTGGGTGACCGAGGGCAGGGCCCTCTGCCTCCCCTCTCCGTCCATCACCTCGACACCTCCGTGCCTCCCAGTCATGCTGTTGATGCAAACCAGCCCTGGCTCTGTGGGGCTGGAGGAGGGGGCTGCAAGCTTTGAAAGGGGATCTGGCCCCATGCCCAGGGGTCTGAAAGAGCAGTGGGGTTTGCACAGGGTACCCAAGGACCTGTGGCCATTGGGAAGGGACCCTCCTGAACCTGGATCACTGCTTCCTCAAGCCCTGGCGTCAGGCTGGGGTCCCCCAAAATTTTCCCCTGTCCAAAGACCTTTTCCATCCCCAGGCTGCCTCTGCACATTCCACAGGTGCAGCTGTGGGGTGCTGGTGGAGCTCGAGGCCGGGAGGAGCGACCACCCCGGTTTCCCTGCAGGGTTATTCCGTTCCATAGGGAAGTTTGTTGGTGTGTGGGAAGGGACAGAGCTGGGAGCCAGATAAGAGCAGATATGGCTGCAGCACTGGATTCCTGCTGGTTTGGGTTTTCATGGCTGTTTGTTGCCCACTGACCTTGCTCTGTGTGAGGAGGCAGTCGGGACAGGCAGGAGGATGTGGCCTTACCCAGAGCTGGGGTGTTGAGATGGACAGGATGGGATGTCACTGCTGCTTTGTGAGCCTTCGGAGATGCCTGTGACTAATCACTTGAAACACAAATCAGAGCTGTGAGAAGTGCCTGTCCTGTGGGAGAAAATCAGGGGAAAACAGGATTGCAAAGCAAGACCCTTCCCCACCACCAAAGGGGCTCCCATTGGTCTTCCCCTTGCACATTAAAATGTTTTGTAACCTCTCACGGATGAACTGGAGCCCTGGCATTGGTATTACAGCAACCGAGGAAAGGGAATTCTTCCCCATCCCACTGTTTTCCTTCAAGTGCTGAGAAAAAGAAAGAGGAGAAATTCTGGAGCTGCTCGTGAATGTTTTTCCCATGAAGCTTCTCATCAGTCCAAGGCAAAGAGAAGTGTCCAGAAAGTGAAGTGCAGGTGTGGTGAATCAGTTCTGGAGAGCCGAGGATTTGTTTTTGGCCATACAGAGAGGCTGTTGGGTGCAGGGAGGAGCAGGGAGGAGCGAGGCCCCACTGTCAGTCCTGGCCCTGCGCTGCCTGCACACCCTGGCTCCTCTCTGGGGCATTTTGTGCCAGTGGAGACCCTGTGCCACTCCACAGCCGCTGGCCCAGGGCGAGCTGCCCCGTGGCTGTTCAGGGCATGTGTGCAGAGCGGGGAGCAGAGGTTGTTCTTGTCTGGATCCAGAAATCCTGAGGGGCTCAGCCCTCGAGCTACAGATCAGCTGAAGCTTGAACGTGTCCCGGCTGTTTCTGCTGCGTTTGTTGGGATTTTCCAGTCTCTTGCCCCTGGGAGCAGCGTCTGCAGCAGTGCCCTGTGCCCCTTCATGCTGCTCCCTCAGCATCCCGATGGCATCCAGCTGGCCAAGAACAACCAGACACACATTACTGGGGAGGAGACAGAGGTCAAGGGGTGCCTGAAGAGTTGAGCTCTGGAGCTGTGCCCAACAACCCGTGGAGCTCAGTCTGGGATGATGATCACACTGCATCCACCCACGTCATCGCAGGGAGCCTCAGCAGAGCTGTAGCAGCCTGAACCCTTCCTTGGGCTGTGGAATTGGAAGAGGTGATTTGAAACCCAGCATCTTCACCAAGCCTGGGACCAGGACCCACCCACCATGGAGGGCAGCACCTGAGGACAGAGCCCTGGACACTTCAGGGCTGGGAGAGATGAGATCGTGTCACAGCAGGATGGAGAGGAAGGATCTTTGTGCTGCTCACACAAGTGTCACCTCGGGGAGCTCAGCTCCCCTGCCTGGGAATGCTGTGGATGGGAATGCCGTGGCCGGCACCTGCCCGGCCAGAGCTCCCTGGGCTGACCTGTCCCCCCTCGCTCCCTGCCTGCTGTCCTGCCGCAGCCCCCAGCCCCTGCCCTTCATCCCTGCCCCGCCGTGCTCTAACCAGGGTGGGGGTCCTGGTGGCATGGGGACCCCGGCCTGCTTTGCTGGCTGCCCGCTTGTGGTGGTAGGGATCCTGAAACCCCTGCAGTGTGGCAGAGCCATGCAGGGATTTGGGATGCTCCTGGGAGAGGCTGGATCCTGCCATGCAGCAGCACTGCCTGGGTTGTCACAAGTTGCCTGATTCTCCACCATTAGGAAGCCTCTGCCCTGTCACGCTCCATAAGAGCCGAGAAGGGTGAGGGCTTTGGAACTGCCCAGGCACCAAGCAGGTCCTGCTGTGGAGGGGAGCACTTGGTGCTGCTTGGGGTGCTCGCAGCCTCTGCCTCTGCCTCTCCTCTGCTCTGCTGCTGCCGCCGGCTCCGTCCCCTGGGTGCTGGGGTCCCCAGTGCCGCAGTGGGAATATTCCAGCAGCGGGAGCATTCCAGCAGGGCATGTCGCCTCATTAACCAGGCCGCAGCAGCAGCAGCAGCAGCATGGTTTTCCTTTGGTCTCTATTCCTTTTCTCCTTTTTTTTTTCTCTTCTTCTCTCCCCTAACTCCTCCAGCTCTGCCCAAAGCAAAAATCGAAGTGGAGTCCTACTCAGCCCACCCTGGTGACCTCCTCCAGCTGCGCTGCCGGCTGCGGGATGACGTCCAGAGCATCAACTGGGTGCGCGATGGCGTCCAGCTGGCCGAGAACAACCGGACGCGCATCACCGGGGAGGAGGTAGAGGTCAGGGATGTGGTGCCCGAGGACTCGGGGCTCTATGCCTGCATGACCAACAGCCCCTCAGGGAGCGAGACCACCTACTTCTCCGTGAACATCTCAGGTTCGTAGCAGCCCTGGCTGTGCAGGGAAGGGGCAGCCGCGGGCCCGGGCTGTGAAGCGAGGAGCAGGCTGCCTCAGCGCGCCCCTGCACACCCCTGCACGCCCCTGCACGCTCGCCAGCACGAGCACTGGCCACACGCGGTGAGTTCGGGGCCGACCTGCCACTTGCAGGTGCCCAGAGAAGTTTCCAGTGTGGTGCCGTGGCTTTCTGGCCGCTGTAGTGCAGGGAGAAGCAGCCAGAGGACATCTCACGTTTATCTCAGGGGGCAGGGGGCTGCGGGGCCGGCCCAGGAGGGGCACGTGCTGGGCGGGAGCCGTGGTCTGCGCTGGTGTTGGTGGAGTGTGAGGCCAGAGAGGGAGGAGCTCTGGAGGTGGGGACCTGTCTGTGCTCGCGGGGTCTTGGCTGCCACCCCAGGGGTGTTGGTGGCACCGATCATGGGGTGAAGAGCTCCGAAGTCACCTCTGACAGCAGATCTCTTCGTGGTGTCCACGGCTGCAGGCACTGGGGTGGTGGGCTCTGCTGGCCCTGGCCGTGCTGGGCACTGTGCAGAGTTCCCCAGCATCTCCACACCCCCGCTGGGCACCAGCACTGCCCTGCCCTCCCGCCTCACTGGGCACAGCCCCCGCCACCTCCCCACGATGCTCCGTGCCCATCAGCCCCGCTCACAAAGGTCCTCTCACACACAGATACTCAGCAGGGCCCTCGCTTCTCTTGCAGATGCTCTCCCCTCTGCGGAGGATGATGATGACGAAGATGATTCCTCGTCAGAGGAGAAGGAGGCGGATAACACCAAGCCAAACCGTACGTGTGAGCTGGGTTTGCCACGGCGCTGCCCTGGAGGCTGGGCACACACGAGCATCGCCCAGGGGTGGGGCTGGCAGCCCAGGGCAGCCGGCGGTGGCGAGGGCGCAGTGGGGACAGCAGCTCTGGGTGCAGTGGGCGAAGCAGCTGGGTCAGAGCAGGGGGTGTGCACGGCTGCATTGGGGTCACTGCTGCTGCAGCCACGTAAGCCAAGCATCCACCCCGCAAGGAAAGGGCTGCTGTGGCTCATGGATAATACCCTGTGTCCCAGGGCTCCCCTCTGTGCTTTAGCCAGGCTTGGCTGCTGGCATCTCCCCAAATTCCTGTCTCAGCCCTGCCCTGGGCATCTTTGGGGTTACTCCAGGAGCAGGAGGCTGCTGGGTTTGGCAGTGCTGAGCCCTCCCTCTGCTCCCCAGAGGCCATCGCTCCATACTGGACCTATCCCGAGAAGATGGAGAAGAAGCTCCATGCTGTCCCTGCTGCCAAAACAGTGAAATTCAAGTGTCCTTCAAGTGGGACGCCCAACCCCACCCTGCGCTGGCTGAAGAACGGCAAAGAGTTCAAGCCCGACCACCGCATCGGGGGCTACAAGGTACAGGGGGCTGGGGCACTGGGGGAGCAGCCCCTGGCTCTGCACACCTCGAGGGCTGGGGGGAGGGCTGGCAAGGGGCTCTGCTGCTTAAGAGGCACCAAGCCCCCATCCACGCCACCCCGGCAGGGGCAGATGGGCCCCTCTGACATTGCTGTTCGGGAGCAGCCCTACAGCAGTGACCTGCTTCTGGGTCATGTTTGTACCAGCTCAGCCCTGGGGGAGGGGGCTCACGCCGAGGAGCCAGCCCGGCTCGGCCACCTCCCCCTAATCCCCCGCCAAGGACAGGGGTCTGGGCAAGGAGAGGGGTCTGGGCATCCGCAGGGGCCATGGGCAGATCCTGCCCGCGTGGGATGGTGGCTCAGCTTTCCCTTCTCACAGCTCCAGTCCTGCAGTGGCACTGCTGCTGCTGCAGACAAGGCCCATGGGAGGACCAGCATCCATCCGTGCCATGAGGAGCCACAGCTGGAGCTGGCAGTGACAGGGCTGGCTTTTGGAGAGCCTCCTGGTGCCCCATGGCCCGAGGGACCTGGGCAGTGCCTGGCAGAGCCACTGAGCCTCTCCCAGAGGGGATGCCCTGGGTCAGCAGCACCCATAGTGTCTGGGGTGCAGGACAGCCAGGCTGCACCTGCCCACTGACCAGCACAGGGCCAGCTGGCCGTGGAGAGCCGTGCGGGTCTGAACCCCAGGGCCAGCCGGGGCAGCAGCTCTTGCAGGAGGAACAATGCTGGTCTGTTCCCTCCACACACGGGGGCCACCAGACAGGGGTGTCCCCACACGCCAGGCGAACCCGTCGCGCTCAGCTCACAACATCTGCTTCTCGGCACAGTTGGCTCCGTGGCCAGGCTGTCCTGGGACAGCTGGGAGCAATTACGGCCCCTCTGTAGGGAAGGAGAAAGGTGACCTCAAAGGGAGATTTATGTCCTGCCCGTGCCGGGGGTTGAACCAGCAGGACCTGGGGCTCGTGGGTGCTGCACGTAACCGGCTCTGCGCTCCCCCTGCCCCCAGGTCCGCCAGGCCACCTGGAGCATCATCATGGACTCGGTGGTGCCGTCCGATAAGGGCAACTACACCTGCATCGTGGAGAACAAGTACGGGAGCATCAACCACACCTACCAGCTGGATGTCGTGGGTGAGAAGCACAGGGCTGGGGGCTCACCCCTCATCCTCGTCCCCCCAAACCTTCCCAAGCTGCACCCTGTAGAGACGGGTGGGTTGTGCTCCCAGGGAAGGGGCTCGCCCACCATCCCTGCGGCCGCCTCCCGCCCCGGTGTGCACGGCTGCAGCGCAGCGGGCAAGGAGCCGGCCCGGCGGCAGGTTCACCCCACCCCATTCTGGGGATTTTTAATTGTGGTGAAAATAATTTCATAGACCAGACAGAAACTTTTTCTAATCGCCTTATTAGCCATAATTCCCAGCTGGGAAGGCTGGTCTGAGCAGTTCCACATGTGGAGCTGCTCTAAATGCCAGTAAATGAACCATTAAAAATGTGATTTAATTTGATTACACTGAGCAAACTGAAGGGAACAGTCAGCGAGGTGAACAAAGGGGTTTGTTAATGCTGACTCACCACAGTGGCAGCCACTTTGTTAAGGGCCGGGGCCTTCCATAGGTTTGTTTGACCTCTGACCCTGCCCAATAGGTGCCGATGTCCCTGTCCCCACCCTGGGGTTTCACCTGTCCCCCATCCTGGATGTTCTCACCCCATTGCAGGCAGGCTCCTGGGGAAGGGGACGCCAGTGCTGCACTGGGTGCACTGGTGCCCTTCTCAGCCAGGGGTCCTGGGCGTGGGGGGCTGCAGGGTGCACCCGAGGATGGGCAGCAGGGCACCCCAAACCCCGTTGTGAGGTGCCCCACTCCTGGTCCCGCAGAGCGGTCCCCGCACCGGCCCATCCTGCAGGCAGGGCTGCCCGCCAACAAGACAGTGGCCCTGGGCAGCAACGTGGAGTTTGTCTGCAAGGTCTACAGCGACCCTCAGCCCCACATCCAGTGGCTGAAGCACATCGAGGTGAACGGCAGCAAGATCGGCCCCGACAACCTGCCCTATGTGCAGATCCTGAAGGTAAAGCCACACGCCGGGTGCCCCCAGCCACGGCCCCCGGCTTCCCTGTCCCTGGGGCAGGAGCAGGGCGGTGGCAGCCACGTGGATGGGCCAGAGGAGTCACCTGGGGCTGGGGGCAGCTGGAGCCCCAGAGCTGTCACCAGCCTGCTGGGCAGGGAGAAGGGAGGGCTGTCCTGTGCCAGGGCTGTGCTGGCTCTGCGGTCCCTTTGGAACCCTAAGGGCACGCAGCACAGGGCTGGGAGGGCTGTCCTGGGGAGCGAGCACGGTGCTGGAGCTGGGAGCTGAGCCCTGGATCGTCCCAGTGAGAGCAGCTCCCTCTGCACCCCAGCAGTGCCCCTCAGCGGGCAGACTGGCCACCAGCCCGGCCAGTGTCCCTGCTGTGGCAGGGGGTCACGCTGGGTGGCCTTCAAAGGTCCCTTCCAACCCTTTCTGTGACTCCACGCAGCCATCCTCAGTTGTGCCCCTGCCCACTGGGAAGTGGGGGGAGCAGGGTTACACCCCCACTGTTCCTGCCTGTTCCTTCCTCCCGTGACCCCCCGTGTGCAGCCCCATCCCTCCTGCCCAGCCGTGGGTGTGGGGGAGCAGCCCCTGCCCTGGCAGAGCCACTGCCGACCCTCCGGGCGCTGCACATCCGTGTGACTCCATGTTGTTGGTCTGTTCCAGCACTCGGGGATTAATAGCTCTGATGCGGAGGTGCTGACCCTGTATAATGTGACAGAGGCGGAGAGCGGGGAGTATGTTTGTAAGGTTTCCAATTATATTGGTGAGGCCAACCAGTCTGCGTGGCTCACTGTCACCAGGCCCCTGGCCACAGGTAACCGGAAGAATGCCTGGCGGTGGAAAACAAAACTCTGGGCTCTCTTGTTTCTGCTGTGTTTCTGGTGCAACAACCATGGAAAAATACCCAGCGGGGCCGGCTGGGCGCTGTGCTCCGTGTGCATCCCAGTGTCTCTGCTGTGTGCTGATGTCCTTCTTGTGTCCCGCTGTCCCTCCTGTGTGCTGCCCTCCCCACCATGCAGACACCAGAGCTGCCCAGGTCCCTGCTGGGTCTGGCACCAGTGGACCCGGGTCTCTGAGGGTGCTGCCATCAGGCCAGTCCAGCACCCCAGACTGGCACCCCAGTGCTGCGTCCCCTGTCTGTGCTGCCCTCCCGTCTCCGTCCTGTCTCTGTCCTCCCATCCCTGTTCTCTCGTCTCCATCCTTCTGTCTCCATCCTCCGTCCCTGTCCTTGTGCCTCCCCCCGTCCTGTGAGCCAGCCGGCCGGCTCTGCCTGGGCTGATTTCTCCATGCAGCCCATCGCCAGCATGTTCGGATGGGCAGGACACTCAGTGTGGTGAAGGGTTTTAACCAGCGTCTCCGTAGGTCCGCCGGGATGAGTGGTCATCCCGAGGGTCTCTCTAGCAGGTCTGCAGTGGTCTCTGTCTGCTCCCCGGGGGTCTGGCAAATGAGACTGGGCTCTCCCTCCTCTCTGGCCTCCTCCCAGAAGATCTCATGTCGTTTGCTTCTCCGTTTTTTGCTTCCATTTTTCCTTCCAGACGGCTGGCGTTAACACGACAGACAAAGAAATGGAAGTCCTTCACTTAAGGAATGTCTCATTTGAGGATGCTGGGGAGTATACATGTTTGGCGGGTAATTCTATTGGGATCTCCCATCACTCTGCATGGTTGACAGTTCTCGAAGGTATATACTCCTCTTCCTCTCCCTTTCCTCCTCCTTTCCAATGTATGCATTGTGGTCCGGGAGAGAGCCCTTCCCGGCCCCTGCCCCCTCGGACCATGGCTGCTGCGGGGCTGCTCTGCAACTGGAGCAGGATGGGGCAGTGTCCCCCCGGCCCTGTGCCCCCCTCCACCCCCGTTGGGGTCTGCCCCCCGCTCTCTCCCTGGCCCAGGCAATGCATACCCGGGGAACCTAACCAGGGCTTGCTCCCCTGAGCAGGACGGTCCCGCACCCCCAGGCCAGGCCAGGCCGGTGCTGCGGGCTCAGAGGGGCACCAAGGGAGGTTTGGGGGTGCTGGCAGCGCTGCCCTTCTGCCTGACAGGGCCTGGCCTTGCCCTGCGGCGCGGGACCGTCCGGGGGCTGTGTGTGCTTGCGCTGCCCCGTCCCCATTGATGCTGCTCCTCGGTATCAATGCATGGACCAAAGCCTGATAACGGCTGTGGGAAAGTCTTAGGGGTGCTGCGTGGTCATTGCTTTCCAGCCAAAACTTTCCCAGTTATCAGCCACTGCTTTGTCAGCCAGGTGTGCTCAGAGGTGGGACACGAATCTCCAGCTCCCTCTTGCACCTCTCTCTGAGGCTCTGCTCTTTGGGGGTTCAGGCTGGGGGTGCAGAAGGTGCCGTGGCAGCCCCATCCTGCCGGATTCACCACGGACCGTGGCACCTGGGGGCTCCGAGCTGTTCGTGGCTCCAACACCGCCTCGGCCACCAAAGCAGGGTCTGTGGGTCCCTTCTCCCTGCCATCCCAGGCTCCCACAGCAGGTCACTGCCACCGGCGTGCCACTGGCTGCTCTGTTCCGAGCTCTCCCCAGTCACTACCAGTAAGGCCTGGACTCCCCACGGCCCTGGACACTGCCAGACACCCCCTGCCATCCCACATGCACAGGATGACCCCAGATCCTGAGGCACCTGCAGCTCCCAAGCATGGGCAGAGCAGCTGGGACAGAGACCTGTCCCCGGAGGTGCCCATGGGGTGACTCAGGCCCTGTCCCCCCACTTCCAGCCTGTCCCAGATGACCCCATCCCACCCTGGGCTGCCTGCAGATGTGGTGCAGGCATTGCTTGGCCATGGGGATGATGAGCTGGGGGCTGCTTGCACGCCTTCCCTGCCAGGGTGGGTGGGCAGCCCCCAGTCCCTGGTGCACCGACGTCCCCATGGATCTTGGGGAGGAGCCAGGGGCTCCCCCAGTGCCACTCGCTGGGGCTGGCGGGTGCTAACAAACACCCTGTTCATGCCGACCCAGCTATTGAAGACACCCCAACCATGATGACGTCTCCCTTCTACCTGGAGATCATCATCTACTGCATTGGGGCCTTCCTCATCTCCTGCATGGTGGTGACCATCATCATCTACAAGCTGAAGAGCACCACCAAGAAGACGGACTTCAACAGCCAGCTGGCTGTGCACAAGCTGGCCAAGAGCATCCCCCTGCGCAGACAGGTAACAGAAAGTAGAGAGGGGGTTTGTTTGCACCTACTGCCCCTCCTGGAGCCCAGCCTTTCCCAGGGGATGTGGGGGAGGAGGGATGGGAAGACTTGGGGCTGTCTCACCCTGCTGCACGTGCTGCCCACTGCAGCCCGTGCCCACCGGTGGCGTGGGATGGGGACTGTCCAGGCTGTGCCTCCAATGGCAATGCAGTGACGAGGGCAGGGGGGCTGCACAGCTCCCCCTCATCCCCCCCTTGACAGGGCTCATGAGGAGAACCAGGAGGATTTACAGCAGTTTAAGGTTTGAGCAGAGCGTGGTACACACTGAGGAGAGGGGAGAGCTCCCAGGCTGTGCACTTTGGGCTACAGCTGGTGGAGAGTCACTAAAAATTCCGCAGAGGGGAGCAGCACAGACGGGCAGGGTGGGCAGGGGGCTGTGGGCAGGGCCGGGTGCGAAGGCTCCCATCACCATCTCCCCCCCTGGGGGCAGCCAGCCGCAGGCCCGGGCACTGCGTGAAGGTAACCCACGGTCCCCTGCAGGTGTCAGCCGACTCCAGCTCATCCATGAACTCGGGCGTGATGCTGGTGCGGCCCTCGCGCCTCTCCTCCAGCGGCACCCCCATGCTGGCCGGCGTCTCCGAGTACGAGCTCCCCGAGGACCCGCGCTGGGAGCTGCCCCGGGACAGGTGAGGCCCAGCCCTGCCCCGGTGGGAGCTGGGTGAGGATGGTGGGCTGGTGCTGGCACCAACCTGCTGCCCCTGCATCGGGCTCTTCTCCCCCCAGGCTGATCCTGGGCAAGCCTCTGGGAGAAGGCTGCTTCGGGCAGGTGGTGCTGGCAGAAGCCATCGGCCTTGACAAGGACAAGCCCAACCGTGTGACCAAGGTGGCGGTGAAGATGCTCAAGTGTAAGTGGCAGCGAGAAGGGTGGTCCTGGCACGATGCCACAGCCCTGGATGGGTCTGCAACCCAGCCTGGCACCCGCTAACTGCTGCCTTCTCCTCTTCAGCCGACGCCACAGAGAAGGACTTGTCCGACCTCATCTCGGAGATGGAGATGATGAAGATGATTGGCAAGCACAAGAACATCATCAACCTGCTGGGAGCCTGCACGCAGGACGGTGAGGATGCACGAGCGGGGAGGAGGTGTCCCCTCTGCCACCCCTCCAGCCGCTGTCCCCTGGGAGGGGCTGGCCTGGCATCCCACTCCGTGCTCCAGCCCCTCATCACAGCCTCCCCTCAGGGCCCCTCTACGTCATCGTGGAATATGCCAGCAAGGGCAACCTCCGGGAGTACCTGCAGGCGCGGCGGCCCCCGGGCATGGAGTACTGCTACAACCCCGCCCGCGTCCCCGAGGAGCAGCTCTCCTTCAAGGACCTGGTCTCCTGTGCCTACCAGGTGGCGCGGGGCATGGAGTACCTGGCCTCCAAGAAGGTGAGGAGCTCCCAGGAGGCTGTGGTGGGCGGTATGGGGCAGCTGGGCCAGGGGGATGCACCGTTCCCTCCCCGCCTGCCCATCGTGGGGAACCATCCCATGGCTGATGGCCCCGTGCTCGGTCAGTGCATCCACAGGGACCTGGCAGCCCGGAACGTCCTGGTGACAGAGGACAACGTGATGAAGATTGCTGACTTCGGGCTGGCCCGTGACATCCACCACATCGATTACTACAAGAAGACGACAAATGTGAGTGGTGTGCAAGGGGCTTTGTGGGGTGGGGATGCCAGGGATGCTCTGGTCTGTGCTGGGAATGCCACGTCCGTGCAGGGCTTACCCCTGCCCCAGGCTCCCTCACAGCCCGGGGGCACGGAGCCAATGTGGGGTTTTGTGTCTCAGGGTCGCCTGCCTGTGAAGTGGATGGCCCCTGAGGCTCTCTTCGACCGAATCTACACCCACCAGAGTGACGTGTGAGTAGCCCCTGCTGGGGAGTTGCATGGATGGGATTGGTCCTGATTTAATTAAGAGATTACAATTGGTGTCAGCCAACCAAACGTTCTGAATCCAGGTTGTATTTGGTGCTGGGACTCATTTATCCTGCAGAGTCAATCGAAGCCATGGGTGGTTGTTCCTCCCAGCAAACGAACTTCTAACCATACCCAAACTGGGGCCCAGTGGGGTGTCAGCCCCCAGAACTGGTGCCCCAGCGTCTTCCCTGTGTTCCCAGGTGGTCCTTCGGGGTGCTGCTGTGGGAGATTTTCACGCTGGGTGGGTCACCCTACCCCGGTGTGCCTGTTGAGGAGCTCTTCAAGCTGCTGAAGGAAGGTCACAGGATGGACAAGCCCAGCAACTGCACCAACGAGCTGTGAGTGCAGGGCTAGGATGGGGAAGAGGGGTTTGAAGTCTCTGAGTGCCATTGCCTGGCTCAGAACACGGGCTGGGGCATGGAGGGTGACGGGCAGATGTTTGGAGTTACAGTGCCAGCAGTTCCCAGCCCTGCAAAACCATCAGTCCCTCAGATTTGCAATAATCCACATCTCCCTCCACTATCCCTTGACAGGAGGGAATCCCAGAGTGACCCCAGCACAGGGACCAGCCCAGACTGTGTCCATCCTCCTCCCCAAACAGCCCTAGGTCATGAGGGCAGGCGGGAGTTTCCCTTCATTCCACACAGGGGATTACCCTAAATCCCTGGAGCAGCACCTTCATTGTCCTGAGCACGGGGGCACATTCCTGGTGCTCCTCTGCTCCCGTGGGTGGGGGTCCCCAGCCGCTTGCCCCGGGCTGAGCCCCTGCCTCCCCCTGCCCTCGCAGGTACATGATGATGAGGGATTGCTGGCACGCCGTCCCTTCCCAGAGACCCACCTTCAAGCAGCTGGTGGAGGACCTGGACAGGATCGTGGCCATGACCTCCAACCAGGTAGGAGAGGTGGCACCTGGGGGAGGTGCTCCTTGGGGGCTGCCCAGTCCCCTCCTGAGCCCATCCTTGGGGTTTGTCCCTCTCAGGAGTACCTGGACCTCTCCATGCCGCTGGATCAGTATTCTCCCGGCTTCCCGGACACCCGCAGCTCCACCTGCTCCTCGGGAGAGGACTCTGTTTTTTCCCACGACCCGCTCCCGGACGAGCCGTGCCTTCCCAAGTTCCCTCCTCAGCACAGCAACGGTGGACTGAAGCGACACTGAGGGTGGCACTGCCCGAGGTGCCGTGCTGTGCCGTGCTGTGCCACGCTGTGCCGTGCCATGGACGCTGCCTGCACAGCCTGGTTGTGCAGAAAGAGTTCAGAGACATCCGTAGCATCTCACGTAACCAAAACCACCCACCTCCTGCCAGCTTCTCCTGCCGCCTCGTGCCAGCTCTCCACAGCTCAAAGGGCTCGGCTCCAGTGTTTCTATGGCATTTCCTCCTTTCGTTTTTAAGCCTCTTTTCCATGAATTCTGTGCTTGAGTATTCCCACTTGGTTGAGCTGAAATCCTCTCCCGTGGGCAGTGCACGGCCAAAGAGCCAGCCGGGCATCCCGGGATGGCACATCCTGGAAGGGCACAGCGAGCTGGGCTGGTCTGCCACTTGGAGAACTTGATAAGCCAGGAGCAGCGCCCGATTCCTGTGGCTGCACGAGGGGGGAGCCTCGGCATGCTGGGTGCCCTGGTGTGCCAGGAGCCTCACTGGTGTGCCGGGAGCCTCACTGATGTGCTGGGAGCCTCACTGGTGTGCCAGGAGCCTCACTGATGTGCTGGGAGCCTCTCTGGTGTGCTGGGAGCCTCACTGGTGTGCCAGGAGCCTCGCCGGTGTGCCAGGAACCTCGCTGATGTGGGGCTCCCTCGCTGCCCGGGATGCTCCAGGGCTGGTCCTGCAGCCCTGGGGTGCCAGCACCAGTGGGCTTTGCTGAGCCGTGCCCAGCACAGCCGGGGCAGGAGCCACAGCGGGTGCAGCGCCCAGCACTGCTCAGAGGCACCCGAACCCACCTGTGCTAAACCCAGAGCCCCGTGTACATAACGAAAAATATGTATAAATATGAATATATATTTACATGTCTTTTTAAAAAGGGTTGTTACCAGAGATATACCAGTTTGGTAGGAAGGTACTAGTGGCTGGTAGATATCAGTTGCTATAAAAAAAAAAAATTCATATATTTTGCTATTTTTGCTGTTTTTATTTTTTTAAATTATGTTCTAAACCTATTTCAGTTTAGGTCCCTCGATAAAAATTGCTGCTGCTGCTTCAGTTTTATATGGGGTTGTATTAAACAATAATAATGATGTGTCGATGCCTTTTGGGAATCCGTTGTCATGACGTGCCTGGCCCTGCCCTGGCCCTGCGTCCCCCCGGCTCCGGCAGGGCTGGGGCCGGCCAGGGCCCGTGGCACTGCCTTGGTGTGCGGGGATGGGGCATTGCTGTGGGATGGGGACGGTGCCCTGGGGATGGCTGCGGCCCCTGCCCGGACACCCTCTGCCTTTGGGGAGGAGCAGGGGGGTGTGGGTCACTCCGGGCTCGGTGCAGCCCCGCTGTGCCCCCCGTGCCGCCCCCGCTCCCCGGGCGATGCTGCCAGTGCCTTACCGGGGAGCAGCCTCACCCCAGCTCTGCCCGTCCGTGCTCCCCGGGCTGTCCCACTGCCCGAGTTCTGCTCCAGCTGGACGGACAGGGCATTTCCCTGGCCGGGGCATTTCCCTGGCCGGGGCAGGGGCCACCTGTAACCCCTCCCTCCCTGCCACTGGTGTCGCGACGCTGGAGCCAGGCCGCTGTTACTTGAAAAGTTTATTTTGCCTTTGTATGGAGAAATATTATTTGTTGTAAACTCTTCTGTAATGAATCTGGAATTCTTGTAATTATTAAAGACTTTAACTGCGACTTCGCCAGCCACGGCCTGTCCCTGGAGGGGCGATGGGGATGGGGCTCTCAGGGCTCTGGGTGCTAAAGCTCATCCAAGCAGCAGTTTGGGAAGATGACGCTCAGGGAGCAGCCAGGATGGCAGCGGGTTCTGTGGGAATTCTGTTTCTCAGGGCTCCAGTATTCCCCATAAATACATTTTAGCACCCTGCACCCCGTGGGGCCTGGGCGGTGGTGTGGGGGGTGGCTGACCGTGCCTGGAGGGAGGGGGGTGAGAGGGGCTGCCAGCCCCTCCAGAGCCCTGAAATGGTTAAGCTGAAGCAGCTGAAGCAGCTGCAGCATCACCGGCCTCCCCGGCCTTTTTAAATGCATCTGCTTGTTGCTATTTCCCGGTGTAAATTAAATCGATCAGCTGCACTCTGCCCACCCCCCACCCCCTTTAAATTAAGTAGAGCTTTTAATCAAGTGATTTATGTTGAATTTGCGGCCCTGGATTAAACTCGCAGCCCAGGCGGGGGGAGCAGGGCTGCGGGGCTCCATAAATCACTGCTCTCTCCGGGACCGGCTTGGCCAGGCGCGGGGAGAGCTGGAGTTCGTGTTTACATCATCCCAAACTGCGGCTCTCACCGTCTCCTGCTCATTTCCTGGGGTTACCAGGAGGGCAATTAAATATGATAATAAGCAGAGCAGCTGCAGCAGAGCTGCTGGTGCTCACTGCCGGGCTGGGGAAGGGGCACGTGTGGCCGGGTGCCCGCTGCATTCCGTGGGCACGGGGGGACCCAGGCTGGCTGGCCCCCAGCAGAAACCGTGGAGGCTGACGGGACCCCAGCAGGAAGATTCAGCTCCTCTCTGCTCTTCCTGGTAAGGCATCCTCTCCATGTGGGCAATCCGGGACATGGGCATACCCCAAAACTGGCCTTAGCACCCCACAGGCCCCCCTGGCAGGACCAAAGCACCCCCCAGCCGGGCCCCTGCCCAGGGGGTGCCTGTGGCCCCTCCAGCACTGCCCGGCACCAGGGTCCCTGCTTAGAAGGGGGACGGGATAGGGTCCCTTGGGAAATGGCTCCAAAGCAGTGGAGGATCTAAAGGTGCTGCCCTCAGCAGCCCCCTGAGCGGGTTGGGCACCCGTGGCTGCCGAGTGCTTGGCCTCCACCACGTTTGGCTCTCACAGCATCCTTTGTCTTCTCCGCTTCTCGCCTTCCTCGTCCTCTCCTTTTAAAGCCCTCGGACTGTGCAGGGCTGGGACAATCTCTTGGCCCCAGACCAGGATGTGGCTGCTCTGCCAGCGCTGAGCTGGGCTCTGTCCCACTGCCAGTGATGGCAGGAGCCTCCTGTGCCACTCCACCTTGGCGCAGGCCCCCACAGCTCAGCAGATGCGTGGGGAGCGATCCCCCCCAGCCTGGGGGCCGTGGCTGCCCCTAGCCCCCTCAGCCGCCCTCCATCCCCCGTGTCCCACCCAGCTGTGGGGTCAGCAGGACCCCAGGGTCCAGCTCCAGCCTGCCCTGGCCACCCACAGCTGAGCGGAGCCAGAGCCAGATGTGTGCAGCTGCAGCCAGGGCACAAGGCTCCCCCAAACCCCTGCTGTCGTGGGCCCTGCCCTGCATGAGGACAAGCAGGACGGGCAGTGGGATGGGACCATCCCTGGGGACACCTCGGGCACGTGTCCACCTGCGCCCCGTCCTGCCCCATGCAAGGTTTGACAACGCGGCCCTTGTCCCACATTACTTTAGGCTGGGATAAAGCCCCGTCTCCTTTGTTACACGTTTATAGCAGAGGCAGAAGGGCTGCAGGAATGCGGCGCTGGGATCCGGGAGCTGTAAATCCCAGCCTTTGTTGTGCTTGGGCCGCACTAAATCACTGCTTTTCCCTCTGAATACTAATCTCCTCCAAAAGTGCTGACCGGGGCATCTTTCCCCAGCAGCTTTCTGGGGAAGAGGCTGACGCGAGGCCCGGGGCTGGCGCTGGCACAGGAGACGGTCCCGAGCAGCATCCAGCAGAAATCCCCGGCTCCCGGGCAAGGCGCGGGGGGACGGACACGGGCCCACAGCCCCCGGCTCCAGGCTGGAGCAGCGATAGCGTGAGGGTGCCCGGGGGAAGGATAAACAGCAGAGGAGCTGGTTCTCCGGGCTGGGGGGAGATTGGAAGGTGTTTGGCACCGGCGTGGCTGGAAAAGCTCTCCCCACGCCAAAGCACACACGGCCTTGGATCTCCGCAGCGTTTCATTTGCCCAGCGCTGCAGAACAGAATCCCGTGATTTATGGGGCTCCACGGGGGTCGTTTCCTCCCCTCGCTCGGAAGGTCACGTAGCAGGATTGCTGCCTCTCCCCTCTGCCTGCCTGCAGGGCACAGCGGTCCTGGGAAGGTGCCTGGGGTCCCGACGTGCCGGGCAGAGGCGAGACCCGGGCACGCAGCAGCCCTGACCTGTGAGCGCTGCGGGAGGAGGGGATTTTTGATGTGAAAATGGCTTTGTTCGGAGGTGTGTAAGCGGCCCGGGGCTGCCCCGGGCTCATCCCCCTCTGCCTGCCCCAGGGCCCGGCTCCCCCGGAGCAGGGAGGCTTCGCCACAGCCTGCGCTCGCTGCAGGCTGAACGCGGGTGTGGGGCCGGGGCTCACCGCAGGAAATCCAAGGAAAAGCGAGTCCCAGCTTCCAGATCTTTCTAAATTGAAAACACAGGATGCAGATGGACCCGGCCTGAGCCCTCGCACACACCAGGGTGGGGTGGTCATGGTGATGCTCGGCTGGAGGACGGGGACGTCGGAGGCACCAGAGCTCGCCCAGGGCAGGGCGGTGCCCAGGCGATGTCCAGGCTCCCTCTCTTCACTGCCCATCTGTGAAACCTCTCAGCAGAGGAATGTGCTGCTCCCTCGGCAGCCGGCACAGGCTGGCTCTGCCTTCATCCCGCCCAGGACACCCGCCAGCCTCCTCCTCTCCCTCCGTGCCTGTTTTGGGAGCGGGAGCAGTCACAGGCTGGAACACCAGGCAGGAGGAGACGCCTTCCCTCAGTATCACGCTAAGAGGCAGCAGTGACTCCACAGCAATGGTGTTGTTATTTTATTGAAATAACGTTTGTTCCCATTTATTAAACACAGATCCGGCACTGCGGACGGGCTGGGCGGACAAGGAGAGGTTCAGGTACAGAGCTGAGGACACAGGACACCTGACAGCTGGCTCTGAGGTGCTGCAGGGGCTGAGGCCTCAGCTATAAAGTGCTGCTCACACCTGACCTTGGAGAACTGGCTTTCAGTCGGGTTGTTCTAAAGGCTGTCTGACCTCTGGATGAGAGATTTCATTCCTACTTAGCACCAAATCTAATTTTACAGTAAGTATAAATATACATATTTAAAATCCATCGTGTGAGTAATTTCTGAGCATTTACATAGGACAGAGTAAAAATTTAACAAATGCTAAAAACAGCTTTTCAGTATCCTCTGAGAGTCTGGCAAAAACTGAGTCATCACTGGAGCGTGAGGAGTCGCTGTGTGAAGTACGGAGAACACTTGGTGTGCATTCTGAGCCTGGTAAGGATTAACCAAATCTCCACACTTGGGAGAGGTGTGCAGGTCCCGGGTTGCTCCCTCCCATGGCCCAGAGGGATCCTCAAAGTGCAAGTCTGGTTGTGTCACAGTGCGTGGCACCCGCACAGCTCTCACTGGGGAAGCAAACACAGGTGGAGGCTGTTCCTGTCACTGCTCTGCTCCTGCCCAGCAAGGTCTGAAGTCCTGCTGATCAGCTCCACCACAGCACAGAGTGCTGCTCCCTCCCTCCTTCCCTGTGGTTGCCCTCCTCAGTAAAACTGTGGCCACGTGGGTCGTAGTGGGCTGGTCACTGGTTAAACCACCCTAATCAGGATGGAGAGCCTGAGCTGTGACGCTCAGGACAAGCTGCTGGCCCTGGGTGTGTGGGGATGTTCCTGCAGAGGAGTTCACGCTGCAGAACAGGCTTTGCTGGACCCCCCAGCCCAGCCTGTTCTGTGCACAGGCCATTCTGACATGAAAAGCTGCCTTTGCTAAGCACAAACACCAGCTCAGGAACAGCACAGACAGCAGCACCGTTATTAACATATTTACACCATAAGTTAAAAGTAGCAGGGCAAGGATCCAGTGCAAAAGAGAAGCTGGGGCCATCCAGATAGCAGTGGCCTAGTTGCTAACAAGCCTGGGACAGAGAGAGAGGCCCCTGAGGGCTACTGCCTTGTTGTGTAGAGCAGCCTCCTGGGAAATCCCTGTTCCCTTTGCAGGAGGTGTGGAGACAGAAGCTGCTCCCTCCCAGTGCTGGCTCCAGGTTAGGCTCCGTTGGCACCGGCCTTGCTGCTCTGGGACGCTTCCATTTTGCTCTAGGGACAAGAGAAAAGGGCAGATTTTAGGCAGTACACATGTTTCTTGAAATTCAAAATCTTTTCTGAAGGTGCCCTTCCATGCCACGTGTGGTGTTTTTGTATTGAATAGCCCTCAGTGCAGCTCTCATCCAGTTTCTCCAGCTGCTCCTTGAACTCAGCGTTCACAGCATCCTGTACTACAAACTTCCACAGTTTGGCTCTAAGCTGTGTGAAGAACAATCTCTTTTGGGAAGTGTAAGAACTCTGACAAGCTCACCTCTCGTTGGGGAGGCTTCACTGACGCTTCTGAGAATGGCAATTTCTCTGTTGGCTGGGACACAAATTCTTCATTCTTTAAGGAAAAAGCAGCCGTAAGTAACAGAACCCTCTCGGGAAAGGGCAAAACCCCACAGCCCCTTCTCCCTTCTGAGTCAGGCTGCTCCCTGCTCACTCTGTGAAAGCTGTGCTGGCATTTCCATTGTTTCCCCAGCACAATTTAACTATGTGGAAATATTTCTGGCAGTTGATACAATATTCTCTGATTCCTGCTGCTGCTTTTATCAGCTGGGACTAATCTAAGGAATTCACTGCAGCGTGATGCTGATAACCATATGCTCTGGCCTTCTTACTCTAGATAACTTTGGCTCATTTTGTCCTGGACAACTGAGCCCAAATTCAATAGGAGGGCTAAAAACAAGTCCTCTTTAGCTGGCTTCTTTGAGCTACATGTACCTGGGCTGAGGTCTGAAGCAATTCAGGCTGTGAGTCCTCCTTGGCTCACAGGTACCACGCCAGTACCATGGTACTGAAGAACCAGCTGCTCCCAGCAGCAGGACCAGTTGTGCCACAGCAGATCCCTGCTCCCTCCCCTTGCCTCTTCTGTCAGAACGTGCAACTGTGAGGCTCTCGGGGAGAAAACATCCACACACCATCCACACAACATCCACACAGACACTGCTCGTGCTCTGTGCCATGGTGTCAAACACTGGTTTTGTCTAGCTTTGGAAAGGTTTGGTCACACTCATTTCCCAATGATTTCAGCACGTTTTCCTGCTTGCAGACTGCTATTTCTAACCTTTCTTCCCTGTACGACAGGGGCAGGATCCAGGAGGGTCTCCTGACCTTCAAGCATGGATGTCATCGCTCCAGCAGCTTCACCTGTCTGCAGAAGAACACAGAGTCGTAACTTCAGTCCACTTGTAGGCTCAAAAAACAAGATTCCTGTCACAGTCATTCAGTTTTGTAATGTGTAATGGTTGAGCTATTAACCTAGAAGTTTTATTCAAACAACTCACCTTGTTCTGTGGAATGGGAACAGATTGGGGCTTTATGTCTATTAAGTACAAGGCACGGGAAAGCAGGAGGAGAGAAGAAGGAACGTTCTCCTTTAAATGCAGATCCAGCCACTGTTGGAAGAGAACAGAAGGGAAAGCTATTTCATACTGGCTCTGTGTAGGTATTTATCAATACAACACTGTTTGTCCTTAAAGCAATTTTGAGTTTGGATAATGCAGTTTTAATTTTCCAAAATGAGAAAAAATGGGTCTGAGGAGTTCGGAATACACTCCACTTCACCTTGCTTCTAGCTGGCCCTGGTTCTATTTGGTTTTCTCTTTGGTCTAGGACATAATCTGGACCCTTCATGCCTTAGAGCTCAGCTCTGCAGGTGAGGATCCAGCCTGAAACTTGTGCATGAATTCTCAGGAAGCTCTGCCTGCTGTCCCTGACCACTGCCTGAACTCTGTCCTCCGAGGAACCTGGCCACACCAGCCCAGGCCAGGGCACACTCACCTGCCCGAGCTGCTCCTTCAGCTGCTCCTCAGAGAGCCCCAGTGACCGCATCCCTCTGGCCCTGCAGGCGCTCTGCAGCTCCGACACGCTCAGGCCACTGACCCCTTCCTTGGCAATCATCTGGAAAGAACAGCAACGTTCCCACCCAGGCACGGGGTAGCCTGGATGCACCTGAGCAGACTTCTGGAGGTCCCCAGTCCATTCTCCTGTTCAAAATTGCTCAGCATTTTCCATTTGTGCTTTGAGCCTCTTTAGGGATGGGGATTTCACAGCCTCCAGACAACCTCTTCCACTGTTTACCCACTCACTGATTTTAGTATTTTTTCTTACCAAGTTGAAATTCCCCTTGTTGCAACTTATGGCCATTACCTGCTGTCCCTCCACTCTACACGTGTAAGTCTGGTTCCATTTTCCAAATAACCCCACTGCACATTGAAACACCCCTTTTTTGTAAGTGAGCATGACTCCAAAATGAAATGTTCCAGTGCCAATCAATATCTGCAGTGCCACCTTCATTACAGCTCCCCAAAGACTGCAGGGGTGCAGGGGGATGAACTCTCATTCTGTTTTCTTCTGGAATCTCTCATGGGGAGGATCTGACTGCCATCACTATTAAACTCCTGCCCTGTGGAGGGTTTGTGGGCAGGGGCACGAGCCTCATGCAGAACCTGCCAGCACCAAGCAATTCCTCAGTGCTGCTCCAGACCCACCTCATCATCGGCCTTGATGCTCCGCAGCCGCAGCAGCAGCTGGAAGCGCAGCAGGTTGTTGGTGCCGAGGGGCTGCAGCTCCAGCAGCTTGCACAGAGCCACGAGCTGCGGCCGCTCCAGGTGCTCCAGGGTCAGCTCGTCCTCGAAGAGCTTGGAGAAGCGGACGATCTCCTGCGTGCTGGGCCGGTGGCCGCTGTGGCGGATCTAAACAAAAGGGACAAACCCGGGCAGCAGCACCGCTTGGGAACCTCTTCCCCCCTTCCCCTTCCTCACACTGGAATTCCTGCCTCTGATGGAAACGGGACGATGCAGCTAGAAGTCAAACTGAGTGGACGCTGGAGTTTCACAGGGTGAAATTTGCACCCTTCCAGGAGGGAATTCCTGCGAGCACAGCTCTGACAGCAGGGTCAGCACCCGGGGAACAGCATCTGAGAGGGCAGCTCTGTGCTGCCAAACATCTGCACAACCCTGGTACAAATCCTGTGTTCTCTGCCCCAACCAGCAGCACTGAAGGTGTGTTGGTGCCATGGCTGCCATCCCCAGCACGGCCCATCCTACCTCGTGCAGGTAAGAGGAGAATTGTTTCCCTTGTCCTGTGTCTGCTTTGTTCCTTTTGGCCATCTCTACAATGGTCTCCCGCAGGAACTTGGCTAATTCCAGCTTTGCATTTAACTTCTTCTTCTGCTTTTCTTCCTTCATTTGGGAAATACAAAATCAGAAATTAGAAAATATAACGCAGGAAATGGAATTGCTGTGCACGTTCCTTCCGATCCCTGTCTACAGCACAACCTTCCAACTCCCCCACTCAGCTCAGGAATAAACTGGGAATGTCTCCCACGTTGGGTGAGGCTGATCCTCACTTCCAGCAGCAGGCAGGGAACAGCAGCTCTGCATAGACGTTCTGAGGAGCTGTGGACACTCCACAGCCTCAGAGAGGACACAAACCTTTTTTGACTCCGTCTCAAACGTCGAGGGCAGCATTTCAGGGAAGAGCTTCAGGAACACAGGCAACAGAAACTCCATGAAGGGGACAATGACAAACACCAGGAAGGGAACCAGGCGGAAGAGATCTGCACAAGTTCTCAGCAACTGTACGGAGAAGAGCACGGCAGAGATTACCCAGAGATTATCACCCAGCCAGACACACAAAATGTGTCCAAAGAAGGGGTTAAGCCTCTTACTGCATCACTTTATCCAGGTGTTGTGGCACTTACCCTTCGCCTCTCCCTCCTGGTGAGCACCTGCCCGTGGAGCAGCCTCCACACCATCCTGGCAGCCACCTTGGTGTCAATCCAGAGCAGGTGGAATCCATCGTAGTAATGCTTCAGCTCATCCACAACTTTTTGTCGCAAGGACTTTTTTCCCGCAGGAGCCTCTGGGATCTGTTTTGTCAGAATTTTAGCCCCCTGGTTTGCAGGATTTCGGCGGGGCGGGGACGTGCCTGGGAGCTGCTGCCGTGGGCAGGTGGAAGTGTGCAAGGTGTGGGCAGGCGAGCGAGGCAGGGCAGCGCCCAGGCAGGTGCGGCGGGGCCAGGGATGGGCTTTGGAGTCTCTGGAAGTCCAGGCTAACTGGGAATCCACCAGCTGGACAAGAGCAGTGGCTGGAGAGCACAGAGGGCTGGAGTGTGCGAGGAGACGGGAGCCCCTGAAACTGGAGAGAGGTGTCGGTGAGAGCAGCGCGGTGAGGCCACAGCACCGAGGCACCGCACCCAGACCTCAGCACCAAATCAACCCGGGGAAACCGATTTGGTGCCTGAGGTTCTGATCCTTCAGCAACGGGTGAAATACCGAGAACCCGTCCCGTGCTAGCAACTCATCTCCCGTGGGGAAGGGCCCGGGGGGAGCCACCCAAGGCCCCGCAGCGGCTCCCGAAGCCCTGTTCCCAAGGAACGGGGTCGAACCGGCTGCACACACAAACCCCGAGGGCTCACCTGGCCCGGGCGGCGGCCAGCAGCGCCCTGCAGCCGCAGGCGGCCATGGCGGCGGCGCCTCAGCCCCGGCAGCGGCGGGGAGCGGCTCCGGGGGGCGCCGGGACCCGCCCGGGCCCATCCCCGACCCGCGGCCGCCCCTCTCCGCTGCCTGCGCTCGGCCCAGTGCCGGTGATCTCGATCCCGGTGCCGCTCGCCGTGATCCCCTGGCTGCGATCCCGATCCCGGTCCCGATCCCGATCCCGGTCCCGGATCCGGTTCCGTTCACCGCCGGCCGCGCTCCTCCCGCCCCCTCCCACCCGTCCCGTCGTGCCCCGCGCGCGCCGCTCCGACCCGTCGCCGCTCTGTGGCATCCGCGCCGTGACGCCATCGGGCCGTGCCACACCTCCTCAGCGCCAGCCAATCAGAAGTCAGAATCGCGGTCCTGATGGAGGTCTGCCCAATGGGAGCGGAGTGGGGCGGGGCTTGACCCGAGGAGCCCTCGGGAAAAGGCGCTGATTGGATGGGAGGACGGCGGCACGCGCGCGGTGACGTCACGGGCCGGTGCATGACGTCATATCGAGGCGGGGGCTGTGCATATGACGTCACGGGCATGGAGGCGCTCGGGCCCGGCCCTGAGGGCTCTGAGGGCTCCGGTGGCGCCGCCGCGGGGCCTGCACGGGGCCTAAAGCGCACCCAGCCTCAGCCACGGGCACAGACACCTTCCACTGTCCCGTCCCGGCCTCGGACAGTGCCGGGGGAGCAGCCGCCACCTCCCTGGGCAGCCCTGCCAGGGCCTCCCACCCTCACGGGGAGAGTTCGTCCCGGGATCGCTGCGGCAGCGGGAGCCATTCCTGCTGCCGCTCCAGGCCCAGGTCCGTAGTCTCCAGTACAATCCCCGTACACAGCACAGAGCTCCCTGGGAGCCGCTCTGAGCGTGAGGGACCCAGCAGGGCAGAAACCCCTCCGTGTTCTGGGCACGGCTTCACACGGAGTGAGGCGTCAGAGGGGAGACTCCAGCCCTGCCCTGTGGGACAAACACGCCAGTCCTGTGTGTCTGAGAGTCGATGGACACACTGACAGCTGCAGAAGTGCTCCCAGCAGGTCACAGCGGACTCTGTGCCTTGAAATCATTTTAAGGTCCCTTCCAATCTGAGCGATTCTGAAATTCCATGAAATGCTACCTGGTTTTGAGAGACTGGGGGGGGGAAAAACATTTTGTTGCCCCAGTGAAAAAAGGGTCTGGAACCCTTTGGCTAATGGATGCCCAAACAGTGTTTTTAAAAGTAGAAAATAAAATGGGGTAAGATGGGCGAAGAGAAGGACAGAGCTCCTGAGTCTGCTGGCAGAGCTCCCAGTACACAACTTGGATTCAAACACATTTAGATTATGTCTAAAACAGTTTTTCCTGCGGGAATGAGGGAAGACGCTCCTGTTCCTGGGGAGACTGACCTATAGATGCTCTGTGCTGTGCAAGGGCCTTTAGGAAGGCCCCTAAAGTGAGGAGCCAGAATCACTTTTTAAATTTTCTTTACTACAGCTACTCCCAGACCTTCCTCTTGTCTCTCGTGTCGGAGGAGCCCAGGAGCGGACGCGGATCCCGCCCGGCCCTCGCTTCTCTGCGGGTCCCGGTGGGGGTCACCCCCGCCACCCCCGTGGAACTACATCTCCCGTGGTGCCCTGCGGCGGGCACCGCCCGAGCGGCCAATGGGCGCCGGCGGCGCGTGCGCGCGCGGCTGCGCAGTGCGGCGGCGGCGGGGGGCGGGCGGAGGCGGAGGCGCTCGGCGGGGCCGCACCGGCACAGCCGCTCCAGCGCCGCCGCCGCCAGCGCCTCCCTCGGCCGCCGACCCGCCGGGCCCGCCGGGCCCCGCCAGCGCCTCCCTCGGCCGCGGCGGGCGCTGGGGGCGGGCGGCCTCCCCGGGGCGGAGCCGGCGCCAGCGGCGGGGGCGCGGAAATCGAGGCCGGGGCTCCGTCGCGGCCTTGCTGGTGCTGCGGGAGGAGGAGGCGGAGGCCCCGCGCCGCCCCCGCCGCCGCCTTTGTCTGCGCGGGGCCGGGCGGACGCGGCGGGGCCGTGAGAATGGAACTGACTGAAGGTGAGCGCGGGCCCGCGGCGGTCCGGGGTGGAGGGGCCGTGGCCGCCATGTTGCTGCGGGAGCCGCGGCGGGGCCGGGCCGGGCCCGGGCAGGGCTGACCCGGGCAGGGCAGACCCGGGCAGGGCAGACCCGGGCAGGGCAGACCCGAGCTCGGCGGACCCGAGCTCGGCGGACCCGGGCTCGGCGGACCCGGGCTCGGCGGACCCGGGCTCGGCGGACCCGGGCTCGGCGGACCCGGGCTCGGCGCCGTGACCCCCGCACCGCCCTCCCGGCCGTCTCCGCACTCCCCGCTCCGGCCCCGAGGCTCCCACCGGGGCCGAGCCCCGACCTGCGGCGGGCGAGAACCTCGGGGTTTCCCCCCAGGCGGAGCCGTCGGTGTCACCGTGCCGCGGCCTCCCCGGCTCCAGGAAAAGGCTTTTATTGCGCGCGGGAAGAGCTGCGCATCAGCGAAGGGTTTGTTGTTGCTCCGGTGTTATTTTTTTGCGGTGCTGTTGCGTTGTGCTGCACTTTGTTGTGGTCTCGCAGTGCTTTCGTTTCGCTGTCCATACACTCTGTTGTTTCAGTGCAATTTGTTGTTAAAAGTCTTAATGATAACATAGTTCTGTAGATCTTAACTAGTCCAAAGGACAATATTAAGTAGCCAGTACTTATAGTTGAAGGAAAAATCGTAGCGTGTTTTCATGACTGTTCAGGTCTTTCAGTGACCTTTTGCAGAGATGCACGGTGAATGCTTTGGTAGTTAGATTATTTTTTTAATTAATTGTTTTTACGAACTGCTTGAAAAGAATTTGCTCCAAAACCTGAGCACGTGCATTATGAGGTACACGGTAAGAGTGGAGGATGGTGGTCAAAGACTATGTTTTGTTTAACACAAACATATTTTGCATTTTCTAGTGTCACGACTTTGCCTGAGTTTGAGGTGGTTCGTGTGAGACACGTTGTGGTTCTTGCCCTGGTTGTGATACGTGGCTGCCTGTGTTTGGTATTGCCAGAGATCTGGCTTCATGTCAGTACCAGCCCATGACTTTTCCTGAAGATCCAAAGATATTGCTCCATGTTTCCCATTTGAATCCTGTGGCTCTCTAACCAGATGAGTCTCTGAGCTCCTTTTTCAGACAAACCCCTTTTCTCTGCTGTCCAAGTTGTTTCTTTCCACAGCACCGTGGGAAACTTCTTCCAAATGCCCTTATCAAAACCAGTTACAGACATGACTGTTTTTTCTGGCACTCAGAAACCAAACACAAAACACCTTTACAAAGGTGCACAGGGGAGCAGCCTCACCTCATGCATTAAAGTTTGTCAAGAGGCCTCTGATTCACCGTTGCTGTCTGCCAGGAGGAACAGCTCAGTCCAGCTGGAGTCAGGAAAATCCACAGGCCAGGCTTCCTGTTAAAGACTCACGTGCAGGTGAAAATTTGGAGTTGTCTTAACGTGTGCAAACAGAGCTTTGCCTGGGGGGTTTTTTGTTAAGGACAGGAAGAGAAGAATGGGACGAGGCAGATTGCACAGACTGAATGCAGGCATTAGTAAGAAAAATTTTTTGTATCATTTCTATCTGCAGGTCATACAATTCTGATCTGCCTGGATGATGTTCCAGGTGACAAAGGTGTCCCTCTGGGTCATGGTTAACGTGACTAGAAGCCGTGGGTATGCTCGGCTCTGGAGAGGAGTGAGGTCCAGGGGTGTGTGTGAACTGCAGGCTTAAGGTTTTGAGAGGTCAGGAATGATTGCATCACTTCAGACACCCGGCCTGTCCAGCCAGGCAGCTCTGTGTCTGTCAAACACCTGCAGCAGTGAACAGCTCCTGAGAGCAGTTGCTGCCTTGGTTGGATGCTTGAGGGAACCAGCACCAGTGCAGGTTGGATGCTTTGGAACAAAACAGCACAGAAAATGGCAGTAAACATCTGTGGAGTAAGGAGGGGTTAGTAGGATGTGAGCAGAGGTTTGAATCTCTCTGATTTAGGTCTGTGTGGACAGGAACTGGGTTGGTATTTGTACATAAAGATGTCCTGGAACTTCTGCTTTTGAGCCTGTTGATAGAAAGCCCAGCTCAGGCTGACGAGGCAGTGACACCGCTCTGAGCACACACGGCTGACTCACAGCAGAGCTTCCAGCTCCCTTAGGGAGCCAGCAGGCCGGGTCCTGTCTCACAGCAAACACTTTCCATCCACAAAACACCTTACCTCTGACTGTGCTAGCCCCATGTGGGGATTGTCAACACAAAAAGGTGGGAAAAGGTTTTGTGAAACCTCTGTTTGAAATATATGTGTGCTGGACTTTTATCAGTAGCTGCTGTGTCTCTCCCTGCTGTGGCCACAGCCTGCCTCAGCCAAACCTACAGAACTCCCTGGTTGGGAAGAAGAAAAGTTGTGATCACATGGGATTGGAATTGTGTGATAGTCTGAGGTCAGTTGTTATTTAGTGTAATGCAGCATGGAAACAAGATTTGAGAACTTTAAGTCTTGTTTTCTGAGAGCAAAGTTGAAGAATACTCGTGCTAAAACTGGCTTTAGATAACTGCAGTTGTTGGTGAAAATGTGAACCTGGAGGATCCATAATGTGTGCAAAATCTTGCCCTCACTGAGCACTCACTCTTGGAGTGGAACTGATTTTTTGAGTTATGCTCAGCTGAACTGAGAAGTTTGGGATTTGTTCACTTAAGAAAGAGCTCTGCTGGGCTGACCTGCCTTATTCTGTACTGGTTATATTTTTTCATTTACCTTTTCCTCTGGTACTTTGAATTGTGACTCTCCCATGGACAATAGGAAAATATTTACTGAAGGTGTGTAGAGTCTCAGTGTTTTTAAATGGCCCTGTGTCCCTGTCTGCCCTGGGAAAGGACTAGAACAGAATGGTGGACACTCACCTTTAAAGAGGAAACTCTTTCTCTCATTAGGAAATTCACTTGCACTTTTGAAAGTGTTGATTTCAAGTTGTTTGCAGCCTGTGAAGTGTCCATTTCCTATAAACCTTGAAATTATGAAACTGTTTTTTTATCTGTTGATCGCCAGTGTTGTATCACTGTATCACAGTGTTGTGCAGGATCTGTTCTGGGTCATGTTTGGAAGTAAAATTGTGCAGCTCACATGAGGCTGACAGGGTGGGTTAATAGAGTAATCACTAGCGTAGTGAGAAGAATTCATTCTGGAATACTTTCCTGCCAGATCAGCTGGAAATGCTGTTGCCCTGTGGTTTGGGTGGTGTTGCTGTGCGGCAGGGACGGCTCTCTTTGGTGACAGTGGGGTGTTCTTCAGGGACATACACAAACTGATCCTTCCTTAGGCTTGGGTGTTGAGATTCCTGTGTGCTTAGGGTTCCTCGTTGTGTTCTGTTACTGTGGGTCACTGCAGGACCTGTCCTCTCACTGTCAGCCTCCCCAGATGCTGCTTCACTGGGCAGCACCTGGGGGCTGATCCAGTGATGCAGAATTTTGGGCAAGAAGGAGGGTGGGAAAGTCTGGGTGTGTTAGCAGTGCTGACAGTGAGAGACTGGGCAGGAAGGAGCTGGCAGTGATGTCAAAGCTGTGGGTGGACAGAGAGCAGCCTGAGTGCTTTGGGGCTGCTGAGAGCAGTTCCATGGAGCCCTGACCCTGGTTGGGATTACTGAGGCACAAATTTGGGATGGGGTGACCCAGCTGTGCAGAACAGGCTGGCACCCAGGCTGAGTGACACAGGTGAGCTCCAGAACTAATTAAAAAGAAAGAAATCATAGCTGTTCTTTAACTGGTAGCTCCTAAACCCAGTGTAAGTGCAGTGCTTTGAAGTTCATTAATCCACACTTCTGTCATGTAACAAAACAAAGCACAATGGCAGCTGGGACTGTGCCCTTCCAGCTGTGGATGTTCCTGAAGTGCTGCCACAGCTTCCCAAGAGTCCTTTTCAAGTATTTCAGAAGAAAAAGAAGATTGAACCTGGTTTTAGTAAAAAATAAAGCCCAGCCTAGTGTGAGAATCTGCTGTTTGCTCTTCAGTTTGGCAGATGCAAAGTAACAATTTGGTGGTAAATAGTACAAACAGTCCACTTCCTCTTCCCAGAACAGGGGTGGTTTGGGGTTTTTGACCTTGCTGTGCAATCCCACGTGCTGTTCCTCAGATCTGTGCCCCCTGACAGTGACAAGTGTGTTGGTTTGCTGGCTGATGTGTGGAGCTGTGGAGAAGGAATGGTTTAATGGCCCCGAGGTTTAAAAGTTCCTGCAATGAGAAAATTCTGCTGCAGAGCCTTGTGCTGTTATTGCCCTGAATTGCTTAATTATGGTGACAAACTTGCCTGAGTCGATCTCACAGGGCAGTGAAGATCAGACAAACATCAATTTAATCTGAGTGTGAAGATCATCCAAAAGCATCACCCCAAACGTCCAGCACAAATCCAATCAGCTTCCTGTTGGAACTTTGGTTACTTTTTGCAGTCTTGGAGAAGGGAAGTTCTCAGTGTTAGGAAAGCTCTTAGCTAAGGTATTGAGAAGCATTGCTTTGGGAGGGTGAGAATTTCATGTGGGCAGGGTTTGATGGAGCTTCCTATTAGAAGAAGTGTCTGTGGGATGCATTAATGTCATTTCAAACCCAGACCAAAAGGGCACAGTAACCCTCCTGAGTGCCCACACAGGCAGAACAAATACTATGGGGCCGTGTTTGCTTTGGAAGGGCTGAACTAACCCTGTGGGAAGCAAACTGGTGTTTCTTACCTGCAGGTCAGGTCACTGTGTGTTGCTTCTTGTTGAACATTGAGCTGCTTACGTGAATGCCAAAGCCTTCTCTGAGCCTGCTGTTGAGTTTTGGAAGTCTAACTCTGATTTAGCCTGGTTTTGGTGTTTTAATACACACTGGGAAGCTGAAGGTGTGTATGCCAGTGCTCAGCTGGAGTCTCATTCAGTGAGTAACCTCAGGGTTTGGGGGATCTGTTGGTGCTGAGGCTCAGACCCATGCAGTGCTTAATATTAAAATGAGGTGTGAGGGGCAGGAGAATAACCCTCCTCACACAGCTGCTGAGAGCCAGTGCATGCAAACCCTACTCTGCTTTTCAGGGGAGGGAGGAGGTTGGGAAGCCCCCTCTGAGGCTGCTGCAGGGCACTGGTTTCCCAGTGGCGAAGGTGGAATGACCCGCTTGCTTTCATTGTGCTGTTGTTCAGAGCATCCCATGCCTCATGTCTTGAATTTTGGCAAGGAGGGAGGAAGAGAGGTTTCTCTGCTGTTTGTTTTCCTGTGGTGTTCCTGGCTCATGCAGTTTACAGTGGCTGTGTCAGGAGAAGTTGGTATCTCTTATATGCTGCAGGGTGAAATGCTGTCCTGCTGTTTTGGTTTGGAATAACCCTTCCTCCTGCATGACTAGGGCTTATAGTTCTTAAGCACTTGTAGGTGCTTCTGATATTTTTTGAAATGTCTTGGAAAGGAAAAAATTTGCCATATGAAAGACCCTTCAGTAGCCCTTTGTAAAGGTTCAATAACACCAGTCCTCTCTAAATCAATGCGAGGGTAGCTGCTGAATAGAGAGGGAGAAATTGGTCTTGAGATCCCTTTTTTCCTCAACTGTTTAATTTGCTTAGTTACTGTTTTTTAATTTACACTGACTTCTCATTTCCCTTCCCCTGCCTCTAGGCCCTATGAGAAAAAGGGAAAGCTAAGGATGCTGGAGCAGAACAATGGATTTCTCTTTCTCTTTCATGCAAGGGATCATGGGAAACACAATTCAGCAACCACCTCAACTCATTGACTCCGCCAACATCCGCCAAGAGGAGGCCTTTGATGGCAGCAGTGACATTGCTGAGGATGGGGGCCGGACGCCGTACGAGGCCGCGCTGCAGCAAGGCTTCCAGTACCCCACGCCCACGGCAGAGGAGCTGCCCCCGCTCACCAACGGGTACCCCCCGGCCATCAGCATGTACGAGCCCCAAGCCAAATACCAGACGTACGCTCAGTATCCCAACGGATCGGCCAACGGCTTTGGAACAGTCAGGAACTTCAGCCCCCCGGAGTATTACCAAATGGAGAACTCTAACGCGAGGCCGCACGAAGTTCTGGAGAAACCTTCCCCTCCCCAGCCGCCACCTCCACCGCCACCTTCAGCTCCACAAGTGGGGATTCCAAAGAAGACTGGCTCACCAGAGATCAAACTCAAAATAACCAAAACTATCCAGAACGGCAGGGAATTGTTTGAGTCCTCCCTGTGTGGGGACCTGTTAAATGAAGTCCAAGCGAGGGAGTACGCTAAGGCAAAACATGAAGGGAGGAAAGAGAAAAGGAAAAAAAGTAGCAAGCATGACTCTTCCCGATCGGAAGAGCGCAAGTCGCACAAAATTCCAAAATTAGAACCAGAGGAGCAAAATGTAAGTGGCATGGTAATTTCAGCCATCTGTACACCTGGTATTGTTGATGGAGAGCGTGTCCGGCAGGGTTTGTCCTTGTTCTGGCTGTGTGCACGCTGAGTCACCGGGCTTTAGTTACTTGTCACAGCCTCAGGATGAGGTTGCCAGGAGCCGTGTCTGTAGGACAACACAATGGTGGTTAAAAGGCTCATATGAAAAATAAATTTTAGAAAAGGTTATATTTATTACTGGTTTTTAAATAATATTTAGCATTACAGCATGTTTAGAGTTTGCTGCACTGTGGCCAGTGTTGAAGATGGAACTTCCAGATAAAAGCTCACACATTCCTAAAATTGCTTCTCAAAATAGTGCTAGATTGTCGAGTGGAAGGTCGGGTTACTTGGGATATTCAGCAGTGAAACATTTAATTGATCTTTGAAAGATATTCAAAATACTGTGATTTGCAAAACCCAGGAGCTGTGTAGCATAGGTAGAACCAGTAAAAATGAGTATTCTAAATCAGCAGGGGAATGAGAATTACCAGCTGACGCAGCACATTTTGGGAAGATTTAGTATTGCTGTCTGTTCCCATTTATGTCAGATTTTGTACGATATAGTCTGTATCCAGAGGATGCACATCAGGTGGTGTTAACTGAGATTCCGGGAAGCAAAGACCCAGATCATGTTGCTGCCCCCTCATTCTTTTTCTTTCAGTTTCATGAGCCACTCCAGTACTTCTGTTTCCTTTTCTCATGCTTGTTCCTGCCACCTCTGTGGTGCTGGTTTGTGCCTCTCCCACTTGAGAGAATGGGTGGCAGAGAGGCTGGTAAGTGCCAGGAATGGGGAAGTTGCTGTATCTGGCCAGGACAGAAATTGCCCAGTGCAGGCTGGGCTGGGCTGTTACAGAATGTAGCTGAGTTTCTTGTAAGGTCTGTGAAAGCCCCTGGTGCTTTCAGGGAGAAGATCCTGTCCTGCAGGGATCAGCTCTGCTCTAGCGAGTGAGTTCTGTGCCCCATGGAGGTGCTGTTGGAGCTGTGAGGTGGCTGTAGGAGCTGCTGTGTCCTGCTGGCACTCCCTGAGCAGTGTCTCCCTTGCACTGTGCCAGCTTTCTGGCCCCTTCTCCGGACTTCATCACCCCCACATCAGGCTGTCAGTTTGTTTCCCCTCTTGCCAGTGACTCCTGTTCTGCTCCTGGAGCTTCAGCTCTGCCTGTCCCTCTGGCTCTGTTACCTGCTTACCACGAGAATGGAATTTTCTGTCTCTCACAGACTGAACTAAAACCTTGCATCTTGAATCCCAAGTTCCTAGTCGTGTGTGTCATCCAGAGTTCACCAGAAATACTGGTCTTGCTGTTGTCCTCCTTGTTGCTTCCGTTTCCCTTTCTAAAGGTGATGTTGCAATAAATGTTTCATGTTACCCAGCCCTGTTTCAGACACGGCCTGCTCTGACAGGAACAGGATTTTGTGCTGGTGGTTTTCAGTATGAGTTTGCCAGGGCAGTCTCAGGTCCATCCTCCCATCGCTTTGCCTTCCCCTACACAATTTCGTCTTCATGTGCACTTTTGTCATCTTCAGTGTTAATGGTGTGAGACTTGTGTCTTGGGGTCATCTTCATAGGAACAAACAACTTTCTGTACAGCTGTGGTTGTTTTCTGGTTTTATACTCAACAAGGCTGTGGCAAGTCAGGTGATCTACCAGTTGTTCCTTGTTCTGACACTGTAATCTCAGTGGAAATCCACTGCCTATGAGGGTATGCCCATGCTGGAGAGGTTGATTTGAAGTTGAAATGTTGTGAAAACACGGGTGAATGTCAGGCTCTGAATGCTTGTTTTAAGAATCAGCCTCTCTGCTCAGTAGTTATGTTCTGTGAGGAGCTGGGAGTTTGCAGTATGTGAACTCAGCTTGACTCTCCTGGCAGCGGGGAGGTTTCACTAACTCCCTGTAGTGAAAGAAAGGCAGGAATCAATGCTGTGCAGTATAGGGAGGAAGGATTTCTGCACAGCAAATAGCAATGTGATCAGTCTTAAATGGTGGTTGTGTGCACAGCTCCAAATGAGACACTGGGCCGTGCCACCCCTGACCTGAGCCCCTCTGTCCCTTTCCTCGTGTCCCTGCCTCTCTGGAGTGCACAGCATGGACTGATGTGGGGTCTGTGCTTGGAGTGGCCTGCAAATCATGGGGATTGTCTGCGTTATTAGTTTCTCACTGATTGTGTCTGATGACTCCTTTCACTGCTCTTTGAGTCCTTTGACTTCTGACTTCTCTGCTGCAGGAAAAGCAAGTGTTTGGCATCTGTCTCCTGAGATAGCTCCCAGCCAACCCTTATCTCAGCCCCTGTCCCCTCACACCCTCTGCCGTGGCCACCCCACGTCAGTGTCAGCTTCTGGTTGGGGCTGATTCTGCTCTGTGTTCCATGCATGTTTGATCTTCCAAATATAATTTTCAACTCTATGCAATTGGAAATCGATTCTACAATGATCATATTGTATATTTAACATAATTTATGTACTGCAGTTCTTGCAAATAACTGGTGTACAATGAGACTCACTGCATTACTATGGATATCCTCACATGGGGTTCTCTGGTTTTTGGAAATTGTATTATTTTAGATGGAAAGTTATTTGGATTTGCTGTTTCTAAATGTATGTTCTTCTGTCACCTGTTACAGGAGAACATAGTTATGGTCTGGTGTGATCGTAATGTAAATAGTATAGGGGAAACCAGGTATTTCTCTATTGTGATGTTACTATGTTAATTGGGTACAAGGAATAGTCATATTCCTGTTTTCTGGGTTCTTGGTTGCCTTTCTCTGTGAATTATTTTTTTCTGCCTGGTTTCACTATTATCTCGTGTTGTTTTACTGTCCCCTTACCTTGTTTGTGTTTGTTTTCCTTTTTTCTCTTCATTGTTACCCATTTCCTAGAGACCAAACGAGAGGCTTAGCACACTCTCTGAGAGACCAAGAGAAGATGCAGTGCTGGAGGAAGCCCCGGTTAGTACATACACCAATTAACACTTTTGGAACATATAGAATGTTACTACTTTTGAACTGTTTCTTCCACTGATTCTTTTAATTTGTCTGATAAATCAGTTGTCATTTCTTTTAAAATCTTATTAATCATTACTGCATCAATGCATCTCTTATTGTACTGGATTTATTGCTTTATTTTATCCTAAAAGCATTATTTCTAATCAACTTAGGAAGCAGAATCATTTGGGGGGGTGGCAGTTGCTCTTTTGCGCCTTGGTTTGTCAGTGATGTTGTTACGTAAATCCCAGCTGTGTGCAGCTCCTTTCTGTCATGTTTCTAAGAATTGTTTTTCTCATCTTGGATTATCAAACCTCAGGGATATCTGAGAGAACAACAACAAGTCCCTGTGGATGGTGTGTGCATCTCCAAGTGCTCTAGATCCTCTCCTGTGGCTCTAATCTGGTGTTTCCTTTGCAGGTCCAGCAGCTCTTGCCGTCCCTTCCAGCGCAGGTCACCCACGATGTCAAGTTCCAGGTTGGGGATCTGGTTTGGTCCAAGGTGGGGACGTACCCGTGGTGGCCTTGCATGGTGTCGCGTGATCCACAGCTTGACGTGCATACCAAAATTAATACAAGAGGTGAGGGAGGAAGCTCTTTGCCAGAGTGTCAGGTGTCTGTAGCTGTTCCTTTATTAAAAACATCTTCATTCTGAGCTGCCTTTGCGGGGTGAATTCTGCTCTGTGTGTACTGAACAGGACAGTCCTGACACGCACAGAACTAGTACCTGGTACGTGACCTCTGCAGGTGGGACTGTGGGAATGGGCTTGTGCACAGGTGTTCCTGCTTTTCTCAAGTCAGTGAGAGAGTGTTCAGTGTGGGCAGGGTGTACTGAGCTTCCATCTTACACTGTTCTGGATCTGGCCTGGTGTATTTCTGCACTTGAGCCAGGTACCTCCACTTGCAGGACTGGGGCATTGGGGAGGAGGAGAGCGTAAGCTGAACAGGCAGAGCAGCGTTGGTACAAGTGCTGACTGATGTTCTCCCTTTCAGGTGCCCGGGAATACCACGTCCAGTTCTTCAGCAACCAGCCGGAGCGAGCCTGGGTGCACGAGAAGCGCGTTCGGGAGTACCAGGGGCACAAACAGTACGAGCAGTTACTGGCTGAGGCAGCCAAGCAAGCCAGCAACCACTCTGAGAAACAGAAGGTACAGGGGCGCTGGGGGGATCATCTCTGTAAGGGAGATGCTCTGGGGCAGGTCTGGAGCTCTGCAGTGCTTTACCCTGAGAAGGACTGGCTGTGTCTCGCTGGCAGGGAATTCAGTGTCCACGTGCAGTGTCAAAAATACCCTGTAAACGGAGAGCAGACTTCAATCTGCTGCCTGAGAGATGTAGAGACCCTCAAGATTGTGTTTTAAGTGCTGTAGTGGCAAAGTCTTCAGTGTCATCAACTTCTTGTCTTTGTCCCTTAAGATTCGCAAGCCGCGGCCGCAGAGGGAGCGAGCGCAGTGGGACATTGGCATTGCCCACGCCGAGAAGGCGCTGAAAATGACCCGGGAAGAGAGGATAGAACAGTACACCTTCATTTACGTAGACCAAGAGCCAGAGGAGGCTTTGGCCAAAGCCAAAAAGACTGCTGCTTCCAAGTCGGAGGCCAAGAAGAGCCGCCGGCCGAAGCCGGTGCCGAGCGCGCAGCCGGAGCACGCCAGCGTGGCAGCAGGGTCGTCACCTTCCAACGCCGAGGCGCGGAGGCAGGGCCAGCGGAGGCAGTCCAGCGTGGAGGAGGAGGAGGCACCGCCCGTCAAAATCGCATGGAAAACAGCTGCAGCTAGGAAGTCTCTACCAGCTTCAATAACCATGCACAACCTGGATCTGCAGAAGTGTAACATGTCTCCAGTTGTTAAAATTGAACAGGTTTTTGCCCTTCAGAATGCTGCTGGGGATGGAAAACTCATCGATCAGTTTGTTTATTCCACCAAGGTACGTGCTTGGTGCAGTGACCCCTCTTTTGCTCTTGAGTTATCCCGAGACTGCCTTACTGTGGAGCTTGAACTGTGTCCACCAAGCTTTCACCATCCATGTTCCGCTCATTGGAGAGATTAACAGACAGGTGTGACAACAGAATCTTTCAGTGCACTGAACCCCACTTTCGGTGCAGCTCTGGCAGTAGCTGTTCTGCTGGTGGCAGAGCAGCTCCCTACAGATGGCCATATTTTTGTTCGTAACACATTAAAAATATTAAAGCTGTTTTAACTTCAGCTTCCTAGTTGAAATAATCCGAAAATTCTTGATAAAATCAGTGGTTTTGTGGGAAACAGATGACAAAATTGTTAATAATGTACTAAAAAGTAATAACTACATTTTGTGTAACAGACTTTTAAATTGAGTTCTGCCTCTGAGCTTCCTTCAGGTGCACAGCAGCTTCCCACAGTCAGTGTAAGGAAAAGGCTTAGGACTATTTCTCTGCCTCCTTCTTCTGCCTCTCTACCTGGAGAGTGTTTATTTCATCCTAAGCCCTATAGAGAAGGTAATGTTTAGAAAAGTCACTGGAATTGTTTTTTCCTTGTGTGTAAGGGGAGATCGAGAGGGGTGGAAAGTTCTGCAGGGAAGTAACTCTAGTAGATTAATCCTGTTTATGTGTTGGGTTGGAGAGCATTGATTGTTTCTATTCTGAGATTCAGGGACAGGTTTATTACCTGGTAGCAACACACCTTTATAACAGAGGAAGACAATCTTTTCCTTTTTTCTTTTTAAGGGAATTGGTAACAAAACAGAAATAAGCGTCAAAGGACAAGAGAAACTTAATTCTTCGTCAGCTCAGAGATGTGAAAAAGCAGTGGTGCAAAATGTGTCCTCTCCTGAGACAACTTCTGGGGCAGCAGGTAGGGAAACTACACTCCTGGTCTGAACCTGAGCCCTCAGCATGAAAATTCAAATATCAAACCCAGCATTTTCTCATTACTTAAAAATTATTATTAACATCTTTCTGTTTACATAATAATTATAGTGAGCATGGCTAATGTTACACATGCTGAGCCAACATACCCAGCGTGGCTGTGGGATGGGATTGGTGGTTTGGCCTCTGAACTTTGTGTCTGCAGCTGACAGTCTGAGCCAGCATACTCGAGGGGTGATGTCCTGTGCAGAGCAGACAGCAGGTTGGTTTAGAAGACAGCACAGTTGGATGTGTGTTAGCAGGGTATTGCCATGGCTTTTGGCCCCAAAGTGAAAAACAGCTGTCATGAAAGGAAAAGAGTCGGGAAGTGGCACATTTCAGTAGGGGATGTCTGATGCAGGATGGAGACTCCCTAGGCTTTGTTGTTGAGTCCTTGCATGGCTTGTTAAAGAACAGGGATTTTTAAAAAAGTGCTTCAACTAACTTCATCGACCAAATGAGGTAGTGCTTGCCTTCTGAAGCCATCTCAGGGGCCGCATCATACAGCAGTGAGTTTTGAAGTATCAGGTCTGAGGGAGAAGAACCACTGAAGCAAATAATGGAACTTGGGCCTGAAATGGGAAAACCTTGAATGAGCTGTTTGAATCTCATAATGTTGCCTGGCGTCACTTCTGCTTTAACTATCCATCTGTTTGATTATTTCTCCCTTTCCAAACATGAAATAAATGAGAACCAGAGTCAGAAATCTCGGTGGTCAGCATCCATGAGTCCTCTGCAAAGGCATTTCAGGTTCTATCTGTGTATTGTGTAGGCAGGGTTATTTGATACTCTGGTTTATGGAGCGTGCTTGGGACTGCAGCACACAAGCCAGGCACTCCAGATTTCCTGGTGTGAATGAGGTTTCCCCTGCTGTTGACAGTGGTGGTTCTTTCCAGCTGTGGTTGCTGTGGATACTTGAATTGCCTTGCAGCAGGAGAGGCCATCACTGTTCTGCTTCTCTCACCTGTGATCTAAAGGCTTCAGCTTCCCTATGGCTCCTCGGACGTAGGGGGTGAGAATTCTGAGCCTCTCTTTTTTCATTTTCTTAGGCTTTTTGGATACGTAACACTCCACCTGCTAACACCCTCTAAGTGCCTGAGCTTTCCTGCAGTCACTCCAAACAGTCACTCTCAAAGCCATTTCCAAAGTCCAGTTATTGGTCCCCTCTTGTGGTACATAACTGCCAAGTCCTTTTTCCAAATGTAAGGTCACCGGAACTTCAGAATCCCTTTACGGTAAAGTATTTCCCAGGCTGACTCTGCGAGCCCTTATTGATAACCTGCAGTTAGATTCACAGAATTCAGTAATGCCAGGATAATTCCATTTGAAATCTGCTACTGCAAGAGCAACCCTGAGAATCCCTGGTGCCTCTGGTCTGCAGACACTGAACTAGGACTTATCTCCATCAAGGTGGAGGGCTGGTCCAACATCTGTCCTGAAACTTTGGATGAAAATATGCCTGAAGATAGGATAGGAGCATTGTGAAGGTGATGACTGGATCCTTGGAGAGCGGGAAGAGGAGAAAGTGCCCACTGCAGTGATCAATGTTGCTGTCAGCCAACATGAGGCACTCTGGTTCTGGAGTTCTCTGATCCAGGGTTTGGTCTTATTTCCTTGGCTTCAGCGGGGCAGCACAGGGAGAAAATCCATTCTTGGTTAAAGTAACTGTTGGTCACATCTGCTCAAGTTTACCTGAAGCTGCTTCAGGGATTTTGGTCACACAGCAAAGTGACAAAAGATGTTCCCCAGCTCTGATGTGGAGACCCACTGCAGCTGTGGGAGTCCCTCAAGGGATGGGGCCTATTGGAACCAGAAGTTACACGTGGATGGACATGATGGATGTTGACCTGAGTCATTAACTTCTAAATTATTAATAACTAACGGCTATTATTCATTAATTAATATGCTGTAGATGTTTTTCCCTTGAAGAACAACAACTTTTTCTCCTCAGAAATCCAATTATTGTAACATGATAACTTTTCCAGCTGGATAGTTCAGTTACTGAGACACTCCCAAGCCATGCAGCCATGGGAAAAATGCTCATCCAATGGATCAAGAGGAATTTTAATTTTTTTCTCCAAAGTCTTTTTGCAAGGCTGTCTTTCAGTCTGGTTCAAGCCCGTGTGTGTCTCTAGATTCGTGATCTCCTGACAAGACCAGGCAGGTTTACAGCTCCTAACAGTACATCCGGCTGGCACAGTCAGCTCCCAAGTGTTTGCAGTTTTGCTTGGAAGAAAACAAAGCATTTCACAGTTGTGTCTTCTCTAGGTGAAACCTCCCAGACTGAGAACCCGGAATAATTCTTCCCAGCAGGTCTTTGTAAATCCTCAGGTGCCAGTTTCCTGTCAGCTCTGAGTGTGTCCTTGTTCCAACAGCTGCCCACGGTGTTGAGTATCGTGTCCGTGGTTCTCCATGTGCCTGTTTGGGAGGTGCTGGAGCACAGGAAGGTCTTTTGATTTTGCCAGCCTTAGTTGCCAAAAACCCAGTAGCTCCCTCTTCATCTGTTGAAATGTCACTATATCCTTCATTAATCTGAGTTTGTTTTCTGTGGTAATACTTTAAAAACCTGTTTTTCACATTCATTAATGACGGTAACACATCGTGGTCGATGCTTCTGTTTGTGCTGAGTTTTTCTTCACCTTGAAACCTTCAGGTGAGCATTGAGGTCTGGTGTGGCTGCAGGTGGTGCAGCAGGGGGCTGGCTGTAGTTGTGTGACAGAGGCCATCACCCCACAGAGGGGGACACAGAATTGGTGTTTTGGGGGAAATCCTGAAGCTGTGCTTTGCATCTGAAATTTCTAGTTTGTTTTTGTTCAAGGAGTTGGTTGTGGCTACCTTCCCAAAACACCAAAGATCGACTGTTTGGTTCAAAATTAACCAAGTGAAGACTGTGCCTGAGAGGTGTATTGTGGATTGTGGAAATCTGTTTGCCCTAAGCTGAATTCCAGCCTTTTGTTCCACTCTGTTCCTGGTGTCTGTTTTCTGAAGCTGATCTATCTCTGGAATCAGAATGTTTGTCTGCAGCCACAGCACCAGCTGGTCAATAGCTTGGAACTGAATTTAAAAATAAAACATTCAAAAGAGGACAAAGTCTTGGTTTCGTTCCTTTACCTGTTGGTTTGATGTTGCACATCTTGGTGTTCCTCAGAAATACAAGGAATCATACAATGGAAACCTTTTTCCTTCTTCAGGTTCTGTAGAAAAGAAGCAACAGAGAAGATCGATTCGAACCCGCTCCGAGTCTGAGAAATCTGCCGAAGTTGTGCCAAAGAAGAAGATCAAAAAGGAGCAGGTTGGCTTCCTCCATGTAGAGAGTTAAAATATATCGTATTCATAAATGTTGTGGCTTATATTGGTGCCTTTTTATTTTTCTCCATTTTTCCCCATCGGGTTTCGGTTCGGACTATCCTCCATGAAATCCCCCTGTCAATGCCATTGCTGTGACTCTGCTACTGGCATCTTCTCAGTATCAGTCAGGCTATGGAAGTGGGAACGCAGTGATGGATGACTCCCAATGAACCTGCCATGTTTCCTTTGAGATTTCTGTTCTGAGCAAAATGGGTTTGTTTCAGTGATTTCTCTTGGATGGAATTGCCACCAGGTTCCTTCCTTTGGCTCTTGATTTAGCTGCTGGTTTGTGTTGAGGTTTTGTTTTTCAAATGAAGTTAGAGTGATTAATTTGACCACTTCTGAAAATGGACTTCAAGAATGATTTCACTTGAATAGTCAGACTTTCATGTTGGCAGATATCAGCAAAACAGTTCTGGGATATACCATTTTTTCCTGAAATAGTTCTAACGTGTACAGGGCATTCCTTTAATCTGGATGTCAGATAGACAAATGTTGTTGCTTTAAAAAAAAATTAATGATAAGAAATTTCTGCGTGGAAATGAGTAGGAGAGTGCAGTGGATGGACAGAAATATTAAAACCTGCATACACTTTTAACAAGTTTGTCAAAGTTGTTGGTTCTTCTCCTTGCATGGTTGATTTTTCCTTCAAGGGCCTCTGTCTGAAAGCTGAGAATTTTATATAAATGTTTCATAGTTTAGCTTTTCCCAGTGAGAGTTTTTAAAGAGGGACAGTCAGGATGAAGATTTATATGGGAAGGGGAAAAAATATTTTTATCTCTTTAATTTATTCTTTGCCCTTTGAGCTTTGTTTTGCACTTCCTTCACTTCAGAGACTGAAAGTGAGCCCAGTTGCTTTTTCTGGGTGTTTTTTCCTTATTTTTCCTTTGATGCTGCAGCCTTCCTGCACTGCTGTGCAGCAGAGGAGTGCTCCAGCTCGAGGCAGTTTCTTGCTGAAACTTTAAAGCATTTTAAGTGTTGGGTGTGTGACACCCGATGTGGTCCGTGGAGCCTCTTGGCACGAGGTGTTGCAGCCTCCCCCTTTCAAAAGAGTTATTTTGTGCTTGTAAAGGTTTCTTAATTTAACAAAGGTATAAGAACCAACAAGATGAACTTCATGCATGCCAGGTAGCTTCATGTGCTTCTCTTACCTGGCTGACTCAGTCTGTGGACATTAATTAAAGTGCTTTTCTCAGGAGAAGTATCTGACGAAAGTGAAACCCAGGGGCACTGTAATGCGCAAAACCTTGAATGTATTAAGTTATATTTAAAAAAAAAATCTTACTAGCTTCTTACAATTATGCAACAATATTTGTTACCCAAAGTCAAGTTTCCTTGATACCCCAGTTAGTCTGCAACAACTTGGTATAAAATTATAACTGGAACGAGTACAATTAATGGGAAAAACAAAATGTTGATGCTACTGTTACAGTGACTAGTGGAGAAATAAAAGTGATTGTTTAGATTTTATATTTGTATTACAAAATGTATCCTATACAAATCCTTCTACTGTATGTTTTTACCTATTGTACAACAAAATAAAATATTTTTTAAAAAAATTATAGAATAATCCTTAAATATTTACTAAATGTGTTTCTCCATGCATATGTAACCACATTGCAAAGAAATAACTTGTAATTCTTAACCTTAAAAACAGGATTTTAGGCAACAGCTTTCTTCTGTAAATATTATCCAGTCACCAAATTCCCACATCTTCCATGTATGTTGGCAGAACAGTTCCTAAACTTCTCCATAGGGCCAAGGACTGGAAGTGCTTTTGCAAGATTGTAAACTTGTGCATTTGTCTGCTGAAGTGCCTGTGCCCTCGAGTTCCAGCTGTGTAGAGCCCTGCACCGCGGCACCCGGGCGGGCCCGTGCAGAGCTCTAGACGGGGAGGAAGGGCTCCAGGAGCTCCAGGGAATGCTGCTGGGAGCACCTGAGTGGCCCCGCATTGTGTCTCGCTAGCCCAGCGTCACCCCTGCCCAGGGCAGCGTGTGCTCACACAGGCGTGGGGTTTGCACAGCAGCAGGGGTGGCTGCCACAGGCCCCCGCTCCTGCCTGCTGGACACGGACACAGCGCTCCCGTCACCTTCCTGCCCACAGGGAGAGAGTGAAAGGACCTGGCTGGTGACCCGTGGCTGCCGTGGCTGCCATGACTCCGGGCACCAGCACAGGCAGGAGTGAAGCCAGCGGGACACGGAGGCTCGGGCTGAGGAGGGGATGGCAGCTCCCGCCCGAATTCTAACCCCTTGAACTGACCTGTTTGCTTTTTGGTACTAGGGAGAAACTTTCCTCTGGTGTTAACTGTGGATTTTCCTTTCAAACAGGTTGAAACGGTTCCACTGGCAGCAGTGAAGACGGGGTTGCAGAAAGGTGAGTGACAGGTGAAAATGAACTCAGCTGAACTTGGTGGCTGTCATCACCCTTGGGCAGCAGCTTTGTTCCGTGTGAGCCTCAGTGTTGGTGCTCTGTGGGGCTGAGCTGGACTTCCCTGGGGACGGGCTGTGTTTGGGGTTCTGGTCCTTGTACATTGTGGGGGCAAGGATGGTGTTTGTTCATGTGCTGTAAGCACCTAAGTCCTTCTGGGCATTTCTTAAAAGTCTCTGCGTAACCAAAGGTAAAGATGGATGATGAAGAGGAAATCTCCTAAGGATTTATCCTCCATTAGAGACAATTTACCACCTTCCTCCTCTGTGTCACCACGTTAAGAAGTTTGTAAAAAGCTCTGCCTAAGCTGGTTTTTGGTTAATGAGCTTTTCAGGGAGAATTCAACTAGTAACAAAATTGCGAACTGAAAATTAAGGCAGATAATGTAATCCAGGCTCTCATCTTTCTTTCCTTTATTAATTTTGAGCAAAAAGTTGAGAACATATATTAAAACTAATTTTAGCGTGTTGTGTTAAGGTGCCAGTGAGATTTCAGACTCCTGTAAACCCTTAAAGAAGAGAAGTCGTGCCTCCACGGACATGGAACTGACCAGCTCAGCCTACAGGGACACGTCTGACTCTGATTCCAGAGGACTCAATGATTTACAGGTAAAGGTGTGTTGGTTCTCACAGGGACCTGACCAAGCTGTCAGTGTGCAGGAGGCTTTTCAGTTGATTATTGCTAAATATGTGAACGCTTTTCTACGCATTTTGAGTCTTTTATTGTCTGTTTCCTTCTAATCTCCATTGGTTTGTTATGCAAATACAGTGTTTACTTACAAATTTTCCTGCTACTTTGTCTGGCAAAGCATTGGTTTAGATCATGGTTTGCTCTGTGGAAGGTTTGAAATTCATGGGAGAATTGGGAAATGCTGCTATATCTGGTGTAACTCCAAGGAGTATCTGGAAAAGTAAGGGAGCTCCTTATGGTGTTTGGCTTGTACAGGTGAAATATATCAAGAAGACAGCACTTGTGTCATCCCAGTGAAGTTCAGCACCTTTCCAGGTGGACCTTTGTGTCTCTTGACCTCCCAAATGGTCTTTTGATCAACAGTGACAGAAATACTTTTCCCAGTGAGGTTGTCCTTTGGAATTGTCAGGTTTGAGTGCCGTGGATTTTTCCTGTTTGTAGGGCAGTTTTGGGAAGCGTTCAGACAGCCCCTCAGCCACTGCCGACGCTGATGCCTCAGATGTGCAGTCGGTGGACTCCAGCCTGTCCAGGAGAGGGACTGGAACAAGTAAAAAAGACACTGTTTGTCAGGTAACTGGTGATACTGGGAAGTGATGGATACTAAATATCTATCCCCTCCTTCTGTTAGTTCTCCTAATTCAACCTCTCAGATAAAATATCCAGGGTTTTGGGAGTTTTTATGCTCTGGAAATGATTCATATTAAATTATTCCTAAGCCCTCCTGCAGGCCAGAAAGCTCAGCAGCTGGAACGTGGTGTCTAATCCATACCTGCCAGCATCAGTAGAAAAATAGATGCCATTTTCTGCTCCATTTGAAGATTCCAGGTGGTTGATCAGAATAGGGCAGAGTGAGAATTTTTCAGTATTTTGAAAAAAAAAAATCCTGGAATCTTCCGGTCAGTCTCCTGGTCAGTAGTAAAGGACCTGAAGAGCAAGAGCAGCTTGTTCCCTGAGAAGTGGAGGAGTGCAGGTGGATGCTGTAGTGCCTCTCCTGGCTCTGTCCTGCCTCACACTGTTACCCCAGAGCGAGGTGCAGGAAGTGCTGGGATTGTCCTCAGCCCAGAGACTTGCCACGTTCAGTTCTCCTGCCTTGCCCTAATTCTGAAGCAGTTGCAGGCAGTTCCTGTTGTTACCACCTGGCAGTCACTGGCATTTTGGGGTACCCTGTTCCCTGCTGAGCTCTGTGCCTGTTGCAGATCTGCGAGAGCACCGGCGAGTCGCTGCTGGCCTGTGAGGGCGAGTGCTGCAGCGTGTTCCACCTGGAGTGTCTCGGCCTGAAGGCCGTGCCTGAGGAAAAGTTCATCTGCACCGAGTGTAAGAATGGTGAGTGTGCTCCTGGGCCTGGAAAACTGGGAGGGATTTCCCCCTTTGCTCAGGAGCCGTATTCTGGTCAGAGCAAGCCAAGATGGTGCTTTCCGAGGGTTTGTGAGTAAGTTGGGGTTATTCTGCTACTTTTTTAACCTCTGAGACCAGATTCTCATTTTCCATTTACTAAGTGCCTTGTAAGAAAAAAAAGTAATGAACTGCTTAGGGTTTTACTTGGAATAAGACTTTTATGTGAGCAACAGCTCTGGTGTTGTTGTGGATCACAGTAACCAAGGTGCCTGTTGGACGGGAAGGATCCTATATTGCTCACAGTCTGTCGGCTCCAGAATTTGTTTGGACAAATAGCTGTGTCTCAGAGTTGGCTTTTACGACCGGGATTCCTTATTCCTTCTTTTACAAGGAGAGCACACGTGCTTTTCCTGCAAGCTCCCTGGCAAAGACGTGAAGCGCTGCTCCGTCAGCACCTGTGGGAAGTTCTACCACGAGGCCTGTGTGCGCAAGTTTGCCACGGCCCTGTTCGAGTCCCGAGGCTTCCGCTGCCCGCAGCACTGCTGCACTGCCTGCTCCATGGACAAGGACATGCATAAAGCCAGCAAAGGTGAGGGCAGCTGCTCGGAGCAGGGAGGAGGCTCAACTGCATCATCGCACTAACAATTCATCCAGTTCCACTCTCTGTAACACAGCGTGCAGCAGGGAGCGAGGGTTTCCTCTTCAGTGAGGTCCTCAGCTGAAATATCTCATGGGTGGGAAGCAGCTGGCAGCCTGACGCTGTGGAGTGTTCCTGGATCCACATACCTGGTCAGCTCTTGATGCTGGGTTTAGTGGAAGCCAAGGGTTCATAGTACGAGGCCAGGGAATGTTGATTTTTAAAGACAGTTTGTAGTGGCCTTGTGAACGATTATTTTTCAAGGAGAAAGATCCTTTTAGAAATGAACCAAAATGTTTAAACCAAACAAATAGACCCTAGAATGATGGAAGCTTTTCTTAACAATTTTGAAGTGAAAGTTAAGGGGTAATACTTGTGAAACTTTCTTTAGAAAAAAGATGTAGGTGTTTCTTTTCTTAACCCAGTACTGCCATTGGGATAGACCCAGCCTTGCCTTTGCCTCTGGGGAATTCTGCCCTATCCTGACCTGAGCATTGGTTGTCCTCGATGGTCTTGGAGGTCTTTTCCAACCCGAACGATGCCGTGCCCGCGGGTGACGTGTGCCTTTCCCTGTGTTCTGTTGGACAGGTCGCATGGCGAGGTGTCTGCGCTGCCCCGTTGCCTATCACTCGGGAGACGGCTGCATCGCTGCAGGAAGCTTGTTTGTGTCATCCCACATCCTCATCTGTAGTAACCATTCCAAAAGGACTCACTCCTCATCCGCTGTAAATGTAGGCTTTTGTTTCGTTTGTGCAAGAGGTGAGACACTTGGTTTTTCCCTGTTTTACAGTTCTGTTGTCACTTGTGCAGTTTAATGATAAAAACAGTGTTTCATGAGGAGCTCCTCCCTTAGGGCTTGCTGGGGTTAGATGCTGCCTGGTATTTTTTGTCTTATTTTATTTTATTTTATTTTGGTCAGCAGTCCTCATGAGATTCCACTCGCTGTGTTGGTCCATAACATTTGATAGCCAGAAGCAGCAGTAGGCCCTCAGGCTGACTCGTTCTGCCAGTAGGGAAAAGCAGATCCCAATCCCCCAGTTCCAGCCTTTGCATGCTGAGAATGGCTGCTGTGTTATTAATCACTGTATTAAGCAGACTTATATGGGGATTCTTCCACTACTACAAACTTTAAACTGTTTAAGTTTTAGGGCTAAAAGGTGGGATTTACTCAATTTATAGCTGCTATCACATTTGAGAACTTTGAAAGAAAACCTTTAGCAGTACTGTATGAGCAGGTTTCATGCTGAGCTTTTCCATATGTCAAAGTTCTCTTTTTTTTCTTTTTAACTTTTTTCCCCCCACTTGTTACTTTTATGGCTCTTCAGTCACCAGGGTTCTGCCAGAGAGCAGCTTAAAAAAAAGTCGGTGCAGCAGTTGCTTTGGTCTCAAGATTCAGAAGTACCATTATTCTTAGGCGTTGGAATAACATTAATGTGTACCTTCTACAGCATCCCAGCAGTTTATACTGAACATGTTCTCTTCAGCAGTTGAGAGTCACTAATAGGGAAATGAACTGGATCCTGAAGTTTTGTTTTCACTTGTGTTCCTTCAGGTGAAAGTTTAGTTTGCCTTGACTTGGCAAGAGCAGGGTAATAATTACAGATCTCAGAATGGCAAGAAATGCAGAAGGAAATGTTCATGCTTTTTTTTTTTCCATTTTCCATTTCTTTAGTAATTCTCTTTATACCTGAATCTGGCTTCATCAGAGATGAAACTGCACAAGTCTATATTTTCTCCCGGCAATCTAAATAACCTCTTGAGCCCTGGCAGTTGGAATTCCCTGTCCTGTGTATTCCCCAGATCTTAATTAGGAGAACATTGAACATTTACAAACCACTGCCACTGCCTGAATCCTCTGTGTCTTAGAGTACCTCTGGACTTGTTCATCTAGAACATTCTTGTGGGGCTTGTTTCCACCAGGCCTGGCTGGAATCAGGAGCCAGAGTGCTGAGGACGGTACCTGGGGCAGGAGCACTGAGCACGTGCTCAGAAAGAAATGGGGAACTGAATGCTTTAGAAATCCTTGGGCATCTCTGTGAGAATGGTGATTTGATTAGCGTTAGCCGCTAATTAAGCAGAGACTTTGTATTTAGATGCAGTTACTGAAGTGAGAAATGTAGATGAGAGACAATCTACAAAATATACAAACTTGCTTATGGTGAGGTACTTGAAATACAAGATATTTAAAGGCTTCTCGTTCACCACCCTGCAATACCCTCCAGTCAGCCTGCTACAGTTCACCTGATTCCATGTGTAGGTTCCCTTGTTTTAGGAATCCTCCCAGGGATGTGTGTCCGGATGGGCTGACCCCAGTCTTCTTACAGCAGTGCTTTAGCACCATCCAAGAGCTTCTCTACAGCCCTCAGCCGTGTCCCTCAGGGGGAGAACTGGGGACTCTCTTGGTAGCTCATCTTTCCTGTTTCTTTGGGGCTCAGTTGCTCTGCTCTTCCCATGAGTTACTGGCCAAGCGCTTCTGCTCTGCAGCTCTGGGCTCTCACCTGGGCTGCCTGGCTCTTCGGAGTAAGGAGGAAAAGCTCTTCTTGGTGCAGGACGGAGGATTGCGAAGGCCTGGTTTGGAATGGACTTAGGGAACAGAGTTCTGGACTGTTCAGAGCAGGGCTGGGAGGGCTGCCTAGGGCAGAACCTGCCTCTGTGCTTCCCCGTTGGTGCCTTGCAGAACTCTGACCCTTCCTTGCTTTCCAGCACAACTGCAGGGGCAAAACACTTCTGTAGGCAAGATCTCAGGGGCAGATTTGTAGTGAGTGGCATGGTGAGTTCTCATTCCCAGTGTCTGTTCCATCTGTAGCCCCAGCTCAGAGCACGACCCTGCTGCAGTGACCGTCACCCCGGCTCTGCAGAGGAGCTTCCTTTGGCACTGTGGGAAGGAGAAGGGATCCCACGGATTCAAACTTTGTTGCTTTTCTTGTGCTTGTCTATAAATGCACAAATGAAGGGTAAAAAACCAATTGAAATTCCACTTAGAAGCAGCTTATTTCATTGCAAGATTTTCTAGATAAGTTTGAGTCTCTCCAGCACAACCTCTTTGTTAGTGCAGAAACTTTGTCAGACTTTCCTTTTTCTTCATTTTATCCTTTTTTCATTCCCACATAACGCATTAGAGGTGTTCATTGGGTTTATTTGATTTTTCCTTCATGGAATCATGGGTAGTTTCATTGCAACTCATCTCTTTCTGTTTGTTTCGTATAGGGCTGGTAGTGCAGGACCATTCAGACCCCCTGTTCAGTTCCTATGCCTATAAGTCCCACTACCTACTGAATGAGTCAAATCGTGCTGAGTTGATGAAATTACCTATGATTCCTCCTCCTTCGTCAGCTTCCAAAAAGAAATGTGAGAAAGGTAACCAAAATAGTTTCTTTCTCTTTAATTTACTTTCGCTTTTTCTATTTTTTCTCTCTAAATCAACGGAGAAATGTCTGCTTGTCCCCACACTGACTGCTTTCAGTGACCTTCACTCATGGTTATTGTGAGCCTGTGTTCATGTTGTTGGCAATTTTTTTTTTTTTTTTAATATAAAAGGGCTTAAAATAATTACTGTCACTAAATTCTCCTTGGAAGAGATTTGGTCACTCTCTACCTGGCTGTTCCAGGTTCAGGGAGCTGTTTGCACAGCAATGTGAAGAGCAGGCAGATGGATCTCGATATTGTTGCAGTTCAGTATTTACCTGGATGATGTAAAACCACTTCTTAAACTGATTGGAAGCAGAGGGGGATGTGCTGCTTCGGATCTTGTGCAGATCCTGAGAGAAGAGAGGGCGCTTGGGGCTGGCTGAGGGTGGGTGCCAGAGGGGGAAGGCAGTGAGGTTTGGCCTGCGTGTGTCCCCGCTAGTCCTGGGCCTCGTGTCCCACCTCCAGCTCCGAGACAGCAGTGCCCCATCCCCATCCCCTCCCGTCGGGATGGGTCCTTGCCACAGCCGGGCTCTGACCCCGCAGGGACCCCGCAGCTCCGGACAGGGGTCACTTCTGCTGCTGGGGGGGCTGAGCCTCTCTGGATCCTTCCCGGGGCAGTTCCTGCTGTCTGTGTGCAATGCTCAGATGTAACATTTCATTCCCCACAGAAATTTGGTTCCCCAGGAGCGTTCAGAGCCGGTGCCCCATTACCCAGCCCAAGTTAGGTCACTTTGAGCGTTGTGAGATCGATGGCTTGCAGTAGTCCTGTAATTCCTGAAAACAAGAATTATTTTGAGCCCTGTGCTTAGCTTGAGCCATATCTGCCTAATGCATCCCGAGAGCAATGTTGGGTTTTTTCTTGCTTAGCATTGACAGTTTTGTGTTTGATTTTGTTTGATTTTTGCATCTCTTGGCATTTTCTCATCTTGGATAATGTTTCAGTAATTTGTCTGTATTTCCTCTGAAATTACATTTGCAAAAAATACTTTAAAAATTTCATTATGGGTTTGGGGAGCTCTGGAGGATCCATATGACTATTTTACTGGTTTTAGCAGAGGAAATACAGTGTTGGTCATGCAACTGGATTGTTTAAGGAATGCTCATTGTAACATGCAACGATCAATTAATGCAATGATATTTTGGGAAGTCTATAGGTGGACAAGATTTTCTGATAAAGGTTTGAAAGTGATTATTCGCACTTCTTTTGATACTGTGATTGAAAATTGTTTTGATTTTCCATTTGGGACACAAAACCTTGTTAATTTTTAAATATATGTATATATATACATACAAGAATATGTATATATATATTTTATATACCTACATGTATAAAATATTACAGTATGTGTAATGTATCAAGTCATCTTATATGAGCTGCTTTGCTGAGGGTGGCTTAGAGCTGTGCTGTGGCTCTCCACATGTAATACATCATCCAAAATGTGAGCCAATCAAAATAACTTTTGCCCAAATAAGTGTAAACTTCAGAAATTCATGTGAACCCCAGTGCTGTGCACCAGGAATTTTCGGGATGGGGACAACTCAGGCGTGTCTCATTCTGCTTTATGTACTGGGCTCATCCTGGTAAACTTTTTGTGGAATAAACACATTACAATTCTTTTTCCTGTCCTTGCAGCAGAAAAGTATTGATCAACCTATAGGCTGTGGGGTTGGTGCTCGCTAATGATTGCTGGGGATTCAGTCAGAGCAATGTTGATTGAAAAAGGATTCTTTAAAAATGCGGAGTTTTATGGTTGCTTTGGCCATCACCAAAGAGCTAAAAGCTGGCAGCGCTGTTCCCGGCTGCAGTGCTTCCCTCGGGAATGGTGCTCCTCCTGCTAACTCACCTTGTGCTTAAGTCCTCAGCTGCTTTTTTATCTGATGCAGTTAAGAATCCCAACTTAGATTAAGCACTGCACAGTCCTTTTAAACCAACATTGTGAAGTTTGGCTTGATCCCTTTCTTTTGCCATTTTTCTGTGGGGCAGTGGGAATCTAGAGTGGATGATTCGAAATGAATGTCGATTGCTGTGCACGGGGGGAGCGAATCCTGACTTCTACAAACCAAGTGGGGGCTTCTTTGTTTCAAGGTGGCAAACTGTTGTGCTGTGAGTCCTGCCCAGCTTCCTTCCACCCCGAGTGTCTCAGCATAGAAATGCCTGAGGGATGCTGGAATTGCAATGACTGTAAAGCTGGCAAGAAGCTGCGGTACAAGCAGATCGTTTGGGTCAAGCTTGGGAATTACAGGCAAGTTCACCTTTTGGGGGTTTGAGTGCTTTGGATGTTTTAATGTACTCTGGAGTTGCAGGAAGATAAAGCAGCTCAATCATCGTGAACAAGGGTTAGAAATACAGTAATTCCTGTGCTTGGTGTCAGGCACGGATGTCACCCTTGAAATGCAATGCTCCTGCTTTTCCCAGGCAGTGATGGGCCCTGGATTTCACACCCCTTTGCTCTGCAGAGCGTGATCATGATGTGGGCTGGCTCAGAGCCCAGCTGTCCTTGCTGGTGTTTGCTTTAGTCAGCTGCAGCAATACAGGTGTTCACAGGTGATCCTAGAAACCCACTCTCAGGCCACGAATGTTCTCTGAAGGCTTTTCCAAAATTTGGAGTGAGAACTCTGCTTGTGTTTTACATGGAGCTTCCCAGGCATTGTCAGCGGGAGCCTTGGCTGCGTGAGAAAGGAATTCATTTCCTTAAAGAAGGAGAAATGGCTTTTATTTCTCAGTCCCATTGGGGAAGCTGGGAAGCTCTGGTTCAGGGAACTTATATTCTTCTTTTTTCTCCTACTCTGCAGGTGGTGGCCAGCAGAGATCTGCAATCCCAGGTCTGTGCCTCTCAACATACAGGGCCTCAAACATGATATCGGGGACTTCCCAGTATTTTTCTTTGGTTCACATGACTACTATTGGGTACACCAGGGCAGAGTTTTCCCTTATGTTGAAGGAGATAAAAGCTTTGCTGAGGGGCAAACTAGTATTAACAAGACCTTCAAGAAAGGTAAAATCAAACAAAGTTTATAGTGGTTTATGACAAAAATTCCACGTGTTTGTGTCTCCATCACCACTTAACCTGCATGGGAATATTATGTGACTAGTGTTCTGTGTTCACGTGAAATCCAAACATTGTGTTGATCCCTTGACTGCAGATAAAAATGTGTCTTAAGTGCCTACTCATTGTGTGTTGTTGTGGGCCAGTTCAGTGCTTCCACGAGTGGGGAAATGTTAAGATTGGGCTCTGCTGCATGGGATCATTGTTCAGTATCTCGGTACCTGATGAAAGTACCTGATGATAAATTCATGATAAATTGCAATAACTAATTTTTAGCTTTTATTTTTGTTAATAGAGTTCTGTTCCTAGTCTTAAAAAAAAATTTAAGTAGATACATGTACATGTACATGTGTGATTAGCAGCAGCTGGGGCTGATTGCTTTTTGTTCTGAATTCTTTGCACAGCACTTGAAGAAGCAGCAAAGCGTTTCCAGGAACTGAAAGCACAAAGAGAAAGCAAAGAGGCATTGGAAATTGAAAGGAATTCAAGGAAGCCTCCACCCTATAAACACATTAAAGTGAGTTGGCCTCTTTCTTTTTTATTTTCATTCTGTGTATGACGAAGATGCCCTATGCATGAGTAAGGATGCCTAGAGAAGGTGTGACTGCCCGGTCCCTGGCAGTGTTGAAGGATGGGTGGGATGGGGATTGGAGCAACCTGGTCTAGTGGAAGGTGTCCCTGCCCATGGAAGGGGTTGGGACTGGATGGTCTTTAAGGTCCGTTCCGACCCAAACTGTTCTTTCACATAAATAATTTTGCTGTTCTTGTCACGAATCTCTTGTTCTATTGTATTGCACCGTAAAACACAGGATAAAATAATTTTTTTTTTGCCTTTTCATGTCAGCTGTTGACTCTGTGTTCCCAGTGCATTGTGTTCATCCTTTGTTCTCCCCCTCTGTTCCCCAGTCCAACAAGGTGATCGGGAAGGTTCAGATCCAGGTGGCCGACCTGTCGGAGATCCCCCGCTGTAACTGCAAGCCGTCGGACGAGAACCCGTGTGGGCTGGAGTCGGAGTGCCTCAACAGGATGCTGCAGTACGAGTGCCACCCTCAGGTGTGCCCGGCCGGGGAGCGCTGCCAGAACCAGTGCTTCACCAAGAGGCTCTACCCCGACGCCGAGATCATCAAAACCGAGCGCCGCGGCTGGGGCCTCAGGACCAAAAGGAGCATTAAAAAGGTAGAGTGACCCAGGGCAGGGCTGTGACAGCCATCAGGGTGGGCCTAGGTAACATTGCACCTCCAGTGAATGAATTGTGTTTTAACCCCTCAGCAGCTGCCTGGCTGCTCAGAGCAATGCCCAGTGCAAGCATTGGTGACTCCTTGTATCAAGGTGTCAGTCACGTCCCAGCTCTTGTGGTTTTCCTTAGAAAGCACTATTGGCCTGAAGGGCTACTTTTAAACATTGGGTTTAGCCGTTAATTTTATTAAATTTACAGTTGTCACACTGTCCTCTTTGAAAGAAAGCAGGAAGGTTGAAAGGGTTTTACAGACCTGACAGCTGTCTCGTGTACTGAATGCAGGAACAGGGCTGCCTTTTATTCTGCATGGGTTTACTTCTTGGACAGCAAGTACCTGGTGCGTGTATTCACATTGTGCCTACTGGACCAGTAAAGTGCAACACTTTTTGTGATGATTAGAGTCTTTTTTATAAGAAATGCTTTTTTTCTGTGCTGCTTCTCTTTATCATCACGATGAGCATGCACAGATTTCTTACGCTTGTTCTCCTTTCCTTTGCAGGGTGAATTTGTGAATGAATATGTTGGGGAGCTGATTGACGAGGAGGAGTGCCGGCTGCGGATCAAACGCGCTCACGAGAACAGTGTCACCAATTTTTATATGCTGACTGTAACCAAGGTGAGTATTATGTCCTGTTTGATAGCCAATGTCACTCATCAGCAGGAAAACTCTTTGCTTTCTAAGTACTAAACACATCTTTGTCTTTTTCCTTGAAGGACCGAATAATAGATGCTGGCCCAAAGGGGAACTACTCTCGTTTTATGAACCATAGTTGTAACCCAAACTGTGAAACACAGAAGTGGACAGTGAATGGTGACATTAGAGTTGGACTGTTTGCTCTTTGTGACATTCCTGCAGGTAAAAGGATGGCACTATTTGACATGTTTGCTTTTGTCTTGCAATGGCCAAGTTCCTCACTTGGAGTCATGGTTCTTTTTTTCTTTGAAGTTATTAATACCAATGAATTGTTTAGGAACTTTGTCATTCATTGGAGTGGAGATGATACTTAAGGTTCCAGTTTTAGCAGGGGTCTTATGGCAACAAATGCTGATGAAGTGTCATTGTCACAGTCCTGTCTTCCCTCGGTGTCCATCTGGGTGAATTGTTTTTCCTTTAAATTTTAGGAATGGAGTTAACGTTCAATTACAATCTGGATTGCCTGGGCAATGGCAGGACTGAGTGTCACTGTGGAGCAGAGAACTGCAGTGGTTTCCTGGGTGTGCGTCCGAAGGTACGTGGATGAAACTGAAGCTTCTCCTCCCAAATCCACAAATTTTGTAGGGCAAAGAGGGTTTTGATTTATTTCCCTCTTTAGCCTATCTAATACCTTCTACCCTTAAAAGTCTCTAAAGATTTGATAGTGTGCTTACCATGCTGTTGTCTCTGGTGGGAAGTTAATTCAGAAACATCTGAATGAGCACTTCTGGCTTTTAGAGCTTAAGAACTATTTTAAATGGATCTCGTTTAAGAACAGTTCATGCAAATAATAACCCAAAATTTACTTTACTGCCAGGGGTTTATAAGTGACTCTGTGTTGTGATTTTCTCCTTCTCAGACAGCATTTGCAACGGCAAATGAAGAGAAGGTGAAAAATGCAAAATTGAAGCAGAAGAAACGGAAAATAAAAACAGAACAGAAGCAGATGCATGAAGATAACTGTTTCCAGTGTGGAGATGGGGGAGAGCTGGTCATGTGTGATAAGAAGGACTGTCCCAAAGCATACCACCTCCTATGCCTTAACCTGACTCAACCACCTTTTGGTAAGAGCAGAGACATGGCTCCTCCTGCTCTACTTTTCCTTGCTGCTGCAAGAAAGTGTTGGAGCTGAAATGCAGCATGCATGTACATAGAATACAGTGTTCATTTACATTAAACAGAACAAATTCGGTCGCAGGGACATTCAGTGCCTTGATGCCCAAGGGGGTAGATTTGACCATTTTAAGCTCTGATTGTGCATGCTCTGGGCCAAGAGAGGCCTAAAAAAATGCAAAATAGAACTGTGTTCAGTCAGATTCTTGTACATGAGAAGCAGAAGTAATGGCTGAAAGAACTTTATTTGCATTCATCTGAGCAATTCCAGCACAGAGGGAGGGTTAAAGGCCAGTGCTGTCTCCAAAGTGCACTAATTCCAGCTTCCTTTCTCTGTCTCCTCCCATCCTCAGGAAAGTGGGAATGTCCGTGGCATCAGTGCGACATCTGTAGCAATCCTGCCGTTTCCTTCTGTGAGTTTTGCCCCCATTCCTTCTGTAAGGATCACGAGAAGGGAGCCCTGGTGCCGTCGGCGCTGGACGGCCGCCTCTGCTGCTCCGCACACGACCCCAAATCTCCTGTGGCACCCGAGTACTGGAGCAAGATCAAGTGCAAATTGGAAGCACAGAATGCTGTGGAAGAGGCAAAGGAGTGAATTTGGTTAAAAACAAACGCGGGAGGGGAGAAGAGGGGCAGCAGGCGATGAACTCAGAGAGATTGTGATGCCACACTCGGCTTTGTGCTCGGAGCTGTCGCGTGTGAGCTGGAACGGGACCATTGACCTGAGCGAGAAGGACCAGGCAGTGGTGTTTGGTTTTTATTGTTTGGTCTTTCTTTTACCCTTGAATGTGCTACAGCAGCTCTTACTGTTGGAAACCAGGAACATCTTGGCCTTTGAAGAAAACCATAAACGTTTTGACAGTGAAAAGAATATTCTGTTTAAAATAATGTTCTTTGAGTGTAGAAAGCAAAGCATAGCCACATATTTATTTATTTAATTTTGAAAGGGTGTTGAAGATCTGGCTTTGATCAGTCAACGTGTCTTTAAAAACAAAACAGCGAAGCCAACGTAACTTTTGTGTCTAGTTTATGGAAAGAGCAAAGCTTCTCCCCTCTGTAACACTGAGATGCCAAACAGACAGGTGTGGGTGTCAGACCAGGTGACTCTGAAATGCCTCTGTTCCAGTACTTATTGTTAAAGGCATTGGAGAAGGTAGGTTGTCTCTCATGTTTACTTATGAATATTTTTGTGAAGCTTTTCCTGTGAGAAATCAGGTGTGTGACTTCTGGGGAGTGCTTGTGGCACAAGGTCTGGCAGTGGGGAAGAAATGGTGGTTCCTTGCTCCAGAGCTGTCTTGGGTGTTTGCAGACAGATGGAAATTCAGAGTTTAATTGCACAGTGGTCATTTCTTTATCCAATGGCACAGTGGTCATTTCTTTATCCCACCTATTCTGGAAGGCCTTCCCAGGCAGGTGAGGCTCCCAGCCTCCATCAGAGCTGAAGTCAGGCCTGCCAGTGGGATCATCATCTGCCAAAACTGCACTGGCAGTTTCTGAGTGTGGTTCTTCAGTCCTGCCTTCCCAGGCTCCCCTTGGCTTCAGGGAGATTTGGGCACGTGAGGGACCTGACCCATGTGCGTGTTGGTTTTGATGGGATGTTAAGATTTTTTTTGTTGAGATCTTCTAACTTTAGTCTTCATTGTTAATGGAGCTGAGGAACATCTCAGCACTTCCTCAATGAACAGGGTATTTTGTGTCTGGGTAAGGGGCCATATCCCAGCAGCCAGCTGAAGCCTCAGGAGATGGTTCTCTCTTGGATTTCCTCTGTTAATCAAACAGACTCCTTCAGTGAGGCTTTCCAAGTGGCTTAGGTTTGCTCTTGCTCCAGACTTTCTTTAGAAAACCAATCTTCCTCTATTTTTCTGTACAAGGAGCCATGGGGCACTGGTGTCCCCAGGCTGGAGCTAGTTTTGGTGACTCTTCCCCCCCAGCCCACGATCTCACCAAGCACTGTGTGTGTGTCCCTGCCCTGGTACAGCGAGTACTTCTGACTTGTGTGCTGATAATAGCTACTCCCTGCCAGCCTTTGCCCGTGGGTACTGAAAATAATCAAGTGTTGCTGGCATCTGGCTGAATTGAGCCTTGGAATTAAGAACCTTGTCTCTGTAAAACTGCTTACACAAACGTGCGGGAACACGGAGACTTCTCAGATCAAGAAAATAGGCTGAAAAGGTCTGTGTGGAATTTAGAACGTGTCTTGCCTCTGCCTGGTGTCCTTCTCATCCTCAAATTTATGTACGGGGGAGGTTTTTTTGTGTGTGCAATGATAGAGTGATAGATACACTACAGTCCCTGAGCAGCTGCTGTGCCATGGACTCAGCCCAGGTCCCTGCCCACACCTCCCTGGGGTGACAGAACCTGCAGGTGTCCAGGGCAGTCCTGGGGCAGAAGCTCTTGGGATCCCTAAAGCACTTCCTGCTGTGGGCCATGCTCCAGTGAGGGTCCAACACTAACCCTGCTGGAAAGCACCGCTGGATTTTGGTATTTTTAAAGAAAAAAAAATTACAAAAAGCATTTTATTTTTCTTAAGGTTTTGTGTGAGAAGTGTCTCTTTTTAAGCTCTTATTGAGGATGTTTAACCTTCTCAGAAATTCCAAACACAGCTCTTGCTACCACATCTATAGGGCCTGAGGTGTTCACTTTATATGATTTATTAGGCTGGATAATGTTCAGTGATTTTCTTTTGGGAAGTCAGAGCATATTGCAGATACCAGCTGATATATTTTATATATATATATCAGATATGTTGTTGATATAGTGCTGCTGTGTGAGTGCACCGACCTGCTCCATTTGTTCTGTGTCCGTGGTGACCTGCTGAGCACAGGGACGTGGTGTGGCAGCACCAGGGCACCTTGGGAGCACTGGACAGGAGCCACAGACTGTTGGTGGCCATCTGGGCCGTGCCACAGTGCTGTGCCAGGGCACAGGGAGGGCACAGAAGGCTTAAAACTTCTCAAGTGCTGTGATGGAGGCTGCTGTTCTCCTGTGCCACTCGATGTCTTGGTTCACTTTGTGTTCAAACTTCTTAGAGATGCTTTTTTTCCACCAAAAAATGATTCCTAGCAGCCAACAGCCGGGCTTGGACTCAGAAGGGAAAACAAGAGGTGGTTTGTGAGGTTGTTCAGTTTGTGAACAAAACTCTGAACTGAAGAGAAGGTGAATCTTTCAAAAAGCTTTAACATTGTTAGATGAGAAAAGTCCAGTTCAGAGGATCTTGGTGGCTGGAGGGGCTGCTCTGAGTGCCAGACTCAGATGTTAAAATGCACATTTTAATCATGTCTTTGTAAACTGAGTAACCAGAATGTAGTTTCTTAGTGCAGTTCCTTTGTAAGGAAAAGATTCCACAGCTGTTCTGATGGATTGGCTTCAGCGGGGTGGGAGGCAGCTGCTGAATTGATTTATGTGGGCTCCAAAACAAGGAATCTTGGATAGTTTGGTCATTTCATGCTGAGACCTAGAGGAAATCCACAGAATTGGTGATTTTGATGGAGAACTGCAGTGTGCTGTCCCAGCACATTGTTGTTCCTTCGTGGGAGCACACCAGCACATTTTTCCCTTACTTTTGTGTTAAATTTTTGGGGTGGCCCCACACTTCTGGTGACCTCCTGCCTCCAGTTCTGGCACCTGGGCAGTGCCTGAGCTGCCCTGTCCAGGGAGCAGGGTTTGTGGTTTCCTGGAGCTTTTCCTCTGCAGCTGCACCTGAGCACAGTGCAGGCGTCCTGCAGCCCGTGGCCACATGAATCTAGAAGCAAGAATTCCATGATTCTGTGATTCCAGTGGTGCAGAGGCTGGTTTCACCATTCCTGAACACACGGTGCAAGCATTAGCTGCTGTAGCTGTCAGGTTATTGTATAGACTTGTCCTGTCCAGAGACTGTTGAAGGTGTTTGCAGCTCAGGAAGGAAATTTTGTGGGCAAATCTCCTTCTCTGGTCACCACATGGTCTTGGAGAGTCAGTTCAAATGGAGTTATAGGGCTGGAATGTGGATTTTTGGCCTTTCTTCTAAAAAAACCCTTCTCCCTTCTTTTAATTTCAGGATAGAATGGGAAGGACACAATTACTAGACATAATTATCAATGAGCATAAAATCTGTATATATTGAAACTTTACAGAATTATGTGGGCGGGGAGGGGGGAGGGTGGGATAGGGGTGTCCGACGCTGGTACGGAGAAGTCACTTTAACATGGAAACCTCTGCCTCATTGAATTCAGGGTTTAATGTACTTGAAGCTCTGCGGTTCCTTTTACAGCTTTTTTTATTTATACATAATTTTTTGTATACTGCATTGAAAATGTCCTTGGCTTCCCCCAAGTTCCTTCCTGCTCCCGCTGTACAGTGGATCCGTGGCACACGGGAGGGTTTGGAAGCAGCCGTCTCGGAGGTGTGTGTTCACCAGGTGTCGCGTGGGAGGCGGCGACCTTGGAGCAATGCTGTCCCTTTGCTTCCCGTTCCCATCCGCTTTCCCCGCCATTTCTCTTTGTGTAGCAAAAACATTTGCACTTACCATACACTCCTACACGTTGGATGTAGTCCCAGTGTTGTTCTGAGGGAAAAAGGAGAAAGAAACAAAAGGCAAAACAGGAAGAAAAGAAAAGCTGTTCCCTGTGATACTGTGTTTCTGAGTGAGCAGCTCAGGTCTGTGTTCCCCTGGCAGGGGTCTTGCTGCTCCGAAGCAGGAGGTAGGGAGCTGGAACTGTGCTTTGTGTAGGGGATTTCTGTGATTAATGTGAATAAAAAAGGGAAAACGTATGAATTTGCCAAAGCCATTCACCACTCCCTGTTCCCCGGGGCTGTGCCCTCCCTGTGCCACTGCCAGCTCCAGGGACGGGTGGCTGCCCGGGGTCCCTCGGGAGATCCCAACTGTGTGGGGTCTGTGGGAACCCCCCTACCTTGCAGTTCCCTCTTGCTTTTGGGTCATAAACAGACTGGATGAACCCCTGTGCTCCCTGTTCCCAGGTGGATCTGTATCTCATTTCTGGTGTCACTTTTCCTTTTCCAACAAGCCAACGGCGCTGCCGCAGCCCCCGGGGCGATCATGTCCCGTTTGAGCCGGGGGCCTGGGGGGGTTGGGGGTTTGCATTCGGGGTGCTCTGAGGACCCCAACCCGTTTGTCTCCACGCGAGTGATGTTGCACAACACAGATCCCCGCGGATCCGTCTCCATCCCCACGTGCTCTGTAAGATGGACCTTTGTAGAGTCGTTATTTCTGTAGACTTTGTTTATCTGTAACAAACTTTGTAGATTCTGTGAAATGTTATTTTAACGAAATCACTCGAGTCTTTAATAGCAAAGCATCGATATTCACCGAAGTCGGTATCGAAGAGTTTTTGGACGCTGATGCAGCCCTGACACTAACGAGGAGTGTCTGATTCCACGGGGCATTACTGTATCATGACTTGATGTTGCCGCATAGACTTTGAGATATCCAATATTTTGGGGGGTTTGTGTTGGCCTCTGTCCTCTTGCATAGTGTGAAGCCTGTAAAGCTGGTTCCCTGTACATAGATAGCTCCTGTCCTCTAGGTAGAGCGTATTGAGACTTGCCTGTAATATTTTAGCTTCTTACTGACTGTGTGTGATGGTAGAACATATAATTTTTGTACATTCTATTTACTGAGATGTTGCCTTTTTTTTTTTATTTTATTTTACAAATACTCTGGAATTCAGATGTGGGATTTTTTTTGTTTTGGTTGGGTTTTTTTGATTTTTTTTGGGGGGGGTTTTGTTTGTTTGTTTTGGGGTTTTTTGGTTTTGGTTTTTGTTTTGGTTTTTTTTTTTTTTTTGTTTGTTTTTTTTTTTTTGCTTTTCCGTGAGGATTCCTTTGGAAAGGTTTTTAATGACATTCCACTGATCTGAAATTTTTTGCTTGAGGTTGACTTCAATAAATCGTTCTGAATGTTCCAACGCTGAGATGAGTCAGTTCCGTGTCGGGGCGGGGCGGGGGGATAGCGGGGCTCGGGCTGCGGGTCCCTCCTCGGGGCCGGGCGCGGAGGCTGCGCTCGCCCCGCCCCGGCGGCCCCGGGCGGGCAGTGGCCATGCGGCGAGCGGAGCTGGCGGCCGAGACCGCGCTGCGGGCGCTGCTCCTCGCCGCCTTCGGGTGCGTGCGTGGGTGGGTGCGGGACCCCCCGCCCTCCCCGCGCCCGCCCCGGGCTCATTCCCTTGTCTTGTTCCAGGATCATGGAGTTCCTGCCGCCCTTCCAGCGCGTGGTGCAGCCCGAGGAGATGTGGCTCTACAGGAACCCCTACGTTGAAGCGGACCATGTTCCCACGCTGCTCATGTTTGTAAGTTCAGTGGGGTTCGTGGAGTGCTTTGGGTCGGAAGGGACCTTAGGAGATTGTTTGGTCCCTCCCGCTGTGGGGCATGCCCCTCTTCCACCAGACCGAGTCCTGTGCACCCTGGCTGTGAACAGTTCCAGGGATGAGGCATCCACAGCTCCTCTGGGCAGCCTGTGCCAGTGTTTCCTGCATTTACTTCGACTTATTCTCAAATTACAAGCTCTCATTTTAAAGCAAAGCTGCTGGCTAAAGGCTTGTACTGCAATACCTGCAGCTCCTAGTGCACGTTGCTGAAAGTGCAGGATATCGTATCCATACGGATAAATAGCTGAAGGGAGGGGCTGTGAGGATGGAGCCAGGCTCTGCTCGATGGGGCAAGAGGCACAAGCTGGAACATGGGGATTTCCACCTCAACACGAGGAAGAACTTTCCTGTGTGGGTGATTGAGCACTGACACAGGCTGCCCCCACAGTGGGAGCCTCCTTACCTGGAGATACTCAAAATCCATCTGGACACAATCCTGGGTGATGGGCTCTGAGGACCCTGAGCAGCGGGGTTGGACTTGATTAGTACCTGTGAGATTAGTACCAACTAGGCCAAACTTAGAGTGATTTTTTTCATATTTTGAGGCTTTACCATGCAGGGTTGCCTTTGAGATTTGAAGTTCATAAACTAAGTTCATAAACATAAACTTTGCACTGTTGTCCATAATCCATTCCACGTCTAAGTTACCAGGCACATGGAAGATAGCATAGCTTTTGCTATCAGGGAATGTTTTCCTTGCAAGCAGCTATTTTTAGCAGAGATTTATTACCATTTTATTGTCAAATGTTCTCCCAAGGCCTCCAGGCTTGGTTAGAAGAGTTTGACTAACTCTGTGTTGGATTTCCAGGAGACAGCAGTGTGCCAGAGGGATTGGCTCCCTCTGTCACGGGTGTGAGGTGCTGTGGCTCTTGAGTTGGCAAATGGCAGGTGGGATTTTCTGCAAGAGGTGGCCACTAAACATTAAGGACAAAACCTCAGGATAGCATTTGGAACAGGCAGTGTAAAGCAGGACTTGTGCCAGGGTTCAGGTGGGAACAGACTCCGTGGGAGCCGTGGATGTCCCAGGGTGAAATCCCCAGGGCTGAGATGGGGATGATGATAACTGGTTGCTCTGAATCAGCAGCTCCTGTGGTTTTGCTGACAGAGCGCGGGTGCTACTGACAGAGTGCTGATGCTGGGGCTTGCAGGGAGGGGAGAGCGGAGGTGCTGTGGCTGGGGACACCCCCAATAACCAGCCAGAGCAGCACTCTGTGCCAGAAGAGCTGTCTGAGAACCGAAGGATATGCTGGGCTGATCAGGGCCTGCTGCAAATCCAGCTGGTGGGGATTGTGTTCTGATGGAACTGCAGTGACTGGAGGGGACAGATCGCTGCTTGGCTTTGGGGAAGTGTACTTGGAGTCTTCTTGAGTAACTGCTGCTGTGTTCTGGTGAGAACTTGAACCTCTTTCACTGACACCTAAAATTCTCCCTGTTCTGTGCAGTTCATTGCATTTCTGTCTCCCTTGTTGCTCATCATCCTGGCGAGGCTGTTCATGAGCGCCGACCGCGAGGACACGCGGGAAGCCTGCCTTGGTGAGCTCCTCCTTGTCCCAGAGAAAGGCAGCCTGAGCCCTGCCCGTGCCTGAATGGGCTGCACTTTCAGGTGGGGACGATGCTGATGTGACCCTTTTGCTCTCTCCCAGCTGCCAGCCTTGCTCTTGCCCTGAACGGGGTTTTTACAAATGCCCTGAAGCTCGTTGTGGGGAGGTGAGCACTGGCTGGTTCCCAGCTGCGCTGCGCGGGGAGGGCAGGGGAGGCAGCTCTGCAATAGCCAGGTCAGGGCCAGGGGCTGAACTTGGGCATGCTCAGCCTGGAAGGAATGTGGTTTTTTCTAGCTGTAAAGACAATTCAGTATTAGAAAAAACACTGGGGAGCTGCTGTCTCTGTCCATCATTCAGATGGGCTCATGCAGAGGATCGCTTTGGCATGGGCAGCTCCCTGCTGCTCCGCGGGTGCTGGGAGCACCCACGCCTGAGGGCCCTGAGCTTCACTTCCCTGTCCCAGGCCACGGCCCGACTTCTTTTACCGCTGCTTCCCGGACGGCCGAGCCAACGCGGAGCTGGTGTGCACAGGGGACGCCCGCAGAGTGACTGAGGGGCGGAAAAGCTTCCCCAGCGGGCACGCTTCCTGTGAGTTTCCCACGTCTCCTTCCTGCTGCAGCCCTGATCAGCGAGCTGTGGGGGGGAGCAGGACCCATGGTGAGGGAGGGAGCTTGGGTTTGCTTTCCTGCACCCCACAGCTTTGGCTGCATTTGTTGACCTGGTCAGGGGACTCAGGTTTCCCTCTGCAAAGCAATGGGGTGAGAAATGTGTGAGCGTTGTCTGTAACCCCGAGAGGAGGGATGTGTGCCAGGTACCAGCTCCTAGGATCCCTCACTCCCAGCCAGTGCTTCCCTCGGCTCACAGGGACAGGGCAGACGCCTCTCACGGCCCTTCCACTGCAGCAGCAGAGGGTGTGGGTCTGGCTGCAAAGCCTGGAGCTGTTCTGAACCAACATTGTTCTGTTCTCTTCCAGTTGCCTTTGCTGGTCTTGCCTTCTCAGCCTTCTACCTGGCAGGGAAGCTGCACAGCTTCGTCCCGGGCCGGGGGGGCCGGGCCCTGCGCTTCTGTGCCTTCCTCCTCCCGCTCTTCCTGGCCACCCTCATCGCTGTGTCCCGCACCTGCGACTACAAGCACCACTGGGAAGGTGGGTCAGTGTCTGCCAGTGCTCCTGGGCAGGGCTCAGCAGGTGCCCTGAGCAGGCACTGCAGGCACAGGGATGCCACAGAGGTGTTCAGAGCCCCAACAGCAATTTTGGGTTTTTGGGGTTTTTTTTTACTCCTCCAGTGGCAATTTTGGTGCCACCTGCAGGGAGCTGATGCCTCTCTCTGTGTTTCTGAAATATATACCAAGCTTGGGTTTACAGCCAAGTCAGGTTATGGATCCAGCAGAAAAGCTGCTGCTGGGAAATTCCATCAAGAGGCTTGGGAGGGTGAAGGGCCATTAACTTTCCTCTGGTCTCGCCCACAGATGTGTTGGTTGGCTCAGCGATGGGCTTGGTGCTCGCGTACCTGTGCTACAGGCAGTACTACCCTCCCCTGACAGACCCCACGTGCCACAAACCATCTCTGTCCAACCCCAAACCCCCGCCGGTGCACGAGGAGAAGCCTCCAGCTCCCAGCTTCCACCTGAACATTTAGTGATGGGCTCTGTCCTGCTTGGCCCCTGGATGCCTTTGGGATGGCTGCTCAGAAATGGCTCCAATGAGGATGAACCCCTGGGCAGGTGTTCCCTGCAGAGCCGGTGAGTTTCCTGCCCAGGCCCTTTTGTTGCTTCCTGTAATTGGATTTTGTAGGCCACCCCCTCGAGGCCCACTGTGAAGCGAGGGAGGCACTCGAGTGCCAACTGGCGGAAAGACAATTGGGGTACGAAGGTCCTGAGCAAGAACTGGGAAAATGCGACAGCCCAGTGTGCCCAGTCTGGTGGGAATTCTTGTGTCCAGTCCAGGAAGCATCATTGGTCACCTCCCTGCAATCCAGCCGAGCTGTCCCAGCCCTTCTCCTGAGAAGTGAAGTGCAGGACCTGCCACCTTTTGAGTTTTTTCTAATTTCCCAAATAAAGAAGTTTAATTTTTGTAATGAGCTGTGGTACTAAAACTTTACTTCGAGGCTTGGGTTTTTGCTTTAGAAGCCATTTCCTCTGGTGTCTGCAGGGGTTTCTGGTGGGTGCTCATTTTGTATCTTTCCTTGCAGCTGTAATATAGTTTTAAGGAGATGACAGCGGAAAATGAGATGGTGTCTGAGAGCATCCTGCCCCGGTGCTCGTTTCCCTGCCCATGGTCTGTCTCTCAGACAAGGAAGGGCAGAGGGCTGGCAGGAGCTCTGTGAGCAGTTGTTTGTCACTGGTCCCTTCACAGACAGTTTCATCAGGTGTGTGTACATGCAAACAGCACGGGTGAGGCTGCAGGTGAGTCAGTAATGAAACACCGCCCCATCAGTGCAGTTGGGACCCTCAATGGCTCTGCAGCTTCAACAGAATTACAGAAATAGCTTCACTTTCCCCTAAAACTGCACATGGGATTCTCCAGCCCTTCCCTCTCCTCCCAGGCACGCACACAGCATAGTCATCTACTTATTTATTTTGGCTTTTACTGGAAAAGACATTAAATAACATTTAAAATGTATTTAACTTTTTTTTTTTAACAAAGTGCATAACTTAAAAAGCTTATCGTTAGTGTCCCACATTAAGACTGTCCCTTCTCCTACTCCCGTAGGAGACTTTAGCCAGCAGTAGTTCAGGTGCCAACTGAGCAGCTTGGCTGTTCCTGCAGTCAGGTAAAGAACAGCTTCTGTTCCTTGGGAGGGGAGGAGGGATGGAGGCTGCAAACAAAACCCTTCCAATAGTGCAAATAACAGACAATGGAGGAAAAACAAACTAATGGGCTGTGTGGGGAGAAAGGCTCCTTACCCCATGCAGGGCAAAAGTCAGCGGGAAGGAAAGTGGTTTGGCTCTTCCAAAGGCTGCACAGCAACACCTCACACAGCACTGGAGCCCCAGCCCAGGCACTGAGCCAGCCGGGGGGCTTTGGTGGCCAGGGAAAGATCACAGAGGCTCTCCTAGCCCTGTCCCCCTCAGAACAGAGCTCCAAGGCAGCTGCAGACTGAGCTGCCTACAGAGCTGGTGTCACTCCTGCAGTGTCCAGACCCTAGTGGATCTGGGCTCCATCTCTGCTGGCTGCATTTTGTATATTTAAAGCTAAAAACAAGGACTGGAGTGTGTCGGGTGTGAGATCTCTGTCAGCAGCTGACAGCCCCGCAGGACAGCAGCGCTGCTCTGTGTCCCTGCAGGGCACAGAGGGCTCACGCTGCCCTGGCACTGCCAGCAGCAGCTGCTGGTCCCCAGCCTGGCTGGAGCTGCAGGTGAAGCTCTCCTTGGAGCAGATACAGCTGGGCACTGGCTTGGTCAGTGCTGTGGGGATGCCCTTGGTCTGCCAGCGTGGGCTGGGTGAGGGTGCTGAGATGTCACTACCTACACACCAGAGTGGGGAGGAGCACGAACATGCCGCTCACACGAGGTGCTTTATGGGGCAGCCCTGCCTGGCACGGCCCAGGGCTGCACAAACATGCAGCAGCAGTGCAGGGACGTGAGGGTGGCTGGTGGACAGACCCTGCTGGCTCAGCAGCAGCCTGTGCCCTGGGCTTCACCTCCCGGGCCCGCAGTGCTGGTGTGGGTGTTTGTGTCAGCAGTCAGCAATCTCCCTTGCTCCAAGGCTGCTGTAGCTCTTTTCACACTGTGTGTTTAAGGCTTTTTCTCCTCAAGGTCCCAGGCTGTGAGTGTCCTCCAGGGTCAGGACCTCAGAGGGTTCTGAGCCCGGACAGCTCGTCTTGCTGCAGTGCTGGAGGAGCTGGGGCAGGGACTCGCAGGGTGGAGGGTTAAAAGTACACGTTGCCACAGGGAGTCACTGTACAGGTGGTGTGTGTGTTTGAACAGAAGTGGTTTTCCCTTGACAGCTTCCCCCCCACCCCTACCCAAAATGGAGGAAAATCCATCATTATCTCCAGGTAGCAGCAAGTACTTGGGAAGCAGCATGCAGGACACGGCAGCAGAGGAGAGAGGAAGGCAGAGAAGAGATCTGGACTTTCCGGGTGAGTACTCAGTGGAACTGGATCTAAGAAAGCAAAAGGAGATCACAGGAACACCTGCAGTGAGGCAGAATCCACCCAGCACAGCCTCCTGGACCCTCCCTGGTTCTCTCCTCACACCTGATCGTGCTCGTGTGCAGGGAAGAGGAAAGAAACCAGAGGTGCTGGCAGGCCAAAGAAGCCTGACAAAAGCTCCCTGCCTTAGATAATGGATATTACTCCCTCAAACAAACCAGATCTCCTCTGAGGTGTCCTAGGAAATCCAGAAGGGGTTTAGGCAAAGGTGACTTACAGCCAGAACAGCACAGGTTGGTCACTGGCTTCCTGGTAAAGGCTGATCCAGTGTGATGCCTTGTGTCTGGTAGATCTCCTTCAGAACCAGCAGAACGGTGTCTTCTGACTCCCTGCAGGAGGAGGGCATGGGCATCAGAAGGGAATGCTTCCCTGCACTCTGCCAGCACATCTGTGATGGCTGGGGTAGATACAGGCAGCACCACAAGTCTCCTTCCTCTGTCCCTGCCCAGTCCCTGTGTCACTCTGTGTGAGATCTTGTTCCCTTGATCAGTTACAGCTTTTCTTACTACACTGGCTTTGAAACTGATGCCATTCTGCTTCCACCACAGGTGAATTTGAAGCCCTGAGCATTACAGACACTTACCAATAGCAGAGATGCCCCTGGAGTGCAAACAAGTATTCATTGAAGCTCTCTATGGGCTTCTCCTGCAGCACGTAGTCGATGCGGTTCCCTCCATTCAGCCTCCCCACGTTGATGAGGGGGGTCTCTTCCTTCACTGCTGCAGGGGACTCCTCTGGCTTTGTGTCTGGAGGAAGGAAGAGCAGCGTGGTTCAGGCACAGGGCATCAGCAGCCATGACAGGACTAGAGCAGGGCCAGGCCCTCCCTTCGCCCCTCTGCGGCTCACACAGGGGAGAGGCAGCTGAAGTGCTTGGGAACAGCAGTGCACGAACAGCCAGAGGAGGGCGACAGGCTTAAAACGTGGTATGGTGTGCTGAGACCCCCCAGAAAACCCCTTCATCAGGTGCTGAAAGGCCACAGCACTTGGGGAGAGCCAGGTGCACCCACAGCCCAAAGGTGATCCCCTGGCTGGGCACAGATGAGGGGCAATGTGGCTGCAGGAGTCCAGGCACACTGCTCCATGGGCAGCTCCCAAGGCTGCATCCCTGGCTCCCCCCTGCCCCCCACCACTGACCTGGCTGCTTCTCTGTGCCGGCCTCTGCCTCTGCTTCAGCCTCGGTGCTCCCTGCCTCCAGGGCCGGCACGGGGGCGCGGGTGAAGGACTGCCAGGCCACGCGCAGGGACCCCAGCAGGTTGTTCTTCAGGTCCACGCTCATGCGTGTCAGCCCTTCCTTCAGTTCTGCAAGGCAGGAGGGGGGTGGGTGTGGGGCTGGGGGCTGCAGCAGCAGCCCTGGGCAGGGGGACGGGGGCTGCCTGTGCCGTACCGAGGTGCATCCTCTTCCTGCCCTTGTGGTGGGGCAGCAGCATCGGCTCGAACTCCAGGTCTGGGACGATCATGGGCTCGATCCGATACGCCACCGGGTCAAACTGCACAGGAGAGGGGGACAGTGGCCAGGGCTCGTGCTCCACGTGTCTCACGCAGGACAGCTCTGGTTCTTATACCTACGGGGTGGAAGATGTTGAAGAAGCCTTTGCAAGTGGGCAGGCTGTAGTTTGGGTCGATGCGCTTCACTCCTCGCACTGTGAGGAACATCCCAATGGGAGAGCCAAAGGCAAAGAAGATGGTGGGCTTGTAGTTCAGCTGGGGGTAGTTTGCCGAGACCTGGGAGAGGGGGATGTTCAGATTTGTTCGTGAGACAATCTCTGCGCTGGTGTTACGAGGGCTCTGTGGGTGCAGCCAGAGCTCAGCTGTTACCTGTCCTAAGCCAACGTCCCGGTACTGGCAATTCCTGCCCTCCTCTGCGCTGTCCCCGTGCTGGGATGGGGACCCTGGCTCAGCTCCGTGTTCGCCGTGCCCGGGAGCTGCTGAGCTCTGATCCTGCAGCAGCACAAAGGGGTCCTTGTGTCAAAGGGATGGAATGGGATGAGATGTGATGGGATGAGCACAAGCCATGCAGAAAACAAACCTTCATCTCTGTCTTGGAGCTGAGGTAATGGAGTATTTTCATTCTTGGCCCTAAGGGAATTCCCATTTCTTTAAGGTTTGTCTCTGTGCACAAGAACTGGAAAATAAGCAAGGCTGGTGTTAGTTCAGGAGCAGAGGTGTGGTGAGGTGTCTGTTCTGTGGGACTGTGTTCCTCCTCAGAGTTGTTTCATGTGTGACTCAGTACCAGAAAATGTGCAGTGGTGGGATGGTGGGGAAGAAAAGCAAGGAAGAGCCACAAGAGCCAGTAAAACAGGGGAACTTCTCACCAGTGCTTGCCTGTCCATTTTCTCCTTCTCGAAAACATCACAATACTCAGACAGCTCCAGCTTCTTCAGGATTTCTTTTACTTCCTCAATACCCCCTGTGCTTGAGGTTGTCCTGGATCCCTGTGAACAGATCCAGAAGGGATCGTGCTTTCTGCTCACCAGTTTGCTCCTGTGCATGTTGGGTTCTCTCCCCCATCCCCACGCAGCTGCAGGAGTGCGGGGTCAGTGGCCTCCCATACCTGTTCACGGTGCTCGTCCTCCTCAGGATCAGCCTTCTGGTTCGTCAGGAGATCAAACAAAATGAGTGACCCTAGAAACCAGGCATGGGCAGAGCATCAGCAGCTGAAGGGGAAGAGCCCGAGCACCTCCTTTTTGGGATGGAAGAGCTGCACCCTGGACTTTTTCACAGGCAGATAGTGACAGGACAAGGGACAACGGCTTTAAACTGACAGGGGACAGGCTGGATTAGATGTCAGGAAGAAATTTTTTACTCGGTGGTGAAGCAGTGGCACAGGTTGCCCAGTGAAGCTGTGGCTGCTGCACCCCTGCAGGTTGGGACGGGGCTTGGAGCAATCTGGTGTTAGTGGAAGGTGTCCCTTCCAACCCAAAGCGTTCTGTGGCTGCTCCCTGCCTGCTCCCCTGGCGCTCACAGGAGCCGCGGGTGAGCCCTTCCTTACCCAGGCTGTGCCCCGCGATGGACACCCCGCCCTTGAACTGCGGGTTCCTTTGCAGGAAGAGCTGGTGCAGGCGGTTCATCTCCGAGGCCACCGTGTCCACGATGGTCTGGCAATAGGTGGAGCTGTTGTAGAAGAACACGTCCAGGATGGTGTCATTGATGAAGTGACGCAGGCGGTTGATGCTGGGCAGCGTGATCCGCTCCAGGTCACTGCGGGGGAAAGGGGAGAGGGGGTTGCAGCTGAGGAAGCCACGGAACCCCACCATGTTTCTAAAGCAAAATATAAGTTCAGAGCAGGATTGATGCCATCTCCAAGGACGTACGTTGTAATCCAGACCCTTGGCTTACGCCCAGACGGAAGGCAAAGCACAGCCTGTGCTCTTAACATTCCAAGAATGAAGAGTCTGCCCTTTCTTCCCCAGGAGCCTGGCCTGCTCTGTGCCCTTCCTGGGGCACTGCAGAGCAGTGCTGCAGTGCAGGAACTGGGTACTCAGTTCTCAGAGGCCTTTAGCAAGGTGTGGGTGTCCACCGTCCCTCCCCAGATCAGCCACGGAAAGGCAGAGGCCTCTGCTCTCCGGATGCTGATCGGAGCAGGTGCCTGCTGTGTGCTGCAGAATGGCAGTGGGGAGGTGCTCTGGGGGACCCTGTCTGTCCTGCTCACCCCCACCCTAAAAACTCACAGCTTTCCCTTTGCTTTTCCGACAGAAAAAGTGGAGTTTCCCATCCTCACGGCCACCAGCCCTGGGCTGCTGGACACTTACACGTCCACGCCAGTGGAGTGGAGGGAGCTGTGCCAGTTCACGGGCAGGAACTCCACCCGGCCAACCTGCTGCTGCTCCTGGGCCTTCTTGAAGTGTGCTTGCAGCATGCTCAGCGAGACATTCCTGAAATCGTTCACTGGAAAAGAGAAGAGCTCTTACAGAGATCCACCGGGCTCTGGGGCCAGCCCGTGGCACCAACAACGCTTAATACCATGAAAGATCATTATGGGGAAATCCCACCGGGGTCTTTAATCTGCTGCTGCTGCTCCCCTAAGTCCCTGAATCTTTAACTAGAGATCAGGGGAGGCTCCAAGTCCTGCCACGTGTGTTTACTGGATTTCACTGCCCCATCTGTACCTCCTTCACATGGGCAGGGCTTTAGCCTGGCAGTCAGGATAAGGCACATTTATAAATTTGTAAAAAATAACTCTGTTGTGAAGGAAAATGGATGAAGAGCAGTTGCCTAAACCTTTTCAGAAGGCGGAATTTGGTGAGTTAGTGAGCATTCTGTTCACACTCCCCACGGCCAGCAGCTCTGGCCGTGCAGCCTGCCAGTGCCTGGGGATGGTTTGAAGCACCGTGACAGCGTTTCCCAGTGCCCAGGACGAGGTTTGTCCCACCGGGGCCCCGTGGGCTCCCCGCTCCCCCACCTACCGCACTGCACGATGCTGCGGAAGCGGATGTCGCAGGCGGGGCCGATGCCGTGCACCACGAACACCAGGTGGTCGATCTGCAGCGGCTCTCCTGAGGAGGGGAGAGGAGCTCAGGGCTGCGGAGACAGCGCCCAGCAGGGAACTGACCTGCTGCAGGCACTGCTGTGCAGGACCGGGGCCTCCCACCCTCACCTCAGCCCATGAAAACCCTTACTGCTGCCTGGATTTGCACCTCGGGGGAAGTGGGGCTTCTTGGTCCTGCTAAACTCAGCCGCCTGCCCTGGGATGGATCTGGACCAACGGGATAGGAGAGGAAGGCGCAGTGGCTCATCCCCATTCCACCACCACCCTCACTCCAACGGAAGCAGATGCTCCAGGCAGTTCAGCCGTTGGGATCCTTCAGCATAGGGAAGGGCAGGACCGGGAGGTCTCAGTCCAGCTGCCCCATGCCCAGCCCACCCCACGGAGCTGCACCTCCCAGGTAGGCCCCAGGCGCAGACAGGGCTTGTTCTCTACTTCCCACACACCTTAGTTTGCATACTGAGGGCAGGCACACATGGAAAATGCAGTAACTGCCTGACCTCCCCATGGGGACAAGTCCTGAGGCCTGACTGGGGGCTCAGGGCAGCTGGGAGGGGACAGAGCTGACACTTGGCTGCAGAGATGGGGAGAGCATGTGCTCCAGAGAGCCATCAGCATGTAGGTAAGTGATAAACTGCCATGTCCCTGCCAGGGAAGGAAACTCTCCTCTTGTGCAAACACAGACACCGAGACCTCAGGGGTAATTTCAGGCACTGCAGAGCTCCCAACAGCTCTGTCTCTGCACAGGAGCTGGAAGTTCCCCTGGGTCTGCAGCTCTGCACGTTCACTGGTGCTGCAGCTTGCTGGGGCTGGGGAGGTTTCTGAAACCATTTGGATCCTTTTGGCACAAAATGTTTTGACGTGCACTTCACTTAAAGGATCATGGGAGCTTCTGCCGGTCTTTCTGAGCAAACAGGTTGGAAAACACTCCACAGGGTTTTGGATGGGTGGAAGGGAGAAGCAAGCTCACCACTGGGGATCTCGACAGCGATGTTCTCCACTCCTCTCTTTACAGTCCGGGGCCGACCTTGCTCCGTGGGGGTGGAGACCCAGTCGTCAGAGCTGGCGACAGGATGGTAGTGAACCATCAGCTTGGGAACAAGAAGAGCCTGTCAGTGACCCGAGAGCAGAGACAGCTCTGGCCACAGCAGCTGCCGGGTGACACGGGGTGGTACCAGACTGTGCTGCGCCGAGCCCTTTGCCCAAAGAGGTGTTGTCAAGAAATGTGAAGCTGCTGGCAGACAGAGAGCCACTGCCCTCTCCTCTGGTACAGGCAGGTGAGTGCAACGCCATTGGGACAAACCCATGTGAAGGGAACAGCACAAACAGACCCGAGGGGATGTCCTCCCTGGTCACCACAGAGATCAGCAGGCCCTGCTCACCTTTGGGTTGTGCAGGATAATGACTTCTCTGTTGGGGGACTCCAGCTTCTTCTTCCACTCATCCAGGGTCACGGCAATCATGTAAGCTTCCTACAGAAGAGAACACCCTCTGTGAGTCAGCTGGAACTATGCCCATGAATGTTCAGCCTCCTGGGACATTCCCCACCCAGTTTTCAGAATCTCTTATCAACACTTTGCAAAATAAACAGAGAAATCAGCTGGAGGAGCAGCAGGGTTATCCCAGGATCACCTGCTGAGAGTGTTTAAGAACTCCACGCTTTGACAGCAGCAGCACCAGAATTCCCCATCAACTTCGAACTGTGGTTTTGGTGCATCAGAATAGAGATTATTGCAGAGATCTGTATTTTCATACGTCTGTCTATATATCTCTACATTTGCCTCTTCCCAAAGGAAAGCCTGGCACTTTAAGGTGCCGTGGAAGGATGCACTGAGGCCGGACGAGGGCAGGGGAAGGGGAGGCCACGGCAGTGCTCACAGTTACATCAATCAGCCGCAGGAATGCCGTGCCAAAGCCTCTTTGGAGTTCACGTCCTCAGGCCTGACTGTGGTGCCAGTGGCCTTGTATGGGGTTTGGGACATCAGGGACAGCGTGTGACAAGGAGAAGCTGAGATGGAAACCAGCAGGAAAGGTGTTTTTACCTCCAGTTCCTCACTGAAGGACTCCGAGTAGGGAATAAACTTATTGTCCTTGTCTCCTTTGTAAAACCAGGTGCAGCGACGCACTTCAGACACCTCCTCCTCCCAGTACACGGCCACGCGCTGCCGCGTCCGCAGGTGCACGTCGTACCTGCCCCCTGACGTCGGGACAACCACCTCATCCTGGTCTTTCCCTGTGGGAACCGAGGCCTGGAATTAATCATGAGAGGCCTGGAATGGCAAGTTCCAAGCATCCCCTTGGGCAGCACAGCGGAGCAGGTCAGAGCCACAGCAGCAGATGCCAATGTCCTCTGCATCCAAGTTCAGGGAGCGGTGCCGGGGTATCCTGGGCGAGATGCCCCAAGTCGGACTCACCCCAGAGGCAGAAGGTAAGATGAAAACATTGCATGACAGAGTCCTTCTCTCTAGCTCAGGCACATTGCTTACATGTCCTTTTCCTGCCTCGTCTGGAGGGTAAAAGTGAATCTGTGGCCCTGGGAAGTGGGTTGTGTAACAGTGGGGGTGCACCAGGGTCTCCTGTCTCTAAGCCATTTCTCTTCGAAACAGAGAACTCCCTACAGCCCCCAACACAGACCTCAAACTCTGTGAATTTCGCTGCCTTTTGGGTCTGCCTGTGGGCTGGGCTGGTGGCACAGCATCCCGTGCCAGGCTGGGCCGGGCAGCAGCACTGGGGATGGGCAGCACAGCCTCTAATCCGAAACTTCCTGGGCGAGGGAGGGTGGGAGCCAACCCTTGGGCAATCGGAGCTCTGCCTGTGGCAGCAGCAAGTGGCACAGATGGTGACATCTGGCACACCAGGGCCTCAGCACAGGGCTCAGAGCTGACCCCCAATCCCTGCTCCCACAGCAGGCACAGCTCCATGCCGTGGGAATATCCCAGTGGAATTCCTGCCATCCTGCTGGCATTCTCCCCGCCTCACCAGAGGATGCTTCGCAGTATGATTATATATAATTTAGAGCAGTATCAGCTGAATGGGGTCAAACCATTTGATGCATCCTAACAGCTCAGTTATTGGGAGCAGGCGCATGGCCAAAAAAAGTCTCAATTTAAAATTCCTCGAGGGAAAATCGAGCATCCCAGGTGGAAAGCACGGATGCGTCCGGGGAATTTTTCCCCAGGTCCCCAGACAGCGCTTCCCCCAAGCACGCACCTGATGCTCCCCCGTCACCCTCACCAGGCCCATCCCTCACGGCGATTTAAGAGCAGGGACGCGGGGTGTGAAACCCAAGGGCGCTGACAGACGGCGGCGGTGCCGGGGGACCCCCGCCCGCGCCCCCCGGCCCGTCCCGCCCCACCTGCGCCGTGCGCCGCCTCCAGCCGCTCCGAGTCCTGCGCGCTGAACGGGACCCAGCGCTCCCGCCCGTCCGCCGCCTTGCAGTAGAACCAGTGCGGCACCACGGCCTCGTACCGCCCGCCGGGCTCCGGCTCCGGGGACTCGGCGGCGGCCGGCGGCGGCCGCGGCGGCTCCTGCGCCGCCATGGGGCTGCAGCGGGGGCAGCGCCGGTTCCGCCGCCAGCGGGGGCTCCGCGGGTCGCGCCCGGCCCCGAGCGGCCCCAGCCCCGCCGCCCCGGCGGCTGCAGCAGCGGCTCCGGCCCGGCCCGGCCCGGGCGGCAGCGCAGGCTCCGCTCCGGCCCCGGCACCGCCCAGCCCGGGGCGGTGCTGCCCGCGGCCCGCCCCTGCCGTCAGCGCCGGGGAGGAGCGGGGGCTGCCCGCAATCACTGCCCGCAGTTCCTGCCCGCAGTCCCTGCCTGTGGCTGCTGCCCGCGATCCCTGCCCGCCCTTTGCCCTCTGCCCCGCAATTGCTGCCCCTGCCTGCAGCTCCTGCCCGCCATCCCTGCCCACGACCTTTGCCTAGGATCCCTGCCCGTGTTCCCTGCCCACGACCTTTGCCTATGACCCCCGCCCGTGTTCCCTGCCTCCGTTCCCTGCCCACGATCCCTTCCTGTGACCCCTGTCCCTGTTCCCTGCCTCTGTTCCCTGCCCACGACCTCTGCCTGTGACCCCCGGCCCCGTTCCCTGCCCGCGGCCGCCGCTGGCAGCAGCCCGGGTGGGTCCCTGTGGCCCCGAGCTGGACGCAGGGCACTGGGCTGCAGGGAAACACCACCCTCGTGCCAGCTGCCTCCTACCTGCGGCAGGAACAAACACTCGAGCATGGATGGGGTGATTGCAGCAGAAACCACGAGGTGCTGATTTAATGTTTGTTTTCCAGTCCCTCGGTGACACTTTAGCCTCTGTGGCGATTGAGAAACCCTCTGCTGAGGGCGAGCACTGCTGGAGAAGCAATGGGCAGCCCTAGAGTAAGAGTTTGGTTTCTGTAGAGATGAGTCCAGCGATAAACAGAGAGAGACTTTCTAATTTGGGGTTTGTGATGTGGGTGGATGCTGCAAGATAAACCAGTTGCCAGGAACTGCTCTGCCAGTGCTCACCGCCACCACAGCAGGGGCTGGTGAGGAAACTGAAGGGTCAGGAGTGCTACAATCCCCAGTTCTGCAGCTGGAGAGCAAATGCCTGCAAACCTTGTCTGTGCAGAGGCCACACCAGTCGGTGCTGACACAGCTCCTGCCTGTGTCAGACTGTCTCCATTCGGATCATCCGGCTGAGCCATGACCCACTTTGGTCCTGTGTGAAGGAGGCAGAGGCAGCAGGTAGGGATGCGCTTACAGCAGAGTTTCCTGCAGGCTGAGGTGTGGGATGTGTGCCCTGCTCCCAGCTCGGCTTGGCTTTGGGGGAAACACACAAAACCCACCCAGGGATGCCGGAACATCACATGCAGCCACGCCGCCCCACAGAACTGCTCAGATGCCCACGCCCTGCAATGATAACCTGACATTTCAGCCCACTTCTTCATGTTCTCTCATGTGCTCTTCTCTAGGGATTTACATAACTCTCTGCCAAGGAGGCAGGGACAGGAAATATTGCTCAGAAATGTGTTACCTGGATGGGCTCAGCTGATCGGGGAAAAGGTGGCACTCAGGGGCTGGGCCACTGCTTCACCAGCACAGTAAGACGGCACCACTCTGGCTACTGGGAATTGCTCTGATCTCCCAGTAAAGCCAGCAATCCTCAGGAGGGAGATTCCAGGCTGGAAGCATGGAGTAGCTCGGCCTGGCTGCTTCCTGCCCGACACAAAATGAAACAGCAGCTGAGCCCTGCCCTGTCCCCAGGACACCCAGCTCCCTCCCGGCTCACCCTGGACATTGATGGCTGTGCAGGCTGATCACGTGTGATCATGGACACATCCAGCAAGCTCCAAAGGTCAGTCCTGTGCCCATAGCCCTGTCTGGGAATGTGGGATCTGCTGGGTGCCTGCAGGGCCTCGGCTGGCAGTCAACATATAGAGTGCATGGTCAGGGCACTCCCAGCCTCAGGCATCCTAAATCCCTTCCAGACCCCTTCCACAACTCAGCCACCGGCCCGAGCCACAGCTAGAGGCTCCTGGAGCATCTGCACTGCCTGGGAGGCAGTGGGGCACCCTGGCACCCCAAACCAGCCTTCTCAGATGTTCCATTCACCCCTGACCTCACCACTGGCACAGCCACACTGGAGCTTTGGTCTGAGTTACAAAACCTTCCCCCGCACTTCTCTTCAAAGAAAAAGACTTTGAGACATCTCAATTACAAAATAACATTTAAAACTTGTCAGGGTTTATTAAGTGTCACGCATAGCAGTGAGTTGAACAGGGGATTTTGGCCCAAGGGACCTGGAAATCACTTCCAAGCATCCTGCATCTGTTCTTTCCTTGACTTGCACTTCTCCTTTCCAGTGGCAGAACTGGGATTTCCAGTCTGTTCCCATGCCCACAGGGACACCCCACACTGGCTCTGGACCACAGAAGAGGAACAGCACGATGTGAGATGTGCCAGCACAGTCCCTCCCTCCAGCACTTCAGTGTCGCTCCTTGAGTGCACTAAACCCAAACAACCCCCATGAGGACACACAGGGTTTATGGCAAGGGAGCTGAAGCTGAAAATACAGGCAGTGAGGACAAGCCCAGAGTCTTGGTTGGTGGCTGCACATTGCAGCACATCTGACAAGTGTTTAAAGCCTGTCTGTGGCTGTAGGAGGCACCCAGAGGTTGGGCCTGGTCTGGGGAGCTCTGTACGTAACTCCACAGGGCTCCATCCTTGGCCCAGTTCTCTTCAACATCTTCATTGAATACTGTTCCTGCTTCAAACCTCTCCCAATTTGTCCTTTGCTGAGTTGTTTGTCAGGGCTGGGCTTCTGGGGTGGCTTTTTGGTGGGTTTGATTCGATTTAACTCAGGGCTTATTGCTATTCCATTGTCAATAGTGCGTAGCAGAAAGAGCTGAGATTTAAGAGAACTGAAATTCTTTGGAACCTCAACAACAAACTCTGTGCTGTGGCTCATGTGCTTTCACAATCCCTTTCTTTCCAGTTTTTCCAGTATGGCCTGAATTCTGTGGACGGACTCTTTCCTGGCCTGCCGGACACTGTCCTGGCCCCCAGTCTCAATGGAATCCAGCTCCAGCAGCAGCTTGGTCAACATCTCCTCCAGGAGCCGGTAGGACTTATCTGTCTTCTTCCCTACAAATTCATCCACCTCCTCCTCCAGCTGTTCAGCCTCCCCCATCACGTGGAGGATCCTCTGAATCTCTGGCTGGATGGCTGCAGGGTTTGTGGAAGGCTGCTCAGCAGGTTTGAAGCCCAGCTCCCGGCTCCCGGCCCCGGGCTTCCGTGGAGCGAGGTCGTAGAGCTGGGGCTGGGCACTGTACTGCACCCGGGGCTGGGACGGGGTGGGCTTGGCCATCCTGTGCTCGTTCACTGTCCCCGAGTGCCGGTGGTTGACATCAGAGTAGTAACTGGGCTGGTTCGGGCTTTGCTCAGGTCTGTCGTAGACAGAATCCTGCAGTCGGAGGGAGAAAACATCTCTAAGTGCATTTCCCTTAAACCCAGAGGTTTCTGCTCTCATCCTGCACCAAACGGGACAGGGAGCTGTGCTCTGGTCCCCAGCTGTTAGAAAGCAACACCCCAGCAAGGGGCACCTGTCCAGAGGAGGAGTGTGAGCCCCTGAGCATTCCTTACCCAAGAACAGGGGAGATGCTGAACAGATTTCAGCACAGCCCTGTTTGGATAGACCAGAGGATCCGTCTCCACAGGCAGCACATTCCAGAGCTGTTCCCAAGGAACAGCAGCCCCATCCCCAAGTCCCCCCATCAGAGCTGCTACTGCCTGGGGACCAAAAATGTGGAGAGTCACTTGATTCCTGATCCAACCCAGAGAAAGCCTGTCTGACCCATTTCAAGACCCGGCCCAGGACATCTTGTCCTTCCAGTACTTTATGGAATCACAGCCATGGATTTTAGTCTTCTGTATGCAAACAGGACCTCACCTGTCCCTGTGACTCCCAGGTGGGAGGGTGGGAAGGAGCCCCGCTGCTGGTCCAGGACGGGTGTGAATCGGAGACGTAGAAGCTGCTGTGCCCCGAGGCCGCGGGCCAGGCGTAACGCGGCTGCACCCCATAGACAGAGGGGGGGCCCCACGTGTCCTCCGGGGCTCTGGGCTGTGGCACGGGGCCCTGCCCCGTGACCCCTGCACTGCTGTCTCCGTACGGATACTGCGGGATCGGCATTCCCGGGGTCTGCAAGGACAGGGGGAACAGGCATCACAACTGGGGTCACTCCCAGCACTGCTCCCTCAGACAGCCCTGGGAGCTGGAGGGGGCAGCCAGGGGGGTCGGGCTCTGCTCCTGGGAAACAGGAACAGAACAAGAGGAAATGGCTCCAAGCTGTGCCAGGGGTTGGACCTCAGGAGGAATTTCTCCATGGAAAGGCTTGTAAAGCATTGGCACATAATGCCCAGGGAGGCGATAGAGTCCCCATCCCTGGAGGTGTCCAAGGAACAGTGGGATGCGGCACTCAGTGCTCTGGTCTGGGTGACAAGGTGGGGATCAGCCACAGGTTGGACTTGACGATCTTGGAGGTCTTTTCCAACCTCAGCAATTTTGGGATTCCGTGAAGCGGCAGCCTGTGAAGGGGCTGAGAGCGTCCCTTACCTGTGGCGGGGAGTAGCCGGGGACCTGCTGCCTGCGGAGCGCGGAGCCCTCGGTGGGACACTCCGGGGGGACGTAGCTCCAGGCGGGAGCGGGCGACGGGGGCCGGTAGAGGCCCGCGGGCTCCGTGGGGTAGGGGCTCCGCGGGGGCCCCGAGCAGTAGAAGCCCCGTGCCTGCGGCAGGCCGGCGTAGTGCGGGTACGGGGGGCTGTAGGCTCCGTTGGCGTAGGGAGAATCCATTGCCTGGGGACAAGGGAAGAGCACAGGGAAGGTGAGGGGACATGGACACGGGCAGAGCTGCTCTGAGAACGAGGACTGGCCCTTCCTGCAGCATTTAACCGGGGGGTTCCTTTGCTCTCAGCTGATCTGCCCCAGTTTTGGGCTCTCCTGGTCTAACCCGGCTGTACCAGATTCAACACTGAGCTTAACCAGGTCTGGCTCAGCCAAGCTGGGCTCAGGGAGGGAGCAGCTCCTGCAGGATTCAATGCCAGCACTACATCACCGACCAGAGGAAGGAAAATGCTCCCGAAAGTTCATTTCCCCACTCGTTCTCACACAGACACGACGCAAACAGACCAGCTCTGCCCGCCAGCGTTCAGCTCCTTGAGCTGCAGGTCCTGTGGGTCTGTGCGTGGGAAGTCTGCACATCCAGGGCACATCTGAGGGACCAAATCAATTACTGGATCCATCCCATAATTAAGGTGTACGGAACGCAAGTTTCCACCTAACTGCAGAGGCACAGGAACGAAGCACAGGATGTCAGGAGCTCAGGGAATGACTCCCTGTAGCTTCGGGCAAAGCAGCGTTCGGCCCCTGAGCCGCTCCACGGAGCGCAGGCGGTACAACCTGTGTGCCGGGATTTATGGAGGAGCCGGATCAGTGCTGCTATCCCGGAGGATAAACCCAACCGCAGCCGTGGCCGGAGGGCAGACCCGCTTTGGCAGGGCACAGCGCTTCCCGTGGCACAGATCCGCACGGCGGCCCGGGCCCCGGCGGCGGTACCCGCGCACCGAAGGGCTCCGGCAGTGCCCGGCCGCGGCCCCGCGGCCCTCCCGCCCGGCAAACCGCCCCGGGCTCGCTGCACGGACACACGTGCCCCAGAACCGTCCCCGGAACCGGCTCCGCAGGCAGCGCTTCCCCGCGCCCGCTTCTGCCGGGGGGGATCCGCGAGCGGAGCCGCGAGAAACCGGCGGGGCCCGGGAGGCTGCGGGCGGGGGTCGGGGCTGGGGGCGCCGCCCGCGCCCTGGGACCGCTCGGCGCGCCCGCTCTCGGGGCAGGGCCGGGCTGAGCGCTGCCCGCCGGTGCCGCGGGGCCGTGCCCGCCCCGCGCCTCCCTCCCCGCCGGCCCCGTTACCTGCGCGGCGGCCGCGGGCGGGCGCGGGGACCCTGCGGGAGGCGGCCCGGCCGCGCGGGGCTCCATGGCCGCCGCCAGCGCCCCGCCCCGCGCCCAATCGGCGCCGCTCCCCGCCCGCACCGGCCAATCGGCGGCGGCCCCGCGCGCACGGCCGGCGCGGCTTAAAAGGGCACGGGCGGGTGGGGCCCGGCGGGCGCGGGCGGTTCCGGGGCGGCGGCGGCTCCGGCGCATGGCGGCGCTTCCGCTGCGGGCGCGGCGGCACCATGAACTACATGCCCGGCACGGCCAGCCTCATCCAGGACATCGACAGTGAGTGCGGCCGCGCCCCGCCGCCGCCGCCGCTCCGGGGCCGGCCCGTCCCCTCCGTGCCCCGCCGTGGGGTCTGGGCTCCCGCTCCCCCGGCTCCTGCCCCGCGGTTCCCCGTGGGGCGCCCGGACCCCTCTGCCCGTCGGGGGCCGCTCCCCGGTGGGGGTCTGGTGGGGGTCCGGGAGCCCCCGCGGGCCGCGGCCGACGCCGCTCTCCTCTCCCCGCAGAGAAGCACCTGGTGCTGCTGCGGGACGGCCGCACGCTCATCGGGTTCCTGCGCAGCATCGACCAGTTCGGTACGGCCGGGCCGCGGCTGCGGGGGGCGAGGAGGAGGAGGAGGAGGGACCCGCGGTGTGTTTTTCCAGTGTGTTTGTGCTGTGGGTTAAACACCCGCCCCCGTGTCTCATCCCCCTGGACTCGGTGCTTCACGGAGGTTTCTCCCAAGCCCCCTCCCGCGATTGCGCCCAGCGCTGATGCTCGGGCATCGCTTTTTGAGCAGAAGCAGCCGGGTGATGCTCATCCTCTTTGCCCAAAACTTGTAGCACCAACATCGCCGTCATCTCTGCTCCCGTGGGCGCGGGGGGCTCGGGTGGGCTCAGCCCGGGGGTCTGAGCTCGCTGCCTGCCCTGCCCGGGGGAGCTGAGGGCAGGAGCTGCTGAGGTGGAGAGAGCTGGGGACAGTGTCGGTGCCTTCGGTGACCCGGCTCGGAGCACCCAGCAGTGATGGGACCAGCCCTGTCCCTGCTCTGGGGCTCTGCCTGGTGGGACGGGACACTGCCCAGCCAGAATTCGCACTGGAACGCCGCTGGTTTTCTGTCTCTCTCGTTGCTGCAGCAAACCTGGTGCTGCACCAGACTGTGGAGCGCATCCACGTGGGCAAGAAGTATGGGGACATCCCTCGGGGCATCTTCGTCGTGAGGGGCGAGAACGTGGTGCTGCTGGGGGAAATTGTGAGTGCACAGCTCCTGCTGCAGCCTGGGCCTGAGCCGGGGCTGTTTGCAGTTTGTCTGCTGAGCCAGGTGCCCTGCGGGCCGGGGATGCTGCGCGGAGCTGAGCCCCTCGTTTCTCCTGCAGGACCTGGAGAAGGAGAGCGACACACCTCTGCAGCAGGTGTCCATCGAGGAGATCCTGGAGGAGCAGCGGGTGGAGCAGCAGGCCAAGCAGGAGTCGGAGAAGCTGAAGGTGCAGGCGCTGAAGGAGCGGGGCCTCTCAGTCCCACGGGCGGACGCGCTGGATGAGTACTGAAGCTGCTGCCCCTTTCCTGAAAGGAGCGAGGGCTGCTCCGTGATCTGCCTGGGCAGGGACAGATTTCCTTGGAAAGGCGGGTTTTATTTTCAGATTTTATTTTCCGTGGTGCTGGTAACTGTACACAAATCATGCCTTTGGTCTCCTTGTGGAGAAGGAGACGAGGAGGGCCCGGCGCACTGGGAGTGCGAGCGTTTGTGTTTGGGAAGCAAATCACTGCTCCTTGGGTTTGTTTGCTTTTTCCTCCTCATATGACTCTGGGAGAGAGTTTTCCTTGATGTGTAAATAAATCCTTGATCCTGACATCGATGGTTTTCCAGTGTTCTGGTCCTGGCAGCTCCCCCTCTCTCAGGACGAGCACCCCTCAGGCCACCTCTTGTCCCCTCCCTGTGCTACACAGGGAGAGATGGGACCCTCGGTCCTGCCACGGGCTGGGCTCACTCTGAGGGAACGCTGGAGCCTGTGGCAAGATCCTTCTCTCTGGGCTGGGAAGCAGATCGTGGGTACCCCCTGCCCCCCAACAAAGAGTACCCGTGCCCACCAGCCAGGCTGTGCCACTCCCGTGCAGCTGAGCCCACTAACTGCCTGCTGAACCCACTAATTACCTGCTGACAAAGAGCTGCTGCAGCTGGGGCTCCACAGAGCCTGCACCTCTTCACCTCGGTGCTCGGGGGGTGCCGGTGCAGCTGTGTCAGGCTGGAGAGTCCTCTGCCCCCGATGTGTCCTGGCATTTCCGTAGGGAGGAGAGTCCTTGGCATCGGGGCTGGCTTTGGGCAGCTGCCAGGCTCCAGGAGCCTCCCGGGTGTGGGCAGGGAAGGGCAAACCTTGGCAGGGACAATCCCTGCGGAACCTCAGGCCGCTCTCCTGGGCAGTGGGGGAGTTCTCTGGGGGAAGAGTCCGTGCTGGGGGGATGGAGGACAAGCCCAGCTCTGCTTGCTGGGGATGAGCACAACTGTCCTGGAGCGCTGGCAGCTGTTGTGGCCAGCGCCAGCCCCCTCTCACTGGCCCAGGGACCATTCACTTTGGGGGGAAATGTTTCTGCCCCATTGGGGTTGAGTGGGTGTTGTGGGTTTGGGGGTAGCAAAGGTTTAAACAAGGAAATGCAATTTCTTGTTCTAACAAAATTTAATAAAAAGCATTTTTGGAGCTGGCTCCTGTGGCTGGAAAGTCTGGCAGGAGGGGGTGGCTCTTTGGGGGTATTTTTGCTGTCCCTGTTTGTTTTGGGGGTGTTTTGGGGTGAAGGGGGAGCAGGGCAGCGATGCCCGTGGTGGCTGGGGGGAGGCAAGGGCTGCCCAGCCCCAGTGGTGGGGTCCCAGCCCTCCAGCCTGGGGCTTTGGGGCGTGTAAGGAGCTGGTGGGGGTCACAACAGGGACCTATTCTTGCTGCACTGGAGCCCCTTATCTTATCACAGTGTCGGTGTGTGACCTCTGTGTGCACCGGGGGTTGTGCTCTCCAAACAGCAACACGGGCAGCCTTGGGATGGGGGGGACACCCCCCGGCCGGGCTGCAGCAGGAGGGACAGAGGAGGGACAGGGTCACCCCGACAGAGCCTCCCCTGCTCCAGCCCCTGCAGTGGGAAACGGGCTGGAACACGGGAATGTTCTCAAAGGTGTCTCGGCTGGGCAGGGTGGGGGGCTCAGGGCAGCCTCGGGATTCTTGGGTCCCTCAGCCTTTAGGCCTTGGTGAATTCCAGTGCCTTTGCATCGGTGCCATTGTTTCGCTTTTGTACATTTGTGCACGTTGGTACTTCAAGCCCTGTTGTTTTTAAGTGAAAGGCTGCAAGTGGAGCTGTGGGGTGACTTTGTGCAGGGGCCTGGGGGTGTCTCAGGGGGCTGTGGGGGCTGGGGTGTCCCAGTTAACCAGATCCCCCTGAGGGTTCTGGGTGCCTTTTTGGGGTCTGTGTCCTGCTCAGGGGGCCGCTCACCTGGAACATTTCCTCACGTGCTGTGGCACAATGTGACTGTGCCTGTGTCCCCTCCTGAGGGGCACAGATGGGGTCGTGCCCCTCCAGCCCCCCCAGCCTGGAGCCAGAGGGGCGGCTCTGCGTGGGGTGTTTTGGTTCTTCTCACAAACAACTGTGTCCTTGTGCCGAGGCCTTGTGCCGGGAGCAGCTGCTCCCTCTGGATAACAGTCCTGGATGCTTCGCAGCCGGGGGCTCTCTGGTCCCTGGTGCTGTGTCCCCCTCACTGGCAGGGCAGGGGGGCTGTGGGGGCTGGGGCAGGCACAATTTTGGGGTGTCTCTGGTGTCCCCGAGCACCCAGAGCTGTCAGTGTTCTGTGTGTGCTTGGCCGCAGCTCTGGGCTGGACACTCCTGGCTGTGACTCGGGGATTTCAAACCCTCCTGGGTTTCCCTCCCCACCACAGGGAGGTGGGAGGAGGTGGGCAAAGCCCGGAGATGGGGAAAGCTGTGGCATGACCTGGGAATCACACTGGAGGGAGCTTGGCTGCAAAGAGGATTTCCCAGTAAACTTTCCCAGTTTTGGACAGGGACAGTGCAGCTTCTGGCTTCCTCCCGGTCCCTGCAGCACCTCCATCCCACCCCACACCGCTGACCTGAGCAGGAAGATTCTGGCACTCAGTGGAGAATGGCAGCCCTGGCGATGGAGAGGAACGTCCTGGGGAGCAGCAGCACCATTCTGGATGGCAGCTGGGACCCAAATCATCTCAGGAAAGCTGGGGACAGGCAGGGAGGGACAAAGGGCTCCCCGGGGCTGGCTGCTGGTGCAGTGAGGGGGTGACCTCCCCCTGGGCCAAGTTGTTGAAATAGGGGGGAGGAAGGTCAGGCTCCCTGCAGGAGGGTGCAGGGCTGACGTCAAAGGAAGCAGCTGTAATTCACAGGTTCCTGGGAGTGTGGGGCTCCAGGCCGTAATTCATCCCAGAAATGTCATTTCAGCCTTGAGTGTTATCGCTGCTCCGCTGTGTCCCACTGCTCCCAGCCCTGGGGTGGATAACAGGGCCTGGGGAATAGGGGGGCTGCCTGGGGCTGCCCTCACTTCCAGTCCCAGGCTCAGCAGCTCAATGTATTTAATATTCAGCTTTCTATGGGCTGTCCTGGCTCTTGTGCAGTGTTTGCAGAGGCTCAGCCTGGCTTGTTACTCCATGATGGTTGTGCTGGGATGGTCTCATCCATTGTTATCCATTATTATCCATTTTTACCCGTCAAAGGTTGGACTCGATGACCTCAGAGGTCGTTTCCATCCTGAGTGGTTGTGTGACTCCGTGATTATGTTTTCTGTCACAGCCGATGATCCACGCCGGGGGTCCCAGGTCTGTGTGCTGTGGGGCCTGTCCCTGGCAAGGCACGGCAAGGACTGGTCAGGGGATCTCTGCCTCCCTCCTGCCCCTCGGGGCTGCAGTGGCCGGACAGTGGCCAGGCTGTGGGCGCTGCCCTGTCCCAGCACGCTCCCAGCCCCGTGCGCACGGCGCTGACCCGCGGCCCCAGGGATGCGTGGGGAGCTGGGTCTGGCCTTGGCCCGCGGGGCCCAGCCTGGAGTGACGGCTCTTATCTCCCGGCTGACGGGGCAGAATCCTTCAGCCCCACGTACTTAAGGCCGTGCACAGCGGGGCCGGGGCAGAGCAGCGCTCGGCACAGACGGACAGAGACCGCGGCCACCACTGCAGCCACCACTGCAGCCACCACTGCAGCCACCACTGCAGCCACCACTGCGGCCACTGCCACAGCCACCACTGCAGCCACCACTGCGGCCACTGCCACAGCCACCACTGCGGCCACTGCCCAGCCCACAGCTCTGACCCTGCCCAGAGATGCTGCCAGCCACGTCCAAGCTCTGCGCTGCCATCTCCTACCGCCACCTGCGCAACATGACCGGTGAGTCTGGGGCGGCCCCTGTCCGGCTGGGGCTCAGGGATTCTCTCCCCGCTCTGTAGCGTGTTGGGTTTTGTGATTTACTGTCCCTGCAACCTTTTTTGCTGCCAGACCTGTCACTGGAGCCTGAGGGGCTGGCTCATGTCCCTGTGACCAGCTCTGGGTCACACTCCCTCTGGCTGTGAGGGTTTTGTACCTCTGTGCTCCATTTCCATGCTCTTTCCTGGGCACCTGCCCTGCTCCTCAGTATTTTTCCTGCTGCGTGGCTTGGAGCTGGAGCCGAGCTCAGGATTGTTTCGGGCAATCTCTTCCAGGGCAGTGCAATGGCAAACAGCTGCTCCTTGTCCCTGCAGGGACTCCGAGATGGGGAGAAGAAGGGACTTTTCCGTGTTGTGTGTTTAAATTGGGGAAAAGCCCACGGCAAGGCCTGGCAGGGCGGTGCCAGTGGGTGACACGCTCCCTTCTCTCCCCCAGGTCTGAGGAGACAAGCTGCCGTGGCCATCAGCAAGGAGCTGAGCAGACTCGCCTGCCGCAGCCCGGGGCCCAGCGCCTGGATCCACCAGGTGCGCAGGAGAAGCTCCTTGCTCAGTAAGTGACACCTGAGGGGGGCTGCTCCTTCCCGCTGTGGGGAGACCGTCACAGGCTGGGGCTCCAGAGAAAAGCCTGCTTGAGGGTGGGCTGTGCTTCTGCTGACCGAAAGGCAGAGTGGGAACTGGGTTTAATCCCCATCCCCTGGGCACAGAGAAGGGCATTTGGTGTAGATAAAGCTCATCTGGCACAATGCTGTTCTTGCACTCAGCCCTGCCTTTGTCTGGTGCTGGCAGGCTCAAGGCTGGAGGAGAAACCCTTCAGCGAGATGGAAATGTCTTACATCAAGCAAGGAGAGGAAGCCCTGCAGAAATCCCTCAGAATCCTCGAGGACCAGGACGACTGGAAGACGGAGACGGTGGCGGTGGGTGCTCTGCCCTGTGGTGCTGCCCTGCAGCCCTCCTGTGAGCGGCTCTGGTGGTAATTCTGCCATCCCCTCTCCAGGGTAACGGAGATAAAGTGCTGAGCAAGGTGCTGCCGGACGTGGGGAAGGTGTTCCGGCTGGAGGTGGTGGTGGACCAGCCTCTGGACACGGTGTACGGAGAGCTGGTGGACAACATGGAGCAGATGGGAGACTGGAACCCCAACGTCAAAGAAGTCAGGGTAGGAAATGTGTGTCAGACCTGTCACAGTCAGCCTGTGTTCTGTCCATTTTCCTGCTGCAGATGCAGAGGGGATTTTGCAGTATCTGTGTTGCTGCTGCAGCAGAGGAGAGTCTGGAGCAGCTTCCGTGTGATTAATTCTGCAGGAAAGGCACTTTCCTGCAAGGAGCAGCCAGTTCTGCTGTAAATTGGGGCTGATCTGGAGAAGAAATAGCCCCAAGGCACAAGGAATCAGAGAAGCAGTAAGGGAATAGCTTTTCACCCAGGAACGAAAACAGTTCTACACCTGGGGGCGAGTATTTGGAATTATTGTCACTGTGAACACCAGGATTTTGTCAGTCCCCTGTCTGAACACCCGGCAACCAAAGGCAGCTTTTAGCTGCGCTTGCAGTAAACACTTCAAGTAGAAGTTTTCATTCTAAACTGCAGATTCTGGAGAAGATTGGCAAGGACACGGTGATCACCCACGAGAAGGCGGCCGCGACCCCCGGGAACATCGTTGGGCCCCGGGACTTTGTGAGTGTCCGGTGCTCCAAGAGACGCGGCTCCACCTGCGTCCTGGCCGGAATGTCCACGACCTACGGGGCGATGCCCGAGCAGGAGGGGTTCATAAGGTAACTCCTGCTCAGTCTGCTCACGGGTGCACAGGGAGGGAGATCCCCACGGGGCAGAAGAGTTTTACTGTGGGCTGAGTCGCTGGGTTTGTACGGGCAGCAGGAGCTGCTGCGGGAATCCCAAACCCCAAAGTGCATTTTTGAGGCTGGAAGTCCAAGGCTGGGTCTGACCTGGGCCTCTCCCCCCTCGCAGGGCTGAGAACGGTCCGACCTGCATGGTGCTGCGGCCGCTGCCCGGCAGCCCCTCCCAGACCAGGCTCACCTGGCTGCTCAGCATCGACCTCAAGGTACCCGGGGCTCGGAGGGGTCTGGGGGGAGCCAGGGGCTGTGTGGGAGGCAGATTCCACTCATAGGCTGTGTCTGCTCCTCTCCAGGGGTGGCTGCCCAAGACCATCATCAACCAGGTGCTGTCCCAGACACAGGTGGACTTCGCCAAACACCTCCGGCAGCGCCTGGCCCGGCCAGTGCCTGTGACCTGCTGACCACGACCCGCTGACCACCCAGTGCAGGGCTTTGTTCAGGGGCAAAGTAGGGAATCTCATCGCTTCAATTAGCCAAGGCCTTTAACAGCAGACTCTGCTAATTAACATACAGTTACAACCAATAAATATAAAGGTTTATTTATTGAAGCTGATTGTGTAAGTGCAGGAACAAAAATTTAATTCCTGCAGTTGCTTAACTGAGCATGTGCTGGCCCAGTCAGCCAACTCCACCCTCCCTAATTACTTTCAATGAATAAATAAAGCTTTAATTAGTGCTGTCTACAGTTAAAGGCCTGGGCTAATTAGTTATTAAGGAGACAGATGACTGGGAACTTACATCCTCAGTGAGGCAAACACAGGCCTGACTGAACGTCAAATTTTACTCTCCCAAAACTCAAACACGGCACTTACTTAACAATTTTGTTTCCTCTCCCCCTCAAAGCAGTTCTAATTTATTTTTTCCTGTACCAACACATAAGAAGTGTCAAATTATTTATTCACCGAAAGCTCTGCAATGATGATTATTAGCAGGAGGCCCCATGTAACTCCTGTGCACAGATCTTCAGCTCAAAAGATCTCCAAGTGTAGCTACTTTGAGTTTAAATGTCACTTGTAACACTTTACAAGACAAGAATAAAAAGAAGAGTTAAAGCCTTTATTTTTAAACTGGTTTCCAGTCTGTAGGGGGGGAAAAAAAATAGTTTGGACAGAAGCCCAAATTTCAGTCTTACATGCAGCCACCTTGTTCCGACAGAGCCGCCCTGGCTGGGAGCTGTTGGTCACCAACAGGCAAACACACCTGAGCTCAGGGGTCACTGCACCTACACCCGGCAGGTCCAGCTGCACCCTGACCTGTCACAGCCCAGAAGGTTCTCCAACAACCCCTTCTCCAGCGAGTGACACTCTAATGGTACTGGGGGCTCCAGGAGAGGCCCCAAACCAGCACAAAACACCCCAGAACTGCCCCACAGTGGCAGGGCAGAGGGGTGTGAACACACACACACAACACCTGCCAGCCAGGGCTGCATCCACCTCAGCCTGTTGGGTCCTTGGCTGATCTGAGAGAGAGATGGATGCTCTCTGCAGTAACTCCACGCTGCCGGGGGTTTATGGCTCCCAGGGCGGGCTCCTCCTGCCGTCCACCTCTGTCTCCACGTGGTACAGGACATCAGCCAGCGTGTGCTCCACCACGGCCCCCCAGCCCATGTCACTCATCTGCAGAGGGAAGCACAGTGAGCTCCACTCCCAGACAAAGAGCGACCACACAGCCCAGGGCCCTTTCCCTCCTCACAACAGTAGTGGGGGGGGGAAATTCCAAGTGTTTCCTTAAACAACAATTCAGCCCCCTTACTGACAAATGAGGCCAACACAGGCAACAGCCTGTCAAGAGGAGGAAGATAACAGCACCTATTATTTAATTAAAATTTAATGATTTATTGAGATATCTGTCCTCACATGTTTTTAAACACAATCCTTTTGGCTACACTATCCGGGTACTGAGACTGAAGGACGGGTACAGGTGTGGTATGAATCACACCAAAACATCTTAGATTTAAATGAGGCTCTCGAATGGCAGGGGGGAAGCCTCAGTTTTACTTACAGGATGGTAAGTGATGTCTCTCGGTGGATACTTGAAATACGGCCCAAAGTTTATAGAAACCTGTGGAACATATATTTTCATTACATCTAAAAACCCAGGAAAATTTCTTTAGTCCCTCTGTCCTTGTCCCTTCCTACTCCTGAGCCTACCCACACCCTGTGCAAGCCCACAGGAGCAAACACTGCTGATGTTCCTTCAGCAATTTGATAATCCCGTTACACATGTGAACAGCAACATGGTTCCAGAGCCACAAAAGTAATCCCCACCTTTCCTTTTCACTTGGCACACTCCCAGAGTGCCCACACTTTGTGCATTACTGAAACTGATGGATTTAGGAATTCTCTTTGAAAGACTCTTCACTTACCGTGCAGCCTTTGTACAAAGAAATAGCAGGAAAATAAACCCCCTCAAAGATGTCCTTAAAGGCAACTCCTTGGCTGACACCATTCTTGAAGAATATGATCTGAAAAATGAAGGGTTTTCCCACTGATGGTGGCTGTCAGGACACAGCAGCCCTGACAAGATTAATCTCTGCTCCCTTTCACTCAAGCCAGGCACGTGCTGAAGTGACAGCAACAACTCACCTGGCTTCCAGGGGCTTGCTTTAGGCTCTTCTCCGCTTTGTCCACAAAATCCTTCTCTTCAAAGTACAAGTAGCTTTTGAATTTGATCAAAGCCTGAAATAGCAGCAAACGACATCAGAAGCAAGCCCGAAAAACTGTTACCTGTCACCTGCCCTGGTCAGGGACAGGCGTGCCTGGTGTCAGAGTACCTGTGAGGAGCGATTCCTACAGCTCAAAGCTTAGAGAGCCAGGAGGGGAAGGTGAAAGGAGATGTGGGCAATCCCATCCAGGAGGATTTTGCTTTCTTGAGACCAACACTTTGGACCTCTCCCCTATGAACCACGGAGGTACCCAGAGGCAGGGTGGGAAGGATGCACGGACAGGGGTGCGAGTGAGGCCACAGCAACTCGTTTTCCACTTCTCCACCTGCCAATGCTTAATCCAACAGTGAACTCGCACCTCACCTTGTCTTTGTAGGTGTCAGGCAGGGATTTGGCTGTCTCAGTATCCTCTGGAAGGCTGATGTAAAATCCCAGGACATCGCCCTGTCCGTAGCCAGAGGAGTAGTGTTTCCCTATGGACTGGTGAAACTTGGTTCCCTTTTTGCTGCGCCAGGAGTAACTGAACTTGTCGTATCCCAGAGGGGCCTGGAGGTTCCCTGCGGAAACAAAAGCTTCATTGTGAACACACAGAGTGTAGCAGGAGCACCTGCTAAGAAATACCGTGTAAAATTATTTACCCAAGGGCTGTGACCAGCCCAGTCTGGCAGCTGTGTCTGGAGGCATCTCATCCATGGAGATCTCGAAGTACCAGGCTCCTTTCCGCACGCCGTGCGAGGCTCGCACCATGGAATAGCCCTTCTCACCAATAACAGTCAGTCTGTCGTCAGAGATCTTCAGCTGGGGAGCTGCAGGGGAGCACACGAGCACTTATTTGTGGTTTCTAACGTGGTGGTGTCAAAAGGCAAGTGACCACGCTGAGGTGGATTTAACCTCTGCACCTCTGAGAGCAGCGACACCTGAAGCATCCCTGACTGGTAACGAGAGGTTACCCAAATGCCTCTGCAAGGAAACACAACCTGGACAGACTGACGAGCTCTGTACCTCGGTCATGCAGGGCCAGGAGCACTCGTTCATACAGGCAGGCTCTGTACAGATCCCCAGGAATGGGTTTTCCTGCCCAACAGTCCAGCTCCAGCTTTTCCGGGTCGGGCGCGTGGGGGTCGGGCTCGGCCAGGATGTAGCGATACCCGTCCTTGTTAAAGGGGTGCTCCAGGGGGTACCCGTGCGGGGGCAGGCGCTGGGCCGAAAACAACGGGTCACTGAAACACAGAAACTCCACGCTGGCATCTCCCAGGTGCTGTCACAGGCCACCCCAGGACACCTCCTGCAGAGCTGTCCCTGTGCTCAGGGCTGCACACCCGAGCCTGTGTGAAACGAGCACGATTCACCCACTGCAGATCATTCACAGCCTGCAACTCATCAGTGGCAGGGCTTGGGAGTGACCCCAGACACCCACCCAGGGCAGAGGCAGCTGGGAGGCAGCTTCAGGTATCACAAGCGCCACTGTCCCTGACTGCTGCCCATCCCTGTGCCCATCCCTGCACCCTCACGGTGCCTCTGCTCTCACCTCCGGGTTTTTTTGGCCGTTCCAGTGGTGCCTCCGTCCTGCTGCTTGCGCTTGGCTCCTCGGCCCTTCCCGCTGCCCCCGGCAGCCATTCCCCCTGGACACACAAACCAGGCACGGTCAGGAGCTGCCCAGGAGCGCCCGCACGCACGGAATCTCCAGGGAGAGAGGGGCAGAGCAGCCAAACCAAAATCAGCCCGTGGGCTCGGGTGCCTTTGTCCACAGTTAATGTGAACCAGGCTTCACTGCCAACAAGCACAGCAAAACCCACAACTTTCGTTTGCCAGCTGGCTTCTGGTCAGCTTTTGAGGTGTCTAAATTTGGAGCAGAAGCTAAAGGAGATTGAGCAGCAAAACAAGCTCAACCTGAGCTTTTCAGGTGAGAATTAAGAATCTTTTCTATCATTCCAAGATTTACAGGCAGCAGCACTGGGATCCATTTCAGGGGCATTATTATTATAATTATTATTACTATTATCATAATTATTATAATTATTATTATTATTATTATTATTATTCATGGAGATTCCAGTCACAGCTCAAATCTATTTCTGCAGAAGCAGCAGAAACCCACCCTACAGCACAGCCACCAAGCCAGTGACCCTGTGCTGGAGGAACACTGACACCAACCAGCAATAAGCACTTAATGCTCAATTTCCATCTACAAAATAAAATACATCTAAGTTGAGGAAAAATGAAAAGCAAGAGGTGTTTCTCTTCAGTACTACTAAAGTCAGTTCTATGATTGAACAGCAAATCAGTTTGAACTCAGCACTCAGTTATAAAACTGCAGTACAGGAAAAGCTACATGTCAAATTTAATCAAACCAATATCGGCATGTTTTAATAAATTAAATCATATATGCATTTCATCATCCTGCTATTTCCCAGGGTATCGCTGCTGATTTGTAAGGAAAACTACAGAAATTTCATGTACTGTAGATAAACACCTTCACGAACCGCATTCGTGTGGTAACTAAAAATCCAGTCAGCTCTTCCATTACCAGCATTCCCTTACAGTGTAAGGGATCCAAACCATCCAGGGAATACCATATTCTGCACAAACATGACCTGATCCAGCTGCACTCACTGATGTCAGTGCAGACCAACATTCAGGCTCTCCAGTTTGTCAACAATTACTTGCCCAAACCATTGCACTGTAAATTTCAGACCAATTATTCAAGCACTAAAACTGCAACATCAGGTCAATTGATACAGAATAAAAATAAACGTAAGTGTAAAATAAATAAATAAAACCTGTAAATCAGTCAAGTAGGGCAGAATATGGCAATTAAAAGCTTCTAAATACTAAAGATGAAAGAATAGAATTGCTGGTTTGTATTAAAGTCCAACTGCAATCACATCAGGGCACGCTTTCATTTTTGATTGACTCCGGCTTCTAAGAGAATCGAGCAAAAAAAGCTTTGCAAACAGCAATACTTAAGTTTTAGAAGCTGAAAGGTAAATATTCACCTCCCAGAGAGGCTCCACCTGCAAGAACAGAAGTGGCACCACGTTTGTCAGTCTCCCAGAAATTAAATAAAAAACAACCAGTGCATGACATGGAAACAACACACCTGAGGTATCCATAACCTGCTTTAAAAAGCCCCAAATACCTCCTGTCTGCACTAGTGGGATGTGCTTAATAAAGATTATTAATATATAAACCTTTTAGGACTTCATTTACTGCAGCAAGGTTGCCCTGAGTACCCCCATCCAGATGGGAAAGCTGAGAGCACAGGAGTCATCCGCAGAAAGGAACAGCAAAACACAAGCAGTGAGCACAGGGAATTAAACATATACATATATATTTATACTTCCTCCAGCTACTTCCAACTTTTAGAGAGAGGGAAACAGGAAATCTGAGTAACTCAAGGAGATAAATTAAAACCATTCTAGGAGCAGAGTGACAAGCTCAGCATTCAGTGAGCATCTCGATTTATCTGGTCACCGTAAAGAAATGGCTGAACCTTCCCAAGAAGTAAAGTTAATCTTTCTATAAAAAGGCACAGTGAGGCTGCTGTGAGCACAAGCATAAGCTCAGTTCACACGACAGTTTAACTGCACAGATGCCCAGAGGACTGGGAAATGCAGCTTAGTCCCAAATACCCAAACCCCTCCTGAGTAAAGAACTTGCCATTTAAGCTTCCACTCGTGGACACGGCGTTGTTCTGTTTCTGGTTGTCATAGGCTGGACCAATGTTGGCAAGATCCTGCAAGAGATCAAATAATCTGCTGTACAGACTTGGTCAAAGGGACCACTCCGAGGCTGGGCAGGGCACTCCAGGCACTGGAGTTCCCATCCACTGCTGGCACAACACGGGCTTGCAGCAGAGATCTGCCCGTGGACTGAGCAGAAAGGTACCAGGACCCCCTACCCCTCCTCTCAGCTCCCCGCCTTCCTCCTGTCCCTCATCACACACCTGGTCTAGAAGCCCAAATTTGGGGTAATCTTCCTCTGGGTCTTTACTGCCCGGGTCTGGATGCTCTTTCACCAGGAACACGTCTCTTTCTTTACACTAAAACAAAGCAGTTTGAGTTACATGGGGTAAGATCGTACCAAATTCATTAACAAGTGTTTAAACCCCAGCAGTTCCTATTGATATGTGTTAGGTACATCAGCTGCCTAAGAAGCACCAGCATCTTCACCCTGTAGCTCCAAGCCCAGCCCTCAGCACACGCCAACGTCAGAAAACCAGAATTTGCAGAAATTCTTCCATGGATTTACCCTCAATTCTTACCATGGTTTTGACAATATTATTGGGCCAAGTCATTTTTCCAGGCCTCTGCCGTGTTGTCATACACTCCCAGTATTTGTCAATGAAGGGGATAATGTCCTGTAAGAACAGAAAACATTTGTGTGAGCTGCTCCTCGCTGACAGCAGCACCGACGTGAGCCCGCGGCGGTTCCAAGGATATCCAAGCCAAACCTTATCCTTGGAGAACATCGTTTTGGGGTGCTCGTCCTGCGTCCTCGACTGCCACGTCAGGTTGGCCAGAGCACTAAGGCACATTTCCTTGAGATCTGAGACACAAAACACGCCAGAGCTACAATTACACTTGGTGGGAAGATCAGACACCCACGTACACAGTGATCACCCCAAGTAACTGCAAAACCTCCCAACCTCTGTCCTGACCCAGCCCTCGCTGAGCCGTTTACACCACCTTCATAAATCAGGAGCAAAACATTTTGAGAAGAAGCCACACGTGGTTATTAATAGGGGATTTTGGGTCATTTTCCAGAAGTCTCAGCAGAGCCCACCGACTTCAGACAGAACCAAACCTCCAGGCTGATCCTGCAGAAAACATCTCCCAACGTCCTTTTCCCAAACTCACTCGCTTGTTTCCTCAGGAAGTAGGTGTTCCCGCTGTGGTGGCACACGTTGCAGTGGAAGCTGTAGTTGGTCATGAAGGGCAGACAAGACCTGGGAAAAAGCAGCTTTGTTAAGAAACTAATTATTCCCCGTTAAAATCCAATTATTCCTTCCCCTCCTAAAACCACAAACATCTTAGAGGCTCAGTGGTGTTTCATGGGAGTGCTTTTATCACAGACAAAGCTTTATTTACACCACACACCAGTTCCCAAGTGTTCAAGGATACAGACAGGGCCTCGGTCCTTGGGAACTCGGACTCCAAACACTCCACTTCTGCTCCCAAAGCCCCGCGCTGGCCCAGCTCACGTACGTGGTGTCGATGCCGAAGGTGTCAGCTGTGAACCACTTGGTGCAGATCCCACACTGCAGCTCGATCTCGCCCAGCTGCCGCGCGTTCTCCTCGTCCCCCGAGCCCCCCTGGACATCCATGGCTTCGGCGCCGTCCCCGGCAGCATCCTGCAACCGGAGCACAGCCAGGAATCAAACAGCGCCCGGGGCACACAGCACAGGGGCTTTGGGCAGGAATCTGCCACCACAGGGGTTTACAGGGAATAAATCCATTCCCCTAATCCACAGCCGCGCTGCGAGCAGGCTGGAGCTGTTTTGTACACTCAGCTGGTGAGGATGAGCCGCACGGCTGAGGATTTAACTTCCAAAACAACCCTTTAAGGAACCAATGCTGGTGCTAAAGGATGCTTTGGGCTGAACCAACCCCCTCCCTGCCCACAGCACCTACCAGCGGCTCCTTCCCGTTGGCCGACTCGGTCTCCAGGGCCGCGCTGGCATCGCCCATGGCGGCGTCCCCCCTGCCGGGGCAGAGCGGTCAGAGCGGAGCCCCCAGCCCGGACCCCGCGGCCCCGGTGCCGCTCGGGCCGCAGGAACCCCCGCACCCCCCGGGGAAGGCCGCGACCCCATCCCCGTTCCCATGGCAACGCGGCCAGGTCCCGCCGAGCCCTGACGGTACGGGGGGGCGCGGGGCTCCCTCAGGCCCGCTCAGGGAGGAACATACCCGGTCTCGGCGTCGGTGGCGGGCGGCTCTGGCGGGGCCGGGGGCTCGGGGGCCGGGGGGGGCTCCGGGGGGGGCTCGGGGCCCTCGGCCGCCGCCGCCGCCGCTGCCGCCATGTCCGCCCGCCAGCGCGCTCCCGCGAGACGCGCGCGGCTCTCGCGAGACTCCGCGCTTGGAAGGGCGGGGGGCCCGGGGGGCAGGCGGCGGGAGAGCAGCGCCCCCTGCCGGACGCGGGGGAGCGTGACGTCACCCTGCCCGGCCGTGACGTCACCCTGCCCGGCCATGACGTCACCCTGCCACAGCCCGGGCCGACAGCTGGGGAATAAAGCGGGAGCAGGCCGCAGGTTGCCGGTGCCCCGCGGGAGGACCGGGCGCGTTTCCCCCCGGGAAGGACTAGCGTCGCCCCTCCGGGAGGCTGCCGGGGGAAGGGACCCCCGTGGGCACCCCCAGCCCACAGAGATTGGGGTTCACGGTGCCCCAGGTCCTGCTCCCCTCCCCAAGGAGCGGGGCAGGATGGGCTGGGTGGGGATGTGCCCGCGTCGCTCCTCCCCAGGGCTGTGCGGGGGCTGGGGACATCGGGGTCCTCGCACAGCCCGGGGGGACGCCGCCATCCCCGCCACAGGGACGGGGGGAGAGAGGGATGGCGGTGGGGACGGGCCCGGGAGGGAGAGAGGGACGGGGAGAAGGAGAAGAACTGGAGGAATGCAGGGATGAGGCAAGGACGGGTGGATGGAAGGAAGGATGGATGAGGTTGCAGGCAGAGGAGGAAGGATAGGATGGGGAGAAGGCGAGAGGGAGAAAGAGTAGGGCGAGGGACGAGGGAGATGGAAGCGGAGAGGGACGGCCGGGAGGTAGATGGGGGCGGAGGGGAGGGAGGACAGAGATAGGGACGGAGGGACGCGGAGAAGAGGGGAGGGGGCTGTCGGGGAGGGGGGTGCCGGGGCCGCCCGGGGCGGCGCTCGGGGCCGCGGTACAAATAGGGCGGCTGCGGGTGGCCCGGGACAGACATGCGGGTCCCGCTCCGCTCCGCGCCCGCGCTGGCGCTCTGCGCCCTCGCCCTGCTCCGCCTGGGCTGCGCACCGAGCCGGGCACTCACCTGGGCACCGACCGGAGCATCCCCCCGGGCTCTCACCGGGGCACCGACCGGAGCATCCCCCCGGGCTCTCCCCTGGGCACCGACCGGAGCATCCCCCCGGGCTCTCCCCTGGGCACCGACCGGAGCATCCCCCCGGGCTCTCCCCTGGGCACCGACCCGCTCCCCGGCCCGCGCCCCGCCGCGCTGCCCCCCGCTGATGCTGCAGCTGCTCCGCGCCCCTCCCGCCCCGCTCCGCGCCGCCGCCGCCGCCGCTCTCAGCCTCTCCCCGCACGGTGAGTGGGGCCGCGGCCCCGGGCATCCCTGTCCTGCGAGCGGCACCGTCCCCGGGACTCGCGATGTCCCCCCCGAGCATCCCTGTCCTGGCACCCGCACTGCTCCCAGGACCGGCACCGTTCCCGGGCATCCCTGCCGTGCGACCGGCACTGTCCCTGGGTCCCTCACGGCTCCCGGGCAACCCTGTCCCCGGGATCGGCACCGTCCCTCTTCCCAGGACTGCCCCCGAGCCTCCTTGCCCTGGGACCAGCTCCATCCCCGGGACCTGCACTGTCCCCAAGCATCCCTGCCCAGGGATCCCCACTGTCCCGAGCATCCCTGCCCTGGGACCATCCCCACTGCCCCGAGCATCCCTGCCCAGGGATTCCACTGCCCCGAGCATCCCTGTTGCCAGGACCAGCCCTGCCTGAGGCTCTCGCTGTCTCTCAGGTGGATCCAGCTGCTTTCTCCCGTCTCTCACCGTCCCCCCCCCCCAGCTCTGGCACCCCTGGCACCGCGTCCCCTCACCCCGCCCTTGTCTTTCAGGCTCCCTGCAGAACGGCTCCCGCTGGGCGCTCTCCTTCGACATGTCCTCCCTCTCCAGAAGCCAGGAGGTGAACCTGGCTCAGCTCCGCGTCCGCCTGCCCGGCCCCTCCCGAGCCCACAACGTCTCCCTGGACATCTACCACAGCCAGCGGCGCAGGTGCCGGGGAGATGGGACCTGCGCCCACCAGCTCTTCCTGGGCACCGTGGCCGGCAGCCCCTCCGCCACCCAGGCCTCCTGGAAAGTCTTTGAGGTCACCAACCTGCTCCGCTCCTGGCTCCACCAAGCCGTGCTCGCTGGGCACCACAGTCCCACGGGAAGGGGGCAGTGGGAGGTGAATGGTTCGGCTGCCCCGGCCACCACTGCCCCGAGGGACACCGGCCACGGGGATCCAGCCCTGCCCCAGGACGTGGCAGACAGAGTCCTGCTGCTCGTCTTCTCCAAGGACAAGTCCCCAGGAGAGCACAGCCTCATCAGGACCGCGGAGACCTCCAAGTACATCATGCGCGACAGCTCGCAGGGCGCGGGGGCGCGCCGGCACCGCAGGAACAGGATGGAGAAGCAAAGGATCAAAGCGAGCGGCGCTGCCGCGGCCGTCCCGAGGGAGCAGGGCAGGGCCCTGTGCAGGCGGGTGGACATGGTGGTGGATTTCGAGCAGACGGGCTGGGGCAGCTGGATTGTCTACCCCAAGAAGTACAACGCCTACCGCTGCGAGGGGCTGTGCCCCTCGCCCGTGGACGAGACCTTCAAGCCCACCAACCACGCGTACATACAGGTAAGAGGGGTGGCCACCCCCGCGTCCCCCGTGCCCCCCACGCCCCCAGCCCCTGCCCGCAGCAGGGCGATGTTCTGCCCTTCCCGTGTCTCCCACAGAGTTTGCTGCAGCTCTACAAGCCCAACCAGGTGCCGTGTCCTGCCTGCTCCCCGGTCAAGATGAGTCCCCTGTCCATGCTCTACTACGAGAAGGGCGAGATCGTCGTCCGCCACCACGAGGACATGATCATCGAGGAGTGTGGCTGCAACTGAGGCCGCCTCGTACCCTGCAGGAAGGTGCACATCTCTGCCCAAAAGTACCCAAAGGACCACGGCCACTGTGGAGACCAGGGCGTCTCTGAAGCCCACAGCTTCCTGTGGGTTGGCAAAGCCCCGGCTGGACCTGGGGAGGAGTGGGGTGCCCGGCAGCTCTGCAGCAGTGCATGGCCACAGTGCCTGGCTGGACCCAGGCTCTGTGTGGAAAAGGCCACCAGCCACCTCCCTGTGGCACCAGGGGCAGCTCTGGTGTGGCAGGTGCCCTGCGCTGTGCTCACCAGGAAGCTGGGGGCTGCTCTGTCTGGGACAGAGGCAGGAGCTGAGGTGCAGGAGCAGGACTGGAGCTCAGCAGCGTCACTCCCTGTGCCGCTTTTCCCAGCCACGGGAATCACCAGCGGCCACAGGTTCTCAGGACCCTGCAGCTCCCAGTGTCTGGCCATGCTGAGCATCCACACCGCTGGGATTTTCAATCTCCCCTGGGGTTTAGGCATTTCTCCTAAGAATTCTATTATATTTCTATTAAAACGATCAGATTTCTATTCCAACTCAGACAAGCGAGTGTATTACCCAATGTCCAGAGCCCCAGCTGGCAGATCCAGGTGGGCAGGGGTTACCAACAAGTCACCACAGCTCTGCTCAAGCCTTTTTGTCCCCTTGCTGGATGAGGTGGTAGAGAAAAGGTCACGGCTGTACAATTCATCAATAAATTATATATATATACTAAAAATGCCCGTTGGATTCTGCTGGTTTTTGCTGTTGATGGTCTGCTGGGGTGTGAGTCTCCCCTTCTCTGTGTTCCATCTGTTGCATCCAGAGCTTCTCCCTGCTCTGGCTGCAGTCTGCTCCGGGAGCAGGTGGGCTTTGGCTGTTCCCGAAACTGCCAGAGCAAGGGGGTCCCTCCAACAGCGCAAAAAAAGATGCTCGAAAGCTCCAAAGCTCACGTGAGATAAGGACGAAGCTGTTCCCACCCTGATGAGGGGTTGCTCAAGAGCAAGGGAGGCACCTGCGGGCGTGGAAGGGGAGGCTAAAGGGATTTTCCTGCTTTATTTTCCCCTCGGAGATAAGGGAAGGGCCGTGCCCTGTCAGAGCAGCGAGTTCCAAGCCGTGTGGCCCCTGACTCCTTCGGGTCACCCATCCGGAGGAGTGACGGGGCTGGGGGCGACCGAGCTGCCCCCACCGCAGCCGCGACCGTGGGTCTGGGGTCGCAGAGCTGCCCCCAGGGATGGGGACAGGGCACACGCGTGGAGACCCACTGGTGGCCAAGGTGGCCTCTGACCGCCAGCCGGCCCCTGACCACCGCACCCACTGGTGGCCCCCACGCAGCAGAGGGGACGGGCGGGACCCCAAACGTCGGGCGAGTGGCCCCGGTGGCCGCGCAGGACGGGACCGTGGCCACCCCCAGCCCGCCCCTCCCGGGACCAGCGGCCCCGACTCCACATCCCAGCCCAGCCTGATTATCCCCAATCCACATCCCGGCCGGCGGGTAAACAAAGCGTGTCTGGTGCTCCCCCGCCCCAGCAGCCCCTCCCCGGGGCCGCTTACAGATTCCGACAGCTTTCACACTGGGACCATCCCGTCATTAGAGGGTCATTTGCAGGAGCTGTCAAGGGTGGGCCGGGGGGCGCGGGGCTGACCCCCGGCAGGAGGCAAAGGCAAGCAGGAACCTGCACATCTGTGCTCTGCGTGATGTAAAATTACATTATTTTGCCTCTTTCTCCACAGTTTTGCTACTCCTGCTCAAAAACGGCTCCAAAGCAGGAGGATTCGCTCCCCCAGCGCCCAGCCCGGACCCCCTGCCCCCCAGCCCCCGCAGGATGCTGTATCTCTGCCATCTCTGCCCCTCCGTCACGCCTGCCTGGAATCCAGCAGCGGGTTCAAAAGTTGTGGCGGGGCAGGGGGAGGCAGCAGCCGTTCCCTGGGAAGAGCAGGGTGGAAAAATAAAGGCTGAGATTCCAGGGCTGTAAGGAAAACATCAAAGTGTGGACAATGACAATAAAGTCGGGTTTTGGCTAGGATCTGCTGGCGAGCCGGGCTCTGCCAGGCTCGGGCTGTGAGGGGGGACCTGACTTGAGCAGGGAGAGCTCTGGCCCTGCTCCTGCCCCAATCCACATCGGCTGGAGGATAGAGAGAGCCCAGACACGCAGGACAATAAAGTGGGGGGACAGCTCCAGTCCTGCCACGGGGTCCTGCCCATGACCCCTCAGCATCCCAGGGCTGGGGGAGAGCTGGCAGGGAAGGGGAAGGGCTGTCTTGGCCAGGGGGGACAGCAGGCACAGATTACTTTGGACACACAAAAAGGAAAAGAGCGAGAACAAACAGACCGAGGGGTCTTATCACAGGCCTGGGGTGATATTTGCACAAATGGTGCATTAAAGCACGAGCTGAGTCGGGCAGGTGGAGTTTGTCCCGTGACTGGAACACAGAGCAGGACATGGAGGTGTGAGGCAGGACACAGAGATGTGGGGCAGGACACAGGGACACAGAGCAGGACACAGATGTGGGGCAGGACACAGGGACACAGAGCAGGACACAGATGTGGGGCAGGACACAGGGACACAGAGCAGGACACAGATGTGGGGCAGAACACAGGGACACCGGCTGTGCTGCTGGGCCTGCTTGAGACAAAAAGGGGCTGGGATGGGAAATGCAATGACAAAGCCAACTTGTCCCTGGACCTCCCCGGAGCATCCCAGCTGTGCCTCAGCCACCCACGACTGCCTCCTTCCCTCCCTCCCTCCCACTGTGCACAACTGGGCTCAGCCCGTGGAAGAAGCACCTCCTCGGCCTGGGGGCGCGAGTGTGGGGTGAGGAGCAGATCCTGGTGAAGCAGGGATCTGCCCTGGAATGCTGAGCTTCTCCTCGCAAGGCTCAGGCAAGCTTGGAGAGCTGCAAACAGGAATGTGTGCCAGAGATGGATCCAAAACTGTCTGGCTGAAGGACGCAGCAGCTGGGGGTGTGAGGGAGGGAGGGAAGGAGGGAGGGAAGGGTGAAGGACCAGAGCAATGGGATGCTGAGACCACTTGGTCCCACACCACGGGCGAAAAGGTTTAAGGAATGTGCTTAGGACAAATTGCATCAGAGCAGATGTGCACGGGTGTCACATCACCTCATCACATCCACTGCTTTGGTCGCGGCTCTCTCCGCCCCCCACGACTGCCCCTGATGTGCCCATGGCCCCAGGGCCCTGCACCGAGAACCCAGCGGGAGCTCCGACCCTCCCGGCCGGACCCTTGGTCACACCTGGCCAGGTGTTTCACAGGGTGTCCTCCCTGCCTCTGAATTATCAGCCACGAATCGCTCTCGGAGGCACCTGGCGCTTTGATGCTCCCCAGATCTGCATAAGCAGCAGATACCGATGCAAAGCTGCCAAAGCTGCCGGGGCATAGACAAAGCACTTAACACATCCAGCACGTGTTACCTCTCCTACAGGTGGGAGGGAACGGCATTTAGGAGCATTACCTGCAATACCTGACACCCCCAAAAACCAGGCAGCCCCTTTTGTACCGGCACCAAATCCCAACACCACAAGACTCCTGCTCCTGCGACAACCACGGCAAGTCGAGGCTGAAATCGGCTCTTTTCTCCCCAAAACTGCCTGAACGTGCAGCCCTCAGCTTGGGATGGCACCTCCGGGGGATCCCGGGGCCACCAGATCCGCGTCTCCCACGAAACCACAGCGGGACTCAGCCCAGACACAGCTCAGGGGCCGGGAACCCCCAATCCTGCCGAGATCGGTCCCTGTCCAGGAAACCTGAACCAGGGTTCCACCAGTCCAACCCTTCCCACGCCGGAGCCATAATTCCTGACATTTGGGTCAGGACAGAGCAGGAGAACGAACCCCAGCACAAGCGCAGGGATTCAGCCCCTGCACACCCTCCCCAGCCCGCCACAGCTATTTCGGTCTTCCCCGAAGGAGGGGAACTTTGGGGAACTTACCATCAACGTGGGAAGTTTTCCTAAACCAGAAACTGCTGCTGCCCCTGCGGAAATTGCAGCCGGGGGTTGCTGTGCCAGTGGTGACCGGAGCAGGAGGGCTCTGAGGACACGAGGAGCTGGACTGCAGCTGCACCACAGTCCAGCAGCGCCATTTTTAACCAAAACCACCAAATTAACACAGAAAAAAGTCAGTCCCAGCTACAGCAGCTCCTCTCTAAACCCTCATAAGAATGTAACTGGTACAGCTTAGATTGATAAAGCCACACCTGAGGGCAATACATTTGGATTTGTTCCCATTAAGGTTTCAGAGAAACCCTTAAATCTTATCTTAGAGAAAAGCAGGTTTATCTGCAGCAATTGCTTTGTTCTGTTACTCATTATTGAGGGTTTGCATATCATAATGTCACCACTGAGCTTCATTAGCAGGTATTTAAATGCTATCTACCAAACCTGACTTGCACAGACGCTCCTTGTGGTTTAGGAAGTCTGAAGTTCAGGCTGTGCCCCCACCCCCCCAGCAGCAGCACAGCAATGTGTCCTACAAACTGTCCAGACCACATTTATCAAACCTCACTGAGGCTAAAAATGAAGATATTTGCTCTGGAGACCCAATCTGAACATTCCCACAGCAAAATTCACGTTATTGGATGAAAATGCCCCTCTGGAACCCAGACAGACCTTGTTTCTCACCTCCTTGTGAAACTCTCTTCTCCCTGCCCACCACATGATGGAAAAGAGAAGTGAGGGTAAAGCAGCATGGAGATTTCAGCATGGATCACAAACCCAGGCAAGCACATGCCAGGAAGAAGGAATTGTTGCTCCAGGAAGGAGGAATTGCAGCAGGAGAAGCTGGAGGCTCCTTCCTTTCCCTGGCAGGGCAGGAGGCAGCTCAGAGTCAGGGACCCTCCAAGTGCCTCCAGCTGAACTGATCCCAAATATTCCACCTGCAGCCGGAGCCCGGCCCCTTGCCAGGCAGGCAAGAGATCACACCTTGTGACAGAGCCTTCTGGAAACACTCAGGGCAGAGTTTTGTCACAGATCAAATCTTGCCTTGCCCCAGGGACCGGGTGGGACGCAGGGGGTACCTGAGGGTGATGCACAGAACCACCTGACCCATTTTCATGCCTCAGGTCAGCGTCTTCTTGCTGGAATAAGGGACAGAAGCCACATTTATTGCATTCATCTCCACACCAGGAGACTCCACATGATTTTTATTTCTCCCTTATATTGCATTTCTGTAACTGTTACAGTATTAAAATGATTAACAAAAGCATAAAACTGGAACCAAAACCAAGGGGTGAGAGTGTCTCCTCCAGCATTCTGAGACCCGGCCCCTGGAACAGGACACGCTCTGCTCTCCCGAGGGAATCATCTGCCTTTCCCAGGAGCAGGAAGGCACTCAAGGCATGGGCTGCTGTAAGCCTGGCTGGTGGGAATCCTCAAGGCAAGTCCTGGTGCTTCACTGGGTCAGCACTCCCCGGGCAGGTGTGTTAGATGTCCATGTCAAACTGCTCTTCCTCACCTGCTGGGAGGGACAAATCCACAGGTGAGTCCTCAGAGTTCCACATTAAATACCAAAAATTTTAGTGAAGGAGTGGCTGGCAGCTGTGCTTCAGAAATGGGGTAGTTTTGGCTTAAAATCGGCATTCAGGCCTCAGGGTTGGTGTGAAAATCATCTTGTGAAGCCCTGGTAAAGGTGTCAGCTCTGGGGGATCTACCAGAGCAGAGGCAGAGAAAACGTCCTTTAAATAATTTATTCTTAGCCTGGATTTCCTCCTAACAAGGAATGTAGAGAACCACCCTGAGGACAATCCCTGGTACAACCCAGACAGGCACACTGCACACTCATCATCCCGAGAGCTGCTCCCACAGCCCGGCAGGAACCAGCGAGGCCAGCCAGGAACTGCTCCTGAGGGCAGGGATTCTCTGGGAGTCACAGCCCAGCACCCAGGCTGCACGTCAGGGTGCCAGGGAGCCCAGTGAGCCACTCCAGGTCACAGCAGTGTGTCAGGCACCAGGCAATCCTGACTCTGGAAAGATTTTGCTTGGAGTGAGCACACAACAAGAGCCTCCAGATCTTTATTTTTAGAGAGAAGATAAATACTTGCACTTGGTGGGTTCAGGTTGCTTCAAGAAGTAACCTCAAATAACTTTAAAAACAATTCAAGGGCAACGTTGGCTCGTGCTGCTGCAGCAGGACCTGAGAAGTGTCCCTGTCACAAAACGGGGTCAGAAATGGGCAGGAGGAGTTCACAACTCAGGCTGATATTAAAAACCCAAGTAAATCCTGTTCTGAATTGTAACCTGAAACTCCAGGCAGCTGCAGCTCGGCCCAGCACAGGGAGAGGCAGCAGCAGCTGCCCCTCTGCTCTCCACAGGGCTCCCAATCCAACAGCAGCTTCCCAAACGCCGAATTACTGGGAATTATATCAAATTACACCTCATAACTGCAAAAGTCACATTGCTGGGGCCCACAGCAGGATCAAACAACTACGAGAACCTTGTTACCCTGCGACACCGAGCCCGCTCCGACTTTCCAAGAAGTTATCGGAGAATTGACCACAGTTCCTGGGAATCTCCTGGCTCCACTCCAGCTCTGGAATTTCTAGGAACCAGCAGTGCACCTCGCGGGCTGTTGGGGTTTTGTTGCCTGCCCTTACCTGCGCTCACTTTCTCCTCACAGTTTTGGACATGGTGGTTTTCAAGCTTCAACTCCTCCACGTTCGGGCTGGTAACGCCTGGAATGTCCGGAAGGTCGGAGGGGGGTGTTTTGGCAACCGGAGAATTGCGGCATTCCATCAAGAACTTACGGTCATAAATAATCCTGGTACCTGGGGGGGGACAGGAACATGGTCAGGCGTCCCTGCCCAGGGCAGGGTGGGGAAATGGAGGATCTTTAAGGTCCCTTGCAACCTAAACCACTCAGGGATTGTTGGATATCTGAGTGATAGCTGTGATTTAGCCCTTCACTGCTCAGACTGTGCCACCTTAGCCCAAAGCCAGGCACTGGCACTGTGTCTGCCACTAAAGGTGAGGCATCAGGTACCCAAACGCTGCCAGCTGCTGCCCAGAGCCACACAGGGCTCCAAACTCCAGGCAGGGGCTGGAAGCAGCAGATTCAGCCCCTTCCACCTCGCTCAAGGTCACACCAGCCCGTAAAGCAAACAGAAAATTGAATTTATTTTCCACTCATGACCAGAACCGGGGCTGAACCTGCAGGTGGATGCACACTGGGGGACAGGACGTGGCAGGGCTGTGCCCCTCCGAGCGCTGCCCAGCCCAGAATTCCTGCACGGAGACTTCCCTTGGCACAGCAGCAGTTACACACACCTTGCTCAAGGCTTACACACAGATTGCTAATGCTCCAAGGGTTAACCAGGAGCCACCCAGCTCCAGCCTTCCACATCGAGCCTCTGGGCATGGATTTCTAGGAACACCACTGAACACCCTGTTCCTTATAAAGGAATTTCATGGAAAAAGCTCAAAAACCACAGGCAGAAAAGGGATCCCTCCAAACAGCCTTAACCCAGGAAGTGCTGGAAAACAGCGTTTGCTTCCCAAAACAGTGCTTGCACACCCCTCTGGATCAGGTAGGTCCTGCTTGGCTCCTGTTCCAGCCAGAGGGAAAGGAACTTGTCCTTGTGCCCTCCCCAAAAGCGTTAACTAAAGTACACACGTGTGGGCAAACAGCTCCTGCCACCATCTGTCCTGGAACACTTTGGTTTGAACACTATAAATATAAAATAAACACACAAAACAACGTGTCCGGGTGCTGTGTTCCAACAAAGTTCTGCCAGGGAGTTCTCAAAACACTGAAAAGCTTTTCACTGGTGATTCTGAACTTGAGTTGTTTCAGGAGGAGAATCCAACCCAACAGTCAGCTGGATGGGAGAGGGGTGTTAAATTCCTGGGAAGTTCAGGGAGCAGGACTAGGACAGGGATTCCTGGAAGTGCGGCTCGTGCACCAGCACCGGGAGCACGGAGCTTCCACGTTCCTCCAACAGCCTCACGCCCAGAGCTCCCCAAAGCAAAGGACAGCTGGAGCAGGACACCGTGGGCAGGACACCGTGGGCAGGACACCCAGCCCGGGCTGTCCCAGGCTCCTCCACACGCCCAAAGCCACGCTCCCAGCAGCTGCCCAGGGTGTGTTTAGCAGGAAAACCCACACACCCCGGGATGCTCTGCTCCCTGAGAGCACCACAGGGCAGACACACAGCCCTGCGGGTCTGTCCTCCATCACCCCTGAATCCTCCCTCCCTCCCTCCAGCAGCGGGGTGATGCCGCAGCAGGGCCGGGCAGCACACGGTGTCCCCAAACAGCCCCGAGCGCTGCCAGGTGGGCACACCCCGGCCACAAACACGGCCCAGCTTCTCCTCCGCTCTCCTCTGGCTGCAGACACTCAGGAGCTCTCCGGGGAACAAGAGCTGACAGCCCCGGAGGGCTCATTAATGCGCACCGCTAATTGCTCATTTCTGCTGCGTTACGCGCGGCTGGGGAAGCCTCCCACACCCCAAAACAATCCCTGCAGCGATCTCCTGCTTTCAGAGGGAACACATGGCAAAAACCACCCCAAACCTCAGCTTTCTGCACACACAAACCCCGGCGGGTGAGTCAGCAGTGTCACTTCCCCTTCTCCCCGAATTTTAACCCCGGGATCCTGCGGTGGATCCGAGCGGCCCGACAAAACCTCCGTCCCCTCCCGCAGTTTGTTCTTTTGGCTGAACTTCAAGCACAGCTTCATTCCTGCTGCTCACATCCACCCGGGCAGGGATGCAGCGATCTGCAGCGGCATCGGGGGAAAATCCAACAAGGGGTGGAAAAAAAAAATCACCCCCATCCCCGGCTCAGGGGCAGCCGGAGCTGCCCACACTGACCTGTGCCAGGGGCCAGCACCTGCAGCTGCGGCCACTTCTCTCGGGCCCGAGCTGCCAAAATTAAACACCCAAGGAGGAGATGGGGATGCAAAACCTCTCTGATGGAGGAGCCCCCACCATAATCAGTTCATTCCTGTTAGTTGAGGATGAAATCCCTACGGATTCCTCTCCTGGCAGCTCTCTGAGGCTGCACGGGACCTCGCAGCAGACAAAGAGGGAACAAGCCCGTGGCCCGCTTGCAGCAGCAGAATGCTGTGCCTCCAGAACTTGGAGCGATTTGGGATTAGAAATAAAGGAAAAGGCCCCAGGGTTTGCTGAGTGCCAGAGAAAACAGCAAATACTAGAGATTAGAATTAATCAGTAACCACGGGGAAGCCGAGGCTGCTCCCTGCGAGGCTCCCGAGGCGCTGCCGTGTTTCCCCAGCACCGACACCCGGGCAGGCTCCGAGCCTGGGGGGCTCCAGCGCCCCAAACCTCCGCTGAGCCCCGGGACAGAGCGGGGGCTCCGGTCCTTCTCCCGGGACAGAGCGGGGGCTCCGGTCCTTCTCCCGGGACACAGGGCAGCGCTCCCCGGCCAAGCCCCGCTCCAACCGAGCCCCCCCGGCCCCCTGCCCCGGGTGAGACCCCCCCGCTCCCCCCAGCGCCCCCGGCCCGGCGCTCACCGCCCGGCGTGGTCCCGAACACGGTGCCCCCCGGCGTGGTGCTGTAGTCGCCGGGCGGCAGCGGGGCCCCGTCGGGCAGGGCGAGGCATTTCCCGGGGCCCGGGATGTCGCGGCTGGGCGTCTGCCCCTGGCAGCAGCGGCCCGACATGGCAGGAGCGGCACCGGGAGCGGCACCGGGAGCGGCGCTGCCGCCGCCGCCCGCCGCTTCCGGCCCGGGACGCGCCTGTTCCGCCGCGGGGCGGGACCGGGGCGGGGCATGCAAATAACGGGGCGGGACCGTGGAAATGACGGGGCGGGACTATGTAAATAATGTAGGCGGGACTATGCAAACACCGAGACGGGACTATGCCAATTAGAGGGCGGGGCTATGCAAACAAAGGGGCGGGACTATGTAAATAAGGAGGGCGGGACTATGCAAACAACGGGGCGGGATTATGTAAATAATGAGGGCGGGACTATGCAAATGACAGAGGCGTGACTATGCAAATGAAAGAGGTGGGACTATGCAAATAAGAGAGGCGGGACTATGCAAATGAAAAAGGTGGGACTATGCAAATAAGAGAGGCGGGACTATGCAAATAAGAGAGGCGGGACTATGCAAATAAGAGAGGCGGGACTATGCAAACGACGGGGGCGGGACTATGCAAATAAGAGAGGCGTGAATATGCAAATAAGAGAGGCGGGACTATGCAAATAAGAGAGGCGGGACTATGCAAACGACGGGGCGGGATTATGCAAATAATAGATGCGGGACTATGCAAACGACGGGGCGGGGCTATGCAAATAACAGAGGCGGGACTATGCAAACGACGGGGCGGGGCTATGCAAACCAGGGGTTGTGACTATGCAAATAACGGGCTCGGGACCGGGCTCCTCCGGCCGGGGGCGGGGCTCGCCGGACAGGGGCGAGGTTTAGCGTTAACCGGGCGGGGTCCGGCGGGGTCCGGCGGGGTCCGGCGGGGTCCGGTGGGGTCCGGGCGGGATCCCCGAAGGGTCCCCGGGCCCCGCTTTTGTTCTCTTCTATCCCCCGAGCCCCCCCGGGCCGCGCCCCTGATCCCGGGGTCGCTTTTCCCCTTCGCCTGGCGGGGAGCCCACGGAGCCCTCGGGGGTGTTCCAGCGCTGCCCCTGCGGGCCCTGCCCTGCCCAGGCTCGGTGGTTGCCCTGGGAGGCCCCGGTGGTCGCTGTGGGAGCGCTGCGGGGACAGATGTTGGCCCGGCTGGGGGCAGAGCCCGATCCCAAATGGTTCTGCCTCCCCCGAGGAGCCGGGAACAAACGCGGGAGGAGCCGGGGGCCACACACGGGCCCGGCGCCCCCCACGCCGTGTCCCCGGGGATGCTCCGGTGGGGCTGCCGGGCCTGCAGCTGTGGAAAAACAGGGTTTGTCTTTAATACTTTATTAAAGAAAAGATGTAAAGAGAGGCGGAACTGTGGTGGGAGGGGCGCAGGGTCGGCTGGGCGGGAGCCCTGGGCTGGGCACGGCTGGGGACCCCAGGGATGAAACCCTGGCACGAAGCCCCTCCGACCATCCTTGGGACCACCCTGCTCACGGGTCCGCTCCAGAAGAAGCCTTCATCCCTTCCCTGCTCCCCCAGCCGTGGCCATAGGGCTCTGCTGACCCTCAGCGGACACCGATGCGGTGCTGACATCTGCTGATGGCCGGGATGCCGGGAGCCGGGCTGGATTCCAGCACGGATGCCGGCCCAGACGCCAGCAGATGCCAGCAGCATTTCGGCAGCGCTCTGCCCGCGTTGCAGCACCGCGGGGTCACCGAGGCTGCGGCAGCGACTGTCCCCGGGCCGGGGCTTGGGGCTGCCCTCCTGCTCCGGGTGGTGGTGGGACACAGAGCCAGCCCCGTCCTGCCCAAAGCATCAGCCCGGCTCCTACAGATGGAGCTCGGCAACCACGCACTGCCCCGAACCCTGCCCAGGGCCAACCTCATCCCTGAGGAGCCACGGTCCCGCCCTGGGGTGCTGGGGGTCCCCAGGGCACCTCTGAGCATTTCGGTGTCCAGGGCAGCGCTCTCCTGCCAGGTTGGGGTATGGACAGGGGTGTTTCTGTCCCCCCCGGGTCCTGTGGGACCCCAGGCAGGCTCTGGTGCCCCCCAGGAACCCCTCGGACCCCAGGCAGGCTCTGGTGCGCCCCAGGAACCCCTCGGACCCCAGGCAGGCTGTGGTGCCCCCCAGGAGCCCCTCGGACCCCAGGCAGGCTGTGGTGCCTGGCAGGCTGCCCTCGCCCTCTGCCAGCTGCTGAATCGATTACTGGGCACTGGGGCAGGAAAATAACATTTCCGGCATGGAATGACATCAGCAGTGACCCCCAACCCAGCGAGGCAGCCACTGCCATTTCCTCCTCCTCCTGCTGCTGGAGAAGGGACCGCTATGGGGTCAAGGACCGGGGGGGAAGGTCAGGGTTTAAGGGCACATCCTGGCTGGGGAGAGCAGGGCCGGCCCGACCGCGGTGTCACCATCCCAGTGCCTGCTGGAGTTCGGTGCTCCCGGCAGCACACAGGGAGCTGGCATTCTCCTGCTCTCGGACAGGGATGCTCCAGCTGCCCGGGAGCTGCCTGCAGGCAGGGAAGAGGCGTTGGGTGCTCTCCTGCCCACGCTACCAGCACCCTCCGATTACAGCATGTTCCTCTCCAGGGTATTTTATCTGCCCATTCCATGGGCAGCTCCCAGGGCTGCAAAGCCCTTCGTCATCTTCATGTGACACGAGGTTATCGCATTATTGCCTTCTAAATCGGGAGCAGAAGTGCCTCTCCGAGGTGTCCGTCTGCCCACCGGCACCGTCTTTGCTTCTGACCTGCTTTGAGTCTCTGGCAGCTGAGCAGGGGCGGCTTCTGGTGAAGGACTCACTCCCCTGGCAGGGTCCTGGGGAAGAAAATGTGTTTTATAAGCCGTGAAAAGCCCCTGTCCCTGGTGTGAGAGCAGCCCCCGGGGATGCCATCACCGGCCCCACTTCCACCAATCCCGACCGGGCTGTGATTGCAGGAGGGTTTGCTGAGAGAGGAGCAAAGTAACCCGAGGGGAGGATAAACTCCTGCCTGGTGGGCAACGCGGGGCTGGCAGCTTTCCTCTTGCCCCATCCATCACCTCCTGTCCGTGCGAAGGCTCATCCCCAGCCCTCTCTGCACCCCAGCCCTCCCATGGGGACCCCGCTGCAGCCCCACGAAGGACGGGACGATGATGGACCCCGTGCCGGTGAGGATGTCCCTGTGCCGCGGCATTTCCCCCCATCCATCTGTGTTTACATTCCCCTCCGATCGCGGCGGGCGATAAGGATGAACCCGGACGAAGCCACATCCCTGCTGCCCGCCCAAGGGCTGCTTGCGCCGATAAAAGTTGCCCCATAAACAAGCCCATCCTGCCTTTGGGAAGGGCATCTCCGCTGGCCCCAGCCCTCGGCAGGAAACCCTGACTGGGATCCCCCTGGCATTGCTGGGGGTGCTCAGCACCCCAAAATGCAACCCTGGGATGTGCTCTTTGGGTCCTGCTCTCAACACCTGCTAGCAGCAGCCTCCGTGGCATGGAATTCTCCATGGCCAGAGCCAGAGGGGGAGGGTTTGACTCCTTCCTCCTCCTCCTCCTCCTCCTCCTCCTCCTCCTCCTCCTCCTCCTCCTCCTCCTCCTCCTCCTCGCTGTTGTTGGTTTTCCTCCCGGCAAACATTGAGCTGGAAGCGAACACAGCCTGGTGCCAGCCCCAGGAGGGGACCGGGGGCTGGGGAGCAGGGATGGGTGCTCCTGGGCAGTGGGGGCACAGCCGGGAGCTTTGGCAGAGGGGGCAGGGGCAGAGGAGGGGCAGGGGGAGGCAGCGGGCGGCTCGTGGCAGCTTGGCCGGTGTCCGGTGGCGTGGCTGGGCTGGCACTCGCTCCTTCATCCCTGCCAGCTTCCCCAAAGCAGCTTCTCTCCCCAAAGCGGAGCTGGACCCTCGCCCTCCCACCTCGCTTTGGGGCAGAGCTGGGAATGCCACGGCCAGGATGCTCCTCTCTCCCTGAGAAAGCCCTGCCTGAAAGCTCAGCTCTCTCTGAGGTTATTTCTGTTGTTGACGGCTTTTTCTCGACACTTCCCACACTTTTTGTGAAATCTGGACCCGTGTTATTGCAAACTTCTCCCTCCTTCCCCCACCCCAGTTTGCTTTAGCAACAGCTGAAGGAAAACCAGAAACAATGGGAAAGGAGCTGCGAAAACATCTGTAAAACCTTTGTAGGTCCTGATGGCAGCATCAGGACTCTCTCTTCTCCGGGTACTTGCAGCTGGAGGGAGAAGGGACCTGTCAGAAATGAAAGCATGGTGCAAAGTGTGATAAAAACGTCAGAAATTGGGAATCACTGCCTGCAGGCACTGCCCTGCTGCTGCTGCTGCTGTAGGAGGCTTTCCTCTCAACAACGTCGGAAAGAAAACAGCTTTACTAAGATTTATTTTTTAATTTGAAAACATAATTGCTCAGAGATCTGGGGGTCAGGAGCAGGACCTGGGATTGCCTTAGCGCAGCCTTTGTCACTGGCTGGGTTTCAGGATCTCGGTGCCCCTTTCCCTCATTCTCTCACTGCTGCCGTGGCCTCAGGAAGAGCTGCAGCCCCGGGGTGACGAGTGGCTGTGCCTGGCCCGGGACCTGCTCTGGGCAGGGCAGGATGGCCCCGGAGCCAGATCCGCGCCTCCATCTCCTCTCCTCTCCTCGGAAGCGATGCCGGTGGCCACAAGCTGCATTCTCCGTGGCGAGTTTCCCACCCCTCCAGCCCCCATCTGCTCGCCCCGGGGTGCCCCGGGCGAGGACAGGGATCCCACCAGCCCTGCCCGGCCTCTGCAGGGCACCACGGCTCCTTCCTCCGAGCTGTGTCCGCAGGGCAAAACTCTGTGGGAACGGGCTGATAAACAGGGAGCAGAGTGACCTCAGCCCCGGCTGGGCCGGCTCCGACCTCCCGGGTGCCCGCGCTGCCTCTTTCATCACCAGCGAGGCAGCAGCTCCCAGGAGCTTCGCCTGGAAAACGGGATGTGAGTGTTGGAGACGTGGGAGCTCGGAGCCCCTCAGGATGCAGGGCGCACCCAGGGCTGGGATGGCAGCGCTGGAATGGCACAGGGATTATCCCCTGGGTGATGGGGAAGCTGTGCTGGGACAGCAGCCGGCTTAGGGGAGCTACTGGGCATGCAACGAGGTGTAAACCACCCGAGGCACAGAGCGCAGACCCTGCCTGAACCCCGTGAATGTGGGGTACACGCTGCCTGTGGGGTGTTTGCCATGGGATGCTGAGCATGCCTTGGGTAACCCACACGCTAAAAACAGCAGCTTGTATTGGAGTCAGTGAAACAGCACATTTTTATTGGTTTTTATTATTCTGACACAGAGACTTTTCACTTCCTGCCCAAGCCCTGGCTGACAGCGCCGCAGCTCCCAGAGCCGTGCCCGCCTTTGCCGGGGGAGGAGGGTTTATGTGGAGACCAGAGTTTATGTGGAGCTTCCTGCAGGCTTCCTGGGACAGGCAGTACCCAGGGGTTAAAGCTTCATCACAGCCTGTTTATGTGCTGACGAGGAAATGTGGTGACAGAGAATCCCAAACAACTTCAAAGCAAGATTTGTGGATCTGATATGGAAACTATTCCGAAAGTCCAGGGGAGCCTGTCGCTTCTGTGGGCACACAGCTAGAGCAGGACCCATTCCCAAAGCCCAGCCTGGCCCCATGCCCATCCCAGAGAGCCCAGAGCTCCCTCCCTGGGGAGGGAATTTGGGGTAAAAGGGTGCTCCTTGGGCATCTCCTTCTTAGGCAGAGGGAAGAGCATCCCACGGTTCTCATCCATGTCCTGTCCTTGAGATGGACAGGTGAAACCCCTCGGGTGCTCGTGGGCAGTTTTGGTTCCATCGCCTGCTGCACTGGGGCTGGTTTTGGACCCTCTGCTCAGTGGGAAGCTGAGGAAGCTGAACCGGAGGGGAGAGGGGGACGCTGGTGTGGCCACGGGCAGCGGCAGCACTGTGACTCCACCGTGTGATGGGTTTATCTCGTGTCCTGTACTGCCGAGCATGCGGCCACGTGCCAGGGAGGGAGCGAGTTCCCAGCTATAAAAAGCTTTTGTTTTATCCATAGCTGCTACTTGAGCTCTCACCCCTCACTCTCTGTGAGCAGGCAGAGCCCGTGTGCCCTCAGATGTGTCTGGGATCAGCTCAGGCATCTGTTTCCTCTCTCCAAACACATCCGTGGGCACCAGGAACTTCATGTGCTGCCCAGCAAGGAGATGCCAGTTCCCTGCATCCCAGCTCTCCCCAAGTAGGGATCTCCCCTCATTCATCCCGATTCTCCATGTGTAAAGAAGTATTTTTAAATACCCATTGTTTATTCTGTAGCAACAGCCAGAGGAGCTGCTCTGATCCGTGGCATAAACATATTTTCCCAGAGTTTTCTAAACAACACTTGACCCATTGGCTTCCTGTGGCGTTTTGCCAGGGCTGGCTCTGCCTCCCCCACTGCCAGTGGCCGTGCAGGTAGAGCTGGGCCAGCGGTCCTGGCCGGTGGCTGGGATGGGAAAGGGAAGAGGATGCTTCCCCTGGTGAGAGCCCGGGCTGGATGGTCTCCATCCCTGTGGCGGCCCGGATCAAGGCTCTGGAGCAGCAGGGATGGGGGTCAGGGCTGGGTGAGACCCAGCATCTCTGCTTCAGCTTTTCCAGCTGTAAAACTGGGACAAAGATACGGAGCCACGTTACTTCCCCTGCGGTGATGAAAGGCCTGGGACTCTCCCTTCCTCTCCCCAGTCCTGTCTGCTCCCTGGGAACGGGGCAGGGCGTCGAGCCCTCCTGTCTGGGAGTGGTGCTGATTTGAGTTCCAGAGAGAAGACGTCAGGATGGGGTTGGATGCCTGCTTGGCCCCTCGGGAGCGCCCGGCTGTCTGTCCTGCTGTGGGCAGTGCGTCTGTCCGTGGCTCGGAACGCAGGGGGAGCTCCCTGCAGGGCACGGCAGGGTGAGGATGGCCCGAAAACGCCATCAGGGACTGTCTGCGGGAAAACAGGCTGTAAAATCCCTGGGGAAGGTCTTGCGGGGGCCCCTCTGGTGTCGGGGAGCCAGCACAGAGCCCAGCTCTGCAGGGCAGCTGGGGCTGGCAGGGGAGTGGAGGCAAGGGTGGGAAGAGCAGGCAAGGATGGGAAGCAGGAGTGAGGATGGAAAATGTAGGGAAGGACGGGAAGCAGAGGTGAGGATAGAAAATGCAGGGAAGGACGGGAAGCAGAGGTGAGGATGGAAAATGCAGGGAAGGACGGGAAGCCATCAGCCCCTGGTCACTCAGGAGGGTGGGGGCAGAGCTGGGCATCCTGCCCCATGCCCCTCACAGCCAAGCCCAAAGCCCTCAATATCCAGGGACATCCCCACAGATCCTTTGCTTTCAGACACAAATCCCGCTCCGTGTGCCCTCTGGAGCTGGGTGTGCAGCCACAGCGGACGGGCGGCAGCCTCCCTGAGCCATGCGCATTCCGGGGCCAGGACGAGCTGCCCTGTGAACAGCGATTCCCAGCTCGGTCCCAGCCAGCAGCAAATGCCGGGGCTGGGAGCTGAGTGAGATCGGAGCAAGCCCTTGGCTGAGGGCTTACAAAATCCAAAACAGCCTTGTAAAGATCAAGCTCATAAAACCAGGACTCTGCTTTCGTAGCTCATGAATGGGAAGAAATGCCAACCGGATCATTTTTACGCATATTTTTTCCGTCTTTGTCAACATTCCCCCATTTGGCTGAAACTTCAAACTGCCACATTTGGAGACCGTCTGTCTTAGAAGTTCCAGTATTTGTATAAATAACTGATAGGGAAAGATGATCCACTCTGGAGTCTGCCCAGGGGCCCTGGGAACAGCGGTGGGGCCGTGGAGCCCTCCGGAGTTTTGGTGGCTCTCCAGTGCCAAGTGAGAGGGGCAGGAAGTGCCGGTGGGGGGTCACCAAACACCAGCACCCACCCAAATTCGGGAGGGGGAGCAAGAAAGGTCTCCTCCATCCACTGGGAAGGAGGTTCAGGCAATAAATGCGGAAGTGAAATGGTGACTGTGGCCCTGGGTGTCATCTTTGGACGCGGGGTGTCAGGGCAGGGGGATGACAGGGGTGCCACTGTCCCCACCAGGGACCATCTGTCCTGCCCAGGGGGAGTCTGAGCACAGCGAGGGGTGCACGGAGAGGGGCACACGGGGAGGGGCACGGGGAGGGTGGCACAGAGGGGTGAGGGTCCACAGGGAAGGACCAGGGGACAGTGAGGGGACGGTGTGCAGGGCGGGGTGCAGGGTGCGTGGAGAACAGGGGCAGGGCTGTGGGACTGGGGACACAGAGAGGGGCTGCAGGGCACGGTGAGGGGTGGGAAGGCACGGAGAAGGGCGGGAGGGCACGGCGAGGGGCGCACGGCGAGGGGCGCGGGGCGAGGGGCGCACGGCGAGGGACCCGGGGAGGGCCGGGGCAGCGCGGCCGGGGGGAGGAGGTGCCGCCGCCCGCTCCCCTTCCCTCGCCCTCCGGAGCGGGCAGCCCGGGGCCGCCCCGCGCCTTTAAAGGCTCCTCCTCCGGCGCGGAGGGGACGCGGCCCCGCCGGTCCGCCCCGAGGGCTGCGCCGGGAGCGCGGCGGGGAGCGCACGGCGGGCGCGGGGCCGGTGCCCCCAGCCCGGCCGAGATGAGCCCCCTCCCCGCGGGCAACGACAGCGCTTGGGGGGGCTCCGGGAACTGCAGCGGGGCCGGCAGCCTGGGCCGGCAGTGGGTGCTGGGGACCGCCATCAGCCTCACCGTCCTGGTCATCGTGGCCGGTAACTTGCTGGTGATCGTGGCCATCGCCAAGACGCCGCGGCTGCAGACCATGACCAACGTCTTCATCACCTCGCTGGCGTGCGCCGACCTCATCATGGGCTTGCTGGTGGTGCCCCCAGGGGCCACCATCCTGCTGAGCGGCCACTGGCCCTACGGCACAACGGTGTGCGAGCTGTGGACCTCGCTGGACGTGCTGTGTGTCACGGCCAGCATCGAGACGCTCTGCGCCATCGCCGTGGATCGCTACCTCGCCATCACCTTCCCGCTGCAGTACGAGGCGCTGGTGACCAAGGGCCGGGCGCGGGCCGTGGTGTGCCTGGTGTGGGCCATCTCTGCCTTCATCTCCTTCCTGCCCATCATGAACCACTGGTGGCGGGACGGGGCGGACGAGCAGGCGGCGCGCTGCTACGACGACCCGCGCTGCTGCGACTTTGTCACCAACATGACCTACGCCATCATCTCCTCCACCATCTCCTTCTACGTGCCCCTGCTCGTCATGATCTTCGTCTACGTCCGAGTTTTCGCCGTGGCTACGCGGCACGTGCAGCTCATCGGCAAGGACAAGGTGCGGTTCCTGCAGGAGCCCCCCAGCCCCACGCCCAGGAGCAGCCGGCGCAGGAGGCCCTCCCGCCTGCTGGCCATCAAGGAGCACAAGGCGCTCAAGACCCTGGGCATCATCATGGGCATCTTCACGCTCTGCTGGCTGCCCTTCTTCGTGGCCAACATCATCAAGGTCTTCTGCCGGTCACTGGTGCCAGACCAGCTCTTCCTCTTCCTCAACTGGCTGGGCTACATCAACTCAGCCTTCAACCCCATCATCTACTGCCGCAGCCCCGACTTCAGGAGCGCCTTCCGCAAGCTGCTGTGCTGCCCGCGCCGCGCCGACCGCCGGCTCCACGCCGTCTCACAGGACCTGCAGCGCTGTCCCTGCGCCTTCAGCCCTCGGGGGGGCCCTGCAGAGGACAGCAAGGCGGCCCCCGGGCGCCCCGGGGAGGACGGCGAGGCTCGGGGCAGCGGCAGCAGAGCAGAGGAGACTCCTCTGCCCCAGGGCAGTGGCCACCGGCAGCGGCCCCCGGGCGAGTCGCGGCTGCAGGGCGCGCAGCCCTCGCTGTGCTCACAGCCTGATGAGAGGTACCTGTAGGATTCGCTTGGGAGGGGCTCAGGGGGTCCAGCCCTTTGGGGTGAGCCTGGGGGGGCTCTCAGTGGTGGGGCTGTGCTCTGACAGCGCAGTTCAGAGCGGGGGGAGCAGGCAGACCCCGGGGTGCGTGGGAGAGGCTCTGGGGTGTGGGACTGGGAACCACTGCCCTCTTCCCTTATGTTCCCCTAAAACTCTGGCCCCTCCACCGGGCTACACAATTGGGGTCGATACCAGTCCCACTCCAGCCCGCCAGGACCGGGTCTGCTGTTCCTGGCTAAAGGAAACAAGGGTGGTGAACAGGGAAGCAAAACAGCTGAGCAGGAATGTGTCCCGAAGCCTGGGGCTCCCCCCTTCTCCTCCCGATCCCACTTTCTGCTGCTAAAGAAGGAAAACACGGGGACTCCCTCCGGAGCGAGGCACCGTGGCTGCCGTCACCAGTCCGGGCTCTGCAGGTTGCTTTGCCCTCCAGCGGTGTAAATCTGGGAATGGAATTAATTTCATCCTGCTCCGTCCCTTGATGGGAAATGCGCTCCCGGAGCCGGCAGCCCGCAGGGCGCAGGGGGCTGGCAGGGGCTGGTGGGGAGCTGGCAGGGGTGGCAGGGATGCCCGTGCTGTGGCTCTGTCCTGCCGGCACCCTGACACGGATTTACACCTCCGAATTGTAGGGTGGGGTTTTTCCACACTGAGGTTTTTTTATTAGTATGACAAAATTGGAGTTATTCTGGTTACCGTGGATTTTAACCGTGTTTCCCTCCTGACGCCAGGAGAGGTTTCCTGCCAGACTGCGCGGGCAGCCAGACTGAGGTGCCAGAGGTGTTCCCTGGGGAGGATTCACCCGCGCTGGGAACACGGGGCTGTGAATGGTGGGAGGCTCTGGGCTCTCACCCCCTGCTCTCCCCTGTTTCAGGTTTGCTGGCGGAGAGACGCCCGCGGGTCCGTCCGACTGACTGGGAGCAGCCGAGAGTTGGGAGGAGAGCGTTCCCCGGCCGGGCCATCGTCCCTCCGGCCTCTCCTCTGCCCGCGTTGGCCGCCGCCTTCCCCGGGGAGCGCAGCCCGTGGCCAGCCCCAGGCTGCTGCCCGGCTTCGGGCACGTGAGTCCGGTGTCAGCCCGGTCGCAGCTGCCGACACCTCCCCGCTGCCCCGAGAGCTTTAACCCTCTCCGGGCTGCTGCCTCCTTGGCTCGCCGGAGCTCCACACCTTGTGCGCGGCGCTCCTGTGGCTGCCGGGGCGGAGGCTGTGGGTCCGTGTCCCCGGCTTGGTGACACTGTGTCACCTCCCACCCTCTTCTTGCAGGGCCGGGGGTGGAGAAGCAGCGCCAGGGGTGCCGGGGCTGGCAGGACCCTGCAGTGCACGCACCGACCCGGAGAGGAGGAGGAGGATCTCCCGTGGGAACGCTGGTGGATTTGGGACAGCCCCAGCTCCTTCGTGCCGCTGGTGCTGGAGACCTGGAGCTGGGAAAAAGCTCTGGAGCTGCTCGCCAAGGGGCAGCACAGCCTCAGGGATGTGTGGACAGGGGACAAACTCCCATCTGGGGTGTTCCTGGCTGGCAGTGGGATGTGGAGACTGCCAGCTCTGCTTTCTTGAAGGACGAAGGACCCTGTCGTCCCAGGCTTGGCCAGTTTTGGACCGTCTGTTGAGAAGGAGAGAAGAGCCTCCCGCAGGCTCAAGCCCTTCCCAGGATTTCCATCCCTGCCCCAGCTGCTGCATTCCAGGGCTAGGTGCAATTCCAGGAGCTGCAGCGATGCCTTCAGCAAAGGAAAAGCTCAGAGGAATGAGGGGTGCTCCGAGCCCGGAGGACTTCCAAAACCAGGGAATTACGGTCTTGTCAGATGTCTGGCGGTTTCTCCCTCTCGTTTGGGACAGATGTCCGTGGACTCGGGGGCGGGAGGTGGATTCTCATCTCACACGTGCCCTGCCCACACCGCGCTTCCACGCAGCACCTCTGGGCACAAGTTGGTGTCAGTATGTGCAGTGAATGTACAGTTTTTGTCCTGGTTTGTGTCCCCCCTGCGGTGTGAAATAAACCTCTGAATCTCCAAATCTGTCCCGAGGAGAGGGTGCTGCTCCATGCTCTGTTCCCGGGTGGCTGCCTGAGGTTCGGGGGGTCCATCCCCGTCCCGGGGCTGCGGCTAGCAGGGAAAAGCCGGGCTAGCCCCTAAGCCCTGCCGTGTGTTCCCGCACCCCAAGAGGGCAGGCAGAGCTGTCGGAGGGGCCCAGTGCCACCTCCTGGTGCAGGGAAATCCCAGCTCCTGCACAGGAACGGGACCTGGGATGATGCGGGGCCTCCCCTGCTGGATCCTTCCTTGGTGTTGTGCTTTTAACACCCTGCGATGATGAAATCACTAAATAAAGAGAAAAAATGCAGCTCGGGGAGTGTTTCCAATTCAGAGCCTCAGACTCCGGTCTAGTGACACTTGGGGGGCTCATCCCCAATCCCAGCAGCTAATGGGTGACTTCCCAAGCAGTGGAGGGTAGAGTGGGGCTGGCCCAGGGAACAGGGGTCCCAGGGACCGGTGGTCTCATCTCTAATCAAGCTGAAGTGTGCTCAGGTGGGCTGTAGGTGCTGCTGGGGGGTGTGAGGGGGTCGTGGGTGCTTTGATGCCGCCCCCACCCCATACACCTGCACTGCATTCCCGACCTGCACCTCCCGGGCTCCCCTTTCCCTTTATTAGCAGTCGCTGTGAGGGCAGGGGCTCGTTGCTCCGTGGGCGCTGCTGTCTCTGGTGTTGGATTTGCTGCGGAGGATGAACAGCTCCTTTGAGTTTTCCCGGTCGCTGTCGGAGGATCGGCCCGTGGCCGCGCTGTGGGGTACGGAGCTGTGAGCCCCGGGACGAGCCGGGAGTGAGCCGGGGATGCTCTGCGGGCACCCAGGCTGGGGGTGCCTCCCCCTTTCGCTCTGAGCCTGCACCTGGGAAAGCCGCCCTTGTGTTTTGGGGTGGGGGGAGAACCTTTCCTTTTGCTTTTGGGAGGGGGCAGCTTGTGCGTGCACAGACCCCGCCGTGTCTCCCAGGCTGCCAGCTGGGCACGGGCGCCAGGAGCTGCGTGCTGGAGGAGGACGATGACTTCTTGGAGCACCTGGTGCTGCTGAGAACGGTGAGAGCCCAGCCCTGCCCGGGGAGCTGCCGGCGCCCGGGCCCGCGGCTCCCTGCCATGGGCTCTCTGCTCGGCCCTGCAGATCTGCCTGGGGGCCGACGCCCGGGACGAGCTGCACGTGGTGGCTGTGGATTCCAAAAACGCGTCCGGGGAGCACAAGCCGATGCCCATCGCGGCGCTACGGAGCTCTCTGCTCCCCATGGTAAGCGCAGCCCCCGCCCAGGGGTGACGGAGTCGTCCCAGACTGGGGCTGGGGGTCTCTGAGCTCCGGCTCTTTGCAGATCAGCCTCAAAGGCCTGGAGCTCGTCCCTCCCGTCACCTTCGTGCTCCAGTGCGGAGCTGGGCCGGTCTACCTCAGCGGACAGCACATCACCCGTGAGTGTCATCAAGCCGTGGGCTCTGGGGTGGCTCGGGGGTGCTCCGGGGTCCCCCGGCAGCTCTGCTGGCTGCTTGTGCTCGCTGCTTTGCCCCGGGGATGGAGGGAGGGCTGCTCGGGGGCGATCAGCGCCTGTTTGCAGGTGCAGGCTGGGCAGGTCGGTGCCAGCTCCTGGTCTGCTGCCACGGGGTGGGAGGGTGGCAGGGTTCCTACTCCTGGGGTGGGGTGGGGTTTGGGGCCGGGGGGCTTCACCCCCTCTTGGCGGGCCAGGGCCGGCCCTGCTGCAGCCCTGCCTCTCCTCTCCCCAGTGGAAGACGATGCCATGTCTGAAGCCCACGAGGAAGAGCTCTCGGAGGAAGATGTGGGTGATGAGGAGGATGATGGAGCTTCATAGAACAGGGGGCAGCTTGGAGAAGGTTTTGGCTCTGGAGTGGAGCTGGTGTGGTGGTGGGGGCAGCCCGTGCTGGGAGCTGCCGATGGCCCGTGCCAGGGGCGGTGCATCCTTGCAAAGGGACACGAACTGTCCGGGTTTCAGTGCCATCCCTTATCTCCTCTCTGCTTGCGCCTCCCCCAGCTCGGCTGCTCCCCTCAGCTCCCCCCGGCATGGCTCAGCCTCTCCTGCCTTTTTGCGCAGGCAAATTCCAATTAATAAATGCAGGAATGCCCTTTTGTGCATAAGTGACCAATTATTTGATGCGTGAGCACCCAATTCGTCCCGTGAGGGTTAAACAGCGCAGACTCGAGCACTCTGTGAGCACCGGTGCGAGGGCCCTGCACCCAACCACACACACCTGTACTCACCTGTGCCTACACCCGTGCACACCCGTGTGTGCACATCTGTGAACACCTGTACTCACCTGCGCATGCCTGTACTCATCTGTACCTACACCTGTGCGTGCACATCTGCACACACCTGTACTCACCTGTGCACATCTGTGCACACCCGTGCATGCACATCTGTGCACACCTCTATACACCCGGCTAGTGCACACCTGCACACACCTGTACTTACCGTACACCTGTGCCCACCTGTGCTGATCTGTGCCCACCTATGCGTGCCGACCTGTACTTACCGTACACCTGTTCCCACCTGTGCCCACCTGTACTTACAGTACACCTGTACTTACAGTACACCTATACTTACAGTACACCTGTGCCCACCTGTACTTACAGTACACCTGTGCCCACCTGCACACACCTGTACTTACCGTACACCTGTACTTACAGTACACCTGTACTTACAGTACACTTGTACTTACAGTACACTTATACTTACCGTGCACCTGTTCCCACCTGTGCCCACCTGTACTTGCTGTACACCTGCACACACCTGTACTTACCGTACACCTGTACTTGCTGTACACCTGCACACACCTGTACTTGCCGTACACCTGTACTTACCGTACACCTGCACACACCTGTACTTGCCGTACACCTGCTCTCACCTGTACTTACCGCACACCTGTACTTACCGTACACCTGTACTTGCTGTACACCTGCACACACCTGTACTTGCCGTACACCTGTACTTACCGTACACCTGCTCTTACCTGTACTTACCGCACACCTGTACTTGCCGTACACCTGCTCTCACCTGTTCCCACCTGCGCGCCCCGGGCCCCGCCCCCGTGGCCGCTCCCTCCCCGCGCTCTCGCGAGAGGGGCGGGCGGGGCGTTCCCGGTGCCGCCGCCGCTCCCGGCGCGTTCCCGGCGCATTCCCGGTGCATTCCCGGCCCGCTCCCGGCGGCTGCCCTCGCTGCCATGGCGGCCCCGGGCTGGGCGCCCACCCACGTGCGGGTCACGGTGCTGCGGGCGCGGGGGCTGCGCTCCAAGGCGGCGGCGGCGGCGGGCGGCGGCAGCGACGCGTACGCGGTGATGGCGCTGGGCCGCGACAAGTTCCGCACGTCGGTGGCCGAGCGGTGCCGGGGGGAGCCGCTGTGGCGGGAGGAGGCCACGTTCGAGCTGCCGGCGCGGCCCGCGGCCCTGCGCCTCACGGTGCTGCACCGCGCCCTGGCCGGCGCCGACAAATTCCTGGGCCGCGCCGAGGTGGATCTGACCGCGCTGAGGGACGACGGCGACCGGCGGCACACGAGGTGCGACCGGGGGGATCTGTGCCCCTCGGTGTGCGCTGGGGAGAGGTTTGGGGGGGAGCTCAGTGTGGGGAGAGGTCTGGGGGAACCTCGGTGTGCGCTGGGGACTGGGGAGAGGTTTTGGGGGGAAGCTAAGCGCCCCACAGGAACCAGGGAGAGGGATGCGAGGGGTTCTGTGTCCCACGGGAACCAGGGAGAGGGATGCGAGGGGTTCTGTGTCCCACGGGAACTGGGGGCAAGGATGGAGTGGCCCCTCCGGGTACTACAGAGGCTGGGGAGGAGGTTTTGGGGGGTCTCTCAGCCCCACCGGGTCAGGGAGAGGTTTGGAGGGGACCTGTGCACCCCACGGAGGTCGGGGAGAGTGATGAGGGGGCTTCTGTGCCCCACGGGGGCTGGGGAGGAAGTTGAGGGGGATCTCGGTGCTATTTAAGGGTGTGAAGTTGTGTGAGGAGCCCCAGTTCCCCATGGGCTGTCCCTATTCCTCATGGAAACCTCTGTGTGCCACAGGCATGCGGGGATCTGGTGGGATTCCCTGTGTCCCCATGGGAATCTGTGTGTCCCACAGACTGGGGGTCACCCTGTGCCCCAGAGGAGTGGGGGGGTTCTGGTGGGGGACTCTTGCTTCCTACCGGGACCCCTGAAGCCCCGTAAGTGCCCATGGGGTGACCCTTGGAGCAGGGTCCCTCCTGCTGTGGGTGAGTCCCCGTAGCTGGGGACCCGGAGAAAGCTTTTCCAGCCGGTCCTGCCTGGTCCTTGGGTTTGATTTTTAGATGTTTCCGTGTGAGCGCTGACACCGTACAGAGGAAGCAGCCAGCCTGACCCCCGAAACCTGCTGTCCTCGGAATGCCGCCTCCTTCCAGCAGGGAATGAGCGTGGGCTCCGCCAGCCCTCTATTTATTTTCTTAATAAACGCTTAACGCGTGTCAGGGTGGATAATTCCATGTTCCATGGACTGACCCCGCTGCTGTCAGCAGGACTCGGAGCCGGGGACGTTCCTGCCCAGCACCGGCTCTGTGTCACACTCGCTGCTTTGAACATAAACACTGGGGCGGTGAAACCCAGGGGTGGTTCCCGGCAGGGTTTTACTGGGAGTCAGCAGCCTTGTAATGTGCTGGTGACTCACCTTCCTCCTCTGGCTCACCTGAGCACCGGGATGGAGCCGTCCCCGCTTGTCAGGGCTTAATGAGGCCGTGGGTTCATTAAGGCTGTGTCAGACACTGCTGTGTTTACACTGCGGAGCCCCTTGGTCAGCAGAGCTCAGGGCCGGTGCCTCGGGCGCGTTCCTTTGTGTCTGGGCAAAGGAAAATTGAGGGGGAGAAAAAAAAAAAATGAAAACACAACTTTGGTACTCCTGGGGAAATTTCTGATATTTTCAGTTGTTTCCAGCCCTCGATTTCCTGTTTTTGAAGCCTGTTTTGTGCTTGCTGCCATGGCGATGTGTAGCCATAAAGGATTAGTTTTATTTGGCAGATAGATGCTTGTTGATTGGCAGGTGCTCGCTAACACGATAAATGCCAGGAATGAGGTTTTCTGTGGTTTGGGGGGTCGTCAGTCCGTGTTTGCCTTCCAGCCACTCCCAGGGCTCAGGCTGGGGCTGAGCTGCCTTTGCTGAACGCGTTGTTTCCCGGGGCTCCCGGGGCACACGGGATCCATTGTGGCACCGGAGCCCTGCGAGCGCAGGATGCTCCTGGAATTCACGGGTTGGGAACAAAAATGCCCAGTGCTGGCTCGTGTTAAAGGCAAAGGGCTTGTGATTCCCAGGCTGCTGCAGCTTCAGGGACCGGGCAAAGCCTCAGTCTCCTGACAAAACCCCTTCCCTGGGTGTCTTCCAACTCCAGGTCAGAGCATCTGACTGTAGCTCAAGTGTTCAGTTAGAATCCCAGAGTGGACCTTAAAGCCCATCTTGTTCCACCCCCTGCCCTGGGCAGGGACAAATTCCACCAGACCCATTGCTCCAACCCTGGCCTTCAACACTTTGAGGGACAGGACAGACGCAGCTTCTCCAGGATCAGGGCCTCAGCACCCTCACAGGGAAGAATTTCTTCCACATTTCCCTCTGAAGTGTCTGTAGCAGATTCCTGAATCCATCTCCTTCAGTTATCCCCATTAGTTTTGAATTTTCTCTGGAGCAAATTGCCTTCTTCTGTTCTCTTTTGTTGCTCACAGTACACCCTTGAAGGCTGGAGTGCAAATTTGATGGCAGGGTGCATTTGCATGCTCTGTTTGCTTCCTTTATTTCCCCATTGCAGCTGGTGAGGAGGACGAACCCAGCAGTTTCCAGGCAGCCTTTCCTATGGGTTCTGTGGAGTCGGGAATTCTGTGGTTCCATCAACAAACAAAACCATGCTGGTGTGCAGTGGTGATCATTCCCTTTGCCAGCTCAGATGTGGTTTGAGTGTCACTGAGTGGTGGTTGAGGGCGTGTGGGTGGTGGGATTGTGGTTTGGGATGCCCTGGGCTCTCCTCACACGGAGCTCGCCCTTCTGGAGCCGTGTTTGGGGAGGGAGAGGGCTCTGTCTGAGCAATGCCCTTCCTGGTGCATGCCAGTCACGAGCCTGGAGAGGTGAGTGGAAATCCCCCGCGGTCTGTAAGGCTTGGGCTGGCTCTCTGGTGTTGATTAGGGGTTCCTTGGCTTAAGAGGCATTAAGGAGCTGGAATGAAAGGTATGAGGGCGTGGGACGCGTGTGCAGCTCCCAGGCTGCTGCTCTCGCTCCCACTTCAAAGCCGTGGCCTCTGCGAGTGTCAGGAGGAGAGATGAAAGGGCAGAGGAGAGCGGCTGAGCTGAAATACAGGAATTCCATGTTGTGTTTCTGTTTTTTCTCCTTTTTTTTAACCCTTCCTGATCTGGGTTTTATACCAAATCTCATGAATAACTTTCTGTTTATGATAAGGAATGTTTTCCTTGGCACCTGAAGCCGTGACCATGACGTCGTCATAAGATTAAAGGTGTTGTTTTCCTGCACTGTGGGCTGATTTAATTTTTCAGCCATAAGCACCCTCTGTGTTCTCAGTTACTGGCGGTAAAAGAAATCTCCTTGTTTGCTGCAGGTGGTACAAGCTTCGCTCCAAACCGGGGAAGAAGGAAAAAGAGAGAGGGGAGATCGAGGTGGATATCCAGTTTATGAGGAGCAACATGACAGCCAGCATGTTTGATCTGTCCATGAAGGACAAGCCCCGCTCTCCCTTTGGCAAGCTCAAAGACAAGCTCAAGGGCAAGAGGAGCAGCGGCCTCTCGGACACGGCGTCGGCGATTGTCCCCAGCACCACCCACTCCCCTGCTGACAGCGAGGACGAGGCCGTGGAGAAGGAGAAGAAGAAATCCAAGTTCAAAGCGCTGTTCTCCAAGCCCGGCCTGCACAAGACGTCCCTGTCGCAGTCGCTGTCGGTGCTGCCCACCCAGCAGCCCCTCACCCCCAGGGTTCGGCTGCGGCCCAGCGACTTCCAGCCCCAGTGGGATGAGGAGGAGTCCGAGACCTCTCCGACCTCAGAACGTGAGTATTGGCTGCGTTGCTGGGCACAGAGCCTTCCTCCAAAGGGTTCTTTACGCTTTTCGCAGCACTGGTTAAATTCTTCTTTCTGAACAAATTGATAGAAAGTCCCTCCTGGCGCTGAGGCTGTGTCAGAGAAAAGGTTGTTCTTGCATCTTAAATTTCTCCCTCTTTTTTTTTTTTTTTTCCAGGATCCTTTGAAAATGCCCTGGAAGAGAAGCCAGCTCCTTCTCCTCTGTTCAAATCTCGTAAACCAGCTTTCTTGGACAGTAGGCAGCTAACCCAAGGAACCACTAACCACACCAAAAAGGATGGGCTCTCTTTGTTCAGTGGCCTTAAATCCAAAAGCGATCCCGTTTCCAAGTCCAGTCTGTGCATCAATGGCAGTCACATTTATATGGAAGAGACCACGACAAAGGACAAGACTCCAACCTCCTCCCCCTCCCCTCACAACCTCAGGAGGAAGCAGCTCTTTGCCTCAGAGGAGAACCTGTCCTCCAGGCCCACTAAACCACCTGAAGAGATGGGAAGAACCTCTTCTGGTCAGGCTTTCTCTGGGTCCACATCCTTGGAGACCTTCAAATCCATGACTTTGCCGTCATACAAACTGCTCAGCAGCGAGGAGGACCTGGACACCAGCGTTCCACCGAGCGTCGAGGCTGTTAGAGAGACCAAAAAACCAGACCACAAAAAGTCTGCCTTGCTCTCCCTGGTCACTGGGAAGAAGGAGGTGCCGAAGAACAGCGATGCTGAGATTATTCCCGACAGGACCCTGCAGAGTGAGGAAAATACAATTCCAGAGGAGAAGAGTGAAGAGGAGGCCAAATGCCCCGAACCCCCAGCAGACGTGGGCAGAGGGAGCCCCTCAGGAGACGCTCACCACGTGGAGGACACCGTCACAACCAAGCAGCTGCTCGGCCCTCGTGAGGAGGAACAGAAACCCGAGAAAGCTGCGCCAGCCAAGACCAAAGCTGTGAAACCCAGGTGAGTCCCAGCTGCTGCCAGGGGTCAGGAGGGGCAGTGGTGGCAGTGGGCAGTGTCTTGCCACACCTGAGCTCAGGTGCTGCTCTGTGGGTATCTGTGGGTTTTACGCTGGCGTTGGGCGCTTTGATAGCAAATAACAACTCCCAGGTTCTTTCTCAATGTGAAAAACAGAAGGATATAGGGAAGCTCCTTGTAAGTGATGCTGAAATAGTGGTTCTCTAGTGCAGGCACCTGTGCAGGTACTGTAGGGGTGATTTTTCTCGCTGGATCTCTTGCACGAACTAACTCTGTCCAAGCTGTGTGACTGCAGCCTCCCCAGGGTCTGAAGTGCCCATTCTAACATCTCTGCTTTCCTCTTCTCTACTTGGCTGTGGTCTTCCAGAGGGTAGCCTTGGAACCCTTCTGCTTTTGGCATCGTTCACAGCAGCACAAAGGGATTTTGTGTGGATTTGTACACAAGGCTTTTTCGGAAATTCTGCTCCTTTATCCTTCATACACACACATATATAAATTGTGTTTGGAGTTTTTTATATATTTATATATAGGTGTGCCCTACTAATAAGGCTGTGTTTTGTGTGTGTCCCTAACTCCTCACTTTCAGTGCTTCTTGAGTTTAAATTTCTTGCCTGTGCAGTGTTTTACATACTAATAAACCTGCTTGGGGTGCAAAGAGACAGTGCTTAAAGCAGCAAAAACAAGCTCTGCAGCAGAAGAGTTCTGGATTAAGTCCAGTGCTTGGTAAAATGCAGTTCAGGATCTAAAGTCTCGCAGACAGGGGGACCTCTCTCTGAGGTCTCTTTATGGTTCATCTCCAGTGGCAGAGCTGATGGAGGCTGGTGCTAAAGCTTGTCTGTTCCTGCCTCGTGTTGCATCTCCAAGTGACATCCGAGTTTTTTGTCCCTTTTTGCAGACTGGGCCTGTCTCCAGAGGAGGAACCCAAAGCCACGCTTCCTACTCTTGCACCTGACCCTCTCCCTGCTTTTCTCTCTGTGCACCGTATCAGCAGTGCAAATAATCCTTTTATTTCTAAAGTGGGGCAGACAGTCCAAGTGCCAGACTCTGAAAACATCACCAGTCCTCCTGCCTCACTCACTGCTCCTGCCTTTGCTGCAGACCTTTGGCATGACAAGAACCCCTTTACTCCTGAGTGGGACAGGGCATCCAGAGCCCTGGATCCCGACAGCATCACCCATTTCCCTTCATCCCATCATCCTGCAGCCTCCGTTCCCAAAGCTCCTCGTCCCGGGCCAGTCTCTGCTAGGGGCAATAATCCTTTTGCTGCCGACTGGGGGCAGGGTCCTGAGGGCTCTGACACAGAGGCTTCCCGGGGTCTCTCTGGCCCTCCCACACCTTCTGTCCCCTCTGACTGTCATTTCAATGACAATAATCCCTTCGTGTCCAAGCGTGGGGGACAGGCAGTGCCAGGTTTCCCGGCTGTCGCTGGTTCTTCCCCTTCCTGCCTTCCTGGTGGTGAGGACTGTTCATCTGCAGGCCGCCCTGCTCCTGGTGCTTCAGGGGGCTCTGCGGATGTGCCTTTAACCAGGGATATCACAGCTGTGCCAGACGCTCTCGGCACCTTGTCTGACCCCCCTGCTGGCCACCCTGGGCTGGCTCCAGAGCCGCTCTGTGATTCTCCCCAGCTTCAGCCTGAGGATCCTTTGGAAAGCAGCGAGCCAGGCAGTGGGAAATCTGTGTCCTTTGTCCTTGGTGGATGGCAGGGTGTTACAGCAGGTGATGCGGGTTTGGGTGGGCAGGAAGGGGGAGAGCAACACTTGGGTTCCAGTGGAAGGTCACAGACAGGTTCAGGGGCAGCAGGAGAGCGAGCAGGGTTTGGGGGTGAGCTGGGGGCAGAGGGTTACCCATCGACAGAGCTCTCTGGTGACAGCACACAGCCCACCTGGAGCAGGGATGGAACAGCTGTGGAGGTCACTGGTGTAAACATGGAGCCCTGTACGAGGGCTGACAAAGGTTTTGTGTCTCTCTCCAAGTCCAGCGACAGCCTCGTGCCAGAGGCTGACCAGGCATGGCCCCCTGAGAGCGAGCTCAGGGAGAAGCAGGAGAGCTGTGGTGGAGAGCCATGGGTGGAATGTGTGCCCATGGCAGAGCCCCAGGCAACTTCACTCGCTGGAAATGAGTCACTTTCTCCAGTCAAACCAACCCAGAGGGCCTGCCTGGTGTCCCCTCGGGAAGCGGGCACAGGAAGGGCTGGCAGCGAGATCCTCATCCCACCAAGGCCAGCCCCACGCCTGGCAGCACTGCTGAGGAAATGCCCACCCATTTCCCAGGCTGAGTTAAGGGGTGATGTCCCTGCTTCAGGTGAGGGTGTGAAATCCCCACCAGGGCTCCCGGTACCAGATGATGAAGCCTCAGCTGCTCATGGGTGCCTCCCTCAGAGTGGCTCCTTGGACACTGTCACCCCTCCAGTGACACCCAGAGGTAACAGCAGTGACAGGCCTTTAGAACAGGAAGGTGATGACAATTTATCTGTCAGCCTCACAAATCTCAAGTCTCCCATTCCTGTTCCTGGAGACCGGGGCTTGAAACTGGCCAATCTTCCAGTGATCCCGGAGGGAGGCTCTGATGATGAGCTGCTGGGGGACTGTCAGGAGAGCTGTGGGGTCACTGCAGGTGGTAAAGGTGTTTTAGGCACCGGAGAGCAGCCCCGAGGTCTGACACCTTTGCAGGGAGAACAAAGAGAGCTCTCTGATAGCTCTGCTGCAGCCCCGGTGATCCCGGCTGCTCCGGGAGGAGGAGGAGCTGTTCCTGGTGCCTGTAAGCCAGGGAGTTCTGTGCCTGCTGGAGTGGGGGCTCCCAGGGTCTGTGTCCAGGGAGCTGACTCAGGCTTAGGTGTGACATCTCATTCCGGGGAGTGCAATGGTCATTTTGAGAAACAAGAGCTGGAAAGGAGAGCAGGTGTTGAGGAGCGTGCAGAGTGTGACTTCTCTGAGCCTTCTGCTTCCTCTTCCTCCCTGTCAAGTCCTTGCCAGCCCTACTCTTCCTCTGATTCCCTTCTCTCTGACACCCCGAGTCGTAGAGCAGAGTCTCCGAAAAAGCCAGCAGCCGAGGGCTTCGCAGATAAAGCGGGAAATTCGGGCAAGAAGAAACTTCTCCAGGCACGGGTTTCACCCTCCGAAACGTTCCCTAACCAAACCCCAGGGGGTGGTGAAACCGTGTCTCCCAAGCACAGGTGAGACCATGTGGGGATCCCAGCAGGCAGCTCCATGCAGGGGTGAGCTTTGCTTTGCTTTCCGGGTGCAGATCTGTCCCTGCAGCTGCTGGATCTGACCGGGATCGGACAGCCCTGACTTCCTTTGGGGCCTGGATCTGCCAGGGTCCTGCCCCCCAGTGCGGGGTTGCTGCTGGCTCCAGGAGGATCTGTGCAGCTCCTCAGGGTGCTGAGGGCAGTGGGTGCTCATCACAGCTCTTAGGGGAGCCATTAGGGAGAGTGCAGGTAGAACAGAGTCATGAAATCCAGTTGGGAAAATGGACTGGGATTGAGCTGTTTGTCAGACACGGGAGAATGGTCACCCTGATAAACGGGGATGCTTCATTTCCTGGCTGAATTGGGCTCCTCAGCATGATCACCACAAGTGATGCAGCTCAGGCTGCTCCTGGAGCTGCAGTTCCTGCTGTGTGGGAGTGCTGCCACTGACCTTTCAGCCCTCGAGACTTCACCTGCACAGCTCTGCCTGGGGTCTAGGACACCTCTGGGCCAGCGTTTGCTGAAATAGAAGTAAGATTTTCTTGCTGTGTTAAAATTGGTGTTGTAAGTCCTGCTCAGGCAAGTAACGACAGCGCTTCTTGGCGTGGTGTCAGTTCAGACTGGAAGAGGCCTAATGCTTGTCTCGGGATAGCAGAAGTATTTGCTGTGTTGTAAGATCACAAATATGTCCTGATGAGGAAAGCCAGACTGAAATCCCAGTGCCTGAGGGATCAGAGTAGCTGCCCTGTGTTCTGTCTGCTCGTGTAGCCCGGCCCGGCTTCTCTTCCATGACACACACAGGATGTGTTTCCCTTCCTGCTGCTGCTTTATCTCCAATGCCTTAAGTCAATAAAGATAGTAGAGAACTGGAAAATACTTACAAAACCCCTGTGGCTTAGAAATACCTTGTCTTCCTGAAGCTGAATCTCTTTTCTCTGAGGAGATAGAGCAGGGAGGGAATCTCCCCCAATTTCTTGCTGTATTTGTTTTTAGTGTAAAGATCTGTGTCATGCTGGTGTTACGTGTCCTGCCTAAACAACAGGAACCTTTCTTCTCCTGTTGCAGACTCCATCCCGTAAAACCAATGAATGCCATGGCAAACAAGCCTCAGAGTAAGAACCTGAATGTCATCAGCACCATGAATGAAAAGCTGCTGGAAATGAGTGTGAAGGTATGGAGGGAAGTGGCACTTCCACTGCCTAAGCTTTGATTTAATTGAAGAGTTTGTGCATTCCAGATAGCTGTGACATGAACTTTCTTCTGGTCAGCCCCCAAGCGTGGGGACAGTCCTTGAGTGCTCCTTTTCTTGCAGCCTGGTCTCTAATAGAGCTGGTGCTGGTGTTTTGTGGAGGAGGTTCTCAGGCACAGCCACTTCCTCGGAGCGTAGTCGTGCAGTTGGGACCAGCCCTGGGACCGAGAGGAGCTTTCAGCATAATCCTGGCCTCAAAAGAGACCTCCAGGCTTGAGGCATAGCTTACCTGCCACGCTGATCCAAATGGCTGGGAGCATCCCTGGGTCAGCAGGGAAAATCCCAGGTCCCCTTTTGTCCCTTGGGGTTTTTTTGGGGGAAATAGAGACGTTAGAACTGAAATAACAGCAGTGCCTCCTTCTGGTGTGAGGGGAGAGGATGAGAGTTAAGGGATTCAAACTGACATGCTGCTCTTTCAGGGGAGTTGAAAACTTGTAGTGGGTGTTGTGGTGCTCTGGTTCCACCCAAACACTGTGAGGCACCACAGGAGCCTCTTGTGCTCACACTCCCTGCCTGGGCAGTTCTGGGAGCTGCAGGAATCAGCAGAAGCTGCCCAGTACCTCTCAGGTTCCTTAAGGGTTAAAAACAGACTTTTTCAAAGAAATAGCAGGAAACACCCAAGGCCTGGGTGGGTGTTTCTGGCTGTTTAACCCGCATTTGGCTTCACCAGTCTGTATTTAAGCAGCTGGTTTCAGCTTTAGCAGGTTTGTTGAAGCAGCAGCTGTCACGGCGCTGGTCTGTGTGTTCTGTTGCTGCTTTGGAATGCCCTGTGCCTGCACTGACCCTGCCTTCCCTCCCTTCCCAAGAAATACGATCCCTCAGACCCTGCCTATGCCTATGCCCAGCTGACGCACGATGAGCTGATCCAGCTGGTGCTGAAACAGAAGGATACCATCACCAGGAAGGACCTCCAGGTGCGGGAGCTCGAGGACTACATCGACAACCTGCTGGTCAGAGTCATGGAAGAAACCCCAAACATCCTCCGTGTTTCCATGTCTGGGAACAAAAAGGCTGGGAAGATGTGAAGGGTCTGGGGATGTTGGTGAGCAAGGACTGAATTCCCAGCAGAGGAGTGTGAGGAGCTGGTGTGGAGCAGGTGGTACCGGTTGTGCTGCCCACAGAAAATGAGCTTTTTCCTGTTTCTGCCTTGAGCAACTCTCGGATTGATTAATAGTTCCATCGGGTGTTGTAATGAAGTCACCTTATCATATTTATTTTTTGTTTTCTTCCCATTATTTGGGAAGAGCAGGCATTAATCCAAAGGCTGGTTGTGACGTGGAGGAGGAGGGTTTTTGATGTGTTTTGCTTCCCAGCAAGGCGCTGATGATCCTTTAGGAAGATGTTTTTAAATGGTTTTGTTTTGTAGCAGCTTTGATAGATCAGTTACTTTTCTTTCCACATCTGAAGTTGTAGTGCAATATAAATCCTTGTACAGTAGAGCTTGAGGATTTGATTGTTTCTGAAGTAATAATTAACTACGCTGGAGAAGTCCAGGGATGTCCCAGCTTCAGACCTGGGCTGTAATTTACAAGGAATTAATGCCCTGAATGTTGACCATAAGTTGACCAAAACTCAGTTCATCTCATCAAGTGGACATTCCCAAGAGTTCTCCAAGGGGAAGTTTACAGGTTTTTCAGAGTAGGAGACGTTGAGGTTCACGGTACGTTTCTACCATAGGAATGGCATAGATGAATTTGGGCCAAAGGTACATTTTTAAATCAGAAGTTGTTCTCTTGCTGTCTTAAAATTTCTGCTTTGGAGGTCGTTCAAAGGAGGCAAAGGCCCCCTGGCTCTGCAGCAGGGCTGGGCCTCACATCTTGTGCCGTGTGGGAGTTCTGTGGCCATTTCCCTTCTACACTGCATTCATTAAACAGAAACCCCTTGGATTTTGGAGCTGGGGCTCACCTTGAAGGCCCTTCAGAGGTGATCAGTCTTGCAGTGCTTTTTCCTGTCACTCCTTGCACGGCCCAGAGAGGGGAGGGAGCTCTGGGGCTCTGCTCTTCTCCGGTTCCTTGGGGCTGGCTGCTCGCAGTGGGAGGGAAATCTCGTGTAGCTGAGGGCTGCTGGTGTTGCTGGACAATCAGTGCCTTCCCTCGGGTCTCAGTGGCTTCAGGGATGTTCTCCTCCCCATCCCGTCAGACAGAAAGAGCAGGAGCAGCTCTTGGCTGGTGAGCAGCCCCCACAGCTTCCCCCACAGAAAACTAAATGGGGCTTTTTTTTGGCGAGCTCTTGTCTAAGATCCAAAAAACTCAGATGCCTTTTTGCACCTCTGGGGTTTGCCAGGGTAGGCAGAGTCCATAAAAGGCTTAGGAGGAAGCTGGAATACCAACAGAATGGGAAGCAAAGGACCAAAGCTTCATGAGGACCAAAGCTTAAAGCTTTCCAGCCTGAGTTCTATGGAAATAAACACTCCTACCTTTGCAAGTTTTACTGGGTCACTTCTGGCTCAGGGGTGAGTTTCCAACTCAGTTTTCCTACAGAAAAGCACTTTATTGAGGGACTGGAGCAGCTGGATGGACTCTCACCCTGTGAGCAGTCTGCTGACAATTGTCATAAACCACTGGAAACGACTGGAGATCTCAATGCTGTATTTTTGTAGCAAAGAGCAGTTTAATATATTTGCACGGAGATGTAAACATTTGTTAGAAAAATCAAAAAAAAAATGCTGTTAATGACATTTTTATTCCTGTAAACTGACCTGCTACCAAAGTCTGGAGCTTTTCTGGCAGAGCTGTCCCTCATGGGCAGCCTGACCTCAAACAAGCCTTAGGAGCCGAGAGTCTTCCAAGACTTCAGGTACTTTTATCTCATTTTAGTGTTATTTGAGCAGTGGAGGGCATTCTCTCTTTTCTCCTGTCCCCTCTGCTCTGAAAGAAGGGTCCGAAACGCAGGGCCCTGGTGGTGGTGGTTAAATTCTGAGTGGTGCTGCTTGGCCTTGCTGAAACTGCTGCTGCTTCTTGTGCCTTCCCGAGTGAGGAAGATGAAGGATTGATTTGTTTCCTCCTCGTGCCTCAGCGGATCTCTGCACAGAGGATCCTGTACCTCACTGATAACTTTGTGTTTTAGACTTTATTCCGATGTTCTGGGTCAGAGAGAAAACCTGGCTGTGCCCTGGCACAGTGACTTTAGTGGGTGAGAAGCCCACCCTGGTGTTCCTGGTCACTGACTGGGCACAGGGGAGCGGGGCTGGGCTCGTTCTGGGGCAGCCCGGGTCCCACAGCTGCTTTTGGAGCCCGGGTGTCACAGAGCCAGCACTGTGTGCATCCCCCTGCACAAACCAAAGCAATAACGTGTGCTCCTGGCACAGATGAAGCCTTAAAACCTCCACCCCCCTCCCCTGGCAGCCTTTTCCTGCCAGTTCCAGCCGGGTCTGCTGGGGTGGGCCCCGAGCTGCGCCAGAACTTGCCCCGGGGTTGTTCCCTTGGGTGGCTGCAGCTCTGGAGCCTCTTCCCGAGCACACCCAGCGCTGGGGGCCACGGGGGGGGGTCACAATCCTCGACTTCCCCAGCCCCAAAAGCATCGCACAACCCTCGTACCTCGTTTTTATTGGCAGTGGTTGTTAAAGCCTTCTTTGCTGTGGGGGGACTGCCATTCTACATCCTCAAGGGCCTTAAGAATCAAATATATTGTTTTATTATTGAAGGAACTGAGTGCATGTTCCCTGTTTGTACTCTCTGCTTTTAGCCCAGGTACTGTTTGTTTTTAAACGCCTTTTGGTTTTACGGAACACTAAAATAAAAACACCTTAAATCCAGCGTTCTGATCACTGTGTCTTTGTTATGAAATAGTTTCAAAAGGGCCTCGTCCCTTCCTTGTGACCAGCTCCGCTCATCCTCCAGCTATTTTGGGGCTGGTTTCATCCCTGCAGCGATCCGTGCAGGAACTTCCTGGCGAACACCTCTCAGGGCGGGGAAACCTGAAGGACGGGCTCGCCCGCATCTCCAGAATCGAGAGTTTCTGTAAAGGACAAACAGCGACCGTGGGAAACATTCCCGGCCCCGGCGCTGAGGTGACCCCGGCGCTGGTCCCTAATGCCAACACCGGCCTCGGATTGTGTCGGTGCTGGAAGGAGGAGGAGGAGGAGGAGGAGGAGGAGGAGGAGGAGGAGGAGGAGGAGGCGGCCTGCTTTGGCTGCAGGAGCCCTGAGCGCGGTCATCGCCCTGATCCGCGGCGCTGGGCCCCGGGGCCCCTGAGCCGGGCTGGTTGGTGGTTCCCCGCCGAGGAGGACGCGTTGTCCCCTCGGTGCTGCTCCCGGGGCCGCTCCCGGGGCCGCTCCCGGTGCCGCCGCCTCCTCCCCGAGCATCCCCGGCGGAACTGGCGGCGGCGGAACGCGGCGGGCGCGGGCGGCGCCTCGGCCGGGCGGGCGGCGGGAGGCACCGGGGCCGCGCCGCTATTGGTGGGCTCGGGCCGGGCCGCGCCGCTATTGGCTGCTGGCGGTGCGCCCGCCCCGGTGCTCCCCCGGGCAGCGGCGGCGATGGCGGCGCGGGGCCGCTGCCCCGAGTGCGGGTCGGAGGCGCTGGTGGAGGACGCGCACTACGCGCAGCAGCAGCTGGTCTGCGCCGCCTGCGGCTGCGTCCTGGCCGAGGGGCTCCTCACCACCACCTACACCGACGAGGAGCATCTGCGGGGTGCGGCGCCGCAACCGGGAGCGTCCGCGCTTGGGGCGGTGCAGACGCGACCGTGCGAAGCGCGTTGGGGCCTTTCGGAGGCGGTCCGAGAGGGGAAGCGCTTCCTGAGCTGTGTCTCGGTGTGCCCCCGTGCGCGGGGGTCTCCCGGGACCGTGCTGGGCGCTGTCGGGTCGGCCCGGCCGCTTCCTCTCCCTCCGTTCCCCCAAACCAACAGGGTTTTCCATCATGGGGCACACCTGCAGCACTTTCCTGCCAGGGTTTAGGTTTGGAGCCGCTGATGAGCTTTTAATTTAAAGTGTGGAATCTCTTATTCTTAAAAGAAATCATTAAAATCTCATTTAAATCTCGTAGAAGAGCTTTAAGTGCAGCGGAGCAGCCCCGAGGCCGCTGCCTGGCTCTGTCTGTAGGGGAGCCGTGGCTCGGAGCAGATCCCACAGCAGCCTGTGCTGCTCTGGCTCGGTACCCTCGAACAGTTCTGATTGCTGGAGTCCGGTTCTGTGGGCATCTGTCCCCTGCATTCCCTGCGAGGCTGACTGATCCTACCCTGTTTTCCAGAGGTGGCCTATTCCCAGAGCACTGGCCAGAAGGAGCAGCTGAGCCGCTGCCTGCAGCGAGGTAAGAGCGGTTCCTCCACACCCCGATCCTCCCTGGCTGCTGCTCCAGTTTGTTTCTAATGGTAAAAAAGTGTCAAAAACCCTTCGGAGCAGGCGGCAGAGCGGGGGGAGTGCGGTTGGTGCTGCACCCAGCCGCTGCCTCCCCTGCCCTGAGCTCCTGGAAGGTGTTTTAGTGCCATCTGTGGGGCTGCCCGTGCCGGGGCTGGGCGGGTGCTGCCGGGTGCAGTTCTGAGGAGAAATCGCTCCATCCGATGTCTGAGGGCGGCGTCTTCCCGCAGGGATCCGGCGGGTCCAGGACCTCTGCAAAGTCCTGCAGCTCCCGGCGGTGTTTGAGGAGACGGCCGTGTCCTACTTCCAGCGGGCTCTGCAGCTCCCTGCCTTCCACCTGGTCAGCCTGGAGAAGAAGGAGCTGCTGGGGGGCTGCTGCGTGTTCGTGACGTGCCGCCAGCACAACTGGCCCCTGACCATGGGCACGGTCTGCTCCCTCCTGTACGCCAAGCAGGAGCTGTTTGCCAGCGTCTACCTGAGCCTGCAGAAGGAGCTGGGGCTCTCCGTGCCCGCCCTGAGCCTGGCAGACCTGGTGACAACGCACCTGAACAGGTGATGGGGCCCCTTCAGCCATTTCGCAGCCCTTGTTGGTCTTGGGTGGGTGGAGAGGCCGAAATGTGGCTGTGGGCAGGGCTGATCTGGCTTCTGTCCCTCCCTTGTCACACGTGGGCTGTCATTCTCATCCTGCCCGCTCTCCTCAGTTTGGAGAGGGCAGAGAGGTGCTCAGGGAGGCACCATGAGTCACAGAATCCCAGAGCCACTGAGGTTGGAAAGAATCTCTGAGGCCATCGAGTCCAAGCTGTGCCCCATCCCCACCTCGTCACCCAGTCCAGAGCTCTTGAGTGCCACATCCAGGCCTTCCTGGGGATGGGCACTCCAGGGATGGGCACTCCAACACCTCCCTGGCAGCAATTCCTGTGCCTGAGAAGCCTTTCCATAAAGAAATTCCCCCTGATGTCCACGAGCAGCAGCCCGTGGCAGGAGCAGGGCGAGTTTGTCCCAAAGGCCCCCCTGGATCCTGGTGTCCGAGGTTTTCCCTGACCGTGGCCTCTTTGCTCCCGCAGCTTCCGGCTGTTCCAGCCCGCAGCCAACGTCCCTGCGCCGTTCCTGGAGGACAAGGAGAAGCTACTGGCCCGGACCATGGCCATCGTGGAGCTGGCCAGCGAGACGTGGCTGGTCACCGGCCGGCACCCCGTGCCCATCGCCACGGCCGCCGCCTTCCTGGCGTGGCAGTCGCTGCAGCCCGGCCCGCGCCTCTCCTGCCCCTTGGCGCGGTTCTGCCGCCTGGCAGGGGTGGATCTGCCCCCACCAGCCCACCTCAGGCTGAAGGAGCTGCTGGAGATCCTGCTGGGAATGGCCTCCCAGCTCTCCTGGCTGCGCGGCTTTGCCTTGGACAAGAAAACGGTGGTGAAGCACATTGGGGACCTGCTGCAGCACCGGGTGTTCCTGCTGAGAAACGCCTTCAGCCGGCAGGACGGGGAGGAGCAGCACGGCACTGCCCCGGGCCAGGGCTCCCCGGGCCAGGGCTCCCCGGATAAGAACTCCCAGGATAAGAATGCCCCGGGACAGGACTCCCCGGGCCAGGACTCTGTGGGCCAGGGCTCCGTGGGCCAGGACTCCCCGAATAAGAACTCCCGGGATAAGGACTCCCTAGGCCAGGACTCTGTGAGCCAGGGCTCCCCAAATAAGAACTCCCCGGATAAGAACTCCCGGGATAAGGACTCCCCAGGCCAGGATTCCCCAGGCCAGGGCTCTCCCAGCTCTCCTCCCGTGGCACAGGAGGGCTGTCCCTCGGCAGGGAAACGCCAGCGTGGGGGCAGCCTGAGGCCCCTGCTCCCACCCTGCCTCATCCACCCAAGGAAGAGGCTGCGTCCGGCGGCTCCGAGCGCTCCGGACTCGGCCACCACGGGCGACGAGCCCATCTCGGACAGTGAAATCGAGCAGTACCTGCGGAGCCCCGAGGAGATCCGGGCCTTCAGGAAGGCCAAGGCCTGGCCGTGAAGGTGGCCATGGCCCAGAGGATGATGCTGCCAGGGACCATTTTGGGACCAGAAGTGTGAAGCCCACCAGGGACAGAGTGAGTGTGCTGCAGGGACAGTCACCCAGGGGATGAGGCTGTGGGGAGGGAGCAGGCTGGGTCCTCCTTAATGTGCTGGACCAAAATGGGGCTTTTTATGGAGTGACTGTTTTGGGTCATGTTGCATTTCTGTTATAAATAAATAAAGGTGCAGGTGCCAGGTTTTCCAGGGCAGCCTCACCTTGGGCTTCTCATTCTTCAGCAGAATGACTTTGTGAGGGTCAAAAAACTGCAGGCCAGGCTGTATTTGAACATGAAGTCCGAGAGAAACAACAGCAGATCTTGGCAGATTGGCGTATCTTTAATATATTAAACAAAACATATCTGCTAGAAACATTCTATTCATATAAAAATGCAAAAAAGACCCCCTTAAAGGCATTTCTTTGGCATATTTCCCTTCCCTCCCCCCAGATATCGCAGGAAGCTCTGTTGATATGTCACTCGCTTGTAAACAGACAAAACAAAGTGTAATTAAGGATACAAAGCTTTTTCTCTAATACTGTCACAATGCAGCAAGCGATAGAACCACGGGGCATCAGCCAGGCCGGGGAGGCTGCAGGAGCCACAGCAAGGGTTTAAACTGTGTTGAATACCAGGGGAAATGGAATATTTAAACATTTAATTGGGCAGAGAAGCCGAGGCAGGCGGGCAGTGGCAGGTTAAGCCCAGGGGTGCCCCAGCCCTGTGGGGTGAGTGGTTCCCAGGGGAGACCGATCCCCACTAAGTGCTTTTTCCTCCCCTGGCTCGTGGCCCTGCCAGCCCCACGGCCCCTCGGAGGTAGCTACGTAATTAAACTCATTTGCATGCAGGGGAAACTGAAGCAGGGGAGGCTGGAGAGGGCAGGGGAGGCACCAGGCTCCCACCTTCCTCCTGTGCTTTGCTGCAGCCTCTCTGCGGCCTGGCTGTTTTACCTGTGTGCTGGGGAAAGGGGGAGATTTGTGTTTCAGTGGGAACAATAAGTGCTTTTCCAGGTTCCAGCCCTTGGCACCATGGGAACTGTCCGAGGAAGGTCCCCAGTTCCTTGGCATCATTCTCCTGCATTCCCAGGAATGGTCCCTGCTCCCCCAGAATGGTCTCTGACTTCTTAAGAGCAAGCCTAGGTCTTTTCTGAGCGTGAGCCGCTGGATGAAGGACACAGAGCTGCTCTGGGTCTCTCCCACATCTTGGTTCTTTGGTGCTTTGGCACAGAGAGTCAGTCCTGGCTCCAGCAGCAGCACAGCTCTGCCAGCCCACCCCATTGCATGGCTTGAGCCTCTGAGGGCCTGGGAGCATTTTCCGGCTGTGATTTTAGTGCCTGGAGCCTTTTCTGGCCGTTATTTTAGTGTCTGGCATTAAAGCAGTGCAGACAATCGCCTCACCTTGGAGCTGAGGCTGCTCTTACTTGTGCTTGGCTTTGCAATATGGCTTTGGCACCGCACAGCCCCCAGGGCTGGCACGAGGGTAGGAACATCCCAGAGGGAGCAGCTGCTCTCCAGCAGCAGTTTGCTCAGGCTGGGGCTGCGGTGCCTGGACGAAAAGGGCACTTGGAGTGGTCCCTCAGCGGGAATATTGCAGTCGTGGCACGAGCAGGCCCTGGCCCAGCGCCCGCTGCCAGGGCACAGGGGCAGGAGCGGGGCCCTCGTGCCACTTACGGCTCTGTCTATACATATATACATTCAATAATATAGCTTTGAAAAATAGACATTTCCTCTGTATAATATAAAATAGCATTTAGGATCAATCTCAAGTGACATGCAGGAGTGATTAAAGCACGGCGGCAATTCTGGCTGCTGACGGGCAAGGATTGCTCGGAGCCTCCTCGGGGAGATGGGTGAGCCCGGGATCGCGCTGTGCCCGGGGGAACCGGAGCCCCCCGGCCGTGCTGCCCACCCCTGCGAGTGCACAGGCACCTGAGGAATGCAGGCACCCGTGTTTTTGTGCTGCCACCGCCGTGCCCCGAGCCCCGAGCAGCTGCGGCCGCGGCTCCCGCAGGAAAACGCTGCGGCCCTTGGTCCTTCCCCACCTTCACACGGTGGTTTCGCTCTTCCAGAGGCCCGTCTTCATGCCGGCCACGCTGTCGGCGCTGGCCAGGTTGATGTCGTACTTGCTGCCCTTGAGGCCGCCGTTGTGGCTGCCCACGTTGAGGGGGTAGGAGCGGCGCTTCGCCTCCCTCTCGGCGCTGCCGCCCGGCCGCAGGTTGTCCCGGCTGCCGCTCCTCCGGCGAGCCCCGGCGAAGTCGGGCACCCGCCGCCCGCCGTCGCTGCCCTCCGAGGGGCTGGGCATCGCCTCCCCCTCCTGAGCCCCCCGCGGCCCCGTGCGGCCGCCGCTGGCCGGGCTGGTCCTGCCGCTGGGGTAGCTCTCGGAGTGGCTGTTGTGGAGGCTCCCGCTCTCGCTGGACGGCTGGTCCGAGGGGCCCCGCAGCATTTTCAAGCGGTGGTGCTTCCCGTCCCGGCACGGCTTAGTTCTGCCCCGGTGGCTCCTGCGGCCGTGGAGGTTGCTGCTGTGCCTGACGGGCTTCCCGTCGGCAGGGTCCGGCTCCGGGCAGGGCGCCGGGCGAGCGTCCGCCTGGCTCTGGGCTACCTGCAGGTTGGTGAGCTTGCAGCGGCCCCCGGCAGAGCCGGCGCTGCTGGGCGAGGAAGAGGAGGCGCCGGAGCGAGCGGCCTCTGGGTCGCAGCCGATGAAGACCTGCGAGCCGTCCTCCGGCCCCAGCCCGGGGTGCACGTAGGCCTGCATGGGCAGCGCGTTCCGGTACGACGGGCAGCAGGAGAACCAGGAGCTGAGCACGTCCCGGCGCCGCAGGCAGTGATGGACAAAGATGAAGAGCCCCAGCGCCACGGCGGTGACGCTGTAGAGGCAGCTGAAGACGATGTTGAGGTACCAGCGCTGGGACACAGCCATGGCGCCGAACGTCCACAGGGCCACGTACAGGGCGTGGGTGGCCACCAGCGCCCAGAACTGCACCCGCAGAGAGTAGACACCATCCCCGTCGGGGCAGGGCGGCCCCGAGTTCAGCGTCACCGAGATGGACCCGGAGTCTGTCAGGAGGTCACTGGTCCCCCCCAGCCGTGGCGGTGGCTCCAGCGGCTCCGGGATGTCTTTCCGGTGTGAGGGTCGGCACTGGAGGCTGAGCCCGGCACAGAGGAAATAAATCCAGGTGACGAGCAGGATGAAAGCCACGGGGACGTAGAAAGCGCCCAGGCTGGGCCGCCACACCAGCCAGCAGCTGTGCGGGAGGAGAGGGGCTCTGAGGGGTCGTGGCGTGGAGCTGCTCGGCACCCCTGCTCTGAGGGCACAGGCCCTGTGGAGCCGTGCTGGCTGCCTGGATGATTTTTTCCCAGTATATTGATAACTCTCTGGAAAAAACCTCACTGACCTTTTCCCAAACTTCTCCAGATTCCCAGTGCCACCAGTTCCCCTGCCCCAGCACAGGGAGGCCACCTACGTGGGAGGAAGGAAGGGTCGAGCAGGGGCACTTACTACGGGTTGTTGTCGTGGTAGTTTTGGATGTTGACGGCTGCTGTGATCCCACAGATGATGAGGGGGATCCCGCCGGCGATCAGGTAGAACCTGTGGAGGGGGGAAGTGTCACTGCACACCCGGGGCCTGCTGGAGGGCACGGGATGGGCTTGTCCAGAAGAGCAAGTCCCGCCCCAGCCCCTGGAGATGCCCCTGCGGGGCCGGGGCAAGGGGAAGGGGAGTCTGTACCGCAGCATGGGTCTGGGGGCTGCCTGGGACGTGTCCCCGTCCGGCTGCTGCGGCGCCTTCCAGGTCACCTCCCTGTAGAGCACTCGGGCTTTCACCGCCATCCAGAGCAGTGTGGAGAGGGACGAGTAGTGCAAGATGATGCCGACCTGCGGGAGGAGGCCTCGGTTGGGGAGGGGATGCTGCAGACGTGGCCGTGCCCCCCGTCCCCGTCCCGCAGGACCCCGCGGTGCTGGGCTGTGCCCGGTACCCACGGCCTGGCACACGGCCCGGTAGCCGGTGAGGGTGATGCCTCCTGCGAAGACGGCGGCCGTCATGGCGATGTGGAAGCAGAGGTTAAGCAGCATGTGCCAGCCCTTCCGCGGGATGAGGATGGTGCTGTAAGAGCAAGAGGCACAGTGGGCACCTGTGAGCTCCATTCCCGGCCCTGAGAGAGCCACGGCTCCCTTCGGCACAAATCCTGCATCTGGGGGGCTGCACCAACAGCCTGTCCCTGGCCATGGAGTGTGGCTGGAGGAGAAGATGGGCAAAGGACCAGCACCCAGGGCACCTGGGGCAGTGCCACTTGCCGGGCAGCGCATTCCTGGAGGGTCATAGCCTGAGAACCCATGTCCTAAAGGGCCCTGCCACTGGACGGCCATCCCTGCACACCTTCTCCTGGCTGTTGGCACCTGGGGAGCTCTTCCCGCTGCCCACAGAGCCCCCACCCCAGCTGAGCCCCCAGACCCCACCACGGGCACCGAGACGCTCCCTCACCCGTGGTGGACGATGTAGGTGATGATGGTGGTGAAGAGGCAGAGCAGCAGCACGGCTGTGCAGGTGTACATGGCCGGGTGCAGCACCTCCGCAGCGCCTTGTGCCTCGCTGGGGAACCCGCTGAGCTCCTGCACAGCACAGCACAGCCCGTCAGACCCCACAGCACCCTCCCTGTGCCCCCGACCCACCACACCGCCCTCCTGCAGCCCCCACACTCCCCACCGCAGCAACTGTCCCACCCTGCTGCTCGCCCCGCACCTACCATGAGCACGGCCACGTTGCTGAGGTGCCGGCAGTGCAGGGAGGTGACATTGGGCTCGCGGGCGGCCAGCTGGCAGCCCTCGGCGCTCCAGCCCCCCATGCCCCCCAGCACCTCGAAGTTCCAGTAGGCAGCCACGGGGTCTGTGCCCTCCCCGGGGTGTCGCAGGGACACGGCCACCGGCTCTGACAGGTTCCCCACTCCACAGCCATCTGCAGCCACAGAGAAACCTGGTCAGCAGGACAAGTGACACCCCGCCAGAGGGGCTGGACACAGGGCACCCTGCACACCCCACAGGCGCATTGCCACCTCCCCATGAGGACCCCGGGGATGGCTCTGCGCTGCGGGGGCACCAGCACCATGCCCAGGGAGCCCCATAGGGCACCCCCCGTGCCGCCCTTACAGGTCCCGGCGTAGATGACGGGGGTGGCCACGCTGCGGCGTTTGCCGTCGTCGGCCAGGCGGGAGGAGTTCCCGGTGCTGCAGAAGAGTTTCCCATTGCGGAAGACCAGCAGCTGGAGCTTGCAGTCGGCCCCCGGTGTGGCTGGGACTGGGCTGGCAAACAGGCTGGGGGGCAGCTGGATGGAGGCCAGGGCGATGCTGTTCTGCGGGTGCACGGTCACTGGTGAGCAGGGGCCGACCCCCAGCCCCCCGACCCCCGGCGTTCCCGTACCTTGATGTGGAAGCTGGTCAAGGACACGTTGGGCCGCCCCGTGGTGCAGCGGAGCCTGAGCTGCTGGTCGGGCACGGGCTCGGCCCCCCGCTCGGCCGGGGGGGCACGTCCTGGGGGGGCCCCGTCCCGCCGCTGGAATGCCACACAGCTCAGCCCCACGTAGCTCTCGGGCTTCACCATGTACGCCTCGAAGGCGATGTTGCGGGAGTTCTGCCAGGCACAGCACCGCGGGGTGGTTATCAGCCCTGGCACGGGCAGAGACCCCCCTGGCATCGCCAGAGACCCCACACCAGCAGCCCACCCACTCCTCCCTCTCCACCCTCCCTGTATCCAGCCCCAGCCCGTGTTCCCCCTCACCACTGCCATGTGCTGGGAGTTGCTGCCCAGCGTGTGGGCTGCGATCCTCTCCAAGGAGCGCACGATGCTGGTGCAGGCCTTCTCCTCCTTCTGAGACATCCACAGGATGTGGTCGTCCACCAGCATGATGTTGCTGGCCATCTCCACGATCACGTCTGTCAGCTGGGGACAGCAAGCGGCTCTGCAAAGAGCTACCGCCGTCCCCAGTGGAAACACCCCAATTCACGCTTTTCCACCCCAAAACCACCGGGCTGTACTGGGGCAAGCAGGGGACACCTGCAGCGCTCGTTACCTGCTTGATCTGGTCCACGTAGCCGATAAACTTCTCTATCATCTGGGCCACATAGAGAACATCAACCATGTCCGAGAAGTTGGCGGCCTCGGCCGTGTAGACGCGGAGCTGGTGGGCCAGGGTCAGGGCGTTGGAGGCGTTGATGGGCATCTGCGGGGCGGCACGGCCACGGCGGGGCCACGGTCACCGGCCGGGCCCCCTCCGGCCCAGCCGCGCCGCCGGGCCCCCCACTCACCAGCACGAAGGTGTAGAGCACCCGGGTGATGTCATTGGTGTAGAGGCAGTGGGAGTAATCGCCCTCCTCCCAGCGCCCGCTGCGGTCACAGCGCCGCCACGCCTGCTTCTCGCCCGCCGAGCCCGCGCCCGCCGGCCCCGCGGCGAACGGGTGCTGCAGGCAGGGCTGGTAGGCCGTGATCCCTGCCAGGGTGCGGGGCCACCTGCAGGCACCCGCGCACGGTGACCGCGGGGCAGCCGCCAGCAGCGGCCCTGCCCCGAGCCCGCTCCCCCCGTGCGGCCACCGCACCCCCTCCGCAGGCCGGGACCCTCGTGTGATGCTCCCCAAAAGCCCCCGCCCTCTCCGATGCCTCATCCCGCTCTTCGGCAGCGCGCTGGGCTCCGGGGACCCTCGTGTGATGCTCCCCAAAAGCCCCCGCCCTCTCCAGTGCCGCATCCCGCTCGGCTCCGGCAGCGCAGGGGGAAGCGGCGGGCACCGCTAATTTAAGCCACATGGGCTGTGCCAGTAATTTCTATTCCGTAAGGGCCCCGCCGGGGTTACGGCGGGCGCCCGGAGCCTTTCGTCTCGTGCCAGAGAAATTCCAACACCTCTGCTGCTGGAGCCAGGCTGCGCCGCCGGCACGGGAAGCGCTTCAAAAGCGCCCGCGCTCCCCGCGGCCGATAATCGCTACCAGACGCGCGGTCACCTGCGGCGAGGAGAGGCCCCCGCACGCACCGCTCGCTGTCCATGTGGCACCGGCCCCCACGTCCCCCCCGCCACGGCACCTGCGCCGCCGCGCTCCCCACCTGAAGTCCCCGCGGTTGTTGGTGACCCGCTCGGCAGGGCAGTAGGATGCAGAGGTCTCCAGCACCACGATCTCCACCTTCTTGCTGACGTTGCCCTGGGAGGTGGAGACGGCGCATTCCCACTCGCCGTTGGCGGAGACATGGATGTTGGAGAGGATGAGCTCGCTGCGGGCGGAGGAGAGGGGCTGGCACGGCGGGGCTACCCCACAGCGATCCCTCAAGCGTGGGGGCGTGGGGACACACGCCATGAAGCACCGAAGGTGCCCACCCGCGGCACTTAGTATCCACAAACCTGTGAGCCCTGCGCCCACGAGTGTCCGTCCCTGCCCCCATCCCCATGTGGTCTCTATTGCCATCCCCATCTCATTTCCATCCCTGTCCCCATCTCATCCCCATCCCTATCTCTGTCCCCATCTCTATCCCAGTTCCATCTCCATCCCAATCCCATTCCCATCCCCATTCCCATCCCTCACCTGGTGATGAAGGTGCAGTCATGGATGAGGCTCTCCTCCACGATGACGCCCGTCTGCTCATCCTCCTCCACGGGCTCGCGGTTGTGGAACCACCGGATCTGGGTGCTGTTGTCCAGGTACGTGGCCGTGCACTGGAAGGGCAGCCGGTCGCCCTGGAAAACCACCTGGCGCAGCGACGGGATGAGGTGGTGGGTGTGCAGCTCCGGGGCTCCCGCTGCAGGGGACACAGGTGAGCCCGCGCCGCGCGGGTGCCGGCATCCCCCCGCCCCGGCCCCGGCTCACCGCAGCGGAGCTGCCCGTCCCGCGCCCCGCGCAGGGCCATGCCCCGCAGCTGCCGGGGGAAGGCGCACGCCGTCCGCTCCGAGATCTGCGCCAGGCGCTCGCGGGCCCAGGGCAGCACCCAGCGCAGGTTGCAGTCGCACGTCAGGTACTCGGTGGCAAAGTCCCTGCAAGGGAGGGTGTCACGGGGCACCCGCAGGGCCGGGGCACCCACCAGCCCTGGGACCCGCGGCAGGGGCCTCCCTGGGCACCAAAACCCCGGGGCACCAACTCACACGACTTTCAGGGAGGGGAGCTCGTCGAAAACACCGGGCGGGAGGCTGGAGAAGATGTTTCCGGACATGTTCCTGCGGGACAAGAGAGAAAGATGGCATGGAGGGGGCCGGGGAGCTGCTGGGAGAGGGGACACCTCCCAGGCCCCTTGCTGTGCCCGCACACCCCCTCGCTATCAGGAGTCAGGGCTGGCCAGGATGTCCCCAGGGAGCTACTTACAGTCGGAGGAGGTTGGGGAGCCCCTGGAAGACGCTGGCACTCAGGCAGCCGATGCGGTTGTTGGAGAGGTCCCTGCAAGGCGAGTGGAGGGGCCGTCAGGGCTGGCACTGCCCCGCTGGTGTCCCCAGGGCCAGCCCCGGGGGCTCCGAGGGGCTGCACCGGCACTTACAGCCGCTTCAGCTCGGGGAGGCCGAGGAAGGCACCGGGCTGGACTGTGCTGATCAGGTTGTTCTTCAGGTCCCTGCAGGAGACACACAGATCTTGGGGTGCGCTGTGGGGAGCCCCGTCCCCAGGAGACACAGCACGGGGGGGAGAGGGCACGAGCACACCCCCAGCCCCCATCTCCTTCCTTGCCCCCCGCAGGCGCTGCCAACCCCCTGCGAGGGCCTCATTAGCGGTTTTCCATCCCATTTCTCTCTCATTATCTCTCCGAGGGATGCAGGGAAGGCGCGAGGCTCCCTGCTGCTCCCGGGGGATGCCAGCCCCTCGGCACACCCCGAGTGCCCTGCGGAGCACCGAGCATCCCTGCACGCTGGCACGGGCTGCTGGCACTGGCCCCGCATTGCTTCCGGAACAGCCCTATCCCGGCGCGTTATCTCCTGTTGCGGGATAAGAACACGGCCCCGGATGGGCTCTGCGGCCCTCGGGAAGCTCGTCTGAGCAATTAGCCTGATTGCAGGCACACATCTAATCAGAGGCTCGCCTGGCACACACCGTGCCGACAGAGCGGGGAGCGGCGCTGGCATCGGCCACTCTGTCCAGCCCCTGGGACCCGAGGCAACTTCTGCTGAGCACCGCCGCTGTCCGGGAGAGGAAATGGGATCCATATGGATCGTGTTTATTTATAGCAGTCTCCACGGAGCTCGTCGCTGGGTCTCCCGCTGCTCTGCCTGCGGCCCTGGGGACACCCCGTGAGGCACAGCCGCGCTGCAGGGCCACAAAGCAGTGCTCAGGATGGGGAGCGGTGCAACCCCTTCCAGCAGAGCCGGGGTGCGGGGGGAGTCCCGCCGGGGGGAGAGGCGAGAGGGGCCCCTCAGGGAGAGGAAACGCAGTCGGCGTCATCCCGGCCCTTCCCGGCTGAGGCAGCGCCCTGCCCACGCCGGCCTTTCCCGGCCTTCCCGACGGACAAACGCGGGTCCCGGCGGCCGCCGGTGCGGGGAGGTGCGCGGGCAGGTGCGCTCAGGTGAGCGCCGGTGCTGAAGGAACAGCTCCGCTCACCTGCACCCGCTGCACCGCCGGCAGTGCCAGCACCACCACTGCCGACATCCACCCCGCACAAAGTGCTGCGAGCCCCGCCTGTCTCCGCCAGCGGCACCCGCCCCCTGCGCTTCCCAGGGACTCCCACTCCCAGAACACCCCCAGCACACCCTGCCGGCCAAAACACATCCACTGACAAAGCTTGCGGCCCCCGGCTCAGGTCTGGGGGGGTCTGGGTGCTGCAGGGACCACCAGCCGGCGACGGGACCCACCGGGGACCGTGCTGGGCCCCAGGGGTTTGCAGCCAGCCCGGCGCTTGGCCAGGGCAGCCTTCCTCACTCAGGCACTTCCTCCCGCGGGCCAGGGCCGGGGCTGCTGCTGATTTCCGATAAGGCTCCTCTCTTTCTCTGCTCCGCGCGTTTGCCTTCGCATTTCCTCCCGTCCCGAGCCCCCTCCTCCCCCAGCCCCGGCGGGGTGAGCTGCCGGCGCAGGAGGCAGCAGGGGCTCAGTGCCACGTGTGCATGGGGACACCCCAGCGCCACACGCACACGGAGACCCCAATCGCCACGAGTGCACCGAGACCCCCACGGCAGCAAACCAAGGACCTGAGCCATCCTGAGTGTCTGCCCGGAGCACGCTGGGGTGCACCCGCTGCAGCCCAGCACAGACAGACAGACAGATGGACCGAGTCCATCCTTGTCCCCGCTGTCACCCACCGAGCCCCCTCGCATCCCCCCGGGGCCGTTCCCAAGCGGGGCCCTGCTAATGAGCGCTCGCGGCCGCCGCCGCATACCGTCCCCACTCAGACTCATTAATCTCATTACGCCGCTACAAATCACTGGAGATGCCAAGCCGGCGGGGATGTGGTCCGTGGGGGCACCGCTGACATCCAGGGAATGGGTTCTCCCCATTATGCTGGGACTCCAAAGCACCCACGGTGGGCAGCCAGGGTGGGTGGGGGCCTTGCCAGCCCCAGGATGAGAAGCGAGGGGCCCCGCAGCCCTCACGGTGTCCCCGCCGTGCCAGCACGGGCTCCCCACGGGGCGCGTCTGTGCTGCGGCCCCAAACCGACCCGATGAAAACAATTATGGCTCCTGTCGAGGGCAATCAGGCGCGGCACAGCGCGATGCGGCCGGCCGGGGTTGGGGAGTGCTGCCCACCCGCCCCAGGCCCCCTCTGACCCCGTGGTGAGCAGGAGGTGACCCGGGGCTGTTGCTCTCCCGGGACATGGAGACCTTTACGGGGACCCCAGGCACACGGGGGCTGCGGATCCATGGCCCTCCCCAGGTGTGGCTCCCCGGCTGCACCACAACTCTTTCCCTGTGTCCCACGATCCCTCCCGTTCACGAGGGTGCAGTGCCAGGAGCAGGAGGTGACCCCACACCTCGACGCGTGCTGGGGAGGACGCAGCGATGTGGGATGGCGTCCCTAAGGTGACTGCTTTTCGCTCACCCCAAAAACAGTCCCCTGGGGCTTTCCACGGGAGCCCACACAGCGCAGGAATGCGCGAGACCCTCGCAGGGCCATGGCAGGGAACAAAACACCCTCAGTGCCGGTCCCCGTGCCTGCGTACCTACAGATCAAACCCATATGGGGGCCATAAATCTCCCCTTCTCGCAGCTCCCTCCATAGAGATGCCTTTCATGGAGAGATAAGAAAGTTGACTTTGTTCGGGGGGACAATGTCGCTTTTCATACCGGCCCTCACGGAGCGCGGCCCCCCCGGCGCCTCCCGCCCCACTGCAGCTCCCGGGGTCCCTGCGATGCCCGTGGGTGCCGGTGGCAAATTCTGCGCTGTGGTGCTGGTCCTGCTGCAGCACATCAGGAGCCGAAAGCGAGCGATGATGCTGCCACCCACCATGGAAGCCCTGCCTGCATCCCACTGCCCCCCACCCTCCTGCCCGACCCCCACTCACAGCTTCTCCAGAGCCTGTAGCCCGAAGAAAGAGCCGTTCTCCAGCACCGTGATCTTGTTGTTGCTCAGCAGCCTGTGGGAAGAGCAGAGGGAGAGGGGCAGCCCCGTTACCTGACCTGCCACAGACCCCCGGCCGTGCCCTGGTGACCCAGGAGCTGGGGGGGAGTGGGGACAGGCAGTGGGTGGGATGCTCTGCGTGAGCTCCATGCCATGGACCACTTGGACTGACTGCCACGGGATCCCCGTGCTGGCTCCTGGGGCATCGCCTTGGTGCAAGGAATTAATTACACGTGCAGGAGATGACCCCCAGAACCAAGAGGGCACCCAAGGACCTGCAGCCAGGAGGGGACCTCCTGCTCCCGATGGTCATGGCATTGTGGCTATCCCAGCAAGGAGATTTCATCCCAAAATGAACAGCTTTGCTGACTAGAGGGCCTCTTGTGGGGTGACGGGAGAGGACGGAGGGCATCAGCACCCGACGATTCAGCCAGGAGCTCATTAAAGCTCGTCAGCGCAATTAGCAGAGGCTGAGCCGGCTCTCGGGGACCAGCGTTGGCTCCCCGGAGCTCCGGTGCGGCCGCGGGGGCACCGGCGACGCCAGCGCCGGCAAAGCGACCCGGAGACGGAGCGGGGGCAGGCGGCAGCCGGGCCGGGAGGGCATCCTGGAGCCCAGGCCGGGGGGAGCCGCAGGAAAAAAGGGCTCATTGAGGGCCGGGCCGGGGCTGTTTACACACGGGCGGGCTCGGCGGCCGGGCTGAATGGCCGCTGTGTGCTGCAGCCCGGCCCCTCCGGACGCGCTGCCCGCGGAGCCGCCGCCGCGCTCTGCTCGGGGCAGCCCCGGGAGCGGGACGTGCAGCCCCCGCAGGCTGGGTGGGAGGGAAGGGCCGGGGTCTGGCAGCGCAGCCCCCGCATCCTGTGCTAATGAGGAGCCGCCACCGGGCACCGGCGCGTCCGCGGGGCCCCGGCCCCGGCCGGCGGGGAGCGGAAACGTCCGGCGGCCCCGACAGCTGTAAATTGCTTCCACACGCCGCGGCCGGAGCTGCCACGGCCGGGGCCATGTCTGACCCTCTCTCCCTGCCGGGCTCGGCTCTCCCCAGCAGCGAGCAGCGGTGCCGGCTCAGCCCAGGACCCTGCCCAGAGCAGGGGATATCTTCCAGGGGTGTTTCCATCGCTCCTGGCACAGCCCCAGCAGCCCATGACTCGCCCCAACTCCCCGTCACGGCACCGGTGAGGGCTGTTGCTCAAGGCCGTGCTGGCCCCGAGGGCTCCACGAGGTTTTCATCCCGGCGGCAGGAGATTTCACAACCCACAGCACGGGGGGATGCAGCCGCGGCCGCGCTCCAGTGGTGGCAGAGCCCGCAGAGCACCGGAGCTGCAGCGCGCTGGGAGCGCGGCCTCGGCGGAGCCCCGGGGATGCTCGCTCTCCTCACGGACCCCCGGCACCGTCCGCACCTCTGCCGTAACACCACAGCTCCTGCCTTAAAAGGCAACGCTCCTGGCTTCCAGCAGGAGCGGCTGCCCCTGTGATCTGCAGCCAGCGACGCCCTCGGTACCTCGGCCGAGGGCAAAGCCACCCCTGGAGCCCCTCCAGAAAAAGGCCGGGACCCCGCACTGCTCAGGGCACCCTGAGCTGCGGGTGCTGCCCAGCTCTGTCCTTTCTCAAGGAGAAGAGATCCTTGACTATAAGGAGGGGTTGGCACAAAAAGGCTGCGCTGACAGTGACGGTTCGCCCAGAACTTTTCTTCCTGGTAAAACTTCCTGGGTAGGGATCCTGGCTCTTTTCTTCCCTGTCCCACAGAAGCCATCTGGGTCGCACTCCCCAGTTACAACCCACATCCTTCGACACGGGTTTGTTTTGTTTTCTCTAGTTTCATGGATATTATGTTCCAAATTGTTTTCTATTTGGGTTTTTTGGGGGTTTTTTTGTTGGTTTTTTTTCCCCAGGAAGTTCTCATCAGGCTCCACGGCACTTTCCATTCCCACATGTCCGCAGGCAGCAGAGCTGTGTGTGGGTCCTTGGCACTGTCCCCTTACAGGATATTAACTGAGAACCCCCAAAACACAATGGGATCGGTGTGCCCACGAGGCCACCCCGGCCCAGCACACGGGGGTCACGGGCCACCAGCCCCCGAGCCACACTGGGGGCCCAGCTGTCGGCATGTGGGGATGGACCCGGAGCCCGCCACTGCGTTGCAGACTCCGAGAGCTGCCCCTGGGAGGAGGGATCAGCTGGGGGGAAGGGGATGGAGGGCTGTAAGCCAACCCCCTGCCCCCAGGGCACCGAGGCCACGCAGCTGTCGGTGGGCTGGGAGATCCGGGCAGGGGTCGCAGTGGCTTCCCATAGGCTCACCGAGGCCTGGGGGTGCAGAGGGGACCCGGTGCCCTCACATCCCCCCCATCTGCAGGCTTGGCAGGCCATGGAAACAGAGCTGTGGCCCCAGGCTGGGACCCCTCAGCTCAGCAAGAGCCCCTAGTCCCGGCTTGGAGCGATGTGCCCGGAGGGAGGGCTGGGGATCCCTCCCACGGACCCAGCCGTCTCCGTGCCGCTCCGGAATCCTCCCGCCTGGAACGGCACCTCCACGGTGCCCGGTGCCCTGAGACCCTCCGAGCGTGGGCGGGCGGGGGGCTCCTGCCGGGGACAGCCCCGCCACGGGGACAATAATCGGCTAATTGAGCGGTGGCTAGAAAAGTCCCTGTGGACAATGCGGGGATTAAGGACTGGAGCATGAAGTCAAACGGAAACGATGGGGGATGCGTGGTGGGGATGGCGGGGGGAGCCCCAAGGAGCATCCTCCCATCCCGGGGGATCCGGGCCTGGAAGGGGTGTAGCATCCGTGCTCCAACCCCCCCGCTCCAGGGCTGTGGGGGCTTGGAGCCCGCGAGGCTGCCGGCAGGGAGATACAGATCCCTTCTTCTTCTTCTTCTTCTCCTCTTTTTTCATCTCAAAAAGAGGAGCCAAAAGTGAAAAAAACAAGATTGTTTTTTCAAGCGTGCTGGAATCCACTTGGATAAATAACAGCTCCAGAAACTGGGCTGCTGAAACAATAAACTTCCTCTGGACCCAACCAAAAAAGGACGCGGGGAGACGGTGGCTCCCCAGCCCGGGCAGGGCAGGCAGCGGTTCCTGGGGGGCCGCGGTGGGGGCGGGGGCCCGGCCCGGCGCTGCTCTCCGAGTGCATTAATTCAAAGCATATGCCCGGAGCAGATACGGCGCAGGCTGCGCCCCGAGCACGGCGCGCTGCTCTGCACGGGCATTTTGGGAAGAGAAAAGAGGGGCCCCGGAGCTGCAGAGAGGTGCTGAAGGCTCTGGCAATAAGAAAGGCTCTGGGGGCGGCAGCATCGCAGGGGGGGCAGGCAGCAACCCAGAGGGACCCCACGGAATCCCAGGGGGACCCTGCAGCATCCCAGAGGGACCCACAACGTCCCAGGGGGGAACCCACATTCCAGGAAGGACCCCACAGTTCCCAGAATGAACCTTACATTCCAGGGGGGACTCCACAGCATCCCAGAGGGGACCTCACATCTTCCAACTCAATGGGGCTGGAGAACCAAAGACCTGGCTGGGATCCCCCCCTCCCTGCTTTGTTTGGGTGCTCGGGGGCTCTTCCCCTCCCTGTGCCATGCCCGGGCGTTTCCTCCAGCCTCACGTCACGCCGGGCTATTTTGGATGGTGAAAATTATTGTTCCAACCCTCAGCTTTTGTTAGCACAGGAAAAATAAGCCCCAGAGAGAGGGCGAAGCCTCCAGAGCCGGCCTGGGCTGGGATGCTCCGACTCACCAGGCAGCACCACGACCTGCAGGCCCTGGAAAACCCAAACCTGACGGAGCTGCAGCCCAATAAACAACAAATAAAAAGCTGAAGAAGGCTTGAGAAAGAAACCATCTGCAGGGCCCGGGATAGGGCGGCCTTGGAGCGGGGAGTTCAAGTAGAACTGGAAATTGGTCATAAGTCAAAGCCCTCTATTCCCTGCAGACAATCTGTAATTTCAGTGCAATCAAGCTGTGCACATAAATGAGGCCTGTGCTGGGATTCCACATCTGGAAGAGGTTTGGGCTCCCGCCCGTGTGACAGCGGGGCTGGCCGAGGCTCTCCAGCTCTCGTTAGGGATATGGCGCTTTTTCCATCGGGCGATTAGCACAGGGGTCAGCTGGGGGGGATTAAAGCCTTGTTAATCCCTGTCTGCAGCACCCTGGCACCTCAGAGCCACGCTGGAGGGACGGCCCCGAGAGGTGCCAAATCCCCTGGTCCTAGCTGGAGCAGGATGTGGGGCTGGGGGCCACACTGTGCCCCAGGCTGCACTGGTGGCACTCCGGCTGAAACAGCCCGGCCACCTCTCCAGGGCCGCGAGTCAGAGCGGGGTCACAGCCCCATGCGCCAAGGCTGGCACCTCTCCTTCCTCCCTGCAGGGAGCTGGGCACAGGAATTAACCTGGGTGTGAACTGGGGCGGGTGTTGGAGGGGACACACCGTGAAACGTCCCCAGGGATGGCTGTGGGCATCACCCCCTCCCCACACCCGCAGCCATCCCTGGAGATCCCTGCCAGGGGCCGAGGGAAGAGGAAGGACACAGAGTTCCGCTCAGCAGACACTCCCCATCAGACACCAACGTGTCCCCTGGGACTCTGGGACCAGCAGTGGCTGCAGGGCAGGTCCCTGGGGCCACAGGCATCCCTCATCCCTTGTCCTTTGTCCCTCATCCCTGCTCTGCCCGTCCTGGGCTGCGGTGCCAGCGCGCATTTCTCAGGCGCGGGGGGTAAATGCGCAGCAGCTGCCGCGGAGGCAGCGCAGGATTCCTCAGCACAGGCCTAATAATTAAAGATAAATAAAGCGAGAGTGTGGGAAAAAGCCAAAGGAGAGGCGGGATGAGGGACCCACAGGGTGACAGACCTCCAGCCACTGAAGCTGCTCTGGCCGCCCGCCTGTCCCCAGCCCGGACAGCTGGACCTGCGGCCGGGCCAGGCTCCCTCCCGCCCTGGCGGCGGCTGGGAAGAGCCTCCCCCCGGCACAGCACTCAGGCACTCCCGATTCCCGGCTGGACCGGATGAACGCTGGAACACGGCTCCGCTTTGAAGCGTTACTGCCCCAAACACATTTCCTGCAGCAGGGACAACAGCAGTGCCGAGCACCCTGGGGGACAGAGGGCACCTGAGTACCCCGGGGCACAGACAGGAGCTGGCACCCCGGGCACGGGTGGGAGCCCTGCTCAGACCCAGCTCACCCGCAGAATTCAAGATTGGGCTGTCCCCAGTAGGACGTCCCCAAGGCACGTGCAGCCCTTGCCACATTCCCGGGCCCCTCCACTCCCTGCCCGCACCCCAGCGGCTCCAGGAGACGCTCCCAAAGTCGGAGCCTCTGGTTTTGATTGTTCCATCTGGAAAGGGTTTGGAATAAATCATGTTTACTGCGCGAGAGCAGAGCCAGGGTCACCGCATATTTGTAGGTTTCTGCCTACGCCTGTAGGTTTCATGTCACCTTTTAGTGGGATCGTGTAATGCCCTAATGCTTCTGCACGGTCATCCCGGCCCCTCCGAGGGGGCCCTCGGCACAGCCCCCACTGGGAACAGCTGGGGAGGGCCCTGGAGCCCGCATGGGATGGGATGCTTTTCCCAAACACAAACTGACAAAGGACTAAACATCCCTGCGAGTGTTGGCGAGGGGCTGACGTACGAGGCAGGGCCGTACGAGGAAAGGCGAGAAGAGCAAAGCTCAGAGTGTGATGGAGAGCCCAGCTGCCACCTGCCTGAGGCCCCCCAGTGTCCCCCGCCGAGGGAAGCCCAGGACACCCCTCAGTGCTGCTGTTCTGGGACAATTTATGCTTTTAACGTGACCGTTGCACTCGGACCCCGCTCACGGCACCGTCCTGCAGCCCCGGCGTGTTCCGTGCCCGCACTCCACACGGGGACAGCGGTGCCAGCGGGGCCCCTTCGCTGCCACCATCACCCCGAAGCAGAGCAGCGGCAACGCGCCCCAGCGGGGTCGAGGATGTGAGAGCAGGCAGGACGAGGCAGCCCCCAACCCCAATCCCTGCAAACCCACCCGAGGAGGGGAAGGTGGGAGCCACGACCACGGGCAGGCTGGCATGGGCAGGCAGCGCAGCCATCCCGACGGGACAACGCTCCGGTGAAAGCAGCGTTCCCTCCGGCTGCAGCGCTGCCAGCCCAGCCTCCAACCCAGATTTTAATTCAAACATCTCCTCTGGAGTTATAAATAAACCCTGCAGCGAGCAGCGCGCGGCTGCCAGCTCCAGCCGAACCCCAACCCCCGGCACGGGGGCCGCGAGGAAGAGGAGCCTTCACGGATCAAGCAGCAGCTTTAGACTCTTTGCACAAACCCCAAACCCATTAACCGCTCCTGATCGCTGCTCGGTAAATATTTCCAGGGACAACAGTCACTTTCAAACAAAAACATGCTCCCATGCTCAGAAACGCTGCGGAGGGAAGCAGGAGAAAGAGCTCGTTTCCTGGATTTCCAGCTCACGTCCACACCAGCCCCGCGCTGCCGCCGCGCCGTGGGGACAGCGGGGTCCCTTGGGCAGTCCAGAGCCACGACACCCCTTTAACGCGATTTGAACCACGTTAGGCAGCACCGAGCGACGCTTTCGCTGCTGCAGAGTCGCTTATTGAGAGAAAAAAGTAACTACGTGCGCTCCCGACCCCGCGGGGCTTCACCCCCGGTCCCCGTGTCCCCGGTCCCCGTGTCCCGGCCAGCACCTGCCCGCCACGGGGCGAGCCGGGGGTTCCTCGCCGCGCAGCTCCAGCACGGAGAGGGCTCAGCGCGACCCACGGGTGGGTTCTCGTCCCGCTCAGGGATCCCCGGGGCAGCAGCGCGGGGCGATGCCGGGCCGGAGGGAGATGCCCGGGGAGATGCCGGGGGCAGGGGGGATGCCCGGGGCAGGGTGCGATGCCCGGGACGGTGCCGGTCGCGGTACTCACAGCGTGACGGTGCCCTCGGGCAGCAGGCGCGGCTCGGGCGGAGCGGGGAGCCCCCCGCCGCTGCAGACCACCCTCCGCCGGGGCGCGCCGGGGCCGCCGCCCGCCTTGGCCCTCTCGGCCGCGCACTTGCAGCCCAGGCTGAGCGCGGGGCAGCTCCGCGCCCCGGCCCCGGGGCCGCTCAGCGCCGCCGCCAGCAGCACCAGCGCCGCCGCCCGCCGCATGGCCCCGGCCCCGGGCCACGGCTACGGGCTCCGGCTCCGCGCCCGCCGCCGCCCCGCTCCCCGGGGCGGCTCCGGCGGCGCCGCCTCCCCCGCTCGCCGCGCTCCGCCGCCGGCCCTGGCACCTCCCCCGGCCCGCCCCGGCCCGCCCCGGCCCCGCCGAGGGCAGCGGCTCGGCCCCCCCGACGGCACCGGCGTGGAGGAGCGGGGGAAACCCGCACGGAACGGAGCGGGGCTGCCGCGGGCAGGAGCCGGAGCAGAGCTGGGGCTCTGCGCTCCCCACGGAGGGCTCCGGCTGCTCCCCACGCCGGGGCCGAGCCGGACCCTGAAGTGCCTCGCTGGGAGATCCCGGCTGTGACGAGCGCAGGGTGCCGTGTCCGGAGTGGGGACACACAAGCGGGGCCGGCAGATCCTCTGCGTACGGGAGTTCTGCGGTGTCCCGCTGCTCCCCGCACAAACTCACACGGGTCACTCCGTGGTCAAGCTGCTCTGTCCCCTCCCAGCCTCCGCTCTGCAGTGAGCACTCGTCCCCCTCGGCTTCCCTGTTTGCTTCGCTGCTTTTCACACTAAGTTCAATATTTTTCTTCCCGCTCCCCCTCGTCCGCCCGGGGCTCGGCTTCTCCGAGGCCACGGCTCGCTGCAGCGTCAAATCAAAAGGGATCAAAAGCCGGCAATGAAGTCTGTGGGACCTCGTGCCAGGGAGCAGAGGAAAAGGGTCATGGAAGGACGACAAGACCACGCTGGGAATGCGGTTTCTCTCCAGGACCAATAGTTCCTGGAGGGGAAAAGAAATTTACTCCTCTCTCTAAATAACTGCAACTTGCTGTGGCAGTGGGCGCCGGGGAGCAGAGATGCTGCTCAGCTCGCACTCCAGGCTGCTCCCAACGCGTGCTCTTGGTTGGGAGCACAAGGGTCCGGTGCCCTCTGAGCTCCCAGCCCGGGCACCCGCTGCCTCTACCCGGGCAGGGACAAGGACTGTGTCCCCAAGGGCCCTTCCATGGCCAGTCACAGCCCCACAGAGCTCCCACCTTGGCACCGGGGCTCAGCTGCGGGACCCCAGAGCCCTGGGGACCGGCATCATCCTACGAGTGAAAGAGACAAGGTGTCCCACATAGTTCTGTCTTTTTTCCTCCCCCCTCCCTATTTTGCCACTGAGCAGAATTTTCCCTTTCTGGGTCGGTACCCGCTGGTCCCGTTGCTTGTGGGGCCTCCCCCATCCCCCCACACTGTGGAATGGGGCTGCCCCAGGAGCGAGTCCCAGCACAGGACACCCCTGGCTCAAGGAGCCTCTGCAGAAGGGTCTCAGGGACAGGGTGGGATTGGCCTGTGCAGGGCCGAGAGTTGGGCTCAATGATCCTTGTGGGTCCCTTCCAACTCAAAATATTCTCTGCTGGTCCCAGATCCTGCAGCTGAAGCTGGAAGAGCAACAGGAAACTGCTTGTGTCCCGTATCCGCTCCGAGATCCTGTGAGCATCAGCCCAGCATGGAACCCTCCCAAACCCTGCATGGTGAGCGGGGCCTCCCGCCTCCAGCACTGCAGAGCAAGAGTGGCTCCCCTCCTTCTGGAGGGGATGAGCCTCCAGCTGGAGCCTGCTGCTCTCCCTGGGCATTCCCACAAGGGAGAGGAGGCTCCTTGTCTCAGGCACTCACAACAGCACCACACAGGGACACCCCAAAACGCCTCAGGATACAGGGCTCAGCCACCTCCTTGCACTGGATGAACCCTAAATTAAGAAATCCTTGTCTCCAGGAGCTCCAGTACCAGCACTGGAGCTGCATCCATGACACGCTGAAGCAATCAAACTGCTGTGCCTGCCCTTCAGAGTTTCAGTCTCTAAATTCCCTCCAAGAACAGGGAGAACCTTGTCCAAATCAGGACGTGTGGAATACCCTGCCCCAGCCCTGCTTGGAGGAGAGGAGCTCAAGCAACACTTTCCACATGCTTTGAGCCCAACGGAGTTCAGGTTCTTTCAACTGCTTCCAAGCCCCTCTCCATGCTTTTCCAGCCCCGACCCCTCCTGATGCCTCCGGCCCAGGAGACAAGGCAACCCGTTTGAAACTCCATCACCACAGTGCTGGATGCCAAATCCCTGTGTCCCTCCCTCCCACTCCAAGGTAAAAAACCTCCTTAACTACTGCAGGCGCAGGGAAAGACAACAAGCACGAGACTCTCTCAATTCCTTTCACTGGGATCCAATAAAAACCTTGGCAGTCGCCGTCCTTCCTGCCGGAAAGCCGATATCCCAGAAATAAACACACTTTCCACTTTGAAGGGCTGCAGGGGGATCCGCCTGGGCCGAGCTGCTCTGGCTGTCCCAGGCTCCCACCTGCCCGCAGCCCCCGGGAGCTGACCCACAGCTCCTGATCTCGGCCGCTTTGGCTCTGGTGCTTCCCCGAGGATGAGGATGACCCATTTCCCAGGAGCCAGAGAGGAAGGAGCAGCAGCAGATCTCCCTGTCCAGCACCACCAACGGGTTTATTCCTCTTAGAGGCAGCCAAGTCTCCCCATGGATGCGCTCCAAGCCCCCAGGAAGTTTTTCACCACAGTGCGTGCCAAGTCCCGAGGCTGTGGGGGCTCGGTCTGCTCAGCCCCCATCCAAGGGCCAGTGTGGAAACAAGGGTGACCTCAGAGGACTGCTGGGAATCCTGGGGCCGTGCCTTTGCTCCAGAGGGGACGCCGCCTGCGCCGTCGGCCACTGGACATCACGAGGGCGGAGGAGTCCCCGCGTCTGCCGGACGTCTTCCTCCAAGGCAAATATTGACAGTGACGGTGGCGGGCGGGGCGAGCCCGAGCGCTGCTGCCCCGGGGCTTTGATGGATGTAAACCAAGCCGGGGGCCGGGGCTCCGCGCGGTTCATTAAGAGGCCGGGGAGTCTTTAATCTCCGGCCCGCTGGCTCCACTCCAGTGACCAGCAGTTTCCATCTGCCGAGGGAGCGGGTGGTCTGTGCCCCACGCCCCCGGGCAGGTGCCTGGTGCCACCGAGGCCGCATTCCCACCTCGGGCTCCACGTGGATGCCTCGGGAGGTGCCGCTGGGCAGCGCCCTCCGCTCCGGCCTCGGGGAGGCTCGGACACGTGGGAAGCCTGGCAAACCTTCTGGACGTGATGAGAAAAGTCAGTTGGAAGCTCCATGGGTGGGAGAAGCAGCTGCAGAGGAAGGAGCAGAAGCTCTCGCAGATCCCCTCTCCTCTCCAGAGCCTTGCCACAGCCCAGCTCGGGCTGTCCCAGCACAGCACCGGGGCTGCTCCCCCACGGCCGCCTGGCCCAGCCCGGCAGGAGAAGGTGCCCTGTGGCAAAGCGCATCCCCAGGGCCACCGGGAGCCCTGCTGGGCCCCAGCCCCGCGCAGGGAGGCCACCAGAGCCGGGAAGGTTCCGGCAGGCGCTGCCCACCGGAGCCAGGTGGGCATGAGGCGATTTTGGGAGCCGAGCCCGGCCCGGCAGCACCACCCAGAGGCTCCTCCGGGCACAGCTCGCAGCCACCACACCTCGCGGCTTTCTGACCTTCCTGACCAAAACCCGCTTCGCTTTCTGTGCCAGCTCCCTCTCAGCTGCCTCGCAACCACCCTCCTCCCTCCGCGCCAGCTCCAACAGCGGCTCCAGGTTGGGGAAACAGCTCCAAGGGCAGCTCGGGGCATTTATTCACCACGCTGGGACATAAAAATAACATCTTTAATAGCTTTAGAGTTGGCACAGATGGCATTGAAACTCACCACTGTTTATTACTAGACTATGGAACCACACACAGTGCAGAGCGAGGAGGGCGGCTCCGGCCCCACGTCGCCTCTGAACCACGGAGCTACGACAGGTTGGTGTTGGAGTTGACTCTTTTCATTTACATTCAGCTTTTATAGAGTGAAACCAACAGCGAGATTTAACCACACGCACACAGAGCAAAGCCTGGGGAGGATGTTCCTGCTGGCAGCCGAGCTCTCCTCCTCTTAGCAGACACAAAAGCCCAAGAATCAGCTGTGACGCAGGTGAGACTGGCCAAACAACACAGGACGATGCAGGAGCTTCTGCTCACACCCCAAGGAAAGTTACTGCAGTGACAGACCCACTTCCCTCTTCCAAGAGCAGGAAAGGATGTTAGGACACAGTCTAGAAGCTTTCTCAGTGGCCAAACGACTTTTTTCAGGAGCCCAGAAGGCAGTGGGACAATAACACCTCCTTTTCTGAAGTATTTCCCCAAGGAAAGCTCCCGGCTGCCCTGAGCCAAGCATCGTTATCCTCACATAGGTGTAGAGGGGATGGCACAGGGACCAAACCATGAGGGACTCACCTTGGAAAGCAGCAGCAAGCTGGGGGCAGAGCAGAGGCCTGGGAGAAAACCCCCATTCTGACCAAAAAACAGCGTCAAAACTACCAGGCAGGATGAAAATAATTCCCAGCAACAGAGGAGGGGAAAGGAAAGGAAGGGGGAAAGCATCCCAGATCTGGGCAGCCACAGAGCCATGGGAAAAGTTAAGTGTCAGCCTGAAAAGGACAAAACTGAGCCGAAAAGACACTCCCACACTGCTGATGTGCAGCCAAAACATCACAGCACGGACCCACAGTGGCAGCTGAGCTCCTCACAGTCCCCCGTGCCCATCAGTCACCCCCCTGCCATGGCCACGGCCTCTCCCGTGTCACAGCACGGCCCCACCTCAGCTCCTACCATCCCACGTGCAAAACTTGTGTTTGGGGAAACATTTACAGGTTTCTGGCAAGATCATAACGTGTTGAATGAAGTATTTAGTCCTTGGTGAAAACAACCACCAGCACTGCTGCAGTGACACCCACCTTGCTCAGCAGCAGCTCCAGCCTGACAAACACTTGTTTGTCCAACCCAGTTACCCCAAAGTCTCTGTCCTTGATGACCCTGAGGAACCAAGACACCATAGCCACTTCCAACCCTCAATTTCCTTGTCACGTGTTGGTTATAAAGATTTCCAGTTTCTAGGGGTACTCTACAATCACAATGATTTGAGGCATTTCTGGCCTCTGCTCCGAGGAATTCCCTCTCACCATCAGGATCGGGTGCCGACACGGAGGGAGGTAAAATGCATAGTGAGGTCTCCCACAGCGAGGTCTCTCCTCTGGCGAGGCCCCTTGTTTTCCCTTTAGTGCCCCTGCACTGTCACGGCCTCTGTTTGGCCTTTACTTCCAGCAGGGGCCTTGCCTCCGATGGCTTTGTTGGAATAATCCCGCTCTCCAAAAATAGTGCTCCCAATCCTGACGTTCGTAGATCCAACCTCTATCTGGAAGAGACAGAGAGAAGGAGGTCAGGGCAGGGCTGCCACCACCCCACGACCCAGACTGGACTCTCACCACACCACAGGACGGTTCCCCACGGACTCATCACCCACAGCTACACCCAGGGCTTGGTTTGATCCCAGCAATCTCCCCCGGGACCAGGAGAGCTGCACTGGGATCTCCATCCAAGGGGAAGCCTTAGAGGCCAGTTTGGGTGGCACCTGGGCTGGAATTCGGGGTGCAGGCGTGTTTGCTCCCCGAGGGAAGGGGCAGGAATGCACTTACTGCGTGCTGGAAGTCCGTGGACATGCCCATGCTCAGCTCCACCTTCTCCACGGGCAGATTGAGCTTCTCACACACCTCCTGCCTCAGGGACAGCAGCACCTGCAGTGCACGAGGGGACAGCGCGGGGTCACACTCCTGGACAGCCTTCCAGGGTGACACAGATCCCGATTCCTGCCTGCCCCTGAAGTGTCCTTCAATTCCCACACTTCCCACAGAAGCACCAGGAACAGCGTCTGGAAATTTCCCAGATTTCCTGACGAACCCTCACCTGGACCAGGGGCTCCAGGACAGCAGCTGCTGCCCTGCCAAAATCCTGGCTGCAGCTTCAGAGGAGGGATGGGAGGAATACCCTGCAGAAAGCAGCCTCGCACCTGCACTGACACTGGCACTGAGGGCCCTGCACTACCCTGCTCAGGGTGCTCCTACATCCCTACAGCCTGACTCGGACTGGTTTGGCTGGGACAGACAACACTAACAGCAAACCAGCCCACAGTGACATTTTCTCCGAGAAAATCTTACCTGGAAGTCAGGATTTGGCCCCTTACTGAGGTCATGCCCGATGCTGCCAATGGTCATCAGCCCCACAAATTCCAGGCTGGGGCACCTGTTGATGACGTGCTCCACGGCAGCCGTGGTGTCTCCGGGGGGAAGGCCGTGCTTGCCTGGAAAACACCAGGGGGATCTGTGCCCAGCTCTGCCACAGAAACACCTTCAGCCCATCCCATTCAAGCTCCCTCTCAAGCCAGCAGGACAAACATGCTCATGCCCCAAAGAGCACTTACTGTCCTCCCCACTGGTGTTCACTTGCACCATGACCTTCAGCTTCTGGGGGGACCCTTTTTTCTGCCACGAGCTGTTGACTCTGTCTGCCAGTTTCACAGAATCCACCGTTTCCAACATGAACAGGTTTGGGACAGCTGGGGAGAAAACACAGGCTGAGGGAATTCTGCTGGCAGGGGATTGTTTGTACCTACAGCAGGTATTTGTGAGTTGATGGTTATTGTTTCAGAGAACCACGGCATATCCTGAGCTGGAACGGACCCCCGGGGATGACTGAGTCCAACCCCTGGCCCTGCACAGACACCCCAAAATCCCACCCTGGGCATCCCTGGGAGCAGTGTCCAAATGCTCCTGGAGCTCTGGGAGCCTCGGGGCCGTGCCCATTCCCTGGGGAGCCTGGGCAGTGCCCAGCACCCTCTGGGAGAAGAACCTTTTCTTGATATCCAACCTAACCCTCTCCTGACACACCTGAACACTGGAAGACCACTGCCCACATAAAATCAACCACGATTTACCGATCAGCTTGTTGACATTGTTCTTCTGCAGGTGGCCAATAAAATGCCACTTGATGTCTGGACAAGACGACAGAATCTGAAAGCAGAGAGAACACTCAGGTTGGGAGAGCGATTCCCTCTTCCCCCATGCAACACTTCAGTCTTAGTTTGCCCACAACCAAATTCCAGACACCCAATTTCTTTGTTTGTTGACCCTGAAAGACTCAGCTTGTGGTTGTGCTGAGGTCACTGCACAGCCTGGAGAGGGACGGGGCTGTGGCTGCAGGGAATTCTGTCCATGGGAACAGCGAAGGCAAAGCTCTTTTGCAACAGCCATTAAACATTATTTTCCCCAAACTGAGTGTTGATGTTTTTTCTCAACAAGGACTGTGCCTCTCCTAAAGAGAACACAAAAGGCAAACCATGGCTAAGGCTCAGGTATTCCCAGACTCCTCTGGAGCCAGCAAGGCAGGAGGGGGAATGGGGCAGAGGCAGTGAGCCAAGAATAACCCACCACTTATCTGCAAAGATAAGGATCCAACCAAATCCCTAACAAAGCCCAGGACTTTGCCTGAACAGCTCTTGGGACACAGCTATACACGGAAAGAAAACACAAAGGGAACTGTGTGCTTACTCTGGAGTCTGATGCCTTTTCCAGCAGCTCCTGAACCTGGGAGAATGAAGGAGAATTCCGTTAAACCCACAGCAGGCACAGGATTGGTGTCCTTGGGATGTGTGTTCCTGGGGCCACCCTGAACCCCAAAAACACGAGGCGAGGCAATGATGCTGTCACCCACAGAGCCACCCAAACTGGGCTGCCCCGTGACACCAGGAGGAATTTCTTCACAGAACGGGTCCTTAAACATTGGCAGGAGCTGCCCAGGGAGGCATCGGAGCGCCCATCCCTGGAGGTGTCCAAGGAAAGACTGGACGTGGCACTCGGTGCTCTGGGCTGGGTGACAAGGTGGGCATCGGGCACAGCTTGGACTCGACGACCTTGGAGGGCTTTTCCAACAGGAATGACTCTGGGATTCCATGCCCTCCACAGGGAGCCCTCTCCCAGCCCTGCTGACCCTCTCCCAGCCCCTCAGGGCCCCCCGACTCACGTAGTTCTCCCCGAAGCTGCGCTGCCCGTGGCTGTAGGCCTCCATCACCATCTCCGCCGGCTTGGTCTTGCTGACGGCCACGAGCCGCGGCTGCACGGCCGGGAGCCCCTGCGGGAGCAGCGCGGGGTGAGCAGGGGCACCCCCAGGCCCAGCTCGGGCACTCCCAGCTCCGGACACCCCCAGGCCCCGCTCGGACACCCCCAGCTCCGGACACCCCCAGGCCCAGCTCGGGCACCCCCAGGCCCAGCTCCGGGCACCCCCAGCTCCGGGCACCCCCAGGCCCCGCTCGGACACCCCCAGCTCCGGGCACCCCCAGCCGGGGCCGCTGTGGGGGGACGAAGGGGGCCCGGCCCTATGAGGGGAGAGCCGGGACGAGCACAAGGGAGGCCTGTGGCGATAGCGGGGTCCCGGCTCCTTTGCTGGGGCTTTCAGACACCCAGATCCGTGCTGTGCTCGTCCCTGGGGCACTGAGGGTCCGTTCCAACCGCGGGACCCGTCCCGGTCGCACCGCAGCTCTGCCCTCACGGTCACCGGTGACCCGTCCCCACGGCGCGGGCCCGTCTCCACGGTGACGGAGGCCCTGTCGCCTTGGCAGCGACCCGCGGGTCCCCCCGGGCTGCCCCCCGTGCCCCCCTCACCTGCGGCCGCCGCGCCGCCGCCTGCTGCACCTGCTCGGTGACGGCGCGGAGCGCCGGGCCCAGCCCGTCCCCGGCGGCCATGCCCGCTCTCCACATCCCCGCCCGCCCCAGGCCACTTCCGCCACACACCCGCCCCGCCCCCGCGCCCCACCAATCAGAGCGCTCCGCCGGGCGCCGCCGGCCAATAGGAGCGGCGGGGAGGAGAGCAGCGAGCAGCCGCCATGTTGGGAAGGTCGCGGGCGCCATGGCGGGGCCCGGCCGCGGCTCCCGGCGCTCTCCGGGTTTGGGGACAAATCCAAACCCTTTGGGGACAAATCCTGAGGAACGGGGCCGAGCGCTGCCACCCAGCCCGCCCTACCGTGCCAGGCCCGACCACCCTCCACCCCTGAAAATTAGGTTCTTATCCCTGCATGAGGAGCAGCCTCCCAAGGGTGTGAATTTCGGTGATTTCGGGGAGAAAAAAGCGTCACAAAAACAGGCAGGAACAGCGCCTGGAGCGAGGGCACAGAGCCCCAGAGCAGCTGGAGGGGCCGGGACAATGCCCGGCTTCATCGCGGCCACTCAGAGGGGAAGAGCGGGGAATTGCCAGCTGGAACCCATTAACTCAAATATTTGTCTTAATGTGCACAACTTCACTGTCCCTCCGCAGATCCAGTGTTTACACAGCTGGGCAAAAACACCCAGAAGGTTCCTGCCCTTTGTCTGGTAAAACATGACAAGGATTTTCTGCGAGCTTTACCAAATCCGAGGTGTTTGCTGCTCCAGTCTCTGTTCCTGTGTTTTCCACTCATTCCATAGCAAAGCAGGGGCTGACAGACGGACACGGACATTCCTTCCTCTGACCTTTCTTCTTCCACCTTCCTCCTCCTCCTCACTGGCAAGGGAGAACCATCCCGTGCAGGGGCACAGCACTGACCCCCAGCACCCCACTCCCACCGCAGCCTCCACGTTCCCTCTCTGGAAAATCTTCCCCTGCAAATACATCTACACGTGGTATTAAAGTTCATCCAACAAACCCTGACATTAAAATTGGAAGATTCTAAAATTGAAGGCCATTTTATTGTCATAGCAAATACCAAAATAAAAAGGCTTTGAGTTCAGTACATAAGATCAGAGACTGCACTGGCAGAGCATTTCCATGCTCCCCACAGCCATTCCCAGGTATCAGCAGTGCTACAAACCTCTGCTCCCTTTGCTACAGAGTGGGTTTAAAGTTCAGATCTTCATCTTAAGATTAGAGAAACAGGACAATTCGCCTGTTAAAGAGACAGAGGGAATAAAGGTTTATATGGAGAGACGGATCCACTCTGGAGAATTCAGGACATTTTACAGAGCGAAGAAACCTGAATGAAGACACAACAGATTTTGGCTTGTGAAGACTGACACACTCCCAACTTTGCTTTTGCATCCTTAGTACAATCTAACTAAATTACACTAATACTTTAGCAGTCAGGGTTTTAATTAAAAAAAAAATCATTAAGAGCTCTTTATCCCAAGTTATTGTCTTGCTGTGAAATCACACATAAAAAAATGCCTTTATAATACCACTTTGGCTTAGTTGCGTCCTTTCATTAGTGAAAAATACTTTTGTAAAAGGAGGTGTTAGTTGCTGATGGAAACCTCGAGCACGAACGTAGAACAACCTCAAACGAGCTCATCCTCATTGCTGAACTTCTGCTGTTCCCTGTTACAACCTCCCTTCACAGACTGATTCCTGAGTCAGGAATATCACAGCCTCCCCGGGGATGTTGTTGTTCACTACTGTGGGTCTGATGGAGGTCTGGAGATGGGACTTCCCTTAGCTCCTATTTTCCAAGAAATACAAAGAGGAGGGGACTTTTCTCCAGCAGAAACCGATGCTTAATTTCTATTTTGCATTTTCAAGCATCAACAGGGAAGAGAAAACTGCTGTAAAAACCCTGGAGCCAGCAGCTGAGATTCATCCGAGCTCTCTTAGTGTAACAGAGATTGATGAAGATTTAAACACTGAAGAGTGAGACCAGGGGTAGGGGGGAGCAAGAATTCGGGGCAGGAGCCTGCAAATGCACCAGGCTGGTCTCTGACAACGAGCACTGGCATCACCTCAGATGAGGATATTGGCCTCAAATTATATCAGCAATTCATCACCAGGCTCTGCTGCCAAATGCAGATGGATTAGGTAGGAAAAAAAAAAAAGTTCTCTCTAGGCATGAACTTTTATCTTCAAATTTTGCACGTGTGGAAAACAAAACCCTGTTCTCTCCTTGCATCTGGGATGTGAGGAACTGATCAGCTCTCTGGAGGGGAAGGTACATTCTGGTACATTGTTCTGAGAGAAAAAGGGGACTCCATCTTTGGGTAGCTCAGGAAGAGCTGCTTTTCTCTGCCCCGTGACCTTTCAGGATCACGGTTTGTCCTTGGCCAGCACCAAATCTCCCTTCCACAAGGTCCCTTCAGACCCAATCCCACAGGAGCTCAGTTCTGCTCACTTCAGCTCACCTGAAGGTCCTTTTTCTAGTCAGACACCGTAAACACTGAGATTCCCTTGCTCCTGCAGAGCAGACAACGAGCTGAAAAACTGTCTGGTCACTCCAGCAGCTCCCCCCCAGCAAGGCCTTTTGTAAAGTCAGGGTCCCTGAGACAAAAATTCTTTCCTCCCTGGTTTTCTATAGCCGTGACAATTTCCACGCCTGCGACCTCGTTTCACTGAAAATCCCACCCAGCTCTGCACTCCAGGACGCTGCCCACGCCCTGCCCCAGCAGCTGAACTGCTGGGAAAACTCTGCTGTGCCCCACAGAAACATGACAAACAGAAAACAAAGCCGTGTGAGGACAGAAAATGAAGAGTTTGGGTCACTCCCTGCGTGACTTGTGGTCTAAGGCTTCAATCCCTGCAGGATTCCAGCTGAGCCTCTGTCCCTCATGGGGTCACCTCACATGGGCTCAGCAGCCACCTGCCACTGGCCCCAGCCTCAAGCAGCCACTTGTAGTGTACAAAATCTAGCACCTTATTTTCAAAGGGGACTGAAATTAAGTACTCGGAATTTTCAGTAAGAAAAAAACCCAAAACAAGTTGTAGCAGCAATTCCCCTTCCTCCAAACCCTCAGCATTTCTTTACCTGCAACGGCTATGAACCACCTCAATCCCAAACTAGGTTCCCATCCAGCTGATAGCCCTGACAGCCTCTCCCAAATCCTTGGTCTGTGTGACCAAGAGCTGGGGAGGTGCATCTACAGAACATACCTGGAGCTTAGAAATTACCAGAAAACCCACCCCCATAAATACCAAAGTCCTTGTGTCTAATTGTCATACAAAAGATTGAAAGGATTAAATCAGATTCATCTCTTTCAGCACAGGAAAGGGGGAAAACAAAAAGGAATCTCCCAGTTCATGATGTTTTGATATAAAACGAATAGAAATCTTTCTTTTCAGTTGATGTTATGAAGTAGTTTTGTGTCCTCGCTGGTTCCTGCCCCATCCTCGTCTTGGATTCCTTCTGCCAGTCCCTCTGCAGATTTGCTCTGGCTCCCTGCAGAGTCCATGAACATGTTGGGAATATCTTTGCCAAAGTAGATCTTGCTGTTGGCTGCGATTGCCTTGTACTTCATCAGCTGCAAGTACTCGGGAGTTAACTTGAGCTGCACGGAGAGAAAACGGGTCACAACAGCTCGGATTCGGGAAAAAGGAAATTCCTGCCATGAGCACACGAGGCACATACTTTCCACAAGCACAGCAGGCACGGCCAGCCCTCCACAGGGAAAACATGGAGTGCCCAGAGCCAGGCTCTCCTTCAGCAGGGCTGAGTGCAGCTCTGAATCCCAGGGACTGAATGGCAAAATGGAAAGTGATGGGAGCAGCTGGGCAAACGCTCAATCCAAACGTGATGGAGATGCCCAAGAGCACATCACTCACTGCAGCCCTTGCAATGAGAGCTGCTGAGGAGGGAAATATCCCTGGCTGTTTTCCAGGGAGCAGATCCACGAGCGTGTCTGGGTGAGAGGAGCTCATTCGTTCAGGATAATGACATTGCCACAGAGAGGACAGAACAACTGGCACCAAACCCGTGCACAAACACGCCAGCCCTCTGCCCCTTCTCACCAACCACCACAGAACTGAAACTCTTCCTGCTGGAGTGTCCTGGGACCTTGCTGTAGGCAGGAGCACACCTGGCAATTCTACCCATGTCATTTTTCTGTTTCCAGGTTGGACTTCTTGTTGTTTTTACTTTTGCAGTACTGAGGCTCTTCCAGGGTGTCTGAGATGAGCTCCATTTGTTCTTTCCCTGCACTGTGGCTTATTCTACCCCTGCCTGTCACCCCGGAGATCTCCCTGCTCCGACTGCCTGCCAGCTTGAGACTGGAATGAAACCACATTTCTCATCACAACAGCGTGAAAGGGCAACACTGAAACTGATATTCCATCCACAGAGAGCCACGGCCCCGTGAGCACCCGGCAGAGCAGGGATCTCACATACCCTGACACTGATCTGTCCAGAGTACAAAATGAACTTGCAAATAAGGATCTAATTGTTTCGGTCACATGAAAGCTTTGCTGAGAGGAGATGGCCTTGTGCTTTTAGACTTAAACAACGATCACTGCCTGCTCTTGTGCTGAGTATTTCCCTGCAGCCTGATGCCTGGGGCCCTGCTCTGAGGCAACACAAAGGAAAGCACAGTACCTTGTTGGCCTCGGCCACCTTCATAGCAGTGTAACACTCAGCATCAGCTCTCGCCTTCTCTCGTGCAAGAAATGCAGCATCTGGAAGCAAACACATGCTCTGAGTCACATTTTTATTTCCAGCCACGTTAGCACCGTTTGCAGCTGGAAACCCTTCAGAAAGTGGCCAGTGCCACATCTAAACTACACGGGGCACAACAAGGGGAAGAGGGAACAAAATGGGAAACCCAGAAATGGGAGCTCCATTTACAGCTAAATGGCTGCAGGACGAGAGCATTAATAAGTGAACTGCATCTGCAACTGCAGAGCTCAAAGAATTTCACACACATCAGGGTTTGATTATCCCCATCACGTGGGCCGAGCTCAGCCTTTCTTCTCGAGCCAGGGCTGCCTCTCGTGCTGAAACGCAGCAACTGCTCTCCTGCCGACGTGGGATTTACCCACAGCCTTTGCCCAGGACTCCAGGAACAGCCTGAGCAGCCCAGCAGACCCTCTGCAGATGAGGTCTGTGCCTGTGGATGCGATTCCCAGATGGGATCTGGTCTGGGATACGCAGATGAAGGTTCTGGCACGCAGAGCAGGGGATTTTAACCTTTACAGGCTCTGCCCCTCGGACAGATGCTGGAGAGCTTTTCTCTGCTCTGTCAACAATTGCTCAAAGGCTCTGATTCTGTGGATACTGGAATTCCTGGGAGAGACACTTAAGGAAAGAAACGCTTCCCCTTTCTGTACTGCACTCCTTTTTCCCCTCTGACTCTGTATCCATCCAGGCCACCACGTCAAGGCTACAAGGAGTGCAATCCTGCCCCTCTCCTGACATTCCTCCCAAGGCACGGAGCCACACGATTGCAGCAAGTCAGTCTGGCTTTGAGAGCTGCATAAACCATTTGTGTACTTCCCCTAGCAGGGAGTCCTGTGAGCTGCTGCACTTCAGGATCATGTAAACAGCTGGATGGTCTGGCCCACAGCTTCCTCTCTCTGGGCTAAAAGGAGAGGTTGGTCCCAGTCCCAGACACCAGGAAAAAAGAGGGAGGCAGGAATCCTCTGCCAGCACAGAGCCAGACTGAGGGCCTGACACAGTTACAGGAAATAAACCCCACTGTATTTCTGCAAAGAACTTCTTAATGAGAAGCTGCTGATCTGTAAAACTCTTAATTGGCTCCTCAGTGGCTTCTGCAGAGCTTGTCAGGGCCTATAATGAATGTAAGGGGAAAGAAGGCCTTGCCACTCCTGAGCTGGAATTGCAGAGCCCCCTCCACGCCCTGGAGTCTCCTTGGCAAAGCACTGTATCAGATGGGTGAAGGAACACCTCCTTAAGTTCAAACTCCTACAAAGATCACCTTGAGAAAGGGAGTTTCAAGAAGCACAGCCTGCAAAGAAATTCCCGTTCCTGCCTCTGGCCAGGAGCATCACCCCTGTGAATGTCAGCCTGGAGCGAAGAACACAGCCAACACACACCTGAAGGGCTCCCTGGTGAATGGCTTCAGGAGTTACTGCAAAGCTCACCCCCCACTCACCTTCAATCTCTGAAATTCGCTTCTCTGTTTCCTTTTCCATCACCTTCTGTCCATAAGTTATTTCAGCAACTTGTGCAATCTTTTCTGCCTCTGAAATGAAAACAAGAACATGCCCACGCTGTCATCACACATCTTCTTAACACCAGAAGCAGCCTCACCCTGGAAAATCCTCACTCGTCACCTGCTTCAGGTGGAAATAAACGGTGGGAAGAATTTCCAGCCTGCAGAAAACAAAGCTGGAACCCACTTGAAAAACTCCTGAGTTTCTCTGGGAGTTTCAGATCAGAGAAGGTCCCAAAATGAACCATTGCATCCCTCCTTCCCTCCCTGGGATCTGGGGTCTCTTTGCTGCCTGTCCCCCCGTTCCCTCTCCCAGCCCAGCCATACAAACCGATCAGGGCTTTCTTCCTCTCTGTCTCTGCCTCCTTCTCCACCACCTTCTGCTTCTGTGCTGCGATCAGCAGCTTCGTCTTCTCGCTCTCCCTGGGGAGAAAGGGAAACCAGTTAAAACCAGGAGCTCACTGGTGTGGGATTCACACCACATCCTCTCCCCTCCTTCCAGCACGTGTCCAGGGCAGGTGGGATCAGCAGTGAGGGGGCAGGTACCTGCACAGAGCTTTTTGTCTAAACCAAAGCATTCTTTCCTCCCCTCCAGAGCAGGAAGATTTTCCAGTGAGTCCCTGTGACACTCCCTGCAGGCTGCCCTAGTACCTTTTTCTACCTTACTGGTTTTTACTTACATTAATGAGTTTTTAAAGAGTGAACATAACTAAAAAACTGCTCCAGCTCCCAGCCAGGGAAGAGACACTGGAACTGAGTCTCTCTCAACACCTCCTCCTGTATTTATGGCAACAGCACACGGGCTGATTTGGGACCCCCTGCCATGAGCACGCCACACAGGATTTACCACAAGCCCCAAAGGTGAGATGCAATGCCAGGGAAGCAGAATGGATGGGAGGGATCCCATCCTGGCTGGCACAGAGTGCTGGCAGCATGCTCAGGGAGCACGGGCGTGTCTGACCCAGCAAGTGCAGGAGAAGGCAGCTGGCTCAGGGCAGTGCAAAGGGATCAGCCTGTCAAGTGCTGCCAAAGAAAGTTATTTCAAAGCTTTGCAAGTCTTCAGCCTGTTGAATCACCAGTTTCTCCATCCCGGTCAAACAAGAGGATTAGTGCTGAAATCCATCCCTCTGCCACTCAGGCACCGCTCCGGGAGGGCTCTGGAACACGGGGCCAGTGCCCAGGGGAGGGAGCCCCAGGGCAAAGCATTCCTGTGCTCAAGGGCTCCAAGTGAGGGCCCTGCCAGCCCAGCCAGGGCTCAGTGCTGCTCTCAGCAGCCCCTTCCCGAGGGGCAGCATCAGGCTGGGAGCCCAGAGGCGATGCCCAGACCCCGAGATAACCTGGATCCTTCTGGGAACACACAGGCACTCACATGAGCTCGTAATTCCTCCGGATTGTTTCAGGGATGTTTGGCTTTGTAACTCGAACTGCCTGGAGAGAGGGAGACAGAAGAGAATGTGGGCCAGCAGCCAAGTGGCCCCTGGACTGCAGGGGTGGCACTTGGGGCATGCTCTGCCACCAGAGCTGCACAAACTGTGGCCAGGCCCAAAATCCACAGAGAAACAGCACTGAAGGATCTCCTGACATGACAGAGGTTGTAGCCTGGGCAAACCAGCACTCAGAGTAACTTCAGGAGAAACTCAACACATCAAAACTGAGAGGAGACAGGAAGGACACTGGTCCCACTCCTCAGGTTTAATGAAATCTCTGTTGTAAAGCAATTTCCTAAACAATCTCAGCTTCTTGTTTCCTTTTAGCCCTTTCCCCTCTTCACAATCTGCACCTTCAGTATCTCAATCAAGTCCTCATTACCTGTATAATTAATCCGGGGGCCATCGTGGTTAGGTCTTGCTGCAAGGCCAGTTTAAGGTTTTCATCAATTTGATCTGATTGGGGGAAAAAGAAAAGGGAATGAAACATCCCCCAGGGCAGTTTGCTGACAGCACCCAGAGTGAGCTGGGAGGGCTCACATTTCTTACTCCTGGAAAGTACAAATGGGAGTTGGATGTAGAAGTGCTGGGCTGATCCCGAGGCAGGTTCCCAGCTCTCCCAGCAACAACCAGCACCAACCCTTGGGACACACCACAGGAACATGGCAGGCATGAAATGAAACCCTCCAGTTTCCCAAAACCTGCAGTTTGGAATCTTCCTGAGCCAGATACAGCACCTTTACAACAAGGAGTCTGTGCTCCAACCCCTCTCCCCAGTGAACTTCCCAACTAGATCCTGAAGTAACGTGGTAAATCCTGACCTGCACCTGTGCCAGCAGGACACAAAGCAAATGGAAAGGCAGGAATGGGAAATGGCAGCATCAGTTACTTTAACATGCTGCAAAAATCATAAGAAATGTCTCTCTGGCTCAAGGAGTCCCAGAACTCCAGCGTAGCTGAGGATTTCAAAAGGAAACACAACCTAAAACCCTGCTCTGATGAAAGCTCCAAGGAGGGCAGCACTTCCAGCTGGGGCCTGCTGGGAAGTGCAGAGGGAAAATCAAACTGTAACGGCCTTAAGAGGGATCACATCACACTCCTGGATTGTTTGCTTTGGTCCCAGTTTCCTATCTGGAACTCAGGCTCCTCACGAAGCCCAGCCAGGATTTTGGGAAGCAGCTGTTATCAGTTCCCTGCACCTGCTGGCAGATGTGGGGGCAGAGGGCGACGTGAGGCCGCTCAGAGGGGCTGTGCCCCACTGCAGAGCCTGAGCCAGACTCAGCCAGCTCAGAGCAGGAGCTCCAGGGGAGTTTGTACAAGTTCCTTCTGTGCAGAGCGGGTGCTTTCAGCCCATTTCAGCAGCAGCTGCCGACATCTGGAGACTCCATGGGCCAGGAACCCGACCAGTGCCAGCAGGAACTGGGGGGGATCCGAGCCCCAGGCCTGCAGCCTGTGAGGGAAGGGGGAAGCCAGGCTCCCTGGAAAGCCCAGGCTGAACACAGAGCAGGAGTCTGCAAACACCCCCCGTTCCCTCAGGCACAAATCCTGTCCCACTGCACTCCCAAACCATTCCCAGCAGCTCTGTGCCCACAGCCAGCACTGCTGAGTGCTGAAAGGCTGCAAGGATTTCCTGTCAGTCCCGAGCCAGAATCAAAACACTCAGCACTGGCAGCCACTGGACGAACTCTACCAAGAAACCACAACTTTTCCTCAGCCTCTCCTGCTGTGCCTCTCCCTGGGCTGCCTGGTTTCCCGTTGGGAAGCTCAGCAGGCTGCTGCCAGCACTCCTGGTTTCTGGGCACTGCAGCCATGGGCACAGCCCAGAGCTCATCCAGCCCTCTGGCCAGGGAGTGCTTGCTCAGACTTTCTGTGACAGCAAAGAGCCCTAGCCCAGCTTTTCCATCTGGATTAGAGAACCCTGTGACTGATTCAATCACACAGAGAACGCCACAGAATTCCTGCTCCCTTCCCTGCAGGGAGGCTGCTGGCAGGGCTGGGGCTGGAGTTTATTGTTACAACATTTGGAAGCACTCAGCTCCAAAAGATAACAGGGATAAACGATGGCAGCTGGATAACAACCCCGACCTGGAGCAGAGCAAACACGGGATTAAGGGATGAAAGCCCATCAGCAGGGGGTTCTGCACCAAGAGCCCACGGGGAGAACCCTCAGAACTCCAGTCCCAGGGGCAGCTCACCAAACAGCTCGATGTAAACCTCCTGCAGCGTGTGGACACTGCAGAACTGGTTCAGCTCGTGGTGGATCTTGTTGAAGATGAGAGCCTTGTCGTAGTCGGCCGTGTAGTTCTTGACGATGTCGTACACTGGGAGAGGAGAGAGCATGGGGATGGAGCAGGGAGGGAAGGGAAGCAGGGAAAGGAGGCTGAGCACCCTCAGAGAAAACCTCAGAGCTCAGTCCCAGAGCAGGGGCTGTGAAATGAGGGACCCCCCCCCCGCCCTCAAACCCTCTGCTCAGGGCAGGTTCATTTACTGCTGGTATTTTGTGACACCTCCCTCAATATCTGTCCCCTGCTCTGCCAACAGAAGGGTCTGAAGCACCCCCAGGCCTCAGGCTGTGCTGGGGCTGCACACACACACACAGCTCCCTGCTGAGCCAGGCACTCCAGCCTGAACACCCAAGGATGTGGGAAAAGGAGCTCACAGCCCCCTCGGCTCCCCCTGCACTCCCCATGACTCCAACCTGATGCAGCACAAAGCTCAGGGGAGCTGGGTTAACGCAGATCATAAAGGCCAGGAACAACAAACACCCCAAATTCCCGGCAGAGCGGGGTCAGAGGTGACACCCGGGGCTCAGGGCACACCTGTGGCACAGCCTGGCTCCAACCAAACACAGCCACAACCTCTCCACCTCCTGCCACCGCAGCAACACCCCCGGGGTGTGTCCGGGGCAGAGCTCGTGACTCACCCGCGCTCTGGATGAGGAAATTCACCACCTCGATCCTGTCGAAATAAATCATCACTCCTCCGCTGCCAAGGGAGGGAAACAAAAATTGATGTTTGATGTTTGCTGGAGGCTGAGTTTGCTCTGGTGGGATGAGTGTGGGATCCACCCCGGCCTGCTCAGCACCCCAAAACCCCCAGCACCATCCCGGACCCCCCAGCCCTGGGGATGGGGCACAGACACAGCCCCGGGTGGGCTCAGGGTCCTGGGGGGCCCTTGCAGAGCCTCCCCGTGACCCCAGCTCGGGGGCTGCCGGGAACTTCAGTCTCTGTGGAGCTTCCAGCTGGGATGAAGGGCTGGGGGGGAAGGGGGGTAAGAGCTGAACATCTCACCTGGTGCCACACGGGACATTTTTCACCTCGTCCGTCTGCAGCGTGGTCTGGAGGGGATTGAAGGAAAGAGGCTTAAGGGAGGGATTTTCCCGGCACGAATCCTGCAGCCCGCGGGGCTCTGACACAGCCGCGTCCCCCCAAAGCAGCAGCTGCGCCCGCCTCGCTCAGTCCCTCGTTCAGGGCTCAGCGGGACCGTCCCGAGAGCCGCCTGTCCCGGTACCGGGCACGGCCGCACCCACCCGGGCCCCCCGGTGCCCGCCCCGCCCGGGCCCGGGCCCAGCAGCACCTGCACTGACTTGTAGGACGTGATGAAAGGCAGCATGAGGTGGAAGCCGGGCCCGCTGGTGGAGGTCAGCAACGCGCCGCCGCTGCGGAGGGAACGAGAAGGGGAGAGAGAGAGAGAGAGAGAGAGAGAGAGAGAGAGAGAGAGAGAGAACCGTGAGCGGCGGCGGCTGGCCGGAGCGCGGCTCTCCCCTCGCGGGCGGCCCCTCCGGGCCCGTCTCACCGGTAGTAGACGCCGATGTGCCCCTCGTCGATCTTGTGCACGGCCGAGAGGAGCGCGGCGGCCGCGACGCCGAGGGCGAGGGCGGCGATGGCGCCGAGCTGGGCCATGCCCGGCACCGGCGGCGGCACCGGCGGCGCGCCACTGACGTCATCGCCGCGCGACCGCGCCGCCGCCGCCGCCAGAGGGCGATGGAGGAGCGGAGGATGCGGCTCCGGAGGCCGCGGGTTCGAGACCCGCCCGCTCCCGCAGCGCAGCCCCCGCTGGGGTTTTGGGGGTGCGGAGCCCCCTCAGGGCCCCCTCCCCATCCAGGAGCGGGGCACAGAGCAGGACCTCGGCACTGATCCCGTTCCACCCCCTGCCACGGGCTGGGACGGTTCCCAGCAGAATCCCAGAGCATCCTCAGCTGGAAATGCCCCCTGGATCATCCATTCCAGCTCCTGGCCTTGCACAGACCCCCCAATAACCCCGCCGTGCCCCCGAGAGCGTTGTCCAAACCCTCCTGGAGCCCTGACTCCCAATATCCAGCCTAAATTCCCCCTCTTTCAATTGCTCCTGTCACCCACAAAGGGTTCTCCCCTCACTGCTCCCTGCCCGGACCTCGTTTGGGCAATTGCAGGAAACGGGATGGGCCAGGAAACATGGAATCATCCAGCTCTGTAATCTTAAAAAACCATGTGAGGGATGTATAAAACGTCAATAAAGCAGAATTATTTGATCTTTACTCGTGATAGATCTCCGAGGTTATATATAACAGCCCTGTCAGGAGGGTTCAGCGCCATTTAGGAATAAGGAATGAAATATCCACGATATTTGTCAATCCAAATTTTACAGCTCTTAAATAAGCGCAAAAGGGCGCCAGAGATGAAAAACACCCTGTAGCTGGTGTTTTTTTAAAGGCGTTTGCCCAGATTTAGGGCCTTGATAAAATGTATTAAATCTTTAAAGGTTTTAATGAATCTAGTATGTGTTTCATAAATCACAAGCCTCTGCTCAGCCCCTCTCAGTTTAATAAGGGTAAACTAGGAAATTGCTCTGAGCTGGAGCAAAATGCATCCATGGAATATTGAAAAGTAATAGATTTTTAAATGTGGGGTGTTCTGGCTCGCAGGAGAGGTTTTGCTTCATAACACCGGCACTATATCACTGCCCTGAACGGGAAACCAGCTGTGGCCACGTGTTTAACAGCATCAAGATGTGAACCAGCACAAAGGTAAATATTATTTGTAATAATCCTAAAAAAAAAAAAGCCAAAAAAAATCATTACTGCTGGACCCGAGGCCAGGAACATTCAGTGGCGTCTGCGCCGCGGCGCTCGGGGTTTTAACAGGGCTTTTTGTAGGAATAAAGGGTTTATTGCACCCAGCTCTCTCCAGCACTTGAAGACTTCTTCATCCCTGCCTCATCCCTCTGCCCCTCTCAAACATCCTGTGGGGTTTTCTGCGGAGTAAAGCGAGACAGTTTGAGGGTCTCTGGGTGCTCACGGCTCCGGACTCGTGGGGATGGAGCTGGGATGGGACCCGGGCAGGCCCTGGGTCGGGATGAGGGCAGAGATGGGGTTGCTGTGGGCAGAGCTGGGATGGGCACAGGCAGCCCCGGGTGGGACGTGCCCCACTGGGTCCCTGCGGGGCGCGGGGAGGGTCCGGCGGGGCCGGCACACAGAGCGGTGCAAAGTCTGTCTGCACTCATTAGCTGTCACAAGTAACAATGCCGGGCTGGCAATAAAGGCAATTCCGAGGCTGTTGGCCATTAATCACTGCCTGACAGCTGGGAATAGGGCTGGAAAAACTCTGTCCCCACCACTCCTGCTTTGGCGTTTAAGGTTACCTCTGCAGCTGCAGCCGTGGGGTGGAAAGCTCTGCTCACCAGCCCTGCCCCAGCCCCACTCCCGTCTCCATCTCCGTGTCTATCCTGTCCCCAACCCCATCCCCAATTCTGCCTCCGTCTCCATTTCCACGCCATTCCTATCCCCATCCCATCCCATCCCATCCCATCCCATCCCATCCCATCCCATCCCATCCCATCCCATCCCATCCCATCCCATCCCATCCCATCCCAGCTGTTCCCTATAGCTGGAACCCAAAGGAGCAGTGGAGCCCAGGAAGGGAAATGCCCAGAAGGAGCTGGGAAGGGTGCAGGGTGCTTGGCTGGGCCCTTTCCTGCTCTGCCCTGGCTCTGGAAGGGAAGGGGGTGGGAGAGGGGCTGTGTGGGGGGAACACTTCCCGAATTCCATCCGTCGGACGTTATTTGCCCATTACGGGGCAGAATTGTGTTTGAGTCTGTCCGAGCTCGTTCCGTGTCAGCTCTAACAATGCAGCACTTGGCAGTCCAGGCAGTTCTGTGGCGTTGGCCATTAATCATCCCCTGACAGTCCGGAGCTGGAAGGGAGGGAACAGCTCACATGTGGTCACAGTGCCCCCTCCCCATGGCCGGCGGGGCAGGGGGGGCTTCCCCTGCCTTGGGCCCACCCAAACCCACTGCAGGCCACAAGCTGAGGGTCCTCAATCCCCATCCCCTTGGGAGGGGCGTGTGGGGCAGGCGGAGAGTGGGGAAACATCCCTGCCTTTGCCGTGGGGCAGCCAAGCTCCCAGGGAGCAACCCCGCTGGGAGGAGGCTCTTGGGAAAAGCCTTAAAGCACATGGAATTCCCAGAGTTTTCCTCTCCATCGCCAGCCTCTCGCTCCAGGAGCCCCTGATCGGGAGCTGGGGCTTGTCCTGGGGAAGGTGATCCCGGTGGGAGCCGATTCCCGGCACAGGAGGGGAGCTCTCCCCGAGGCTTCTCTCGTCGTCCCGCAGGCGCCAGCCCCATGGCCGGGTGCCAGCGTGCCAGGTCATCCCCCAGTAAAGAAAGGAGCAATGTGTTTCCAGCCCCCCGATGCTGTTTTCTAAAGGGAAATGATTAATGGTGCTTGGAAACCACAATTCATCCCGGGAAAGAAAGTAGATTTACCCGAAACATGCGTGAGAATTAGTGCTGGGATCGGCTCCTAGGGCAGAGGGGGGGAAGCTAATGGCAAACAGAGCCCGTCTGTGTGCAGGGGGAGGGAATACCCCGCCAAAAACACGGGCTGGAGGAGCTGGGATGGAGCTGGGACAGGAGGGGGAGAGCGGCCGTCAGAGCCAGGTCCCCTCCCCAGCTGGAAACCCCTGACCCACAGTGGGATGGTCACGATGGAGAACGGAATTCTTCTCCCATGCGTGTCCTGAGAGCACAGCAAAGGATGGATGGTGCTGATGAGACCAACACTCATCATTCCTGAGAGTCCAAGAGATACCTGGGAGAAGCAGGAGCTGCACCAGAACCCACAAAGCTCCGGCCTGCAAACACCAAATGCATCAAAAACGTCTATTTTAGGCTCAGGGAATGATCTCACCTTGCTCCTGCTGGTGGGATCCACTGGGGTAACTGGGATGGGCTGGGGTGCACCACAGCAGCATGGAGCCATCCAGGTGCTTCATCCCTGGGGAGCAGGAAACCTCAGAGAAGGGAAAAACACACTTTTCCTCCGTGAGGGTGGGAGGGAGGCGGCCGTGGCAGCCCTGGCCTGGAGCGAGCACGGTCCTGCTGGGATGTGGGAGCTGCGGCATCGTCCTGCTGAGCTGGAGAAACGAGGCAGGGGCTGGCGGGTTAGGAAGTTCATGGAAAAGGTTTTCAGGCACAAATCCTGACCTGGATCCAAGCTGCCGTGCTCTTCTCTGCCCGGGAGAACAGCAAGGGAGGGGAAAGGGCTCCCTTGAAAGGAAGCAGGGACAGGTGACATGAATTTATCACCCAAATCCAGAGATAATGCCAAGATCCTTGCCTTTATCTCAGCTCTGGACCAAGGCAGCAGCCGGCCCCACGCAGGTCCCGTCCCATCAGCGGCGTGGAGGAGCTCGGACAGGGCTCCAGGAGAGAGATTTATTTGTGGGATTCCGGGAAGGGCTGGGGAAACCTCGGCGAGGTGCTGAAGCCCAGGTCAGGAGTCATCCCTGGTTCGGGGATATATTTAGAGCGGGATAATGTAAGCGACAGGAGGGAAAAAAATAAAAAATCCGTGGAGGAGGTGCAGATCCGTCCCCTTGGCTGAGAGTCACTGGATGATCCGAGCCAGGGAACAGATAGTTGGATTTCCCTTATTTCTCCCTTCAAATAAATCACAACTCCAGAGGCCTTTAAACTCTGCAACATGATCTGTTCCAATAAGGAAGGGAATGAAAGGCTGCGTCTCTCTGGAAGCCTTCAGAGCCATAAATCTCCTATGTACAAACACAGACCAGATTTCCAAGTGCATTTATTTTATTGTATTGTTTTAACAGAAAAATCAAACTGCAATAAACTCTGTCCCTCATTAGCTGTCTCCATATCCAAGCCAAACGCTGCTAACGAATAAAATCAGGACAAAGGAATGTGGATGTGGGTCCAAGGCCTGGCCGGGCGCTGACCCCCCGAAAGGCACTTCCCTCTGAGCCCCACGGAGGTGTGGGATGAGGGGAGCCAAGGGGGTGGCTCCTGCACTGCCCACGGCTGCAGCTTTGCTGGGGGTTGTCACCCCAAATCCAGCATCCCTGGCGTCCCTCCCTGGCTCCCACCGCAGCAGCTGGAGTTTGGTTTAGGGGTTTCCTGCTTCAGTGTGTTGTGGTCCCTGATGTGCACCCCAGGGCAGCGGGAACATGAGGCAGTTTGGGTGGGTGCTCCGTGAGAACCCCCCCCCCAGCTGCCCCTGTGAAGGGGCTGCAGAATTTGGGCTGAACTCATCAAGCACCGGGTCAAACCCCAAACTGGCGATGGGGGCAGTTCGGGAGTTGTCGGTCATTAATCATCTGCTGACAGTCCTGGAGTGTCCGGCTGCTCCAAGAGCGGCTCTGGGGGGGTTGGAGAGCTCAGGGACAGGGACGTGGCTGGCACTGGTGGTGGCGTGGACGTTGTGGTCCCCAGCGACCCCCATGGAGTGCCCAGCACCCCCAAACCAGCCCCATGGAGGGAGCAGGGCTGTCACATCCCGAGCACGGGAGATGCGGCGGCTTGGTCTGATCCAGGGAAAATGCGACAATCAGTCCCAAGCAGGCCGAGAAGGAACAAGGAGCCTGTCTGCAGGATTTATGGCACCGAGCCGGAGAGCCCAGAGCAGCGCCCGCGCCGCGCGGGTCCCGCCTCAGCCCACGGAGAAATTCCTGACTTATTGAATCACATTTGTCATCCCTAAATACATATGCAGGCCCGTGTTTCTGAATCCATAAACATCTTTAACTAACTCCGCTCAGCGAGGCCTCTTTCAGCAGTAATTTATATTTAACTTTTTCCATATGCAGGGCCTGTCGCGTTGGTGTCATTTCCGGGAAAACCAGGGGGGCTCGGGGGGCTCGGGGGGAGCACGGCGTGTCTTGGCCCGCTGGAGCAGCCCAGCTGCTGGCACGGCGCGAGAAATCCACCCGGCAGAGCCAGTGCTCATTAATCATTTGAACTACTAAACTGCCAGCTCCTTTCAAGATCTTTCAAGAAGTGTTTTCACCCAAAATAGAGTTGAAAACGCGCCGGGCCCTACTTTCAGAGTCTCATCCATCTGGCCATTATGGGGAGTGTCAGGCGGCTCTGACAGACAAGGCTGCTCTGTTCGAGGGGCCCCGGCCCCACAACCTGTCATATCGCGGGGCTGATGGCATCTGACAGCTCCATTTGTACCTCCCGGGGAGATGAAAGGGCTGCTCCCGGCGGTGGGAGAAGGGCACGGGGAGAGGGATGAGCAGGGGCACCCCGGGATGGCGGCAGCGTCCCCAGCACCGTGCCAGCTCCACGGGGAGAATGCCTCTGTCCCCAGGAGCTGCCCCGGGCTGGGAGCAAAGGCCGGGGGTCTGTGCCCATTGCCCACCCCTGGCTGTGGTGCTGAGCTCTCCCCATGCCCTGCTGGCGTAGAGAACCCAGAGCTGCCAGCCCTGCCCTGGCCTCCATGTCCCCCAAACTCACCTGGAGCCTTTTGGGTGCTGTGCACACCCCCAGTGCTCAGAGCCAGACCCCAAACCCAGCACGACAGACCCAGTGCCCTGAGAGCTTCCCCCGTGGCCAGGAGAGCTCAGGGCCGGCCACACACCAGGACATCCCAAAAGCTGCCAAATCCTGGTGTTCCTTTTGGAGTGTTCCCTAGGCAGGAACCCCTCAGTGCTGCAGGATTTCTGTGCCAGTGCAGCGACTTGGAAAAGTTTGGGAATTTTCAAGGCAGCAGTGGGGACAGAGCACATCTCTGCAGCCAGCGGAGCAGACACGGGGCACACCCAGCCAGCCCCATCCGTCCCAGTTGTTCCCAATACAAAACACAACCAGAGACTGTGGGAACCCCAGAAGGAATGAAGGGCTTTTGGCTCCATTTCCATTTTGCCCAGAACACGGCTCTTCTCACCTCCGAGGAGGACCATCCTTCTCCAGCCTGTTGGATGTTACCAGGATTGTGCAGGGAACGGGAACAAAACCCCACAGAGGCAACACAGCACCAGCAGAAACAAGGAGTCACTTTTGTGGGAGCACTGCCCACAGGACCAAGAGCTCCTGGCCTTGCCACCATCCTCGGTGATGAGCAGCCCCATCCTTCTCATCCAGAGAGAAAAATACAGCAAATCTTTTGGGTGCTTCACTCTCCCCTCTCCTCCCCTCCAGGAAGTGCAGAGAAGACGGTGAGGGTTCAGCAAGAAACATCCAGAACATCTTGGACAGTCCCCATCTCTCTCCTGTCCTTCACTCTCGGAGCCCCCCAGCCACCCCTCCTGCAGGAGTTGCTCAAGGAGAGGAGGCACTGGAACCTCAGGTTCCCACTGGTCCCTTTTTCTTTGGTGCAGCAGCATCTCCCTCTCCCACAGATGCACCAGTGGCCATGCAGGCGCTGCTGTGGTGGGCACCAGCACAGCCCTGAGTGCTGCTGGGAGCTGCCCTTTGCAGATCTGGGGGACACAAAAAAGGCCATTTCGGTTCTCTGTTCCACTGAGGTGTCTGCAGGAGGGGTCTGTCAAGCCCCCAAAGCCACTAGATGCCCGGGATGCTGCATGTCCTTCGTCTGCTTCCAAATTTTGCCAGGCCAGGATCCATGAGTTCTGACCACAAGGTGTTGGAGGAGGTCACCTTGCACCCTGCACCGTGCCAGGTGTTCTGTCCAGCTCTGCTCAGCCCGTGGGGGTCAGCTCTGATAGCAGTGTCAGCATTCCACTATCACCTTTGGCAAAGGCACTTCCCCTGTGGGTCCATCCTCGTGCCGGTCACACCCTCCTGTCCTGTCTCCTGGGATGAAACCATGGCAAAGCTGCTCCCAGAGATTTCCACAAACACCTTTAGAAAGCACAACAGCCTGTGTAAATCTCTTGTTGTGACTCGAGCTACAGGACCACACTCTGTGCATGGAGCCGTCAGCTGAGCGCCTTCCCCTGTGCTCCCCGGCGAGGTCCAGCTGAAAGGTTTGTGTGCAAGGGATCAGCACTCTCCAGTTATTCATCATTCTCCAGTTATTCATCACAATTAACAGTGGGGCAGCTGAACCAGGCCCCGCAGCACGAGCGGGTCACTCCCACACCGCAGTGTGGCCACCGCCATGGCCAGAGCGGGGCCAGCCTCGGGACCAGGGGTTTGTCACCCTGTGCTGGATTGTCACGCTGATCAGACACTGCAGAAGAGGGAAACCACGGCCATGGGTCACACTGGGCACTTCCCGTGGGGTCACTGGTGGCCAGCCAAGGCCGGATGTCCTGGTGTGGTGAAGAAGACGCCAGCATATCGCTGCTGGAAGCTGGAACCAGAGCTGCTGGAGGATTTGTACCACACGCCGATTCACAGCCAGGGCAGAGGCAGCAGCAGCTCTTCAGTTGTTATCCAGAGCCAGAGGAAAGTCCTCTCCCATCTGTGGCCCTCCTGGCCACTGCAGTGCCCCGGGTGCTTGCCCACACTCTTCTGGCTTTGGCACCTTGAGGTCTTTGCCCATCTCCACTCACCTCATCCAGGGCCTCTTGTGCTGTCCCACTGCTTGGGGTGGCTGGAGGCGAACGCCAGGCCAGGGCAGCGCTCACGGTGCCAACCCAGGGGCAGCTCCAAACCCCCCGGTGCTGCCCTGGCTGCTCCACGTCACCGCCGGCTGCTCCAGCTGCTCCCTTCTGCAGGGCTCCAGCGCCCAGCCCCGGCACAGCACCTCCGCTGCCATCTCCACGCAGGGCTCTGTCCCTCCAGGTCTGCTCTCGGCTCGTGCAGCACGAAGCGTGTCCCAAAGCAAACCCCTGAGCCCAGGCTGGGCACAGGGATGCTGGTGGGGGGACAGGAGGTGTCCACGGCGCTCTGGCTTTGAGGACAAACAGAGCTCGTGTTCTCCGTGGCTTCCACCAGTGCTCACGTGGAAAGAAAAGCTGCTTTATGCAGCTGAGGAACTTCTCATCCACCCACCACGGCTCTGCTCTGGCCCATGCCTCTGCATCCCGACCTGACCCCTTGGCAGGCTCCAGCCCTCGAGGACGCTCTGCTCTGGACTCTGAAACGCCTTGTACGTCTGCGGGCAGCCACCTCTGCATCACCTAAAAGACATCGGGGATTTTTGTGCAGGACAGGAAGGAAAACAACAAGAAAAAATAGGGCCTGGCTCTTTCATTCACGTATTTATTGGGCGGACGGCGTGGCTGTGGTCAGCTGGGCTTCGGGCTTTACAGACAGGGATATTTATAAGGCACGCGGAGCGGCTCGGCGTGTGCGTCCAAGTCATTCCTTGCCCGGCACAGGGTATAATGTTGCCTTTGTTCGGCTGCCTCCGGCACAGCAGAGCGTGCCGTGCCGCTCGGCCGGGCCCCTCGCCGTGCTCCGACAGTCCCGGCGCAGCCCCGCTCCTTCCACACACACCGCGGCCCCGGCAACTGCCACCATAAATCAATAGGAGAGGAGAGGCTGCCAGTTAGACTAAACAAGTGCATTTGCAAGGATTGCTAACCCTCATTAATCACTCTGACAGTCCTAAAAACACATTTCCCCTTTAATGACTGTATTTGGATAATCAGAGCTTTTTCCTCACGGCGCGGGGTGAGTGACGGTGGGCGCGACTTCGGCGAGCGCCGGCACCGGGGTCACCGGCGAGTCAAGAGCTGCAGGTCCCCGGCAGCTCGGGGCAAGCTGGAGAAGGTGCACGGGGAAAGGAGTCACCAGCACAGCCCCAACACTGCTGTCCCCGTGTCTGACACCCACTGGTGTCCTCCCAGCCCCAGCTGGATTTGAAAAGGTCTTTTTCTGCCTCTCCGTGTTCCCTTTAGGTGACTTTTGCCTCCTGGAGAGGTTTGAAACCTCGCACATTTTTCTGTATAAATGATGCAACACATTAATGCACAGCACATTATGAAAATGGTAATTCAAACCCATACAACTCTAAATTAAGCCATACATTATCCGACCCACTCAGCCATATATTTTGCAGAAAGACAGGATTGAATCAAATCAAACCGAAACTGTGGAGTGCAGGTTGTTAGACAGAATGATTAATAAAGTGCATCCCAGTGCTCTTATTATAAAATGAATTCCGCAATAACCTGGGCATACATTACACAGGGAGTTATTTAATATATTGGCAACGCAACTGTTCCCCAGCAGCTCCAGCCCAAGTGCCGCCGCTATCAGATGATACTCGCAGTGTTTACACGGTCTGGCCCCGCTGCTGCAGTCCTTAGGGAGGGGAAAAATATTCCTCAGGGAACCTCCTGCCCGGCAGGGCGCATCCAAGCAGCATCCAGCCCTACCGTGGGTGAAGGGAAGGCGCATGGGCTCGTTTTCGGAGCGGGGACCATCCTGGTGCGGGGAGGGTTTGGGGGAGAGGGGGATGGAGCTTTGCTGTAAGGAGGGAGGCACCCGGCAGCTCTGGGAGAAGGCTCTGGCAGGACGAGGGCTGTGCAGCCCCCTGCCCAGGCTGCTCCATGGCAGGGACGTGGCACGGCCCCGGCAGCCGGAGTGGCTGTGCCGGGTGCGCCGATTTTGGCACTGGGCTACCGCGCCTCGAGGTTCTGCGGCATCGCCCTCCCGCCCCACGGCACGAGGTGCCCAGCCACGGGCAGGGACTGGCACGGTGGGACAAAATTCCAGTGCAAGAACCTGTGATGGGCCTGGCATGGCGAAGCCACAGCCGAGGAGCCAGGATTTATGGCGGGGACTGGCAGTGCCCGAGCGAGGCCGGCACCGAGCAGCACCACCGGTGGGAGTCGGGGCCACGTCCAGGGAGAAGTGATGCTCCCGAGGGATGAGGGACCTGGATACCTCCCATGCCACCCGAGGGAACGCACTGGAGCTGCTCTGCCCACCACCCCTGGCTCCCTGCTCCACGGCCTGCATCAGCTGCCAAAGGGCTCAGCAGCCAGCAGGGACTCAGGAGACACCGGAGTGGCTGCCCCAGCCTGGGCCTGGCAGCCCCTTCCTGCTATGCCCACGGGAAAGAGCAAACACCCACAGCAAAGCCCCCCTGCTCCGACCCCAGTCCTGCAAACCCCAGGTCCTCATGCAGCAAACATCCCACCTGGAAGGAGCAACACCACCACGGGCACAACCGGACCCCAGCTGCATCCACACAGGGCAAGGGGCAGCCACAAACCCCCGAAACCAGCCTCCCCCAGCCTCGGGGGGCTCAGAACGGAGCCAGACTGGCCCCTGGACCACCAACCTCTCCCAGTGCCATAGGAAAGCCCGGCTGGGCCCTCCCACCGGCCGCACGCCCGCAGCCACGCTCGAGGCACAAGCAGGGAAATAAAAAACCCTTCGGTAAAAGTAGTCCCTGTTCTCAGCGCATTATTTCTCAGCTCAAAGGACACAAAGGAATTTAAACACAGGGCATAAAGCAATATCGAGAAGGCAATTAACAGGGATTAATTGCGTGACTCACTGAAATGCAACAGGAGCGAGGCAGAAAAAAATAAATGGTGTGGGGCAATGGGGCATGCAGGGTTTCAGTGGGGAGCAGGGGCTTGGCCGGGGGTCCCACTGCTGGAGGAAAAGCACTTTCCTTGGGGCACCGAGTGGGCACAGCCCCCTGCCCGGCTGAGCCCCCAACATGGTGGGGATGGAGCCAGAGCCATCCTCACCCTCCTCTCCCGGCACGAAGATCGAACAGGAGCAGACAGGACCCCCCCAGCTCCTGGCCCCCCTCACACTAAGGTCCGGCACCCCGCTTCTACCACAATTCCACCCCTAAAACCGCAGCCCCGGGAGGGGGCGACCACCCGCTCCCCGCAGCGACCCCGGGGCTCAGACGCCTTCTCGACCCTTCCCTCCGCCGCCACGCGTGGGATCCCCGGGGCACGGACACGCGGGGCCCCTCCGGGACCGCACCCCCGGCTCCGGTGCCGGGCCCGCCGCCGCCACCGCTAGATGGTGCTGGGCCCCCGCGGCCCCCGCCGGACCCCCGGGCAGGGACGAGACCAGACCAGAGCGTGGGTACAACCAAGAGCCGTTTATTAACAAAATCAGACTTACCGGGGGCTCGTCCGCCCGCCCGGGGCCGCCGCTCCTGCCGCTGCGCCCGCCGCTCCTCCGGCCCCACCCCGGGATGGGGGGGACACGCGGGGTCCTGCAGCCCTCGGCGGGGCGCGGCCGCGGGGGGAGCGCGGCCTGGGCTGACCATCACCCGGCCGGCATCCGCAGCCTCCCCCCGGCCCCGGACACAGCGCAAAAAAAAAAAAAAGAAAGCAAAAAAACCCAAAAAAGCAAAAAAAAAAAAAAAAAAAAAAAGGAAAAAATTTAAAAAAAAGAAACAAAAATTTTAAAAGGGAAAAAAAATTTAAAACCCCCAAAAATTAAAAATAAGAAAAAAAATTACAAAAAAAAATTACATCTGCGAGTTACAAACGCAGAGAACAGAATCCCAGAGCGATAAACACAGAGGGGGAGGAGGAAAATGCCTTTTTTTTTTTTTTCTTTTTTGCTTTTCCATGTGTGGCAGGAGTCATGCAAGAATTTCTCAGGGGGGAAATTAAGAAGGGGAAGGAAAAAAAAAAAAAATTCAAAAGAAACAGAAGGGGAAAACCAAAGCCCCACACCTGCAAAGTAAAGAGGGATTTTTTTTTTTCTTTTTTTTCGAGTTTTTTTTTTTTTTGGACACAGACTTTTGCATACCATTGATTCATTGGTGTATAATGCACTTATATTCCCAGCTTTAAGCTAACATACAGTAATAAATACAGAGTCCAAGGAGGGCGCGGGGGGCTGGGGCTGAGCCGGGCCGGGGCCGCGGTGGTTACTGATATCCCAGTGCGGAAGCTGACGTGAGTCTTTGGCCGTAGAGCGCGTACGGGGAGTAGTAAGGTCCGGCAGCCGGCAAGGAGGGCACGGGCAGGGCGCCGGCCGTGGGCAAGTGGCTCTTGCCATAGGGGTGGTACCTGTTTAGTCCCAAAGTGTGTGGGCTCCTCAAGGAGAGCGAGGCCGGTAACGTGTTGGGGCTCCCGGGGGCGGCGGGCGGGAGGTGGAGGTGGCAGGAGGCCGCGGAGCCCAGCCCGGAGGTAGGGTAACCCGCCAAGAGTTTCTCGGCCCCCGGCAGGGCCGTGTGGGTCCGTAGGTGGGTGAGCAGCTCCTCCGAGGTGGCAAACCTCTTGTCGCAGGGTCCGCTGGCAGACACCCAGTTGCATATGTGGGGCAGGGGGTCGTTCTGCAGCATGAAGCCGTAGGTGTAGAGGGGGTGGCCGGGCAGGCTGGGGGTGCCGCTGGAGGAGAGCGTGGTGTGCACCGAGTGCAGGGGGTGCGTGGGGTACACCAAGGGGTATCCGCTCTTGAGGCTGCCGGGGTCGTGCACGCAGCTGGAGCAGTTGCTGGAGCCCAGGTGCGAGGCGCTGTGGTAGCTCAGGCAATACGGGTCCCGGCATAATCCCTGCATGAAGGAGGGCGGCGAGGCCCCGGTGAGCGGGCTGGAGCTGGGCGGTTTGCCCGGCAGCCCCAGCGCCCCCGGCAGCTGGCTGCCCACCAGCCCCGGCTTGGTGGGGTCCAGCCCGGGCACGAACTGGGACGGGTAGCCGGCGTAGGCACCGACGATGGAGCCGTGGTAGCCGATGCTGGAGGGCGGCAGCGGGAAGACGGAGTGGCCCGGCTTGTAGGGCGAGACGGGGGCCACATGGCCGGCGGGCGGCAGGGCGGGGGGCTCCGACTTGCGGCCCGAGGGGGGCTCGCCGTGCGCCCCGGGCTCCACCGCCCCGCGCCCCAGAGCCCCGCCCGTCCCCTCGGGGCTGGGCTTGCCCCCCTCGGGCTCCTTCTTCTCCTCGGCGCCCTTGGGGTCGGGGTGCTGCGGCGAGGCCCCGCGGGAGCCGCCGGGCGAGGCGGCGGCGTGCGGGGGGAACGGCGGGCAAGCGGCGCTGGGCACCCGAAAGCCGGCCTTGTCCGCGCCGCCCTCCTTCCGCGGCTCCCCGCCGCCCTTCGAGTAGGGCTTGAAGCTGGACTTGTCCTCGGCGGGCGCGTCCCCGCTGCCCGGCGGCTTCAGCGCGGCGGGGCGGGCGGAGGGCTCCTTCTCGGCGGCGGGCGCGGCGGCGGCCACGGCGTTCAGCTTGGAGGAGGGCGGCGGGTCGGGCTTCCCGATCTGCGAGCAGGTCTGGGCCAGCAGCGCCAGCGGGCTCTTCTTGGCGTCCAGCTGCGGGCGGAGCGGAGCCGGTCAGGGGGGACCCCGACGGCGCCCCCGCACCGGCCTCCCCCCACCCCCGAAACCCCGGGGCCGGGCCCGGCGCCGAGCCAGGGAGCGGGGACTGGGGGGGACGGGGCGGGAGGGACGCGCCCGGCCGGGGAGAAGGGGGACCGGGTGGGGTGGGGGGGGAGCGGGGCTACGGCGGCGGCGGGGGAGGGAAGGACCGGGGTGGGGGCAGCGGGGACGCCGGGCAGGGCAGAGCCCGGCCGGGAGAACCGGGAGAGCCGGCCGGGAATGCCGGGAGCACCGGGCTGGGAAGAGCCCGGCCGCGAGAACCGGGAGCACCGGGCTGGGAAGAGCCCGGCCGGGAGGCGCGGGGGCGCGGGTCCGCTCCGAGTCGCGGTCGGGGGCGGCGGGCACTGACCTCGATGGGGCTGACGGGCGTGGAGGAGAGCGGCTGGAGGTACTCGGGGTGCAGGAGGTGGCCGCCGTGGGCGCTGAGCATCTTCAGGACGCGGATGGGCAGCCGGCTGGCCTGGCGCAGCGGGTCGGCGGGGGGCGGCCGGGGCGACGGGGCGGCCGCGGCTCCGCGGCTCGGCGGGGTCCTCGGCCGGGGCCCGCCGGGAGCGCCGCTCATTTGGGGCGGGGGAAAGGGGGGGGTGCCCGGGCTCCGCGGGGCCGGGCCGGGCCGGGCGGGCGGTGGAGCGGCGGCGGCGGCCCCGGCGAGACGAAGCCTTTCCCCGGCCCCACCGACACGTCAAATAGCCCCGATGGCGGCCGCGCTCCGAGGGGGCCGGCGCCGCGCACCAATCCGCGCCCGGCCGGGCCCCCGGGGCGGGGAGAGCCGCCGGTGGGGGGGGCGAGCCGCCGCCGCTCCGCCGCCACCGCCCCGCGCCGCCGCGCGGGGGAGAACCGCGGCACCGGCCCGAGCCCAGCGCGGCTGGCGCGGCGCGGAGGGCACGGCACGGCGGGATGCTGCTTGGTATGGCACGGCACGGCATGGCACGGCACTGCTGGCACTGCTGGCACGGCACACCATGGCACTGCTGGCACAGCTTGGCATGGCATGGCTTGGATGATATGGCACGGCATAGCATGGCATACCACTGCTGCCACAGCTTGGCATGGCACGGCACGGCATGGCACTGCTGGCACGGCTTGGCATGGCATGGCATGGCTTGGATGACACGGCATGGCATGGCATGGCATGGCATGGCATGGCATGGCACTGGTGGCACAGCACGGCTCAGCTGGCATGGCATGTCCAGCCTGGCTGATCATGCCATGGCTCAGCTGGCACACCATGGCATGGCACTGCTGCTGTGGCGTGGCTTAGGTAAGATCAGCCTGGCACAGCTTGGCACAGCACAGCTCAGCACCCCTGTGCCAGTGGCTCCTGTGCCCAAATCTGCACGCAGTGTCTGTGCCCTGCCACCGCCCTGAGCCTGCTGCCAGCACCTCTGCCCCGTCCCGGTGCCACCCTTGGCAAGGGGCTGACCTTAACTCAGGGCTCTCACAAAGTGACAATTCCCTTATGACCCTACAACTCCTTTTCTTCTGGGCATTTTTTCCTTTCTTTGGTTTGCTGAGTCTTAAAAATCTTCAGGTGCCAGTGCGGGCTGCTGTATAACTAATTAACTTCCAACAATTAACTTCCTATTTCTAGTTACCTTTTCCAGACATCCTTGAATTAATTTCACAAACCCCCGGGGCTTCAGTTTTTTGGGGGGGGCTGAAAACCAGCCAAGCTCAGCCTGGCTCTATCTATGAGAAGCCAAGGCACATGGATAAATCCTGGAGCTTTATCCAAGCGACGCCGTGCATGTCAGGCTGTGGGGTCCTGGTGGGGCGAGCGCTGCTTCCCTGGCTCTCCTGGTGGGAGCTGGTGGGAGAATGGGGGCTTGGGGGAAGATGTGCAATGGGATGGGGGTGTGGGGATGAGGAGAAAATCGTGAGGGCCAGCATGGGATGAGAACTGAGGACCTTTGGCTTGAAGAAAGGCGATGTGGGGCCGGGTGCCCACTCTGGCCCCACCTCTGCCCTCCCTGGGTTTGTGTTTCAGGTCCCTCCTGCCTACCCAGGGAGGGAGAGGGGAAAGGGGGAGAGACAGACACCTCTAATTAATCATATTAACTCCTGACAGATGCTTTATGTTCCAACAATGTTGCTATTATTAAGTTCATGTGCCCACCCCTCTCCGAGCCCGCTGCTCCGGGTTCTGGGAAAAAAGGCTTTGCTGGATTTCCCTGGTGAGTGCTGGCATCGCCCAGCGCAGCCCCACATCCAGTCCCGCTTGTCCAACCACTATCAATCACGCCCAGGGTCAGGCCTGTCAATTTCCCCTCTTTGTGAGGCTTTTTTCTTCTCTTTTTTTTCACTCTCCCAAAGCTGACCGCAAGATTGATTCAATCCGGACAGCGGGATGTAAGCGGAGAGGCGCTGCCGTTCAAAGGAGCCATTCAAGGAAGGAGGAAACAGAAAAAAAAGGCTTTCCTCAAAGTCACTCGAGTTGTTCGCCAACAACAACACGGCCTTAACAGAGCAACCTAAAACCAGGTGGGATGAGTGCGTAAGAGCAGCAGCGGTGCCGCCGGAGCAGGGCGAGGGCACGGGGCAGCGATGCCCCCGGGGCTGTTTGTCCTTCCCCGAACCTCGGGTCATGCCCAAGGCCTGATCCTGCCCCCGTGCTGGCACACAGAGACCATTTCTGGGTCAGCTTGTGCTTGCTGGATTAAAGTTTCATTAGAGGGATGTCGTGGCTGATGGCGAATCTTGCTCCACGCTGGTGCCCTTCCCTGTGCCCATTGGATCCTTTGCTCTCAAATCCACGAGGGTCCTGTTTCTATTAAGGGGAACAGTAACCAGAGGGGAGAAAGTTAAACTTCCCTGTTCCATGTCCAGTTCTGCTCCATGACAAGCCCCTCTCTGCTCAGAGATTGCACAAGTTCAAATAAAAGCAGCGAGACCCTTGCCCAACAGAAATAGCACCAGCACCAAAGGAAAAGCAAAATATTTGGAATAGAAGCAAAGCTAAAGAAGCCTCGGGGAGCACTTTCAGCAATGACTGATGATTTTTTCGTCCCTAAGCAGGACTTGCCTCACCTGGGCTGCCATTAGGGAGGTTTGATTTTGCCAAGGACGAGTTCCCGTGCAGAGCCGTAATGAAGCGAGGCTGGGGAAGAGGGAAGTGAGTTTTTCTTTAGGTTCAAGATGTTCCAGTAACCTGGGATGAGTCTGAGCAGGGAGTTCGCTGTCCCATGGCACCGGCAGCCTGAGTGCCAGGGGGTGCAGAGCAGGCAGGATGGAGAGAGGCATCCGAGCACTGCAGCCTGCACGGAAAATTGTGGGGGCACAAGGCACGAATTTAAATCTCTGTAACTCTCCTCTGCTGTGCTTTCACTCTGGAATAAATCTCTCCTGTTTCATTGCTGTGGGACACAGCTTAAGGGAAAATGGGATAAGTGGGGCTGGGGGGGTGTGTGGGGGGCCCTGCAGAGGGACAGCCCGTGCTCAGTGGGTCCCATGGGGGTTCCAGTCAGTGTGGGGGGAGCTGGGGGATGGCTCCAGCCCCCGCTGCAGGATGAGGATCTGAGGCACATCCTAAATCCAAGCCTTTATCAGCGCCCTCAGTGCCTGTTGTCCACCTGCTCCTTTGCAGGTGAATCCTCCCTCTCCCACCCCGCAGCCCCTCCAGCCGCTCCCTGCAAGAAAAACCTTTGGAATCAGCGTTTTTCCTGCCCTGCTCCATCCCCGAGTCCCTCCACTCCCCACGCAGCACCAGCCCAGGCCTTGCTTTTAGCTGCAGAACAAGTGCATAAAAATGATCTTATTTATTACAGGAGACATGTTTTAAAACAACTGACAAAATTGCAAGATGTAAAACGACAAGCAAGTGCTTTTTCTTTTTTAAGCCCATATAGACTCCTGGCAATGATAAAAATAGTGTTTTCTTTTTTAAAGTTGGAATTAATCTTTCTTTCCAAAGCAATCATGTAGCAGGAAAAGCAGGAAGACACTTGGATATTAACTGATCCTCGCCGGTGATGGTTAGTTATGGAATGGCCGGGCCTCGCTTCCCTCTGCAGGGCCATTAACGCTACAAACATTAAAGCAAAAAAAGGTGAAGGGTTTTTTCCCCTCCCCTGTTCCCTTGATGTGTGACCAACAGCTGCTCTTCTGTGTGACAAATCAGTGGGGTCTTCCTGTTGTTGATGTAATGAAGCTGTTTCCTGGTGGGAAATTCTACGGGATGAATTGCAGAAGGGGGAGGAGAACATCCCACCCTCACCAGAGAGCTTTGGAGGGAGGGAGGGAGGGTGGTCAGGGCTGGCCCGGGGTCACAGTCACTTCACTGGGGCTTTTTTGGGGGTTTTGCCTGTTTGTCTCCAAGTTTCTGGCCGTGCCATTGGAGTGAGGGTCTGCACAGCCAAGGGATGTGGCCGGGATAGTTTGAGGTGTTCTCCCCACTGGCCCCCGTGGCAACCCCATGCTGGTGCTGCAGAGAGCTGTGCCAAGCAGCCAAGCTCCCGTGCCTCAGTTTCCCCATCTCTAAAGGGGAAGGGGGGGTGATCTCCACCCCAAAATCGCTGTGGGGACCCCAGTGTTTCCCTGTGCTGGCACTTTGGGGGATCAGCCTCAGTGGGTTCATTGAGTCCTCAGGCACCCACAAAAAATTCACCTTCACCCCCAGTTTCCTTCTTCTCTTTGCCAGTATTAGTTAATTAAACTGTGCAAATTAAACCAACTTAATTTCTGTAATACCAGGGCCAGAGCCTCAAACCATTCAGTGCAGCTCATCTGGCACGTACGTCACAGAAAATGTTTGGAGCAACTCTAATAAAAATGAAAAAGGCTGTAAATCAAGTTTAATTTATTCATTTTCTGTATGGTATGAAAGCATGCCAAAATCAGATTATTTATGAGCCCTTCATAACAATAGGCATTTTTATTGGTTGCAAATGACAAAAGGGGTTCTCAGAGGGATTTTTTTCTTCTTTTAAATTTTTTGAATGCCTTTTCAGAAACATTTATTTTTTTGGACTCTATGATCTCAAAGAAAAATATTTAATCATTGATACAGTAAAAATAATTTATATTTTGATACTGAAAAACACATCAGTCTTTAAAACATGAATAGACAGAGCTAATCCAGCCCAAAGGCTCAGGAGAATGCTACCCCACAGGTTAGAGGAAAAGGCTGTGATTTATACCCACATCCTTAAATTTCCCATTAAGAGCATAATCCCCTATAAGTCTTTCACAAAATGTCTGAGCCACTTGGGTTTGCTTTTGCTTTTCCAGACCCTTTGCTGGGTCAGGGGCTGCACTCCTGCTCTGTACAGGCGGTCACACCTCCAGGTGACCTTCTGTGCCCATCCAGGGTAATCCACAGATCTCGGTGTGCAGCAGAGTTCTGGCGAGGAGACCCAGCAGGTGGGGCAGGTAACACACCCCGACACCAAAAATCGCCCCCAAACCAGCTGTGGGTTGGTTCTGCCTCTCCTTTCCAGCTCATTCCTGCCATCCCTGTCCATTGAGTGGCACAGCTGGACCCAGAGGTGAGTTTGGTGATGGGCACGGGCTGCACACCAGGGCAGGAGCTCACTGACCACCTGCACCGGCCTGGGATGCTCCTGTCGGTGTCCTGGTGGTGCCCTCTGGGGCTGCCACCCCGCTGGCTCTGGGGACAGGGATAAGGTGCCCTGAGTGCACCCAGCCCCCCAGACCTGTGTGACAACCAGAGGGCCACGTCCCTCCTCTTCTTTAGGAGGGGAGTTACCCAGAGCAACCCCAAAGGCCCAGGAGCCAAGGAAGAGGTGGAGGAAGGGCACCCCAGGGACGAGGTGAGTGCCAGGGACAGCATCTCCGTGCTGGGGACAGTGCTGGGGACAGCACGGGGGGAAGCCCTGCCCCGGGGTGCCCTCCTGCCCGCGGCATCCTGGGCATTGTGGCCGCAGCCACCTGGCAGCAGGAGGAGGCAGGGGCGCCCCAAAACTCTTGTGAGGGAAACAAAAGCCTGGCTGGGTTGTGCCAGGGGGCTCGGCTTTGCCGGAGGGCTCTGGGTGAGGAGAGGCATCCTCTCCTGCAGGAATTGGAGCTTTCTCTGCGCCAGCCTGGCCCAGCCTGAGAATAAAAAACCACCAAGAGGAGAAAAGAGGGAACCCCCTCCCCGGGAGAATTAGCATCCAGGATCTGTCAGTCACCGGGAGCTTTTGGTAAAAGGGGCCCCTTGTCAACCTCTGCCTTTGATGTGACTGGGACGGAGGTGCTCAATTAAAAGCCTATCAGTCTGTAAGTAAATCAACGCCTATCAGGCTTGTCACATCAAACAAACGATTATTGCACGAACCCGCCCACCCCATTAATCTGGCTGTTCCTTCTTGACAGCTCAGGGTCAGGGCACTGTAAATCCTGCACTGGATTGCAGCCACCTGGAGCAGGATTAAAGCAGCCCCGCAGCGTGTGCTGCTGCACCCAATTGCTCCCCGGCGGCGGGAGGCTGCGCTCGGGGGCACCCCTGGGTGTGGGGTGTCCGTGCGGGGCTGGGGTCCCCACCAGAGCTCAGTTTTGGCAAGGTCACAGCCGGTGTCCCCGGGGTTCGGCGGCGCCGTGTGTCCCCCGTGGCACACGCTGGGTTCTGTGGGGATGCTCGGCTGTGGGGCAGGGAGAGCTCAGAGGTTTAGGGGTGCTCAGTAGCGGGAGCTGCCAGCACCGAGGTAACACGGGAGCAGCTCCAAGGGCAGCTCCAAGGGCTGCTCCAAGGGCTGCTCCAAGAGTTGCTGTCCCCAGGGATGGCCGCACGCAGCCCCTCCATCACACCTCGAAGGTGGGCAGTCACACCGGGCTCATCCCGGTGTGACTGATGTGCTGTGGGCAGCTCACATTGACACCCATGACCCGAGCAGGGATTGACCTTGGGGAGCCTCTGGATAACTCTCAGAGTGAAAGGAACCAACAGGTCGAGCTTTCAGATGCTCCTTGGGTCTGGATTAGCAGCAGCAATCCCGGGGACACTGGCTCTTCCCGTTGGGTCCCTGAAGGTGAAGACAACCGGGGGGCTCCAGCCCTCGCCCGCTGGATGCCCCCGGTCCTGGCACCGGAGGGAGGAGGGCGCTGGAGCCGGCGCTGGGTGGGAGGCGGCCGGGCCCTCCTCCGAGAACAAGCGCTGCTATTCAAGGGCAGGCAGAAGCCAAACTTGCCAGAAAAGCCTCAGAGCTGCGGTGGGAGCAGCCCCGGGGCAGCCAGAGCTTGTGATTCCTGCACACAGGGCAGAGGATTTTCATAAAGGAAAAGCCAAGTCTTGGATCACATGAGGGCTGTGCCATGTGGGAGTGGGGTGAGCCCTGGGCAGGCTGCGGGCTGGGATTCAGGAAAGGGTTCGGTGCTCTGGTCCCACCGAGGGCTCTGCTGGCCCCAAGTGCTGGCATTGCCCCAGAGGGGATGGGATCTGCCCTCTGGGGCTGTGGGGGCGCAGGGGCAGCCCTGCCCAGGCGGTCCCAGAGCAGGAGCATCCCCTGGGTGAGCGGTGGCCGGAGGCTGCAGGAGGCTGTGCAGGAGGGAGGGAGGGAGGGATTGTGCTCCCCTTCTGCCCAGGCCTATTATTAGCATTTTCCCTCTCCCGCCGAGCCTGGCGCCTCGTAATGCAGCTCTGGCTCGCTCTCCCGGCGGGAGCTGTGAGCCGGGGCTGCCCTCCCGTGCCAAGGACAGACACCGGCCCTGAGGGCTCCGGGAGCTGCATTTTGGGGGTGCCATCGGGGCAGCGTCCCCAGGGCTGCCCTCCCTGCCCCAGTGTCCCCATTTGCGGGGTCGGGGGTGTCTCTGAGCGGGTGCAGTCCTGGCACCCCGAAAAGCAGCACACAGCACTGGAGGAGGAGAGGGGCTTGATGTGTCTCAGCAAAGAAACCTCCGTCCATCGCTGCCTCCACCCGCACGGGGAGGGGGCAGCTGGGACCACGGCCAGTGCCAGCAGAGGTGACACCACGCAGGAGACAGGTTGTCACCGTGCCACGCTTGATGCGGTGACACCGAATCTTTGCCGATAAGCGGTGTCACCTCGGCAGGGAGAGCCATCACCCCTCACCCGCTCCGCGCACCCGCCCGGCGCCCTCGGCTCTCCCACCACGTCAGGCAACGCCTGCTCTCCCCGGCAGATAAACCCCACCGTGCCCCCTGTGTCCCTGCCGTGCCCTGCTGGCTCTGCCTGGCCCCAGCCCGGCCGTGGGAGAAGCTTGAGCTGGTGGGGAAGGAAGAAAGGAAATTCCCTCCTCTGACACCCACTGTCCTATCCCAGTGTGGGGAGAAGAGCTGGGGGTGCGTGGCCGGGGGATCTGGCCCTGACGAGTTTATCTCCCACACATGATCAATGCTGAGTTTAAGTAAGGTTTATTGGTATCTGTAATTTAACATGACATATTTCTAACACGAATTACTCTGAGATCATCGTGTGCATAAAATATGACAGGAATCTTTTAAGTGCAAGCATAGTTCTCAGTTAATTTAATAACTGAGATGGAAAATGGAATAGCATTAAATTTAATATTTTACATAATGCTCCTACACTTCCTTCACTTGCTGCTGGCATCATTTGTTTTCCCTTCTTCCTCATTTACAGCCCACTCAGCCCGAATTGTCCTGGAGCCCGGCCAGGGAGGGAGGTGCTGACCCCTCGAAGGGCCACAAAGAGCCCCCAGGGCAGCCAGAGCTGCTCGCACCTCTCCCCCATCCCAGCAAAGGCTCTGGGATGCTCTGCGAGCCCCCTCCCCTTGGTCCCCAGCGGGCGGGGTTGTTGTGGGCGCTCTCCGGGCACCTGGGTCCTGGCAGCTCCTGAAACCCCCAGACCCGAAGCACCCGCGGCCAGACCAGCCCTGAGAAGCCCCGGGGCAGCAGCCCGTGCTCCGCGCCAGGTTTTGTGCCGGCCGTGGGATTTGGGAGCCCGTGCACTGCAGAAGGGATCGATACAGCTCTGAGCCGCGTCCCTTCCTATTGAGCCTCAGCGGTGATTTAAGGCGCTCCGGTGACGCCGCGGACAAGGTGTTAACACCGATCCGGAGGGGCTGCGAGGGGGCTGGAGGGGGCTGGCAGGGTCCGAGCCTCCAGCCCTGCCTGCTGCAGCTCGGAGGGTCCCCGAGGCCGCGATGAAAGCAGCGATGCTGGAGGGATTAGCTGGGGAGGGGAGGCCGGAGCTGCCGGGAGCCGCCGGCTCTTTATCGGAGAGTAGCAGAGCCTGACAGCGCTGTAACTCTCCCTTGCTAAGGAGATGAGCTTGCAATAAAGCAAGGAGCACATTAGAGGTAACGAGACAAAATGGCAGGGTTTGGAAAGCCCGGCAAAGCAATAATCCAGGCTGGAACAGAGAGAGCACTCAGCTCACCTCTGCTCCTGGAAACGCTGCCAGAACAGTTCTTTACTGTGCCTTGGAAAGTCTCGGCCGCGGGTTTCAACACCTCGCACTCACACCACATCATGCAAAAGTTAATTCTACTTTCAGGCTGATGTCAACATTCCCCTTTATTGCCACGGCGAAATGTGAAGACTACATTAATTTGCATTTGCTGTGTGAGAGTAACGTGTTCCAGATAATCACAGTAACTCCTCTAAGGTATAGACGGGAATTTCCTGGATAATGTGCTGGATGGAAAAAGCCGATGGGGTCCAGGAGAAGGAAAGGCCATTGTGTGTTTCCATAACTCCACCTGGAAGCAGCAGAGCTCAGAAATGCAGGCTGCAGCCCCTGGCTGGGCCGGCTCCCCTGGCTGTGGAGAGGGCGATTTGGGGGCCTGGGCACCCACTCGCTGTGGGAGCATGTCCCAGGGCTCTGTGGGGTGTAAGGAGTGACCACGGAATGCCACGGGCAGGGAGATCCTCCTCCCAGACAACTTCTAACACCGGGCAGCCACTTCTCCATGTGACAAACAACCCATTGCCAGCTGGAGGACAAAGAAAAATACTGCTTTAAGCGATGTGCTGGAAACATGGATGCTCCTGTCTGGGGTGGAAACGACCCTTTGTCCGTGGAGCTGGGAAATAAATGGAGCCCCAGGTGCCCTCGCAGGAGCTGCCTCGTGCCCCACAGTAAATAACTGGGCCGAGCTCAGAGGATCCTCCTGCACCTGAGCGCTCTGGCTGGGATGCAGCAGCCCAGGGAATGGATTTTCCATCTTCCCTGAGGAATGGCACGCCCCGGCCGATGGCAATGATCACCCATCACAGCCCGAGGCTTCCACAGGCTCTGCAAACCGACAGCCGGGCTCCAGGAAGCTCATCCCAAAGGTGCTGCCAGGACAGCCAGGACCTCTGCCGGGCTGGCCGGGGCTCGGGGTTCGGTGCTGGGGCTGTGGGATGGGACAGGGACCCTCCCGGGTGGGATCCATCCTGTACCCCATCCCCACGGCTGCGCTGGGCACCCGCCTGGCATTAAGCTGTGCGCCGGGACGCGGCGATGGCATGTGGGAGCGATGAATTCATTTCCATTTATGATCTGTTATGATGATACCCCTGAAGGATAAAAGTCTATACATAATAATCTCCCTCTTCAGCTTTGTTAACAACTTCAATTAACAGGGAGCTGTGTAATGCTTCATCAGCCGCTCGGATTACAGATGAAATTAAGCCATCATATTTATGAACTACGCAGTGAGTTCGAGGAGGACTCCACATATTTTACATTTAATAACTTGCCCTCTCATTTTATTTATAACGTTAATAATGATTTGGTGGCTGCTTTGGGGGGAAACGGCAATGACAGAGCGCGGTGGCCGGGCGGGAGGGAAGCTCTGCTGGGGCCCGGCCGTGCCCCTCCCGCCTCTGCTCCCTCCCCTTTGATTTTCCATTAAATCCCCCTCTGCACACAGCGACTTCTCCATGGAATTGCTTTCCACTCAGCACTTCTAAAGCCGGGATGAGGATTAATGATTGAATCCTGCACCCAGCAGCCGGAGCATCGGCAGCCGGCACACCCCAGCGCTCCCGGGGTCCGGGGAGTCCCCGGGTTTGGGAGCATCCCGGAGGTTCTGGTGCCCGAAGGAGGACGGATGCTTCGCATGAAGGGACAGTGTTCTGCCATGGGAAAAACCAGAAATATCCTTCCCTAAAGTGGGGCGGGGCAGTGGGAGCTGGGGGAGAGCTTCTCCTGCACATCCCACCCCTCCCCGTCCTTCCCATCCTGTGGGGCGGGACCGGGGCCTGCGGGTTGGGTTTGGGGTCGGTTCCCTGCCAGGGAATTATCGCCCATTATCGCCACCCTCTCTGACCGACCGGGCTGGGAACACCGTGCCTCCTCCCCGGCCCTGCCTGGAGCCCTGGCACAGCCAGGCTGAGCAAGGTTAATTAATTTGAGCAGAGACTGAAGCCCCAAAGATGGGGAGCAGCACGTTGAAAGATGATGGCTGGCAAAAATCATTAGAAGCATCTTTCAACAATCTATACACCGTTATCGATCCTGTTATAGATCATGTTCCTTTCCCCTTTTTTGCAGGATCTTCTGGATCGATACAGCAAGTGCATTGAGACTGTAGCAACACATTTAAAACCTTATAAAAGGTTATTTAGTTGCTAACAGTGCAGCAGTTTCTGCAAAGCCTGCCAAAAGGTTACAGCTTTTTGGGCATCATAAATTACAGACGACAGGGAAAAAAAGTAAGTGCGGTTTTCTTTATTGTCTGGGTGATGGATGGGCTCCCGAACAAGACACAAAATACATCATATCACCTTTAATGGGACCACATTTCTGTAGCCATAACTCACAATTTTAAAATAGAAAATGGTGAAATATGGCGTTGTATATTCCACTCCTGACATATTTATGAGTCCTTCCCTTCTTATAAATACAGTGATTGCTATTTCAAAGCAGCACGTCAGGTATGAGCAGAGCACAAACAGCTGGAGCGAGTGAAAAATTATGGCCAGAGTTGGACATTTTCAAAAACTCTCTCTAGCAGCAGTAAATTTACAATGTTTGCACTAACTGTTATTAAAACCAAATCCATATCTTGGCAACAGGACTCCAGCTGGAGTGACGGTGCCGCTGACAGCCGGGGCGAGCCCGGGGGCTGCTCCTGGGGAAGCGTTAAAAGGCACTGGGGGGCCGGGGGGTCCCGCGGGGCAGCGCCGGGGCCGGTGCGGTGCCCCCGGTACCGGCAGAGCCCGGGGACCGAACCTGTGATGGGTGCGGAGTCCTGGAGCTGAGCCCCACCCTGGCACCGAACGGCACCGAGGGGCGGGGAAGGGAGGAGGGAGCTGGGAACGGAGCTGGGAACGGAGCTGGGGATGGAGCTGGGGATGGAGCTGGGGATGGAGCTGGGAATGGAGCTGGGAATGGAGCTGGGGATGGAGCTGGAGATGGAGGAGAGGATGGAGCTGGGGATGGAGGAGAGGATGGAGCTGGGGATGGAGCTGGGGATGGAGCTGAGGATGGAGCTGAGGATGGAGCTGAGGATGGAGCTGGGAACGGAGCTGGGGATGGAGGAGAGGATGGGGCTGAGGATGGAACGGGGGATGGAGCTGAGGATGGAAAGGGGAATGGAGCTGGGGATGGAGAACCAACACTCTCGTGTCAGCTGCACCCCGCCAGCACCACGCTGCAGCTCCGGCCTCCCTCGGTTCATCCTCCAGTCCGATGTGGCTCCAGCCCACGCCTCCGCTCCGCGGCCGCCCCTGGATCATTATTTCCACTCACTCGGCAAGAGGCTTTCACCAGCAAATACCTCGCGAAGAGCTAATCCTGCCAAGGGCCCTCCTGCGCACCCCTCACCCCTGGGAGCAGGGGGAACTCCCCGGCCTCATTTAGGCACACAAAAGGCCTCTAATTAGCTTTTTGTTTGGTCCGATTATGACTGTAAGTTTTGACCTTTCAAAGTGATTAGCTTTTGAAGTGAACTCATTTGCATAACATCGGTTTCCAAACTACATCTACAATCTGGGATCAGACTTTTTGTTGTTGCTGTTCACTCCTTTTTTCTTTTACTTCTTTTTTAACAGCAGCCAGGCTCTGGATTTGGTCCCTGGATGAGGCTCTGCTCCTGCCCTTTGGCATCTCCAGCGCTCCAGGCTCCGGCGCACCCAGTTTTGGGGCATCCGGGATTTCTCCAGTCCCTTCCCAAAGCTCTGCCTCTGCCATTGCTGGAAAACCGCATCGCCCTGGAAGAATCTCACCGGCATCCTGCTGTCACCACCAACCCACCCCAGCTCCTTGGGACCCCCAGGGAAATCCTGGAGCCCTTCCAGCTGGACTCCAAGCTCTCTGTCCAGCCATCCTGGCCCGGCTGCCGCCACAGCCACGGCCAAGGTCACCCGCGGAGCCTGGGGGAACAAAGGGCTTTAACACGTTCTTTGTGGCAGCTAAATTCAAAACTCTTTATCACCACAAGCATTCCTTTATCTGGGCAAAGCCCTCCAGAGGTGCATTTTATTACCGTGGGTTATTAAACAAAAAACTTTCCGATAATGAGGCGAGTTGATCTCCGCGGTCGCCCTGGGGGGACGGGGGAGCCCCACGGCGCTGCCGGGGTTATCAGCCCCGGGACCCGGCTGCCTCTATCTCTGCCGCTGATTATCCCGTCCCCCTGCGAGGCTTCGCATCTCCCCGGCCCGCCAATGACAGAGGAGGAATCTTTGCTTTGGGCGAGTCTTCTCGGCGAGCATCTCCTGGCACCACAGCTCAGGGCTCGGGGGCCTTCAGGGGGTCCAAAGGTTTTGGAGATAACAGCCCCCCCTCGCCCTTCCTCCCCTCAGTGCAGCACGAACACCAAGGAGACGCTGACTTTAGTCTGGAACAAACCTTTGTATGGTCGGAGGCCGAGCTGTGCCCACTCTGCCCGGCCACACCTGGGTCCTGCCACTCCTCAAACCCACCCACAACCTCCTGCCCAGGCAGCAGCTTCAGGCTTGAAGCCCCCTGAGCCCCCCATCCCTGCGGGACACAGACACTGCCCCCTCCCCACTGCAGCAGCTCCTTTCTTTCCCCCTTTCCCCCCTCCCCAAAGCAGCTCTGTAATATTTTGTTCCCTGCACACAGACAGGAGCTCTGTGCTGGCTGCTCAGCTTTATAACATCCCTGTTTCCTGGCCTGGCTTTATTGCATCTGTTCTTTGGGGTATGGGGTTATAAATTGGGCATGTGATGACGTGTAATCACTAACTGCAAAGCCAATACGTTTTCACTGCAACAGCAGCAAGACAAATAAAGGTGAGTGGGGGAGGCTGGCGAGGCTCTGACAAAGGGAGATACACGGCCCTGAGAACTTAAAAACCTGACTGGGGAGCCAGCGTTACCCTAATTGAGCTGGTTTGCTTTCTGGGGCAACGTCCTTGCTTTTGGGAAGGGTTTTGGCTTTCATTATCAAGCCCAGCTGCACCTCCAGCTCTTTTTTGGGACACCTGGGGCCTGGCACTGGCTGTGCTCCCCATCCGTCCTGCCCCAGCAGCACGTTCCTGGGGGCGTTTCCTGAGCTGAGCCAAAGCCAAAACATGCTGGGATCAGCCTAGCTGATATGAGCTGGATATTAGGAAAAATTCCTTCATGGAAAGGGTGGTGAGCACTGGAACAGGCTGCCCAAGGCAGTGGTGGTGTCACCACCCCTGGGAGCACTCAGAAAACGTGTGGCTGTGGCACCTGGGGACAGGGATGAGTGGTGAAGGTGGCAGTGTGAGGTTAGCAGCTTGACTTGGTGATCTTAGAGAGCTTTTCCAACGTGAAGATTCCATGGCTCTGTGATCTCCGGAGGGCACAGCCCTGCCTGCTGCAACAGGGCCACTCTGGCATCCTCACTCACCAACTCTGCCAGGAAGGACCTGGCACAGCCCTGCCCCTGGCGCAGCAGGACCCTCCAGCCCCTTGCCCCACGTCCAGATCAGCTGCTCCAGGTTGAGGTTTCTCCAGTGCCCAGGGCTGGAGGGCAGCTTAAACCAACCCAGACCCCACCTGGTTTTCGATCTGCAATTCCAAGGTGCTTCGTGTCCACCCAGGCAGAGTTTCCATGGCTCAGGAGCCTGCAGTGCCTCTCTGCCCTGCTCCCACCAAAGCTGGACCTGAGTCAGCCCTGGCCTCGTGCAGGGTGAGCTGAAACCGGCCCAGGACTGCTGTCCTGAGCAGCAATCATCACTTGTGCAACTGTGCAAATGTGGCCAGTGAAGATGGGACAGGTGATAAATGGGAGGGAGTCACCCAGCTGCAGCTTAAGATGTGCCTGTATGCTGCCGTACTGGTTTATCATGATAAATGTCATCGGAAAATCAATTCTCTGTGTACTTTTGGGAATTACAACTATCATTCTGGTGTGATTTATTTCCTGTATAACACGGACAAGGGCTCTTTGTTCATCATTTTGAAAGTTCATTTAAAATTGCTTTGAGTTCTTGGTTTTGCGCTGTGACACGGCCGATGGGTATCTGCTCTCCTGTGAAATATGGGCCAAGGCAGGAGGAGGCTGGGCTGGGAGCTCTGCCCCTCCTTGTCCTGCTCCTGTGGCCGTGGGAGTCATGGAAAGCCCTGGTAGAAAGAAATGTCACTGGGGACATCTCTGGGGACAGAGGAGAGGACGGCTGGCGACTGCCCCAGTGCTGGGCTGGGATTCTTTCGCACAACCTTCCCTTCTTCTTTTCCACGCCACCCACCAAACCTGTTTGTCCTGCTGTGCTGCTGGGGAGCCAAGAAACTTCCCAAGCTCTGAGCGTGGAGCGTCCCATCTCCTCCTCGTGCCACTCTTCGTGCCGGGGCTGGTGCTGGTGCTGGTGCTGGCAGGAGCTGCCACACCACCCTGCTGGGTGTCCTTCCCACCCTGAACCTCTCCCCTCCTGCTGCTGGAGCTGAGGGAACAGGGCTGGAGGTCCCAGAGGATGCAGGGACGGGGTCCTGTCGGGCTGGGGGCAGTGGGGTTGGGGGCGGCAGGACAGCGGCTGCCGGTGCCAGGGAAGAGCAACTGCAAACCATCCAAGCTCAGGTTGTTTATCCACAAGTGCCGAGGCCGGGCAGGGAACTGATGGCTCCTATAAACACACGGGGTAAACAACAGGCATGGGATGAGCTGTTTAGGTTAAAGGGCGAAGGGGATAAATTAGCCATGAAAAAGATTGAGGCCGGAAATGACAAGAAAGCTGAAGATCATCAGGAGAGAGAGGTTCTGGAAGAGCCTCCTGAGCAGGGGGATGGAGAGGTGAAGCCTCCAGTGCTTCCAGGATGGAGCCCAGTCCCTTTCTGGCTGGGTGACCTGCACTCCTGCAGCTGCCTCTCTCCTTCTCCCCGGCCACCAGGCCAAGGGGCTCTTGCTGCCTCCGAAGACTGAAATTCCCACTGCCTTCACTGCATAAATCTCCCAGCCATGGGGCACTTCAAACCTCTCGGGCATTAATCATTGGTCTTTAAAGCCCAGAACTCAGGCCTGGGATTGTCATCTGTTGAGGAAATCAGCTCCCTGGGACGTCCAGGAGGGGTGCGTGAGGAAGGGATCCCCGTTTCTGCCCCAAAATCCATCCCCCAAACCCCGGGGAAACTGGAACTCAGCTCTGGAGGCTGCAGGAGGCCTGGTGCAGCCCTGTCCCATCACCCTGGGGTACCCGGGTGTGTTCCCAGCCCCAGCCCCGTGCTGCAGATGTGTTTTTATGGCTGTTTGTACCAGGTGTGCGCCGCAGCGGGGCGGGGGCAGAACCGCAAGGAGGAGGAGGAGGAGGAAATGTGCTCGGTGGTTTTGCCTTACAGATTGGAGCTGAAACCTGCCATAAATCACGGGAGCAGCTGACAGGGAGCAGAGGTTGTGGCAAGGGGGGAACTCCGGGGCACAGCAGCCTCCCCGCAGGTGGGACCCTGCTCTCTGGGGGCGATGTGGGGACCCCACAATTGCCAATGCCCGAGGTGGAGGCTTCTCCTGCCACCAGGAGCTCCCAGTGGAGTGTGGAGGGAAGGAAAGGGGCTGAGCCATCGTGTCCTACTCATGTGCCAGACCCCAGCAGCAGCAGGGCCCGAGGGGTGTCCGGCTGCACACGCCTGGGCCCCTCCAGTGCCTGCCCCTGTCCCCCAGCCAGGCTCTCCCAGCTCCCTTCTGGTTTTCATTACCCTCCTCCAAGCCCAGCACCAAGAGCCTAATTTGGAATAACAGGCGAGTGAGTGCGAAGGGGAAAAACCCTGCACTTGCTCTGTTCCTGAGCTAATCCCCTGACAAATTCTGCAGCCCCGGCTGGGGTCTGGTTCCAGAGATGCCCCTGATTGAAATGGAAATACTCCCCACTCCTCTCCCTTAAAGGAGAAGCTTCCCTCTGTTTATAAACCCTTCCAGAGGGGGTTTTACGATTCTCTTTTACTGGCTGGCCTGCCCGAGGAATGTGGCAGCCTCAATAGCTGCAGGAAACATCGCTGCCCATAAACCCCCCCAGTCACAGCCACGGGCTGACATTGTCATGAAACGAAAATATTCCTGACGCTTATCAGGGGCCCACATCAAAGGAGCCCCGGCCGTAAATCTCCCGGGGCTGTGCCATGGAGCCCAAATAAAAGCAAAAGCAGCTCCCTGGGCAGCTGAGGGTCCCCGTGGGCAGGGCAGGGGGGCTCCGGCTGGGGTCACCTCCCTGCACAGCCCAGCCCAGGGCAATGGGAGAAGGGCTCTGGGTGTGGGGAGAGCCCCGAGAGCGTTTCTTGGGGCGTTTTTGCAGTAAAACTTGGAGATGCTTTTGGGGTGCTTTGCCTCCTCCTGCCCCTCTGCCTGACCTCGCCCACCAAGACACAAATGGACCTGGGCATTTCATCCCAGGGCAGAATGTTACTGGTTCTGTGCTTGGCACATGTGGGGAGACAAATCCCGCTGATCCAGGCTGCTCCCAGGATTCAGAAGTGACAGGAAACGTCCCAGCTCTTCCCAGCACACTCTGCCCCCAAAATGCTCATTATTTCAACCTGAACCAGGGTAAAATCAAGCATAAAAAATAAATAAAATATCAGGCATATGTGTGGGTGGAGAAAGCCCTGTGGGAGGCTGGAATGGTGGGAGAGCCGAAATGCCACTTCCCAGGCAGCCGGAGTGGCACCCTGGGATGGGGAGCAGAGTGTGCCCAGCCCCTGGCTCGGGGTGACCCTGCTGTCCCCAGGCCGGGCAGGCTGACAGCACATTATGCAGCTCGCCTATCTTTTGTTGCCAGTTGGAGCCAGGAGTATTCCTGCAGATCATTTAGATTCAGGTAAATCAGCGTTTTCCAATCCCGGGAGGATATTTCCCACCGGTTGGGCTGCGGGGTCACCTCCAGGAGCTTTCAGCAGGGTATCGGCTGCTCCGCAAAGACCTTGAGTGATGGATACTTCGTCTCACAGGTAAGTTGTTCCAAAAGTTAATTATCTCCCTGGTTGCTCACTTGGGACTGCAATCACGCTCTGCTGAGCGGCCGCCCTCACCAACAATTACAGAAGTGCCCAAAGGGGAAGTTTCTATCTCGCCCTCAGCCTCGTCATGCCCTGATGGCAGCAGATTTATGACCTCCGAGGCGCCCAGGAGCCCCGGCTGGGCACTCCTGCCCTGGCTGCAGCTCTCTCAGGGCAGCACCATCGCGGGGCTGCTCCGAAGCCGCTCCTGGTGCAGGAGCAGAGCTCTCTGTATGTGGCCTCTCCTCCCTCCCCGAAGCAGGGCCACGGAGTCGAAGCCTTGATGAACAAAGTTTAAAATGCGGCAGCTGTGGGAGAGCCAGACACGAATGTGACACCTCTCTCCAGCACTTGCCATTCCCTCCCTTCCACGGCTTTGATGTTAACTTCTTACAAGCTCACAGACGGCTGGAGGATCAGCTCAGGGAGCCGTGCATGTTAATAGGAACAAGTGCCATGGAGGCACGAGGCTCCTCTCTGCCCACAAACACAAGGGGAAAGGGCAGGCTGCCTCCCCTGGCCCGCCCTCTTCTCTCCTGGATGCCTTGTCCAGGTGCTTTGGGATGCTGTGAACCTTTGGCCCAGTGCACCCCACAGCCCCAGAACAAGTGGGTTATTCCTGGGTCAGGAGTCCTTGACAAGGGCTGAAACCAGTTTGGCCACAATTTTAGCATGTGGCTCCTGCCTCCCTTCTCCTCCTCTTTCCAAACTAGGTTAGTTTCCCCTTGGCTATCAAGGGAGTGTTGGAGATGCTCAGGCAGGTTTGATATTTAGTGCTGCACCTGTGTTGGATGGGTCTTAATTATTTATAGCTTTCCTATCCTGTTTTCTCAAGTCAGTTGGGAAGAGGTGACAGGTGAAGACTTCTTGCAGCAGATGCTTATGAGGCGGGTGAGGTGCCTGCCGCTCAGATGAGAAGAAAAGAAAGTGTCTTCAGCAGGAGAGAAATGACAAAGCTACATAGGAGCTGCCTCATTTAGTAGTCAAGGAGGAGGAAAAAAACCCTCCTTAGGTCTCCAGGAAAGAAACACATTTGTGCTCAAGAAATGGAAGTGGTGGGGAGCAGAAGCCTCCCCTCTTTGTTCAGGGGATGTGCTGGAGGCACTGAGGGCAGGGCTGTGCTGTGACCCTGCCCCTCCAGAGGGCTTGCCCCACTTTGCTTGGCTGGCCCTGGCAATGCCAAAAACCCCTGGGGCCTCCAAACCCATGGATGTATCTTACCTTCCCTCGGCTGGGCTCGGCTGGAGGCTGTTGCACGCGATGCTGGGGCGAGCTCAGACTTGGGCTTCCACCAGCTCAGCTTTGGCAGCTTCAGGGTCAGTGAGATCTTGCCATGAAACCCATACCCCCATCTGTGAGAGCATCGGGGCTGCCCTGCTCTGCATCACCTCTCTGCACCCTTGGACAGAGCCCTGCTGGGTGCCGAGTGTCCCCACGGCACCGCTGTGCCGAGCACATGCACAGGATTGTCACCCGTGCTCGTGCCTCCCGTTACCTGCTTCCTCCTCACACCTGAGGGACAGGCTCCTTCAGCTCAAGTGCCTGGTACCTCCTGCTCGCTGCTGACAGAGGACTTAATCTCGAGTGACAGCCAGACTGCTCCTCTTCAGGGCCGCATTTGTCACCGTCGCCCCGACTCGTCCCCGGGCTCGGTGGCTGCGCAGTGAAGGGCTGGGGCAGGAGGGAGAGCGGAGCTGGAGGCCGGCAGATGCTGCTGCTGTGTCTCCAGGACATGGGGTGGATGAAGATTCTCACTGAAATGTGGTAATTGTGCCACCATTAATACAGTTTGTGCTTCCCCACGAGGACGGGAGGGCAGGAGGCTCCGTGAGGCTCAGTGAGGGCCGGGGCAGTGAGGGGGCTCAGCTCTGACAGCAGTTCTGAGCCCTGCTCCCAGCCCATCCTGCCACTGCAGATGTCAAGTTGATTATTTTTAACCACATTAGATCCCTGTTAATTAATATGAATTAACCACCCTAATATTCCTGGGTAAACAAGCTATTAGGTGCAGGGAGGAGAGGAAAACCACCTTTAAACCACGGCTAATCGATCCCTGCCAGACCTGGGGCTTTGTGATGGCCTGTGCAGCCCAGCCCCAGCCCGGGCACCCCCTCCTCACTGCAGGGCTCGTGTGGGGCTGGGCGGTGCTGAACTCCTGGCACCTCCTGGCTGCCGCCGGTTCCAGGTATGACACACACACAAAGGTACCTTTTTATAGTTAGGAAATTATAGGTGCCATGACTTCAAAGGCTTTTGCAACAAGAGCTTTCCCTTTGATAAGTGACAGCATCATTAATGGTGATTTATTACCCGGGCTATTTCACAAACAGAAATAACCAGTTTCTTTTCATTTGGCTTGGTGGGTTTTTTTGCTCTGGGCTACCCAGACATACAAGGTGGCTGGTAACAGCTGTTTTACTGCTGGTAAGACATCTCATTTATTAACTTGTCATCATGTGTCATAAAGTTTAGCAAAATGCGAGATGATTGTGTACTTAAGCTGGGTAATTACCCCATTATTAAAGCTGCCTTCTTTATTTATTTGCTCTTCTGGTGGTTTGTTCCTACCTTTGCTCTACACGGTGCCTTAGTCACAGGGCACGGAGATGCACTGCCTTGTAATTATCCATGTGCTGACTTCCACTCTTGGAGACATGAAAGGTGTCTCTGCCAGGTGCCAGTGGCTCGCCGGTGATGGGGACCAGGCTGCTGCGCCCCTGGCTGCTGTCTGGAGAGCTGGGGTGGTGCTTGGAGCGCTGTCCTGGGGTGCGTCCAGCCCGCTCCTGGCGCCAGCAAACCCCCTCTGATTTAGCGGCAGGAACGGGAGCACCGCACACGCTGGAGGCATCCCAAGATCTTCTCTCCCAGGGGGGAAGCAGTGGGGCAGTGCAGGGTCCCGACCTGGCCGGTGGGGTGGCTGCACAAGCGCTGCTGCTGTAGCCAGGCTCTAATTAAACTCGCCGAGCGTCACTGGCAGCGCCCAGACACGGCAGATCCACACCTTGATGGAGGAGCTGCCTAGACAGAGGAGAAACCACGGTTAGCACAGAGATGCTAATTGCCTTGGGAACTCCCAGAGCTCAGGTGCGCGTCTCCCAGGAATGTCTGGGACCCTGCCCGGACTCGTCCGTGCCCTCCCCGGCGAGGGTGGGGCTCGGCGGGCACCAGCCCCGACAGCGGCACCGCGGTCCCACACAAAGGGAGACGCTCCGGCCTCGCTCCCTGCCCTGCTCCAGCAGCCTGCCCGCGCTCTGCTAACGCCGAGCCACCGCATAAATCCGGTTAACAAACATTTTGTAAGAGGTTAAACCCCTGAAACCGCCCAATTCCCGACCATTATCCGGGCAAACCCGAGCTGCACCGCAGGAGCTGCGGCGGCGGCTCAGCCCCGGTGGCTGCTGTGCCCCGGCCCCGCGGCAGAACGCCGGCAGATCTGCGAGGGAGGATGCCAAACCCACCCTGGGGAATGCCAGAGGGCTGGCTGCTCCGTTGGGATTCCTTCTTCCCGGCCTCTTCTCCCAAATCCAGCCCTGTGGTGGAGCACAGCCCTTGCCATCCTTCCTGGAGAGGGAACAAGGCAACACCAGGTGCCGCTGGACCCTGGAGCTGCCGCTGGGCCCTGGAGCTGCCCTGCACTGACCACTCACCCACAGCCCCATCTGCTTGGGCAAGGAGAGAGGATTTTGCAGTGCCACAAGGGATTTTTGGTGTCTTGTTCTTCCATGGGCCACCGGCACCTCCCTCGGCAGGTCCCCAGGGGACAGGCTCCATGTTCAGCCTCTCTGTTTTCCTTTTGCATTCTCCAAGGTCAGCCAATATTAAACCAGAGAGAAATAATTACCAAAAAGAATTAAAAAATATTCCCTGCCACCCTACACGTTTCTTCCTGGCCCTGCTGTGAATATTGATCAGGGAATTTCATCCATAAATCCATCTCTCACATGGTAAGAGCTTTTATGTTGTAATTAACAAGTGGCTGTTGCACAGCAGTTACAAAGAGGTGAAGATTCCATTTCCAGCACCGCCCAGGGTGCAGTGAGGGGCTTTTTTCCATCCTTGGATGCAAAAATTTTGTTTAGGCCCATCCCCCTTTGGTGCACCCTCATTCCGTTGGGTCAGGACCCACATGGAAAGGAAGGGAAAAGCTGGTGGGATCAGAGAGAATAAACCCCACCCTGTGCCTCGGGCTGACACCCACACGTCTGTGCACGGGGCTGGATCCCTGCTCCGAGGGATTGGGTGGTTTGGAAACACGGAGGCTTCGCACGAGGGAACTGCCCCGGAGCAGCAGAGGGGCAGAGCATGAAATGGAACAGCTCAGCCTCATCCCGGGGGTTTGCACTGGGAATGACAAAAACCCAGCGCCGCCGAAACCCACCGCGGCCCAGCAGTGAATCTCCCCATTTCCATTTATTAAAATAGCGTTTTTATTACAAAGAGATGTTAAAAGTGAAAATGGACGAAATCCATTTTACATCCCCCATTGATTTCCTGGGATATTTACAACCGCAGAGATATCGATCTCCCCGAAGTGCCGGATGCGCTGGCTCCTCACCCGCGACACTTGCAGTGATCAAGTATTTTTGGCAAACAAACCACCCAAACCTGCCATGCGAATTGATCCAGAAAGGCTGGGGGGAAGTGCCAGTGCTGTCCCCACCACCCCCCCGGCTGCCATCCCGGCTTTCGGCCCTTTGCTCCCACTGGAACCGTGGCTGCCAGCCCTGGGTGGGGAGCAGGGAGCAGGGAGACCTCAGCGCTGCCATTCCCCACCCCACAGAAACTCTCAGGTGACTCAATCCCCCTTTTTTTACTTCTCCTCCTGCCCCCCAGGTCCATTCCCACAGCCCGTGCTGGCCCCAGCCCATCTCTGTGCATGGCTCTGTCTGGAGCCAGCCAGAGGCCGTGCCATGGTGCCCGGCACAGCTGGAGGAGGTTTTCTCCCACCTTCTTTTGCCACACACACGGGACTCAGCCCAGACCCCAAAGCCTCTTTTCCTCCTTCCAGCAAAATCCTGCTGAAGCAGTGTTGGGGTTCCCAGGGTCCGAGCCGGTGCCGTGGTTGCAGAAGGGATGAGAGGGATGGTGGCACTCCCCAGTTTATCATCCCCCGCTCCCCGCCAGACCCGCACTAGGAACACCCCAAATCCAGACGTGCTGGCAGCCCCGGGGCCGGGATGGGGCAGACGGTGCGTCAGGAGCTCCCGGGGCCAAAGCGCCCCGAGCCAGCGAGGTGCGAGCCCCGCTCCGGCTTCAAAGGGCGCTCCGAGCTCCGCCGCACCTTCCCCGTGAGTCAGCAGCGATTTGGCCGAGCCCAGCGCCCGTGGCTGCTGTGAGATGCCCATTTTGGGAGGGAGCCGCGCTGGGCTTTGTCCCCCGCGCCGGGCAGAGCCGCAGCTCCGAACGCGGCTTCCAGGAACGAGCCGGGCGGGCGGAGGCTGGGAAAGAGCGCGGTGTAAAGTTTCCAGAGCCCCTCCACGCCGGTGTGTCGGCCCCGATTACATCAGTCAGGTCGCGTTTCCCGGCTGACAGGCGCTAACGAGAAGTGACAGACGTGACAGGGAGCGGGGCAGGCTCCAGGAACGACACCGCAGCCCCCAGGGACGCGTCCCCCCCTTCCCGGGGCGGCTCGGCGCCAGCTCCGTCCTGTACTGGAGGCTTTGCCGGGGCTTCTGCTCCGTGCCGGGGCGGTGGGACCGGGCTGGGCACCGGGGAGCCCATGGGGAGCCACCTGCTTTTGCCGTCGGAGCTTGGAACCGGGGTGAAAGCAGAAAATCCACCCGTGGCTGAGCCCTCCCGTGGGGGTGGAGGGCTGGGGTCTCCTGCCTGAGGAACCTCACAGGGCTGGGGGCTCCTGCATGAGGAACCTCACAGGGCTGGGGGCTCCTGCCCGAGAGGGCTGGGGGCTCCTGCCCGAGAAACCTCACAGGGCTGGGGGCTCCTGCCTGAGAAACCTCACAGGGCTGGGGGCTCCTGCCCGAGAAACCTCACAGGGCTGGGGGCTCCTGCCTGAGAAACCTCACAGGGCTGGGGGCTCCTGCCTGAGAAACCTCACAGGGCTGGGGGCTCCTGCCTGAGAAACCTCACAGGGCTGGGGGCTCCTGCCCGAGAAACCTCACAGGGCTGGGGGCTCCTGCCTGAGAAACCTCACAGGGCTGGGGGCTCCTGCATGAGAAACCTCACAGGGCTGGGGGCTCCTGCCTGAGGAACCTCACAGGGCTGGGGGCTCCTGCCTGAGAAACCTCACAGGGCTGGGGGCTCCTGCCTGAGAAACCTCACAGGGCTGGGGGCTCCTGCTCCTGCCCAGCAGCCGCGATGCCCCCGGGCAGCTCCCGCATGGAGCTGCGCTTGAAGGGATGAATGGGAAGCAGGGCGGGACACGTTTGAAGTCGCATCGCTTTGTTGTGATCCTGTCGCTGTGGGGGCCGGCGGAAATCGGGGAAATCTGGGAAATCTGGCAGGGGGATGCCGGGGGCAGGGGGACACCGACAGCAGCGAGACACGAAGGAGCGAGCAGGGAAGGAGAAGAACGATGGGCGGCAGGGAAGGAGTGAAGTTTTCACCCTGGATCCCCCCAGTTTGGTGCCCGTTGCAGGCCAAGTCTCCGTGGGAGAGCTGGAACCTTGGGGACACCCTCCCAGGGCAGGGGATGGCCTTGTCCCACACAAATCTGGGGCACAAACAGCTCGTGCTGCTGCATTCACCCGGGGAAGGTTTTCTGCTTCCCTGAAACAGCTAAAGAGGGCCAAGAGGAGGATTCCTGGGCTCTGGCATGGCAAGTTCCTCCCTGCCTGAACCTCTCCCATCAGGAGCTGCCTCTGCCCCACCATGGCTCATCCCTGCCCCAGCCCACACCAGTGGCCAGGGAGTTTAATTGGCATCAATCTTCCCCGACCTTCAAGGGCTGCAGTTATTGACATTTTGTTCTGACCGGGTCAATACCAACTTCTCGGGCCAAGAGACAATAAACAGAAAATAATAAGCAATGCAGAGTTAATATTGATTTATGATTATTTGGGTCTTTTGCGTGAGTTTCTCCCAGGCACAGCAGCTCTGTGCCCACAAGGCTCCCCCTGAGAGACACAAACCGGAGTGAGAGAAGTTTTCTGCTAGGTCCAAAATGCTGAGGCACCTGGCAGGGCCCTCTGACCGCTTGGAGAACACTGGGAGCATCTTCCAGCTCTTAAAACACACAAAAAAAGTTAAATCAAATGAAACCTTTCACTTCCCCATGAGTGGTGACTAGGAAGAGCTTGAAAACCAGCATCAGATGAAGTTCATTGGGGGGTTTTGTATACACTGGGATTGTGAACCAACTTTTTAAGGCATTAAAGAGGATTGGAAAGAAAATTGGGAAACTGGGAGAGAGAGACATTGCTGAAAAAACCCCAGAGAGCAGGGACAGAGATGACATCTTGAGGCCGGGCTGGTGGGGAGCAGTGAGCAGCACCCGCAGCTCCAGGGGTGGCTTGGAGGGGACACGGAGGGGACAGGGGAGCCCATCCCATACCCACTCAGTGCTGAGGGCTTTTTGTCCCCTCCTTCTCTCCTCCCTGCCCCGACGTCAGGATGTTTACAGAGCTCGGAATCAATTTGAGGCCGGGAGACGCTCAGCCGGGGAAGCAGAGCGCTGATAGGGTCAGGGGCCGTCGCCAGCGCGGATCACACACCCTGACGTTTTAATTCGAGCTGTCAGGACCAATCTGCACACCAGCGCCCGGGGAGGTGCAGGCAGCGCTTCCCAAAACTCGAGGCTTGCCCTTCCCACCCCCCACGTGCCCACATCCCATAGCAGAGCCCGGTGATGCTGCAGCCCCCGGGCCGGGGCCGGACCCAGCGTGGCAGCAGCGCTGCTCCTCGGGCGTCCCCGCTCCCTGGCACGGAGGCAGATCTGAGGAGCTGCAGGAAGTACATTTGTTACTGGGAACGCTTTGATATTTCTCATGTGAAACGTCTGCGTGCCGGAGGAGCTCAGGCATCTGGCAGGAAATTACCATGAATCCTGTTTCTCTGAACAGTCACACACACGCCTCCTTGCTCCTTTCCTTCCCCCTTCTCCCTGCTCGCCCCCTCTGCTTGCCTTCCCCTCTCCCCACACCAGGACCCAGACCCTGGAGAGGGTCCCAGCACCCCCACAAAACCTTCGGTCCCCTTCCCTGCCCTCTCTGCTCTGCAGCATCCCGGGGCCGTGTGGCAGCTGTGGTCTTTCAGGCCTGTAATAATAAATCCTTCCCTCTTCACGGCATGCCTCTGCAGGGTCAGGGTGCCCAGAGCACCCACTGTCCTCTGTTCTGCCGGATGCACAACCTGGGGGTGCAGGGTTTGGGGGCATTTTGGGTGCCAGGCTGGGGTCAGGTCACCCTCTGCATCTACGGCCTCGTCACTCGTGGATGTCACCTTTGGTTTGGCTGCTGGAAGAGCAGAACAAGCCACGTGCCAGGCACGACGCTGATTTTGGGGCTCGGGTACCCCGGGGGCACCTCCAGAGCACGGGGGGGCTGCAGGTGGGCACTGACCTCACTGTGCCCCACACCAGGGGTCCCGGGCAGCATCGGGAACCCGCCCAGGAGAGCCAAGCCCACACCCCTGACCCCGGCTCACCGCAGAGCTCTCCTGGCACAGCCCGGGGAGCACCCAGGCAGCGGGAGGCAGCCTGTGCCCTCCCACCCAGGGAGCTTGGCCGCGGATCAGAGGCGCTCTCTGCCTTCTCCCAGCACCGGAGCGGGAGCTGCAGGCTGGATTTTCGTGCTGCCTCCAGCTGGGAGCGGCCCTGTCGGGAGTTATCGGCTCCATCGCTGTCAGGCGGCTCCGCGCCCCAGCGCTCCCCTTGCCAAAAGCGCTCTGGCTGCATTAAATGATTTTGTTCCAGTGAACTGCAGCTCCCTGCTGTAAACACAGCTGGTGTTGGGCACCTCGCTGCAGCCAGCCCGGCCGGGCCAGTGCTGGGGAACGGGACTGGCCCTGCCTCCCTCCTGCCCGGGCTTCAGGGGGCTCCGGACCCCGCAGGGGAACCCAGCTGGGACATCCCCGAGGCTGAGCCCCCCAAAGGGAGGGGACACCGTGCCCCAGAACCCTCGGAGGATCTGGGGAGGACTGGGGGGCCCCCAGGGTGCAGAGCATGAGCCCGTGCAGCAGCAGAGCGGCCAGAACAGAGCCCTGTGGCAATAAATCCTCACTTTTATCTGCAGTGATACAAATCCACCGAGCACGGGCTCCCTTCTCCCCCTCCTGCTCTCGCAGGTTTCGGTTTGGCCTCGATTCCAGTGAGTTTACTGACAGATTACTTCATTTTAACTCTATGGCTTTCCCGTCTTGGGGGAGGCATATTTCTAAGTATCATATTTATCAAAAGGCCTGTGCAAAAACAAGGGCCAGAATTACTCTTTTGATGGTTCCCCCAATAACTACAACCACAATAAATTTTTCAGGCAAGAAGACTCACCCGGGGACCTTTTGGGCCAGGGTTTGGGAGCGGGGTGCAGCTCTGGGCTGTGCAGCCCCCCTGGCCTGGCCGGCTCCCCCTGCCCAGCACATCTGGTCTCGCTTGCAGGGCTGGGCTTCCAGTTCCCAGGGGTGACATATTTCCCCCGCCTATAACTCTAAATCAGAGCAGCATTTCAATAAATCACAGCGAACACTTATTTATTGGACATAGTTTTGGGGCTCTTAAAGCACGGAAAATAAATTTAATGGAGCATTTGGAGCATTTCTCCAATCTTTTGAGGGATTACTTGGGGAATTTGTCAACGGAGCCAAGCACAGCAGCTTGATCCAGAGAGATGGGAAAGAAATTATGGGAGATACTCTACAAAGGCCCAGGTGTACCCTAAATCACATCAAAAAAGATTAATGTCAGAGGATTGCTTGCCAGCAGAGTTGATTGGCAGCGCTGCAGTTTATTTAATAAACTATCAGTTTAGCCAGAGGGTGACTTTAATCTGAATTACATTTTCTTGTTTTGGCCTACGCCATGCCAGGCGATTTATTGAATCCTGTAGCATTCTTCTTAACCTCAAACACCGGGAGAAAAAAAGAAGGAAAGCCTTGAGAGCCCCTGGAAAACCTTGAGGCAGCAAAAGCTGCTCAGCTCAGAGGGCAGGAGCTCTCTCCAGCAGCAGGGACTCGCTTTGGGCTTGCTGGGAAGAGGCGGGAGCAGGAGTGGGATGTTGGGTTTCACACCCCCAGAGCCCAGGCACGGGGCTGGTGCCCGTTTGCCAGCTCATGCCCAGCTCCAGCCCCAAAGCTGTCCTGACTTCCAGGACACCCCAGAGCAGGATGGGCAGGGAGCCAGGACAGGCAGGGGACTGGGATGGAAGCGTCCAGCCACCAGAGACACTTGCAGAATTAGAGAGGTGTGGGAAGAAATGAGCTCATCCCTGCAGATCCCCCGTGCTTTATCCCAGCCTGAAGCCACTCCTGGGGAATGGAGGGTGGCACAAACCCCTGCACAGACACCTGCTGGGCCTGCACCCACCAGGACCTGCCCGGAGAGAAGCCCCTCAGGCACCTGGCTGCTCCCAGAGCCTGCTTTTTGAAGAGCTGAATGACTGGGCAAAGATTTGCAGCCTTGGAAAGGTTTTAGGAATACCCTGGCTGAGGGGGGGAACAGCCCCCAAGCCTCCCCTTGCTGTGCCCTGCACACACTGGCACTGCCTCCCTCCCAGAGAGCCAGCAGAGACCAGCACCAGGGCCTGGAGCCCCAGGGCTGGGGGCCTGCTGACCTGCTGGGCTCTTAAATAATGTGTTTGTGCAAACAGACAAAGAAATCCCAACTAATAATAATCCTTGTTCCAAGGTTATGATTGAGTTTTTCCCCTGTTCTGCTTGATATTTCTGCCAAAGAAAGAAAAATCCTTGCTGAAGTCTAGCAGGAAATCCAATAAAATTTCTTCAAAAGATGGGTCTGACATTGAAAAATAGCAAAATTATAAAAGTAGGCCTCAGAAAAGAAAAGGGGAGAGTTATTATATCTGGCACCTACCGAGGGCCCAGAGCTCCCTCTCCAAATGAGCCATCACAGATTGAAAGTGTTTAGCTTCCCGTTGATTAAACACGGTGAAGGACCCGCAGCGTGCCAAGCCTCGGGGATCGAAAGTTTGTTTTCAGTCAGAATGTGTTTTCAGTCAATGGAAAAAATGGTCAGGCTGTGCCGGGGTATGTAACTGAGAAGCCTCAGGTTTGGAGTGAGTAATGACTGCGATGCCGAAATGCGGGAGGGTTGTTAATCATCCGACCCCAGCCCCCGTAATTCAACTCAGCGACTCTCTGGAAGCCTGTTCCTTTGGTTTTTTTTTTTCCCCTCGCTCTTTTTAACATCTAAAACCCAAAATGTTTTCCTTCTTTTTCTTTTCTCCCCCTGAAGGAACAGCACTGGCTGTATCGCCGTTGCCTCCCTTTTCTTTCTCCGAGGTAACGGGGAACTGGCAGCACCGTGGGGCTGGGGCTCAGCTGTGGGGCTGGGGCACTGTGGGGTGGGGGAGAGCCGGGGCTGGGGAGGCAGGGAAGGGCAGTGGGGGCCTGTCCCACAGTGTCCTATAGGGTCACACACCCCTGTCCCACAGTGTCCCACAGTGTCCCACAGTGTCCCACAGCGTCACACAACCCTGTCCCATAGGGTCACACATCCCTGTCCTGCCACTGTCCCACACCCCTGTCCCATAGGGTCACACACCCCTGTCCCCCCACTGTCCCACACCCCTGTCCCATAGGGTCACACATCCCTGTCCCATGGGGTCACACATCCCTGTCCCCCACTGTCCCACAGTGTCCCACACCCATCACAGGGGTGCCAGGGGGGACCCTCCTGCTCAGCCTGGCTTGGTGGCACCTCAGGCACAGCCACTCCTCGGCACCATTGCAGGGACAGCCCTGAAGAGCCAAGAGCCCCTTTCCCAGGGAAACCCGGGCAGGTGGCACGGATCAAACACACCCCTGGAGCTGGGGGGCGGCGAGGGACGAGCTGGGGGCTCAGCCCGAGGTCAGCACTGGGTCAGGAGGTTGCTGGAGGGACCTTGGGGACACAGGGACAGCTCACCTGGCACCTGAGGAACCCCACAACAGCCCCACAAACCCCTCCACTGGTCCCCACCGTCCCCTCTGCCCATCCCTCTCACCCCTGCGAGACGCCTGACTTGGTTCATTAGCTGCGTTTGCCGGGCTGCTTCTCATTAGATGGCCAACAAATTCCAGGAAGACAGGACACCCACTGGGCCTAAATGAAATTAGAGAACAGAGCGCTGCTACAAGTGGTTTAATTCAAATTACAGCAAGATATTATCGCCAACTGCAAGTGCTCAGAGCCATGAGTCAGACCCCCACAAAGAACGAGACGGGTTTGAAAAAATCATGACTTGTTAAGTATATAATTAACTTTGGGGTTATTTTTATTTACCTTCCAGTTTTTAGCCTTCAGGAATCAAATTTTTGAGCTTGTTGGGAACAGCTTAAAATTAAAGAGGGGAGGAGGAAGACAAGAAGAGGAATGTGCCCACATTCCTCTTGCCAGGAGCTGGGCATTTAAAGTGACACCATATGAGAACCATCCCAGAGCCAACAGCATTTTGGGGTACAGAAACATCCCCGTGCCCCACTCTGGTTCCAGCCAGGAAGCTCAAAGTGAAGCACAAGGAACTGGATGGGGATTTCACCCAAACCTGCCAACATGCCAGCCCCACATCCCGGGCAAACAACAAACGCTCGCCCATCCCTGCTCCTGTGCAGCTCCAGCTTCCTCCTGAGCTCCCAGCCAGCCCCACCTCATGGGGGCTCGGGGTCTGCAGGGACCCCTCAGACACTAAATCGGACTTGCACTGAGGCAGTGCAAGTTCACCAACTCCTGTCTGCCTGAGCTCGGCCTTGTGCAAGCCCCACACTCGCCACAGGATTTGCTCCCGACCTGTTTCCTTCTGGGACAAGAAGATATATGTGGAAGACGGATCTGCACAGGATGCAACTGCAAGAGCTGGAGCTGGTGCAGCATCACGGGGCTCTCGGAAGGGCATGTGACTGGGGAGCCCAGCTGGGGTCCCCACATCATTTCATCTCCACCAAGGAGAGGAGCTCTTGAAAGCAGGAGGGAGGACACAGCCGAGCAGTTTGCGGGGTGAGGGACGAGTTTCTCAGCTCACACAGCCTCAGAGCCATCGTCCTCAGCCGATTCTCGTGGAGCCTCCTCTGTTCCTGCCTCAGGTCCTGTCTTCCCCTGTTTCCGCTGAGCAGAGCGTCCCCTGCTATCTTTCATTGAAACATCATGTCCAATTTACCCCTTGATTAAACCCATATTTTGCTTGGCTATAAGTCAAATATAAGAGGGCCGCACTCAAGTGAACTAATCTTGGTTTACTTGCCAGTAAGTAATTTGATAGACAATTTGGCAGACATCCACTCTAGAATTAAGCAAACCTGAGCAATAAAGATGTAGGAAAACAATCCTGAAAAGCCATAATGAGACATCGAGTTCCATTCAGCAGCAACTCATTCCACTTACCTCTGTGCTGACGCTGAGGGCGGCGCTGCGGTCAGTGCCCGGCCAGGAGGGCACGTCCAGTGCCCAGGCAGGTGCCAGCAGAGCCAAGAGCAGCCAGCCAAGCTCTGCTGGTGTGATCCCCAGTGGAGAACGAGCCCAGGTTTGGCAGCCCCAGCCCTGGGGCCAGGTGAGCTCGTGAGGAGGCAGCAGCAGGGTTTGCCAAATCACAGAACCATTCAGGATGGAAAAGGCCTCCGAGATCTTCGAATCCAAACTCTGACGTCTCAGCTGGGAATGCCTTGGAGGAAGGAACAGCTGAAACACCCACAGCACAGGACCTTCTCTTGCCACCTGTACGCACCTCCCTTAGCACATCCTGCTGTTCCTCAGAGCCCCTCAGAGCCCCCCAGCCCTGCCCCAGAGCAGCTCCCACTCCAGGGCTGGTGCTGCTCAGCTCCTGTGTGCGACCTCCGAGTGCCAACACCAGCAGCACCCCCTCGCTGGGATGGGGAGAACAGAGGTGTGAGGGCCACACCTGGGGGGGTTTCTCCTTCAGGCAGGCCCTGCTGGGGCTGTGACGTGCGTGGTGAGGGCGAGCAGCGCTCGGGGCGGTGGCCGGAGCAGAGGGGCTGTCAGCCCGTGCTGCTCCATCCCTCATAATGCCATTATGTATTGCTGGCATTAATCACCCCGCTAGGTAAGCATTATGGCACTTTTATGGTAGCTTTGAAGCTAATCTGTCACTAATGCCTGCTGGATTATCATGATTTCTTACAGTTGTGATTCATTAACTCAGATGCCTAATAGAATTAGTATTAAACATCTTCCATAGATTTCTGCCTCAACACGTTGAGTTTTGAAAGCCTTTTCAATATTTCATTGTGTTGTATTAAGTGGCATGTCAGGCACATTGTGTGGTCTCCTGGAGAACCTGGCGCAGCCGGAGCTGCAGAGCAGGGAAGGGGGCAGCCGGAGGGGTTGGGGGTGGCTGGAGGGGGAGCAGGACCCTGCTGGCTCCTGGGGACCCTCGCAGCCCTCCCGGGGCCATGTGTGCTGCAGTGTCCCGAGTTTCAAGTTGGGAGAGCTCTCCCGTTAAAGGTGTTGCAGTGCCACTGCTGCTGCCTCCAACACTGGGTAATTCAGGTGGTGCAGAAGAGGTTAATCAGGTTTGAGGACACAAAGTACAGTGCAGACACTAAATATGATTGTGGTTATTACCTGGCCCTGGAGGAATCCTTTCCCTAGACACTGCAATGTCGTTCCTAGTAAGAATATTATTCCTAATAATCAATATTAATTCTCAATGCATTCTCCAGGGTTTAGAATGACTTTCTTGTTTAGGATAACATCTAGATCTTGAAGCAGGCTAAAAAGAAGGATTATTACTATTATTATTATTAGCAGTATCGTTATTATCTTGGGCTTTTTTTTTAAAAAAATCTTATTTAGATAACAATCTCCCCCAGCAGCAGATTGTGGAGCTCACAGGCCTTTATCTGGCTACTCAAATCTGCGTTGTGGGTAACAGAATTTTACAGTTATTATTATTAATAATGTAAGGCCAAGACCAGAACAACACCGCGTTAGGCCGGGCGTGTGCGTGAGGCTGTCGGAGTCCCCTGCCCAGATTTCCAAGGGGCCTCGCTGGTGGCTCCGTGGCAGGAGGATGCTGACGCCGGGGACTGGGAAGAGCCTGAACTTTGGGATGCTGCCCTGAACCCGCCGGCGAACCCTCTTTGCTGCCCTGACCCCGGGAACCCCGCGTGGAGGCCGCCAGCCAGGAAAACAGAGAGGGGGGGACTTCAAAGCGGGGATTAGAAGCAGCTGTGCAAATTGACAAATCCGTGCGAGGAGCTGGGGAGCCCCGCGGAGCGCGGCCGGCACCGGGACCGAGCCCTGTCCCCGCCACGGCCGCCGCATCCCGTGCTGGGGCTCGGGGAAGAAACGCTGCTTCCACAGAATCACAGAATCTCCAGGTTGGAAGAGACCTTCAAGATCATCGAGTCCAACCCATGTCCGAACACCTCAACTAAACTAAACCGTGGCACCGAGTGCCACATCCAATCTCTTTTTAAACACGTCCAGGGATGGTGATTCCACCACCTCCCCGGGTAAACCATTCCAATATTTTATCACTCTTTCTGTAAAAAACTTTTTTCTAATATCCAACCTATATTTTCCTTGGCGCAGCTTTAGAAACGCTGCTTTTAGAAACGCTGCTTTTAGAAACGCTCCCGCGGAAAAAAAAAAAAAGAAAGGTCAGGCTCGGGGCAGGCATCGGAACGATCCCGGGCAGGGCGAGCGGGCACAGGGAGGCTGTGAAAGGTAAGGTTTGTGCGGCTGCCAGAGTCAACCTGCGCCCTCCTGCCCCGCGTCATCGCCATCCATCAGCCCGGCCCGGCCCCGCTGCCCCGGGGGAGCCAAAACCGAGGGCAGAAGTGAGGAACTGCCCCGGGGGCAGCAGCGAGCCAAGGACAGCCGCCCCTCCGGAGCCCGCACGGGAGATGCCAGCGAGGGTCGAGGATAGCCCCGGGTGCGGGCAGGGATGAGCCCCGGCCGTGTCGGAGCTGTTTGGAGAGGGTTTTGCCATGGAAATGATTGATTTCCCAACTATGAGTTGGGTGAGCCCCTCAGAGCCCCTGTGATTCCCCCCTTCCCTTTTCTCCCCTGCGTGAGCGAACTAATGCGCACATTTAAGGGGAAAACAGAACTTGAAAACTTCTTCACTATGTGACGTGTCTAAAATGTGCATTTAACCCCCCCTCCCCGAGTTTTTGGTTACGGAAACAGTTTGGTTCTCCCCTGGATTGCTTTTATGCAGCCCCGCAGCATTTCAAAGCAAAGCCTTGCTGGAGAGGAGCAATTCCTTTGCTGCTCATCAAAACGCCGCTACTGATGTCACGGCAAGAGGAGAATCTCGGGGAGGGGCGTGGAGAACATGAGGTCCCACCGCTGTTCCGTGCGTTCTGAAAGTACTTTGAATGATGCTTTTCAGCTGATTCTCCCAGTTCAGCAGGAGGAAGAGGGGGGAGTTCCAGACATGGAACACACAGTCGGAATTTCGGGGAATTACGGGTGGGGGAGGCGGCCCTGGCTGTGCCGGGGTGCCCGGGTGGGCGCAGGGCTCGGGGCGGTGGGGAAGGGTCCCCTGCCAGGCTCCGGCTTTGCTGCGGCTCCAGAAGAAAGGGCTGGCCAAGCATGGCCGGGGCCGGACGCTCCGGCTGCCCGGAGCTCCTGAGTGCAGCCTTTGTTTTAGGGAGTGAAAGGGGCGGTCATGGGACAGCAGTCAGCCGGGCGAGCACGGGGGAGGCCGGGGGAAAACTTTAATTAGGGTAACTTGAAGGCAGGCTTTAACCAGCAGCCGCAGGAGGGCCGGTTTGATCTCCTTGTGGGACGGAGGCTGTGATTAATCGCGGCCCTGTCGAGGGGACGGACACCTGCCTGTCACATGCTTTGATTCCCGGCACTGGCTTTGATCTCTCCCGGCTGTGTGGGAGGGTGTCGGAGCAATCCCTGGGCCCAGGTCGCTTTTATGCCGCCTGCAGGGGGTCGGTGGGGTGGGAGGGGGGCTCGGCCGCCGGCCCGGGGTCAGCCCAGGAGGTGCCGGGGCCAACCCGAGTTCGTCCGAAGGGGAAAGTTCATCCCCAGTCCGAGGGGCGTGAGGGGCTTGCTGTTGTCCTGGGGGGAAGGTGTCCAAGAGAGCAGCGGGGATGCTTGGCCCTGTCACCGCCGCCGAGTGGAGCTGGCTCTGAGGAGGTCACTTTGTCCCCCTCGACCGGCTCCAGCCCAAAGGGGTCGTGGTGGGCTGAGGTTGGGGCAGACAAGGGGGTGCCCTGGGTGGTGTCCCCACCTTTCTCTGCTCTCACTGTCCTGCTGAGAGCCTGCAGTGGTGGCCCCATGGCCATTTGTCACCAGCCTGGCACAGCCAGAGGCGCAGAATCATCAGGGTTGGAGATCTCCAGGATCATCCAGCCCGAGCATCACCCCAGCACCACCATAATCACCCCGAAACCATGTCCCTGAGTCCACACCCTGGCCCCAAGTGCCACGTCTGCGGCACCAGGAGGAGAGCAGGCAGCAGCAATAGGAGGTGCCCTCTGTGGGGACAAGGATCACCCAGCCCCCTCCCAGCAGGATTCCAGACCAAACCCACCGGGAAACAGGCAGGGGATCGGGTCCTCACTAGCCTCTGGCTGCAACCCCAGGGCTCTGCCGGCTGCTCCCTGTGGGTTGTGGTCATTCCCTGTGGGCACTGCTGGCTGCCTCTGCCCGTGATTGGCGTGGGCACCTTTGCCTGGGTTATTCTCAGCCCTGACGTTTGTGCCAAGCAGGCAGAGCATGTCCCCATTGCCGGAGCGGGAGGGGTCCCTGCGCAGCATGAAAGAGGATCCCAGCGTCTCTGCTTTCAGCCTGACCTTGAAACCAGAGCAGGGAGCTGAGCCCCTCTGGATCACACTGCCCATGAGGGGGGAAGCACAGTGGGAAAGCCTGGCACATCCCAGGCACGGGCAAGCAGCGCTGGCACCGGCGCTGGGTGACAATGGGGATGGCCTGAGCAGTGCTCAGACCAGCCCAGAACCTGCTCTGCAGGAGCTTCTGTGGGCAAGGGGTAGCCAGGGTGAGGATGCCCAAGGGATGGTGGGCAAAGAGGTTCTCACTGCTGCTGCTGCCAGCTTCTGGAGACTCCCTGGATCTGGTGGAATTGCCATTACTTTTTCTCGCAGCTTCGCACTGAGAGGGTTTTCACGAAGTCTCAGTAGATGCTTTGGTTCATACAAGCAGTAAATGTCCTGATTTTGGGCAGAGAAAAGGTCTAATGAAGCTAGAGACAAGCATGGGAAAGCCCTTCTCCATGCTGCATGGATGTAACAAAAACAAATTTCCAAGAGGCCCGGACAAGCGCGGTAAGGCTCTAATGTGGTGTCCTGTTTCCTAATCTCTCCAGTAAGGAAGCAGTGTGTTGAATTTAAAATATCCCTCTGGTAAATGCTAACTATTTAAAGAGTGCTAGGGTCTTAGAAATGCAAAACAAAGATTTGTTGATTAAAAACACATGGTTTGTTCTGGAGGCACGAGTAGCCAGAAAAATCAGTTCTGACAGTATTTTGGCTTTTTCAATCCCACAAGACATGATGGTGATTTATTATAGTGATGTCAGCTGTGGTTGAAAAAAGTTCTCTGTGTTGTCTTAATAAAAGAGCTTTACCTTGAAATCATTAAACTCTCAGCCTGTTTATTTGAAGCGATGACTGTGAATGTGAATGGTCCCCTCTAAATCACCCGGCCCCGCGCGGGAACATCTGCGCACGCGGGGCGGTGACAGCCCGGAGCTGGCCTGGCTAATGTGAGCCGTGTGATGGATCTGATTAGCGGGGCTTTGAAACCTGGAGGGGAGATAAGAGCACCAGGCAGGGAGGGGAGCCCCCATGGCACAAAGGGAAGGGGAATTAGAAAGACAACGGGGTCTATCTGTCTTCTGCTGCCACCCCTGCAGAGCTGCTGCCTGCGAGGGCCCGCTCGCCCCCAGCCACCCCTGCAGCACCCACTGCACTCCCTGTGGAGACAAAGCCCAGCATCCCTTCTCTAGGAAGGACCTGGGGGGCTGCAAATGTTCTTCACCAAAGGCAGGCCTTGGTGTGTCCCCATCATCGCAGCTGAGGAGCTCTGGTGGCTTCAGAGCAGCACCAGGGGGATGTTGGTAGTGCTGGACCCGGTAACTTGGGCTGATTTTCAGTTGTACAGGGCTTTGCTCAGAAGCCTCTGAGCATATCAGAGAACCCCAGAATGGTTTGGGATCTTAAAGTCCATCTCATTTCAACCCTCAGCCCAGGCTGCTCCAGGCCTCATCCTTGGCCTTAGACACTTCCAGGCATGGGGCAGGGCACAAGTTTCCAATATTTTTCTCCCAAAGTGGAGTTAATGTGCCAGCTCTGTCCTAAGGAGAAGGGTGCAGCAGCCCAGCAAAGACCCAGCAGACAGGAGCAGGGATGAACAGGAATTAAGAAGGATGGCAGGTGCCTGCCACCATTCCTGGGGTGCTGCAGGAGCCCCGGCAGCCTGGCCCTGCCACGAGCCCTTTCCCCGGAGTCTGGCAGCAGCTGAGCACTGAGCAATATTTACTTCTTGGGTAAACAGTCGTAATCTCCCTAACCAGAGTTTATCGCAGAGAAGTGACTTAAATTCCTCTTGGATAATCCCCGCCTGTTGTGGCTTTCTGAGCAGGAGATTTTGGGAAGCCTTTCAATGTAAGTGGGTGGCTCTGGGGAGATGGAAGGTGATGAAGGCTGGACCTGGCCTGAGGGAGAGGGGTGCAGGTCCCACCACTCCAGAAACAGCTCAAACTGGGGCTGAGCCGTGGGGAGAGAGGACCAAGGGCTCCAGCATGGCCACCTCTGAGTGCTGGGACAGACAGGGAGTGCTTGGGTTCATGGCAGGAAGGTAATTTCTCACCCAGCCCCTCACCCTGGGGCCTCCTCTCCAGCTGGAAGAGCTGCAGGTGAGACCCCCAAAGGCAGCAGGCAGAGCCCGTCTGCAGGGTGCCCACCCTCTGTGTCCCATCCTCATCACAACCGAGCCTTGCAGTAGGAATTACGTTAGAAACAATGCAGGTGTTGAAAAACCCCCTCGGCGGGTTGTTTACACTGAAATCCCCGGTATCTGGTGGCTGGGATGGAACAGCACAAGCCGAACCCTGACCCTGGGAGTGTTACCAGAGATGAGACGCTTGGCAGGTACTCACATCTCATATATTATCTGCTGCAGCTACAAGAAATATATTTTCCCATCAGCGTGATTATTTTTATTTGACTTTTAAGTCGAGCAGGAAGCCGGCGCGGCTCACATCCATCAGCGCTGTGGCCATTAGAAAATTAACCAAGCTTAATAAACTTCCTGCACAGCTCGCTGCTGCAGCTGCACATCTACAGGAAAATAAATATATTGACTGGCTCTCCGTGGAGGCACATTGCTAAATAAGACTTGTTGGAAGTGAGGAATGGCCCAGGATGATCCCAGCGTGGCTCTTACCGGGCTGGAAAACACTTGAGCAGAGCTGAGGTTTCAGAAACCTCCCAGAGCTTCATGGCGCTGTGAGATGCTCCAGTGGTCAGGGGGATGAGGGGTGGGATTTGCTGACTGGGTGGTCATTCCTTCATCCTGTGGAAATGCTGGTCTGCAGAATGGGAGAGCTCCTGCTGATTTCTCCAGGAGCAGGACCAAACCCGGGGTCTCACAGTGGGGACCTGCCCACGTGCCCTGTGCTGGGGAGCCTGGGAGCCATGGCCTGGCCTGGTTTTGCCATTTGGTTGTCACTTGGAGAGGGATTTCACGGAGCTTTGGCAGGGTGGGGACCTGCCCTGGGCCTGCCTGGCACGGTGCTGTGCCAAAGGGCAGCGATATTTTGGGTGATGCCAGAGCAGAGCTCAGGGCAGCAGCACTGAGCCCATGGCAGGCAGTGGGGACCAGCAGCACTTCCCTCCTCCTCTCTGCTCTCCTGCAGAGCCAGCACATCCTCGCTGGGTGAGGCAGCAGCTCTGCAGGCTGGGGAGAAGGCAGGGAGTCTCTCCCGGCTGGGAATCGAGTGGAAGGAGCTCACACTGCAGCCTCCCCTGTAATGAAGGGAGGTGGGCAAGTTCTAACCACACCGGCTGTCACAAATCTTCAGCTCCGAGGTTTCACTCAGTCTTCACATCCACCTGAAGACGCTCTCGGTGCTGCAGACGTGGCTACAGGAGTTTCATGCAATGTGTGACTTCCAAATCAATCTCCTTCCAGCCGGCAGAATGAACTGGCTGCTCAAGTCTGCGTGTCTCAGAGAGGAGATGCAATAAAAAAGGGAATTCAGCCGGGTACAAGGCCACCTCTCCTTCCCTTGGAGGGCCTAGGTGCTGTTCCAATCTCCTCCTCAAACACCCATCAGAAAGTTTCAGCCAGGGCTCCGAGGCAGGGAATGGGAAGGGTTTGTGTTTCCTTCCCTGCAGTCCCTCGGCTACCTCTGCACAGACCCCCGGGGATGGAGCCCCCAGGGGAGCCCTGGGTGCTCACAGCTCCTGGGGAGAACAGCCACAAACAGGGAACAAAGTCGAGCAGAGCCCTTGGGAAATTTCGGGGTTGTGGATGAGGGCGAGTCTGGCAGAGGCAGCTCATTCCTTGGGTGTGCCAGGCCCCCAGCACGGGGGGAACCACAGCAGGGAGAACAGGAGAAAATACCAGCAAAAAAGAGAAAATACCATCAAAGTACCAGCAAAAAAGGGAAAATACCTCCAAAATGCCAGCAAAAAAAAGAAGGGCTGGGGGTGGCACATCCCACCGGGCTCAGGGTGAGGAGGGGCCTTCACTGAGAGGGTTTTGTGGCTGGATCCAGCGGAACAGCACTGAGTCCCACAGCCCCAGTGGGTGCTGCAGCCTCCCGAGCATCTGCACCAGCACATCCCCACATGGTCATAGCTACAGTGAGTGAGGGGGTCCCAAAGCCCCCAGACCTCGGGCCGGGGCTGACCAGGGGCCAGGGGGGCCAGGGGTGTGGGGCAAGGGAGGGTCGCTCCCTTCCTCGTGTGTCTACAGGCAAATTAAAAATTAAATAAATAAATTTGCTAGTTTACAAATAGAACTGTTACTTGTTACTCACAGTATTAACAGTCTCCTTTTATTTTTTTTCCCCCTTTTTTTTCAAGGCTGTGAAAGACGTTTGTTTCAGTTGCCAACATCTCTACAGAACTAATGTGGGTGGATTGTGACAGATATAATTTCTCCATCCTACAGTTTCATCAACTTGAGTTCTGTTAAACTATACCCGCTGGGCTTAGCTCCTTTTAAAGTTTCCGCTTTGACAGGTAGATTTATTAGTCTTGAAATTTGTACAAATCAGATGTCACTCGTGGCAACTTGTCAAAATGTCAGTCTGGTGAGGGAGGCATGAAAGGATTTCTGGAGAGAGACGGGAGGCAGGCTTGAAAGAGCTCGAGCAAGGCAGAAGAAAGGAGCTGGGAGGGATTGCAGCCTGCTTGATCCTGGGGGTTTTACTTTATTAAATATCTAGCGCCATACAGTGGGAGATGCTGCTGGATCCTGCCCGCCAAGACATCAAGGCTGTCAACATCCACTGACGGCTCCGGTGCTCCCGGCCACCTTCCGCAGCTTGTTATGGATATTTAGGGCAGGGGTGAGGCGTGGGGAGGGGAAAGTTCAGCTTGTTTTTAACGCTGCAGCGTTTGAAACGCTCCATTATCGCCCTGACGAGGCGGTATCCTCGCATGGTCCCCGGCTGGGTGAGTGGCAGCTCCGTCCAGGGGAGTGGGGACCTGCCACCAGCACCCCCTCCCTGCCCCTCTCCAGCCCTGGGAGCCTTCGGAGAGCCTCCAGGGTCTTGTGTGGCTGGAGCAAGCCCAGAGGAAACGTCCCTGGGCTGCCTCGCACCAGGCAATGTGCTTTATCCAGGCGTTTTTCCTGGTGGCATTGGCAGTTTGCTGCTCCGGCCTGGGCCCTTCTGGGCTTTCCCCACCATCCTTCCTCGTGTGGGGATGTGAGCCCAGGCCCTGGTGCTGCCCAGAGTGTGGGGTCTCCACGGAGCTGGGTGTGCAGATCCAGGTGGGATTGGGCCAGTGAGCCCCGGGAATGCTCAGCCCACGCTCCCAGCGCTGTGCTCGGACAGAGGGAGCAGGGAGCTCTGGTGCTGGACACAGGGACACACGGACACACGGACACATGGACACACAGACAGGACACACTCTGCTCAACCAGCCCTGGAAAGCTGCAGGCAACAGAATTTCCCATCCTCATCCCATGGGCTCTGAGGATGAGGCAGGAGCAGCTCCTGAGAGGCCACGTGCTGGAAGTGGCCGAGGAAGAGCAGCCATCTCCTTCACCACGCCGACCCAATAATCCTAACCAAAGTTTTTTCACGGAATAAATTTAGAGTTGTTGAAATGAAAACTTAAAAGAAGTTCTTTAAAAAAAACCCCGCAATTTAAAAACATTATTTTGATTACCACTTCCAAGAAGATCAGGAAAATCTCCACCGAAACCAACATTTTTTCATGAATATTTACACTTTGTTTGAAAAATCTGTTTTGGCTGAAAAGACGTTTGTTGATGTTTGCTTGGCAGGCGGCGTCGCTCCTCGGTGACGTGGGGACCTGGCACGGGGACCCGGTGTGGGGCAGGATCGTGGTGCTGTGCCCCAGGGGGACCACGGGAGCAGAGCTGTGGTTCCTGATGGGCCTCTCCAAACACCAGAGCCACAAAAAGGAGCGGAAATGTCCCGTCCTGTCACCCTCCCTCCTCTGGAGGTGCTGGGGTTGATCAGAGAGAGTTGCCCACAGAGACAGCCCCTCCTGCAGGCTCCCCGTGCCCGGGCAGAGCTGCTCAGACATTCCCGGGGTTTTCCCTGCTCCTCTCCGATGTGTCCCATGGATCTCTCACTGTTGCTGTGCTTGAAGAGCCCTTTGGCACTGCCCCAGGTGCTGCCCCAGCGCAGGCAAGGCTTTTCCCATGACCAGGAAAACTCATTTCCCTTCCTGAGCTGGGCAGAGCTCGGGCAGCTGGGCCTTCCTCTCCCTGACCCAGAGCTCATCCTGGTGCTCATTCCCGGTCCAGCCTTGGCACCTTTCCCCTTGTTCCAGCGGCTGAGGTGTGACACGAACACCCCTAAGGCTGTTTGTCCATGGCTCCCGAGGTGGGACGGGCCCCAGTGTGGGGTGGGATCCACGCCAGCCCCCTGCCATCGCCTTCCTCACGCTCTGTGATTGATGAGCATTTGCTCAGGGGAGCAGAGGGGCCGGGACGTTGTTTGCTGTTCCCGAGTCCTCATCCCCTCATCCATCCTCTCCCAGGGACCCTGGGCTGGCCCTGGGGGTTTGGGGCTGTTCCCAGGAGGATTCCTGCAGCAGGGATGAGAATGCACGTTACGGAGAGGGAAATTAAGCTGGGAGGCTTTGCTTAATTAATTGGTACATAAATGTTTCCCTCTTCGAGTGGCTCTGAGCGAGCGATCCTTGCATGTAAAGAGGAGAAGGGGAAAACCCACTTCACACGGCAGGATTTTCCTTCAAAGAAATCACTTCGTGTCACATCCAGCCTTGATTTCCTTTCATGTGGCAGAGGAACAGTGGCAGCCGGATTCCCACATCCAGAGTCACCCCGGCAGGGATGTCCTGCCCTTCTCTGGTTAGGGCAGGACCATCCCAGGCCACAAACACCCCCTGGGCTGGGGCAGGAGTGGGGCGAGGGCCTGTCCATCCTCTGAGTGGGTTTTTGTGTCTGCGAAGCAATTTCGGTGCAGGGAAAGGGAGAGGAGAGGGAAAGAGGAGAGGGAAAAAAACGCCTGGCATGAGTTCAGAAAGCTCTCCAGCTCACACATCTGGTTCTTATATTTCAAAGTTAATTAGTCATATTGAGGCTGTCTGAAGATAAATTTATCATCCAGAAAAAACACAAACAGTTTGAAAAATGAAAGGAAGTGAGGTGACATGGCTTGACGTTTAAATAAATCATTTTAACATGATTAAAAAACTTGTCCTCCCTGACACCCGGCGCCGGATACTTTGTAAAGACTTTTTGACAAAGACAAGCCCCTGTTTGGTACACAAAGCCTCTGCCATTCGGTTAACCACACTAATCTTTGGCCAATTACTTCTCCCAGCGACTACTGGGGCTGTGGTGGGGAGTGTGGGGCTGGAGCAGCCGCAGAGGAGGGTCAAGGATGGCCAGAGGGGCTGGAGGGGTCCAGCTCAACAGTGGCCAGGGTGTGATGGGGATGGAAAGGGGAAATGGGCTTGGGCTGGCAAAACCAAGGGCTCCACAGAGCACCCCAGTGAGCTCCCCCAGCTTGGGGTGCACCCGGAGATGGGGCTTGACCCCCCGGAAGAGGCAGGGACACCCCAGGGATCCCCTCCTCACATCCATCCACCTCAGGGTACAGGCAGGGCTGATCCAACACCGCCCAAAAGTTGTCTCCCATCAGCAATTCTGCCTTCCCAGCTCTGCTAATGGGATAACGAGGTGCTGGTTCTGCTGCAGGAGCCTTGTCATCCCCGTAATTCTCACCCGGGCACGTTGGTGCCACTGCGTGTCCCCGCTAATTCCACCCAAAAGTCTTATTAAATCAGAGGCTTTAGTTTTACATCCATGTTATCAAATTTCCTTCTTGCTGGCTTGAGTGATGGAAGGTTTGTGATTAAATGAAATGCTCTCCCTGCACATCAGCTGGAGAACAGCCCTGTGTGGCTGCTTGACAATGTGTCTGTAGGCCGAACATCAATCAATATTAGGGGAAATCAGCATCTCGGATGACCCAGAGGAAGAGCTCAGCTGCTTTTCATTCCTATTCACCTGCTCTGTTGGATGCTTTCAAGGGATATTTAAGTTTTATCGACCCTGGCTGAATTTCTGATATTTTTTATTTCCCAAGTCCAGCCCCATCCCTCAGAATTGGCTCAGGATTTTTTTCTGTTGACCTGACTCAGCCCATGGCCTGGGTGCCTTGCAGAAATCTTGGAGCTTCTTGGTCCCTTAAAAATCTGCAAAATGGGGATCTCGGTGTGTCCCCCACTCCCCACTGGATCAGGGATGTGCTGGAGCCAGGCAGGGAGACAGCAGAGCTCTGGAAGCCTTCGCCTGCTCAGAGACGAGGAGGTTCAAGAGGGTGGGAAGATTCACATCTTGTAACAAGAAAAGAGCTCTCCCGGGCATGAAGGAAGCAAAGTGACATAAAAAGCATGGAATGAAAATAAATAAATAAAAAAGTGACGCCTAATGGATAAAATGAATATTCAAGTTGTTTCCAGGGAAGAGTCTCTGACTTTGGTGCTGGTTACAGTTACAAGGTTTGTGCGTTTTCTCGCTGTCAAAGCCTTCACCGTAATTGTCCAAAAGTTCCTTGATTATTTCTAACAAAACTGTCAGCTGCCTTTGAAGTATCAGAACAGTCTCATCACATCTTATTAAATAGTAAACATCATTTGCAAGCGCGCAGGAGATCTCGGCGCCGCGTCAGGCGCCTCGGCGAAGTGGGTCGGGGAGGTTTGCAGGCAGACACGGCTCCTGGGCCCGCCGGGGCTCCCACTGGGGCCACCATCCACAGCAGGGAACGGGTCCTGGCAGCTCGGCCGGTCCCTCACACGGAGCTGGGGAGATGGGGATGTCACACACCGGGCACAGCCAGCGGGTCCTGGGGACACAGCTCGGCCCTCCCCTGTGGGGGTTACTGTGGAAACCCTCCCCGCCAGCGTTTTGAACTGTGCTGGGAAGGAATGACTCAATCTGAAAAGAAAAGGATGTTTAGGATCCAGCCTAACGCTTTCCAGCCTAAGCTTTCATGCGATTCTTCCAGCCCGATTCAGAGGAACTCATTTCATGTGTTGAAGTGTCTTTTGAGAGCTGAAGCTTTCATAGGAGAGTAATTGTGCAATTAGCTATGAATGAGTAAAAATTCATTCTAATTACTTCCAGGTGTGACACATTCTATGCTGAAGCGCCGGGAGGGGGCTGGCAGTGCCCCTCTGCCTCTGCAGGGTGGGAACTCACTCCGCTCTCAGCCCCTGCCCCTGGGAGCCGTGGCTGCAGAGGGAGTGGGAACATACCCCAAGGAAATGCTTGGATGGGGAGCCAGGAGCGGGGGTCCCTTTCCAGGCCCAACTGAGGCTGGCTGCAGCAAACTGGCGGGGCCCCAGTAACACCCACTGCCTCTGACCAGCAGCAAAGGCCGTGGGTCAGACTGACCCAGCCCATGGAAGTCCCTCTGTGCCACTGCTGGGGCTAGGAGCAAACCTTGTACAGGAGCCACGAGGGTCAGGCCCCTGCTCGGTGCCGCTCACCCCAAAACAGGGGGGGCTCAGTGGATTTATTGCCCTTCCAACCCCAGAATGGGCTTCATCGTGTTGTGAGGACCTGGAGTCCTCCACAGCCCCAGAAAGCCACAGCTAAAACCCTTTCCTGCTGGAGACGGAAATCCAGGTGGATCCTATTGTGCCTGGTGCATCATTAAAACCGCTGGAAATCGCACAATAAAGCCTGCAAGATTTCTAGCTCTAATTCCAGATCAAAGAGGCTTTGGGAAGGAGCATCCCAGGTTTGAATGCTTATCTCAGCCAGACCCCTCGAGCTTTTGAAGTTGCCCCATCAGTCACTAATCAAAGATCTCCTTTTAGATGGGGAAATCAAATCCCTTTCAGCAGGGCCCGTGGTTATCAGTTTCTAAACATCACTTGTCTTTTGAATGACCTTCTTTTTGTGAGCTGACCCTGTGAGGAAAACCCTGCAAGAACCGGCCCTGAAGTTTGCAGAGCATTGGCACACACAGAGCTGGGCTTTCAGGATGTTCAAACCAGCAAGGAATGTGTGTGTGGAAGCAATAAAACCCTTTAGAGGTAAATAAATACTCGCTGTAGTCCCTGGTTAACACATCGCAATTGCCTTCAACTGCAAGGACTAACAAAGACCCAGCATTCCCAATCCGAGGAGGAATTCACGGAACTATTGGTCTCTGCTTTTCCTCAGTGTATACAAACAAGCTGAGAAAACAATACAGGATCAAGTTCTTAAACACAAAGCATTTTGGCTAAGGAACCCCTCTGGTAGCGAGGATTAAAGGCCCTGTCCCTGTAAGCGACGTGTCTGTGGCAGCCTGGGGCATGATCTGGGACTAACTCGCCACAAACTGGGCTGAGGAGGAAACTGTGCCTGCACAAGGAGCCCCCCACTGCCACTCATGGCACCAGGAAAGGCTGCAGGACTCAGTGGTGCAGGAGCAGGGAAGGGGCAATCCCGGGAGCTGCTGCCTCCCGATGCTCCCAGGAATATCCTCTGGGCTTGGCGAAGTGATCCCACTGCGCCGGTGTGATCCCTCCCTGTGCCTGTGCTGTGCAGGGATCAGGGGACGTGTCTGTCCTCTCAGCCAGCTCCTTGATGGGAATTTACACCTCGAGGCCCGATGGGGATGGTGAGCAGGGCCGCAGCCCCTCCGTGCATTCTGAGCCCCTTGCGCCGGCAGCGGCGCTGGCACGGCACAAATGTGTCCCCTGCTGCGAGGCTGGGCCTGCTCTCTGCCTCTGAGATTCATGGCCCACTATTTCAGTCCTGCTCTCTATTTCTGGACGTTGTCTCATGGTTCCGTGTCATTCCCTGTAACTGGATTCTCCACGTCCCCTTGGCTCCATGGCTCCGGCGCAGTTGAACCCTCCGGGCTCGCCCAGGGAGTGCCTGGGCCAAGGATCCTGCAAGGACCAGCTGGAGGCAGCACAGAGGGGCTGGAACTCAGGCACGGGGACCCTCTGGTTGCCAGTGAGTGTCTGAGCAGGGACATGTGGGACTGGGAGGAGCACAGGGCACCCCCAGCATCCCGGGAGCATCCTGGAGACATCCCTCTTCTTTCCAAAGCCAGGAGGGTCCCTGTGGGATGCCTGTGCCCCACACGGGTACCATCCATGACACCCCGCACACTCAGAGAGGCAAGGGAGGAATAAAACCCCAAACCCACCACGTGTTAGAGCTCTCCTGGTGTTTGGGGGACCCCTTGCAGCTGCTGCTGAGGGCAGAGGATAATCCCTTCCCAGGGGCGAGTGTCCTTGTGACCCCCCCTGCTGCTGGGGGACACCGGTGCCCCACACCTCTGTCACCCCCACATGACATTTCACTGCAGGACGGTGAACTCCCACCTCCTTTTCAGAAACACAAACGGAGCTGAAGGCAAAACAAAGCCTCAGTGGATGCCGAGGGCTGGCGATCACCAGCACCTCACCGGCGCGGCTTTTATTGGGTTATACCCGATTTCTTGCACGTTTGCTCGGGCGACTTTGAATAATTAAAAATAAACTCCCTTATAAAAGCCAAACAAACGGTGTCACTGTCCCAGGCAGCCCCAGCCCCGAGGCAAGGCTTCCTGGCTGGGGTGAAGCACTCGGGCGCTGCCGAGCCCAACTCCCAAGGCTCCTTTGAAAGCTCCGAGTCTGAGCGCAGGAGACGGGAAGGTGCTGAGCACCGAACCACTGCTGCCAAAAACTGGAGTATTTTTTTAATAAGGGGTCTCAAACAAACCAATAAAAAACCCCCATCAGCAGGGCAAATTTCATTCCAGCTGGGAGCTGGATTCCTGTTAAAAGAAAGTGCCAGCAGGCCCTTTAGCTCCAATGGCACTACCAGACACAGCTATAATTACGAGCTCTCGATTGCTGTGTGAGAGCTGTTATGAATTTCGGTGGGCAGAGGGGCACAGAGGAACAGTAAATCACCCAAACAAAAGGGACGGGCAGCGGGGAGCAGGCTCCGGCCTTAACCAAGCACCGCTGTAAAGAACTTAAATTATGAACATGTGCCATAGTTAAAGCAGGATCTGCAAACCGGGAGCTAATTGTCCCCCAGGAGCCCAAGCATCTCTGCAGGAGCAGGAGAAGCCAGGCCACGCTCACTGGTCCTTTGTCCCGCAGAGTCCCAGTGCCCCAATTCATCCGTGGGAGTGGGAAGCCCATGGCTGCGGCTGCAGAGAAAGTGGGGAAAGCAGTGCCCCAGCTCCACGTGCCCCGGGATGTTTGGAGCCTCCTTGGGCAGGCACAGGGAGCGTGAGCAGGGATCTCCAGCCCCGAGAGCAGCAGGAGACCGGTCTCCTTCTGGGGAAGAGCGAGAGGTGCACGAAGGAGCAGCTGTTTGCAAGAGCAAAGGACCCAGCAACCCAAAAAGGAACATTTTGTCTCAAATTGCGATGTAGGACATTCCTCCCTGAGCCAGGTTCATTCCTCGGGCACCCTAAACTGATCTCCACAAGTGGCTCCTGCCTTCAGGCTCTGGGACTGCTGGGGACAGCAGGACCTCCTTGTCAGGCTGTGGGATGGAGATCCAGACCTTTGCCCCGCTCCCCATGGCCTCTCCTCCCTTCTGAGGGCAAACTCAAAGCAGAAGTGCCATTAGCCATTATTTAGTCACCACCGTCACCACTCCTCCAAGCACTAACTCGGAGTAATCTGTTGCTGATTTGTCCTGGATTTGTACAGGAAAGGATTTTCCCAGAACCCCCGGCTTTACAGAGGCTCATTTATTAGTTTTGGATGCAGCTCTGGTGGGAGGGTGAGCCAGGAGTGCCAGGACCGCTGCTCAACCCCTCGGCCTCACCTGAGGAACCAAAATCCACCCTCGGCTGGATCTTCTGTGGGAAATGTGGGCTCCCAGAGGGAGTTCTTGCCAGGAGAGGCAGCTTTCCCAAGGCAAACCAGTGTCAGCTGGGCACCAAACCCAGCTCTGAGCTGGAAACTTCTGGGCAAACTCAGCAAAGAATGAGTTTATGTGATGACTTCATCCTCTGCCACGTGCTGCTGGAGCTGCCCTTTTCCCCTAGGAAGGCCCTTACCCTGCTCCTCCCTACTGAATTCCAGGGCAGCCCCTGATTCCCACCTTGCTTACGTGGGGTTTTTGCTTCCCTCTAACCCATTCCTTTCTTCCCCTGTCTCTCCAGAGCCCCCGTGGGCAGCACCCACCTCCCCAGGCAGGATTTTGAGCCGTTTCACCCATTCCAGCCCGGGCACAGAAGGGAAGGTGCAGAGAGCTCACAGCCCTGGTCCCTGCTTCCCCCTTCCCGCTCCCTCCATCCCATTCCCCCGGGATTAGTCTCTGTTTAGGAGCCTTTTCCTCGCCCATTGTCCCCAGGTCTCCCCAGCCAGGCTCATCCCTCCTGGGGAGACGCAGCTTGAGCAAACACCGGCACTGCCCAGCGACACCGGGAGAATTCCAGTGTTTGCCAAGGCGGTGCTTTCTCCCCCCTCCCCCGATGGATTTTCCTGCTCGGAGAGATTTGTCTGCAGAGCACAACTTCTGTGCACCTTGAGAAAGTCAGCGCTCTGCCCGAGACAGCTGCAGGATTAATGTCCCGGAGTGGGGAGCGAGGAGGGAGAGCGTGTGAGTGAGGAAGAAAGTCTGCTCCAAACCACATCAGTAAAATGAGAAAGCCAAAGATTGCGCCATAAATAAGGACCAGTTGACACTTCTTAAATTCATAGCTTTAGCACACAGCAAAGTGTCTCCTTTTTATCAGGAATTTGTTGACAAGGGTTGCAAAAAGATCTACAAATAATACTGAGTGGGGCTATGAAAATGTATTTGTGGAACATTTCAGTATCAGGGATCACCATTATATCGGAAGAATTCATCTTCCTGGAACATTTTATTAGTATCTAGATTTTATAGCTGCTCCCTTTTAATTTTTTTAAAATTTATTATTTTTTTCATTCCTCCAGCAAATATAGCATTGGCTGAGAAGAGGGGGGACCAGCATCCCACACCTCTCCATGCTGCCTCTGTGATTTATTCCCTGCATTTCCAGCACAGCAGCGGCCATTAGGGGTTCAGCTTTCCAAGCTCTCTTCTTGGGGCTGCTTTTCCCCATGGATCTGCTGGGTGACCTTGGGCCTTGGCGTCCCCTCAGTGCTGCTCCCAGCATCAGAGCCAGGCTGGGGACCAGGGATCACTCTCCAAACCCCCTTCCAGGGGACACCCACAGCCACCCCAAGGCTGCACTCCTCCAGACGGGAACGTCGCACTCCCAGAGGCTGGGAAGGCCCCTGCACCCCCAGCCCTGGCTGCACCCCCTCTGCCTGGTCCCAAGGACCAGCTCAGCTCCCTCTGTGCCCCCCATGCCCATCCCACCCTCTCCCCCCACGTTCCCGCTCCTCCCGGCTGTGCCGCAGCTCCCGCCTGCCCGGCAGAAGGGATCATAAATCCCCAGCAGTGGCATTACAGACAGTCATAAATAAGGCCTTGCTCGGCGGTGCCGGCACTTTCCATTAGGGCTGTCTGGATCGGGCTGTTGATACCCCGGGTCTGCGCGGGCCCGGCTGTAAAATTTATCAGTGCGCTTTCCTCACCCCATAAATCATCCCAACTGGAGGCCATATGGCAGATAAGGCCTTCAAAACGCACGAGGGCGAGCAGGCAGCTCCCCTGGGGCAGGCATGGGGAGAAGGGCACCTTTGCTGCTGGGGGACGCCTCTGGGTGTGCAGATCCCACACCGAGCAACCCCCTCCCCTCAGTGGGGTCTGTGCCGGCCTGGGAGCAGGAGGAGAAGGCATCCCATGGCTTTCCAAACCACCACCAGCAGCTCAGAAGCAGGAATGATCTCCCTAAGGAATTACTGCACCTCCCCAGGGATTTCACTCCCGAATAGAAGTGAAAAACCTCTGACAGAAACAGCCGCCTTGGAGGGGAAACCGAGGCAGAACCACACGGGGCACCTGGGACCCAGACACAGCTCGGGAGTACCAGTTTTGCTCACTAAGGGACCAGTTTGCCCCAGTTTAACACCCAGACAGAGGCAGGTGCACTGGGCACCATCCGTCTCCAGCTCCAGCTCTGCTTTCCAATGGCTCTTTACCTCATTTCCATTGCAACCACGAAAAATGTCACCTTTCATTCCTGCTGGGGGCTGTGATTGGCAGCCAAGAACGGGTTAATCACGAGCCAATAAAGCCATGTGGCTGCGGAGCAAAGAGCAGTTCCAGGAATCCTGCACTACCTCGGTACAGGCCTGTCTGGGAGAATCTGCCACAGTGAACTCTTGGGAACACATTAAATTAAGTGTCCTAAATTCGCCTAACTATGCATTTAATTTGGCAGTAATAGGACACTCTCTGTGTAATAGCAGAGTTGCTGTGCAATGGAAGAGGAGCTGCATATTAATATTTTGATTATTAAGGACATGTGTATTGGAGGCTTGATAACTATGTAATATATTATTGCTTAATTGCTCAGACTCTTAAGTATGTTTTCATAATTAGCTGCTATTTAGTTAACGTAAATATTCAGCTTATTAAATATAGAAATGCATTTCTGCCGGAGCAGTTATTTGCATGAGAAGAAACCACACGGGCTGGTGCCTGCCCTGGGAGGGGTGGGAGGGCAGGGACCTTCCCTGGCGGCTCTCTGGTGGCCCTGAGGCCACTGAAACTGTGAGCACAAAAAGGCTCTTCTGCCACAGAGCTCATCCCAGGCACTCCAAACTTCCCGCTCATTGTTGGAGGTGATGGGAGCCCGAGTCTGAGCCATGGCTTTGTCTGGTTCCTCTCAAGCAGAGCTAATCCCCTCACCTGGGCCAGGCAGCTGATGTGCTTCCTCCTCCCTTAATTTGGTCATAAATCTGCCGAGCCAGGAGGCTCCTGAACGAGGCGTTTGCTCTCCTTTCTGCTTGGAGCACCCATAAAAACCATATGGAAATGGGAGGCAGAAATGCACATTTCACACTGTGCCTGTGCCGGGCCTGTGGCTCAGGAGCTTTGGGGTTCATCTGTGAGAGGCACCTGATGCCTCCAGCATGTCCTGATCCCCTCCAGCCGGTACTGATCCCCCATAGCACCTCCCAATCCCCCCCAGCATCTCCTGATCCCCCCTCCCAGCACCTCCTGATTCCCCCAGCACCTCCTGATCCCCCCCAGCATCTCCTGATCCCCCCCAGCACCTCCCACTGCCCGGCCCAGGAGCACTTTGGGCACTCAGGGACACCCCACTCTGGGTGAGCTGGCAGTGGGTGCCCCCGGCTGGCACCAGGCAGTGCCCGTGCCCTGTCCCAACTCATCACCCAGCCCAGAGCCCTGAGTGCCACGTCCAGACCTTCCTCGGACACCTCCAGGGATGGGCACTCCCAACCTCCCTGGGCAGCCCCTTCCAAGGCCTGAGCACCCTTTCCGTGAAGAAATTCTTCCTGACGGAGGAATGTGAAGCAGTCCAAAGGGCTTTGAGCTTGTTTTTGAAGCTCACAGGTTTGGTGCAGGTTTCTTGCTTTGGCTCCTAAATGCAACACTTGGTTCTGTTTATTGTCCCACTGCCCAACAGGGAGGAAGGTGAACGAGTGAATAACTTCACCGCCGCCAACGTGTTTATTTGAATTTTTTTTTTTTTAAGAGCTTTAGCAAACACGGTGTGAAGAGGGAAAGAAAAAACCCCCGGTGCCAGCAAGTATAATTCCTCCAGGAGCGAGCCTCAGAGGAACACAAAAGCACGCAGGCTTCCAAAGTGTAACCAATATTTGCACATCGCAGTGACTGATTCCCCGCTCTGCGCCGCAGAACAATGGGCACGACAGCGAAGTGCATTAACGCAGAGCGGGCCTGGCTGGTGCCGAGGCTCCGTGACACATAAACAAGGAGAGGAGGAGGGTTTTATCTACCTGGATAACTGCTTGCCGAACAGCGGGTTACAAATGCGCTCAGAAAATGCTGACCCAGGGCTGCTCCTGCACCTCCTGCGCCGGATTGGCACATGATTTGCAGCACTGCGGGAGTTCTATAGCTGACCTCATTAGCAGTGCATTTCCTGGCTTGTTAGCATCATATTTGTATAATTTACGGCACCTTCGTTTTTATGGAATGTGTTCCTTGTAGAGTGTAATGGCAGCAATATATTTAACCTCTCCTATTTAGGAATGCTGTTGCTGAAGGCAGCCTGGAGATATAAAAGGGATTTTTTTTTCATCCCTTCTTTCTCTCCTGCATGTGTATTTTTTTTTTTCCCACCCGGTTGCTACATACCCAAATATCCATGTGACTGCAAAGTGTTCATAAAAGGCAACGTGAAGCCGTGCTCAGGAAACCGCAGCTTTTCGGGAGCCCTCCCAAGGTCAAGCCCCTAAATCAGTGCAGTGTCATCTTTCCAAAGCCATTACTCAGCTGCTGGAAGAGGAATGAGAATTGCACCAGCAGAAGGAGAGGACAGCTCTGCAGAGGAGGCAGCACGTGGAGGTGGGTCCAGGGTCACTCCTGGCTTGGCCACGGCTCCTGGGCCAACCTTGGCCAAGGCTCTGGGGGACAAGGTGTCCTGGTTCCCTGCTGGGGATGCTCCTTCCCTCCTCGGGGAGTCTGGTGTGATGGGAACCTCTGCACGCCGCTGTCAGAACCTCGAGCAGAGCACTGCCTGTGCTGGGCAGGGGCTGCTTGCCTGACGAGGTTTGGGAGCTGGGCTGGGACCACTGGCCCCCTCGTCCAGCCTGGCTGAGCCACTCCTGGCAGGCAGCAGTTCTCCCTGGGACAGGCTGGGCACAGAGGATCAGCCTGTGCCTCCCAGCACCCCCGAGCCGAGCAGGAGCATCCTGGCTTGCCAGAGGGGAGCTCTGTGCCACAGCTGGCACTGCTTTCAGCACAGCCTTTAGGAACAGGATCCTGTTTCTGTTCCAGGCATCACAGTTCCGTTGTGCTCTGGCAAATCAGAGCATCGGTTTTTGGAAGGGCCAGGAGGAGAGGAGAAGGTGACCTGCAGAGACTGACCCCCCGAGTGACACTGAGCTAAAGAGGACCTTGCCCAGCTCCATTCCAGAGCCAACAGCCCTGGGCCTGTGGTGGAAGCACAGGGCTTGTTGCCACTGGCTTCACGTCCAGAGGTGCTCACTGAGGGTGTCCAAGCAGCTGCAGTTCGGAGCAGGGCTCTGGGCTGGGGGTGCTGCTGGGGGTGCCTGTCCCAGCAGGAGCCCATGGTGCTCCCAGGAGAGCCGGAGGAACGCGGCACCAAACCGCTGGAACGCCCTTTGGGGCAGGAGGAGACACCAGGTTCTGCCAGGACACCCAGCACAGCACCACGCTGGCAGCACTTGAAAGGAAATGCCTCTGACTAACCCTGCGCTGGGTTAAGCCCAGCTTAGTGCTTAGTGTGGGCACTGCCTGCACGTCCCAGTGGGCTGAGACACAGCCTCAGCAAACGGGGAGAAAATGGCTTTTCCCTGGGGTGCTCCAGGGTGGGGACTCCGGGGGATGGAGGCTGGGATACATCCCCTGTTCCTCCCGTGGAGGGTAATTAGTCCTCCTAAATCACCAGCGCTTTCAGGAGACACCAGACTAAGCCCATTTCTGCCATTCCTCTGCTGGGCTTGGATCATTCCTGGAGGCTCTGGGAAGAGGCTTAAGGAGCACAGGGACTCAGCAGGCAGAAGGTGCCATCACCGATCCTGCTGTGCCTCCTACAGCCAGCACCTCTTCCTGTGGGCCGTGGGCTGAGAACGCACAAACTCATGACTGAGGGAACCATGGGACTGTGCAGGAATTCAGAGCAGCTCAGCAGAGCTGAAAGGTTCCCAAAGCCACTCTCTTCTCCCTGTTCCTTGTTTTTGATGAATTCCTCTGCAGCCCTTGGGGCTGTATTTCCAAATAAGCATCATTCCAATATTATGGGATAATTGCTGACCAGATGGGCTCGGTGGCTGCTCCCCTGCTCTGCCCAAGCTTCGTCACTGCAGTCCTCAACTCCACCTCCAAGTCTCCACGCTAAACTGCTGGTCTGAGGAGGATGGAGTGAGAATTAAGCAGCTTTTCCTCAGGAGACAGAGCCCTCCAGGCCCGGGTGAGGCGCTCCTCTGTGCAGGAGCCATTCGCAAGGTTAAGGAGGGCCTGCGGCTCTCGCCGCGGCCGAGCGCATCCTCCATCTGCTCCCGCAGAGCCTGGCAGGAGCTGTTCCTCGCCTTCTTCCTTCCCTCAAGTCACAGATTTGCTCCCGACACGGCCCTGTCTCTGTCACGGGATGAGACAACTGCTCTAGGTCAGCTCAGGCACGTCGTGGGCCTGCTGTGGCACACGGGATCCGAGGCCGAGGCTGTCCTCGGACAGGAGCGAGTGGCCAGGAAGGGGTGGGGGTCCCTCCATCCCAGCTCGCTGCTTCCTGGCTGCATTTCCGTCTGCTTTTCTCCCTCAGGATTTCAAAATCCAGGATCCCACCGTGGGGGTGAGAGGAGCCCTGGGAGCAAGGCCTGGGCTGCTGACCAGATAAGTGCTGCAGCCTGCAGAGCCTCCTGTCTCACTCGCCTGCAGTTTGCTCCTGCCTTACACCGAGATCTGATCCCTTACAGCTCAGCTTAAATTGAACCCAGCTCATTAAATGGCTCCGTACCCACTTCTTGTCTCAACATCCCATTTTCATGCTGCTCAGGGCGCCCATGGTACCTCGCAGTGATGAATTCCATGGGTTAGCCAACAGCTGCATGAAAATACATCTTTTTGTGATGCTTTTCAGCCTGTTTGCACCTGACACGGCTCTTGTGCTGTGACAGCAGTTCCAGATTACTCGCCTTCTCCCTCCATTTAGATGTGCTCGGCTTGCTTTCCTCTCTCACTTAAGCCCATCCTAATTCCATTCAGGATCAAGCTGAGGAGCCAGGAGGATCAAAACTGAGTTTCTGCTGACAGAGGGGAAATTTGGATTTGGCTGCTCCCACAGATGCTCCCAGGCTCTCATGTGGAGAACCTACAAGGGTTCTGTGGCCTTGTGGGGGGCACTTGGTGCTGGGCTTGCAGGAGGAGAGCTCTGATCCAGCCTTCCTGGGCTGTTCAGCTTGAGCAGGGATGTGGCCCCCAGTCCCTGTGCCTGAGGCTGGATGTGTCCCTCTGGCCAGGTCACCTCCGGGGCTGATCCTGGTGAGGACAGAGCAGGGCAGAGGTGGCTGTTCCCATGGGCATCAAGAGCCACTCCCGGCCACTGCTGCCCGAGGGGGCTGAGGGTGGGCATGGAGGAGAGGCAAGAGACAGACAGACAGACAGACAGACAGATCCCCCCCTCCCTTGGTGCTGGGCACCCCATCTCCACCTCATCAGCTCCTGCCTGGGGCTGCCACCCTTCTCCACCCGGCCAGGTACCCGTGGAGATGGAATCAGGGAGTATTGACCCGGCTGGGCACGGCCAGCACCCAGTGCCAGCACCCTGTGCCCCCCCAGCATCCCAGTGCAGGCATCCCAGCGGGGAGGGGGTCGGGATGGACCCAGGGAAGGCTCCCCTGCACATCCCGGCTGGCAAATGGCTCCGCAGCAGCCCCGGGAGCGCCTGGCAGCCCCGGTAATGTCTCCATGGCTTCTTGTTAGCTGCACTCTAAGCAGGAAAGTGACTGGCCCTGACAATATAATTTACATTGCTGTATAAAACTATCTGTGGAAGCCAAGCTAATTTGTGCCAGATTAGGCTATTTGTCTCAGCCACTGTCTAACGGCACAATCTATCAGAGGGCTGTTTTCAAATATCGCTTTTCAAGCGTGCCCTTGAGAGGCGGGAATTGATTGGGATCTTAGAAAGCAAAATTACAGCAATAACTTAAAAGAAACAATAATTACTGAATCATACCAGTGTCAGCACTCTGCAAAACACGAAATAGCCATCAAACCCCAATCCAATATATTCTGAAGCAAATTTATTGAATGGAAAAAGCAGTTGAGTGAGGCTTTTTTTTCTGCCGGTTCCCCTCGCCCCCTCTCTCTCCCTGTACATATGGTTATCTCCAAACCGCAAGTGAATGAGTCGATAATTCTTGTCATTGACTGCTTCATTTTCAGAGAGTCAAGAAAAGATCCATTAGCTACCTCCCGACTCGGTGTCTTTCCCCTTCCCCTCCAGTCATTTGCCAGTCTGTGCTCCTCAGGCAAACAAACATATATAACTAATCATCTGTTAAAACACCGAGGCCCCTAATAAATCTCTGCAGCTGAAATACTTTAATGGGTAATTAATTGATCCTGTTCCAGAGGAGTAATAAGATAATAAATTAGACAATATTTCACTCAGTTGTGTCAGTGTACTGCTAATGGTGCTGGAGGGCTAAGCCGAAGGATAATAAATTAGCCAGAAATTAACTGCTAAGAGCTTTCTGCAGAGAAATGGGCTGACAGCGAGGGGCTGTGATTCAGGGCCCTGCTGCCACCGCCAGCTCAGTTATTTATTTTTTGGTGCTTACAAACATTACCTCTGGCTGGAGCTGGCCGGGGGCGGTGGCAGAGGGGACGGTGAGGGGCACGGGACCCACAGCTCCGGGCGCGGCGTTCCCGGGACCGGGCAGAGAAGGATTGATGGCAACCTGGCTGCGCTGCATGTAGGTAAATTACTTTTGTGCTGGCTATAAAGACTGTCTCGGAGGCAAGTTATTACCCATCCAGCAAACAAAAAGGAAATATTTCCTAGTGCATCTGTCATATTTCACGGGAGGGTTTGGCAGAGATATCAGGGAAGATGACACCGGGGGACTGATCGTGCGTGGTGCAGAGCAGCTCAGCCCCCCTGGAGGCTGGGCCTCAGCTCCCTTGAGGACGAGTTTCAGAGGTTTTGAAGCCTGGTCCACGCTGTGTTTGCAGCCATGGTTTTGGTCATGCCAGACACAGCCAGGCTGGAGCGATGCCAGAGTGAAGTGAGGGGCAAAGGTGGGCCTGGGGAGCCCAAGGGCTCCTGCACTGCCTCAGACCCTGGACTGGCAGGTTGGGCCATCCCAGGGAGACCAAAGATGACCTAAGGGTGGCTTTAAAAAGCCAGAAACCCACTTGACATCTCAGAAACCCTGGTTTTATTTCCTAACAACAGTTAAGTGGAAGAGGAAAACAATGATCAGTCTGTGGCGGAGAAATCTGGGCTGCTTTGATCGTGGGCTTGGATGTGCCCATCCATGAGGTGCCTCCCCTTCCTCTCCTCCCCTCAAAGCATCGAGTCAGCCTCCCCTGGCTGTAAATGGGACCCCCATGACCTCCCCAGCCCCAAAAAACCTGGGCTGGGGCTGCAGCAGGAGCAAGCCCTGGGTGCAGGGAACAGCAAGGGGATGGAAGTCACACTGCAAAGGCACTGGGGGAGATGTGGGTCAGCGAAGGGGCAGGCTGGGGCAGTGCCATGGGGAGCTCCACAGTGCCCTGCATCCCATAGTGTCCCTCATCCTGCGGCATCCCTCATCCTGCTGCATCCCACAGCATCCCTCATCCTGCTGCATCCCACGCGGGTCGGGGAAACCGAGCAGCTCCGTGGAGCCACCACGGCCAAGCCCCTCTCCTTGGGCTTGCCCTCTCCCGCTCCCCCCCGTTCTCCTTCCCGCTGCCTTTCCTTCCTGAGAGGAGGTGAAGAGAGTGATAATCAGCCAGGGCACCAGGAGAGCTCATGGACGAGATTAAAAGCAAATCAAAGAAGAAAAATCGTGGCATGGTTTATGTCTTCCTAATTAAAACCCCGCCAGTCTCCCTTCCCTCCCCCCCCTTTCCCAGCTAATGTTACACTAACGAGCTGAGTTTAGTGGCATTTATGTAGATAAAAGTCCTGATGATTGATCTCAATGGCTTGTTAAAATTAGTTTCAGTCCACCATATTGATTTAATTCCATTGCTTGAAAGTGCTAATTAATAATGATAATAAAAGTGTCTGGGCTCATTATTATCAGGAGGCAGGTTGGGAAGGGGATGAGGGGCACGGCGCTGGTGCATCGCTCGCTCCGGCTGAAAATGGCCCTTGGAAAGGTGCTGTGGAGTGGGGAGGAAACCAGGGGAGAGAGCGGGGCACGGAGGGGGCAGGGAAGGGGCAGAGGGTCTGGGTTTGCCCTCAGCCAGGGCAGGGCTTGTGCAGAACGACGGTGACTTTGTGACACTGTGGGAACCAAAGACATCAGGGGACATTTCCGAGTCCTTTCCCAGCACCTCCACCTTGGGGACACGAGTGCTGGGGGGCTCAGGGGATCACCAGGAGTTTGGCACATCCCTGAGGCTTTACCCTGGTGCCACCCCGTGCCCTGGTCCTGCAGGACCCCAGGACCCAGCACGGGCTGGGTGGGCTCGGCACCAGCGGCTGCTGCCAGACTGCCCCGTCCTGAGGCTCCTGTTCGACCTCTCCGCGTTTCCTAAATCGTTTCACACCGAGATTTTTCCCTTTAAAGCTCAGTCCCTGGCCCAAGCACAGTGGCGGGGAACAGCCCTAATGAGGGAATTTGCCGCCTGCAAAGTGGTGCTCGTCCTTAAAAACCTGCTGTCTCCAGCTGCTGAAGTCTCTTTCCTGGGAAAATTAGTGTAATTAATATATTTATGCAATCATTCAAAGTGCTGATCACAAACAACCGCAGAGGAAACTTTTAACAGCGGCAGCCACCTCCTCCCGGGGCTCAGTGCTGGGATCTCATTGCTTTATCTCTGCTCTTGGCCAGCTCCTTCGGTGCCATCAGCCGTGTCCTCCTTCATCCCCCACGCCCTCCTGTCCCTTCCCGGGCTCCCTGGCAGGGACCACCCTCATTCCAGCAGCTCCCAAAGCTGACTGAGCTCCCTGAGCCCGTGCTGAAGGTGCTGAGCGAGGTCAGGCAGGTGAGGAGAGGCACAGAGGGGTCCCTGCCCCAGACATGACTCATTCTCCACCGACTTCCCGGATGTGTTTAAACCCCAAATCCAGAGCCGCCAGCAGGACCAGCTCCCCCTCGGAGGAGGCTCTCCCTGCCCTTGGCAGAGGGGCTGCTCCGCAGGTTTTTCCCAAGCCAGCTCCCAGTTCCCAGCCCCACACGCTCTGCTGCTGCTGCTGCTGCTGCTGCTGCAGGGTCTGAGCCTCCAGAGCCGCCCAGAACCCCCCGGGCACCGCGGCTCCGGAGCTGCTCCGGCAAGGAGAAAGCAGGGTGGGGAAGGGCCCTTCTCTCCCCCCTCTTTGCCCCTTCTTCTTCTTCTCATTTCATTCCATTTTATTTTTAAAATTTCTCTCTGTCTTCCTCATCCATCATTTTCTCATTCCCTCTCTCCCATCCACAGCGAGCCGGCTAATGGAGTCTGCAGTAATTCAGTCCTCCTCGACAGGGGCTGTAATTTCAATAAATAATTACAGGACTTGATTTCATCTCCCTCTTCCCTGAAATGTGACTGCACAAACTCATCCCGTGGGCCCAGGCAGTTAATGGGCTCCAGGGTGGGGCTCCAGGGTGGCCCCCGGGACCCCAGGGCACAGACCCTGCTCTTCTCCGGGGTCACTGGTGCTGCGTTTGCAGTGCCCAGACCCTGTGCTGGGTGATTTTGGGGTGTGCTCGGGGATACTTTGGCACCCTGGGCCATGCTCCAAGCACCAGCCCCTGCATCCTGAGGATAGGAATTTTGTTCTCTGTCCATGCAGAGCTCCTGGCTGTGCCACTGCCCATCCTCCTGCCCTGACATGGCTCTGGGGGGGTCCAACGTGGATCCCCCTCCTGGCAGAGGGACGGCACGAGGGGAATGGGGAGTGACCGCACAGGGACCGTGGCAAAGACAAACCAAGGCCAGACAAGGCCCATAACTCCCCGGACTCCGTGGCACTGAGCCCGTCGATAGCCATTTCCAGTGCCTTTGGTCTTGGCTGGAAACAAAGTGAAGGTCCCTGAGTTCTCCTATAAATGGTAATGATAACACAATTATCATGCAAAACAAAAATTAAGTTTAATGGTGCAAAGCCAGGGTGTACTGTGGAGGTAATTCATATTAATTATGTTTGGATTAAAAGCTTATTTCTTTTGTTAGCATCTGCAAGTAGGAACTTAGCAGTAAAAAAAGCCGCATATAATTACTGCATCTTATGGAGGAGCAGTGTCGAACTTAATGGAGCATCCCCGCTCTCTCTGGGCCCCCGACGAGCTGCGATATTTCACTTTTTATGAAATACAGCAGAAATAAATCACAGGTTTAATGATAAGCATTACTTGGGCTCGTAATGCAGCGTGATTGGCCACCTAATGCACTCAGGGGGCAGAGGGGCCCTGCCCTGGTGGCCAGGGGGACACAGAGCACCCCAAAAGCTCGGCTTCAGCCCCGGCCTGATGGACACAGCGCTGCCACCCAC